>CM067346.1:16795308-16917991 GCA_034190875.2 Urechis unicinctus
GTAAAGGAAGCCGACTTCTGAGCGGTTTACCACATATTCGATCCCTTCGTCAAGATTGATCATATTAATATCACCATCAAGGCGTGTTCCTAGTTGATCAAACTTCAATCAAATCGACGGAGAGAGTAATAAAGCCATACAACTCTCGTTCACATGTTTATGATCCGGTCGTGCAAGTTAAAGTTCCTATCCACGCAGATGACGAAATTTGCACGTTACAATGATTTGACAAGGACGTCACACGCACAATGTACTGGAGATCCATAAAATCCGGAAACCTCGTCAACTAGTATGCTATCATGTCATTGCATTGCCCATGGAATTTGCTATACCCATATTAATTACAAAACATTAAAGTGTGCCAATGTGTAACAGGCAAATAAGTGATAAGCAAAAACAGTTTAAACCACCCGTTCGTTCTAATATCCTCTTCTAGAATCAGATTCGTTTCGCAAGATCACACAAAACTACTGGCAGACTCATGTTGCTGTTTTCGCTAATTTACTGATGACAATTTTCGACAATTCACTTTTGCAATTAATGACAAAAATGAGAATTCGTCGAAACTAAGGTTTCCTGCAAAAAATGGGATTAACCAGCCGGGTTAATTTCATATGAGCATATAGTAATCTAAAAGAAAACCCATATGTATGGGCAACGCCTTTCTAATGAGTGGTTTAACATGAAATGTTTGATATGTGATTGACACTTGTTATTATTTATTTTAATATCGCTATGCGTAACATGATGCTAAAGTAGTAACATGCCTCCAGATATACGAAGAATACGGTATGCTGAAAGGCGTTATATCATCTATTCAGTAAAGACGTGACTGACACAGCAGATGGCTTGAATCAATTGATGTGGTCGAATATGCAAGGCGTTAAAGCTGTTCGTTTCTACAGCAGCTCAAATGCAAGCCTCATGTACAACTTATTTAAACCAAGCCATATCTTGGTCGGTCTTTCACAGTTTCAAAGTAGCATGTCGACTCAATTAACTGTGTCGGAAATTCATTATATAGCAGCTGCTAATAAGAAGAGCCTCGAAACTTCCTAGTAATTGTGTAGTTCAGGTAATATCAACAATTCTCGAATAGAAGTACATTAAGCGCGATCTTGAGTTACAAACACGTCATGCTTGAGACCTACGTCAGTGGGGTTGATTATACAACACGCCTGCGAGCAAGCCACTGTAGGCAGCTTAGATTACTCTTTCTAGAGAAACATTCACACGTAAATAATGAATAATGAGTAGGAGACGTAGTTAAGACAAATTTGTTGGAGCTATAAAGTTTCTAAGAATGTAAAACTACCATCGGACGCTATCTCTGCATTATTGGAGAGACAAGAGCTGCTAGGGCTTGTTACCGGGCTAGATAAGATGACATAATCCAATACATATGTGATGCAATGTTCTTATCAGATATCCATCTGTTGTACCATAATCTGTGGAAGTTATCAACTTATACAGGATTGCCACATTTAAAACATTACTACTCGCTGCTATCAGTTCATGCAAAATAAACCTACATTTAAAATTGACTTAAAGCAATCTCGTGTGGTGATATGTTTTCAACAAATTCTTGGAAAAAGTCTTTGAAGCTAAAGGGTGCGCCAACGCGCTCAAGGCAGGCGTAATAATTTTTAATTTTTCATGAATCAAAAAGCGACAACAACCCTGTGTGGTGATATGTACGAAAAGTCAACGGAGTTCTTATGCGCGAACGATCCTAAAATACGATGGCAACATAACATTAAACATTACGTGTGGAATTCTAGTAATCCCTACGTTCCATATCGAATCCAGAATGAATGTGTCCAAATGGCATGAATCATCGCACAATATTCGACCTAGAACACGGTATTAATTACATTGCACTGTTTTGTAACAAACAGCAGGGTTAAAATCAAGAGGAGAAGAGTAGAGGAAGGGTCATGACATCGGGCATTCGATACACAATATCAAATGATAAGGAGACCACTAACTTTTTCAACGATGTGACGATTAGCTCATGCCAGGACAACTATGGACATCCGAAAGATGACAACAAGAAGGTCATACCGCACGGAGGTAAACGGAAACATTCTATTTACAAAAAGTGTTTGATTAAAATCTGTGTTTCCAAGATGAGGACAATCATAATTGCCATAGATTGTTTGAACGAGCAATATGCATCGGAATAATATAAAACATAGCTCTGGTGTATTCATGAAAGTGGACTGAGGGAGTCAGTGCATTGAGAAGCAGCCTGGTTGATGTTCATGCATATTCATGGTTCAATGACGCAAAAAGATACTTAGCCGTCAATGGCCACAAATGGACAGTATGAATCACAAAGACACATATAGATTAACCAACACAGGAAAGTATTTTCTTCCTCACAGTGAAGTCGTCACCCATCGACCATATTTTCGGTAAAGTGAAGGAGAGCACATAGTGATACTCATTTTCTGCCATTTGCTAGTCGCCATATTTTATTAAGTTAGTGTCATAGGTTCTGGGCTCCATCAGTCAGGCCTATGGTATTAATGAATACATTGACCCCGTTCAAATGTTATAGGATACATTCAGTCAAAAATGACTGCATGTTTTATTTTTGTAACGGGATTCAAGACATCTCTCAGTGTGCTCTTTATCTGTAAATTCTTCAACGCCATACATGCCGTCTTGTTGTGGCACCATGGTTCAACAGTGGTCCTTGTATCATAATTGCTTGATCAATGGTCTCGAGACGTTTCTTCACATCTCATCATATAGGAATATGTCAACTTTGTAGACATTACCTTTCATATCATCAATGCTCACTGGATATCGTTAGTACAGCATTGATTTAAGTGAATAGGGGCCTTTAGTTGCTTCCACAACAACAAAAGGGCTTTTCATTTCTGTTATTGCAAAATAGGTTAGTAGCTTATTTAACTTCTATGGAAAAAAAGACTAGCTTGCTTTCTCTCCTCAGCTGCTTGACCATTGATAATCAATCGTTTGTCGAAGGGTTTTATATTCCATTACTTTGTATATAATTACCCTTAACAAATCCTTTATTCATCAATGGTATTGAGAACGTTATGTTTATTTGTTTGCATGATCTTTACCTGTTACACGGTCAAAAAGTTTAATGACTGGTAGAAACTAGTCAAGGTCCCTTAGCCTGATGGCTGCGGGCGCTGTTTACATGTTACTGATATTCAATAGTTTCGCCTTCAGGTCTAGGAGACCTTAATATCTTGAACTGGACAGGCATCTCAGATTTGGGATGCTCCAATCACATGCCGTGTCTCTCGGTCACTCTCGGGTACTTTTGAGTTGTTGTCTCTCACTGGTCAGTTGTACAATTTCGGAAGAACTTGTCCAACCGGACGAGTGATTTTTATGAGCCGGACACACATTCTACTACGCCCCGATTTGTTGTTTCACGCTGAGTGGCACCGTTAATCACACAGTCGGCGAGAGAAGCTGACACACTTGTTCTTTTTAACTGACTATTACGTAAACATTCTATCGTGCAGCTAAGCGATTAAAGCGCTTGTTGTGGTGCCAATTTGAACTTTTGGGACGCCCCATAATTCCAGAAGACATTCAGTGTGTTCTCATTGGACGCAGACCACAACAATGTACATGACGTCACATAAAATCGAGGGTGCGTATCCCAAGCCAGTTTCATGAGCCAGACACGCGCAATTAAGGTCAATCTGGGTCACAACCTTTGCGTTGATTGGTTACGAAGATTAACGAACGTATCTAATGAATATTCGGACGCGCCAGTTTAAGACATCGTCGTGTCGTAGACTCTAGGGCGAGAAGCGTAGCGAAACCCCTGGAGTCTGGGACGCAGACTAAGTAGAAACAGGTTTGATGTCTTCATTAAGCCTCAAATGATTATAGAACGATTGAGTATGCACTCGTAGATATTTTTGGCTGGTTGTTCACGTTCTAGTACAAGTATGTATATTTGAAAGCAGCTGAATTAAAGAATGAGAGATCATTTGGGGTAGTCAATGCATGACTATCGGCTAACGGAATGCTGGTGTAATGGTACTGTATTTGACTACCGTCCAAGGGCAAGGGGCTTTAGTAGTCGAGTGATGATGCGGATCTTGTTTGGGTAAGTGCTTAAATAGAGATTGCCAGACAATGTATGCCAACTTCGCGAAATGCATATATTCTCGTCATACTATTTGCCGTACAAGCTGGGTATAGACCAAGAATGCTGTCGCAGATGACGTGACATATTGAAAAGATTTGGTCTTGGCCACGTGTGTAAATTGTGGGTACTTATCTATAATCGGATATACACCGGAAGCGCAAGTTCCGTGTCGACGTATATGTATGTGTATATTTGGAATTGGTACAATTGCATTGACGGGACAACATTTAGATACGTTACGGGATTACTACTCACTATAGTGGCAACACAATGTAGGTCTTAAGCTATTGAATTTTAATGCGGTGGTCTATTAATACGCCTGCGATAATATACGCATATCAACGCATCGAAAAAGGCTGTCCTCATTACGAGCTGATCGCTTTCACAGTATTTCAAATATGTGCAATGTTGCAATATACGCAGATATAAGAGGAATATCACAAAAGTGAATAATACACGTTTTGGGCACATTCGATGGTTGGTCGCCACATTGTCTGACCGTTATTGCCCATATTGTCAGACCACTGATGTTATAAGAACAAACCAAGATCTCAGCAATGGCACGCCTTATTGGGGATAAGCAGTCATATATCAAATATGATCGTAGAAGAATAATGTTTATCGGGGGCATCAACAACGGCAGTAATCACTCTCCATTTTATTCAATCAATTTTTGTCCCGCGCAAACAATCGTTATTCTGCCTGCTAGAATGTGATAATATAAAAAAACCACACTGGTATTCTCAGAATCACAAACCGTCACATGTTGGCAAAGAAAGGTACGTTTCAGTCATTGAAAACAATAGAATGTGCCAGGCAAGTGCAATTTAAGGATTGTAATGCCAAAAGAACGGCTAAAAAGAAATGTTTTCGTATCGTAAATTTCTCTTAACATAATTTAGCTCTAGATGTAACAAGAACAACGAGAGCAAATATTGATACATCTGACCCCAATCAACATACTGTTGTAGTAGATACAGCCAATCATAGCTCTTCCAATTGGAGATATATATTCATTACTGTCTAGATGTTCGTTTGTTGTTATGCAAAAGCGGATTTACCGGTCCAAACCCCGACGATCAAGCGCAACTGTGTTCTATATAAAGCACGAATTGATTTATATCATCCAACCTGTTTCCGCTTATACGGATTGCAAGATGATGCACGTTTCTTTTGCTTAGTTCAAGACAACATTTGTAAATCGCCATCAATCAATTGCTAAGCCAATTAATTAATATTTATATGCAATCATTTATGCTATGGATTTGCTGAATGTAGAATTATAGGATAAGTTGCTGTTGAAAGTTTGGCCGCATCGCTCAAGTCATATTTGGTATTCGTTTAAACATTTGTGCGTAGGATCTGTATCCACGACTATCCACGAGTGGAATACAATGAGAATACTTTAGAGTGAGACTGGAAAATTACCAAATTGGTAAGACAATTTTGTCGGCTTATATCCACTCTCTGTTAGCGGCCTGCCGATATATTTGAGTTGTACTTCTTATATTTGCAACATTTAGGGTTCATATTTACCTGTGCCAAGGTGACAATATAACAATAATAGACAATAGGTTGAAGCGAACAGCCATATATTTCACGCGGTTAGTCTGGTTCTGGTTCCGGTTGCAACGGATGCATTGCAGTGGATCTTTTTTCGTCCAGTCTTTGAATGTCAGATGATTGCGTAATTATAAATCGTTGTTCACCATTGTAACCGAGCAAAAGTGATGACGCTGCATTACATAACGATGTCCTTCATTATCAAGAGATTGTATAGCTGCTTCGTTCCATCTTAAGTTATCATTTGTGTTTATATAATCTCTTGTGTCCAGGTGGCTATTGTGTAAGCATCTTTCGTGTATGCAACATCGATCCACCTTTATGTTTCGGGTGAACGGGACATACGTAGTGCTTATCGTAAGTTCCACGATGTATATGATTATATATATATATATTCGAGATATACATGTTCACCAAAAGATGTTGACAGTGTATCATTGCACATTAAATTTTGTGCACTTAGCTTTATAAACACGCACACACTATCCATCTAAATACTGGGTAGATCTGTTGTCTCGACATGACCTCTGAGGTACAAATTACGTTGTATATTATCATAATACACATGCGTTCCCCATTTCATTTGAAGAATGAACGTTTCAAAACAATTGTAGCCACACTAGCGGACAAGCACGGTCGTCAGCTGCTTGTCGCGTGCAGTTGCGATTAAGGACGTTCTCAAATTATGCAAGTAACCGACGAGCTGCAGTGAACAATTAAAAGCTGCTACTGATGAGCATAGCCTATTACGTGTGGTTATCAAGCCGACACAGCATGTGACGGAAACACTCAGCGATAACTGGGTTTGCGAATATTGCGTGCATAGTTGTCACATTATAAGGTACGCACATTACAACAATGCAAACCTGAACCCTTCCAAGTAGAGATAGGAAGTGAAGAAAAACAAATTTTAGAGTGAGAGATAGTGGGAGAGATCGAGCGGTTTTAGGTATTGAAAGACCTTTGTTCACAATATATACTCCTTTTGTCAGAAGTAGTACGTGGAATTGTATCTCCAAGGGCAGGAATATGTATTTCCGTTTCTTAGGCCTAGGAGCGCCTGTGTGATGTTTGTAAGGTTTAAATGCTTCAAAGAGTTATGCCTAGGATATAGGTGTGGTCGAGGGTCACTTCAGTTACAACTGCGGTATGAAGTGTATCTCATGTCTCATGTCAGCTTCTGTGTGTGAGTAATAGTAGAAACGGAATTATCAAGAATTTTCCTAGTGACAGTTTGAACCGACTAACCACTGTGGGCATCGGATTCATAGCACGTGTTAGAATTGAAAGCCGAACAGTTATAGTCAGACGGGTCGGCTTAATTTGATTCTTGTTGTCTGTTGTATCAATGTGATTTCAAAGTGCTATTGGTTCTATTTAGTATACATTCCTTGTTAATGTTGGTGTGCTGGAACGTTAACTTAATGACTATCTGTTTCAAACAATTTTAAGTTCAACTGTTATTATCCTGTGATGTATAGGCATATATACATTGAGGTATGTTGGTAAAATTTTCTATGCAACACTGACCTACTCAGCAAATCAGCAATATGGCTGCATCACTTGAGATTGATGGCTTTCGACGTAGCTAGCTCCGACTATGAATATCGCATATTTCCAATCAATTTAACAGCTTTCTGCTAATTGTATATATTGCTAATTTGACGGATAATGGAGATTAAACAAGCGTGATTTTTAGGAATCACGCCAATGAAGTCATAAGGCTTTCCAGCTAACAGCACCTTGTGCATTACTAAGCTCACATTACACATTCCCAGGGTCAAAAAAAAAGTCTGCTAATCTCAGCAAAAGTGACGTTTTTGCCAATAACTTGCTAATTCACACAGCTCTTGGGCTTTCGGCGTGAGTAAATGAGTGCGAATGCCAATATACCAGGACTAGAATATTCACAGTTATATACATATATATGTATGCATATATATAGATATATATATATATATATACATATATATATATATATATATATATATATATATAGATAAACATTTGGATATATGGGATATACATATATATGTAGATCCGTCAATAATATATATATATACATATATATAAAACTAAGCATATATAATATATGCATATATATATATATGTATATTTACCTATATTTTTGCATGCTCGGGAATGTATATAAACATATAGACATATGAATATATACACTATGGAAACGATTATTTGGTATATTGACTATACTGTATGGCGGTGCTTGATAAATATAGAAACTCATCATTTTTCAACTAATGACAGCTGTAGTATTTATTTAATATCACAGCATTAATCCCCTGCAACGGAGCATCGCATTTGGGAAAGTATCATCTGTTGGATTTAATAAATGTAGTTACTACGTAGCGATGCTAGTGATATGATATATAGCGCTGACTGAATTATTAACTGTGACATGTGGTATTTTTAAATGCTTAAATGAAGGTTTTTCGGTTACTGTGCGAATTACGCTTATAATTGGGTGTTATCATATATGCGCGTATGTCATCGTTTCAAGGTATCGGCCTTAAAGAAGGAGATATACCCATACCCTGTTGATCACAGGCAAAGCATTCGCCATTTTTAAATGTTTGCTTGTGCACGTCCAGCCCCACAAACTGGGTCTAAGCAACCGTAATTAACGAGTTATGTAATTTGTCGTATTTGCATTTGATGTTACTAACACTAATTGTGGTTAACAAGCCCACAATGCACGCCAACCGGTCACGTTTGCAGCAATGTTCCTTCCTTGTGGCCAAGCCAATTAGCGAGTAGATGCGATACGCGCTGTAGGCAAATATCTGCTAAAATACAATGGAAGATGCAGGCTGATTTTATCGTTCTACGTGTGTAAGCAAATGCTACGATTCATAATGTTTGCTTGCGAGCTGGTGCATTCAGGGTGCAATCGGAAACCTCCGATTTAGACATTTGCTGTGTAAATGCTGCATTTTAGATATATCCTCCAAATCCAATTGTCAGAAATTGGGATTTTTCGATCAAGTGCTAGAATAGCTTCTGTAGTCTCTTTCCACACACCTTACTTTCTGATATTTTTCTCGTAGAAGAGAGCCAGCAATTACATGTTCACATATTAAATCCGATAAGTTTTTTGTGCAATGAACATCAACCAGTTTAGGTTGCTAGAGCATTTGGTGAAAAACTCCGTTATATATGCTATACTACTCTGCCGAATATATAAATCGATACGCTATGAATGCTGATCAAATTTTCTGTTTAAAAGCTAAATCGTTAGAGAATTTTATCGTGTATTGTCTCACTAATGACAGCTGCAAGTGATTAATTCACTCAACGTAATCCTCGTTACGGAGCAATGCAAGACTGAATGGAAATCTATCAAATTTATGATAGCAAAAGTCGACTAATTAAGATTTTACTCATGCAAGCTGTTTTTAGTACATTCAAAAGTACACTATGAGGTGTGGAAATTATTAGTTTGAGTAAGCATCAATTGAGATTAATTTTTTTTAAATGGCGCTTCGTGGACAAATGAAAGAAACAGTGCGAATGAAAAATCACTAGTTGTTATGATGCATTTGATGTAAGCTTCCGATCCTGCAAACATGATCAACAACCCATAACTTACTATTGAGCATATGGTAATGTGAACAATACATTTACCAGCCTAATTAACAAATGCAAGCAACCGTCATTAAGCGAGATATTTTGATGCTAATTTAATGTCGTTTTCAATTTAGAATGTTTTGTTTTATTGCGGTTTTTTGCACACAGAGGTGTTTAAGCGGTCACGTTTGCTCCACAATGATGTCTTGGGACGTGGCCAAAAAGATTAAGTGTTGATGCGATAACAAAGCCTATATCAATGGGGCATTTGCTTTTATATGGTGTAACGTCTGCTTTTAAGTTAGCAACTTGAGTGAATGACAACCAATACGATTCATAATGTATCAACGTGATTGTTCAGCCAGGACGACATTATTCAAAATAGTGCAATATAAACATATCAAACGGGTATCCAAAATTGCACAAATATTCGTTATCAAATGCCTTTTCATTGTCTGAAACTGATTGTTGACGCAGTTTGTCATAGTTTATATAGTGTTAACATGTCATATCTATCATGTGTATGACATACTTGGAGCCCTACGAATGAGTGCAATACTCCATCGATACGCTCACATAGATGAATTTTTCCTCCACGGACACTAATACAAACGGAGAATGTGAAGCCAAGTTACATTCTTGCGCATTTAAACTGAATATTACAGGTACAAGCATATTTTAAATTTGTATTTTTAGGGTGCTTGGCGTTCATTTTCCAAATCACACCATGTTTAACATATTTTGATCACGTATGCTTTAAATAAGTAGCCACCGCTAAAAGGCAGCTCATTTACAGGCGCTAGGAGGTTCATGGTCGTGCCCAAATTTATCTAGATCCATTCACTTCATATGCACTCAATAAGCCCCGTTAAGCTCAACAATGAAACAAATACCGCGCATAATAGTTCTTTGATAATTGCGAGCTTTGTTAACGGACTTTATGTCTGCGTTGCAACAATAAGCCAACAACAATAACAGCGCTGTGTCCTTTGATGGGCTGAGATGACCTTTGATGGAGTACTCAAAACCATCTTGCTGATGAATAGGTTGGCCCAGAACAATATTACCCGGAACCCGAGTAACGATCTAGATATATATATGTTGTCACTATGTGTGAAAAAGTTAAAAAGCATTGCCTTCAGACGTTACTTAAACTAACTAAGACATTCGGTCGATTATTTTTTTCGCATAATACGTAAGCAATCTACGGGTAGCTTCCATTTAAAATAATTCATTAGCAAAATTTATTTGCACAAGGTACAGTTTGTCACGAGCAGCAAATATTTTTCTAGTGACGTTTATTCGACCACATGATGGTTCAGCAAAAATGTCAAATGCAAATGATCGAGTTAATAGGTCAGGCAAACTTCTAATTCGCTCACAGTCGCATCAAGCCATCTAGGGACAACAATTGAAGACAGCTTAAGCTAGCATATATTCTGTCATTTTGAGCTGCGCTGTATCTATGTTGTTTGGCAAGTGATTATACACGAGGATTTCAGCGTGGTAATTGCGCGAGTTTGACGTGAGCATAGGACAGGCTCGTTAATAATTTGCAACACAGCCGCCATGAGATCATGAGACTACTTCATTAGCTTGTTGACTACCACAATCAAGAATTGTCAGCAACAAACCGCTTAGCGTATTTATACAACATATACTACGAAATGAGGGAGACAATCTTGTTGTTTGGAAAATTATACCAATATCAACATCCCAGGATGTTGTTATGTTACGTAAACAATGATGCTGCGATATTAAAGCAATTTATTGAAAAGGTATCTCACGTTCTCTCTAACAAGGGAAGCATCCTTTGTTGTATATATTTCAAATAACATGTGAATTCTCTCTAATTAATGCGTTCAGATCTAAAAGAACGAATGCGCTACACACTAGTAGATATCAAGTTGAGGCATTTCCGAGGTCCATTTTATTTGTGGCATATTTAGGTGTTGTTTGTCGATATTCAGCTTGTTTGCTGGTTAAAGGTCAAAGCGTTAGGCGCTTCTCTAGTCATGTGTAGAAGCACTAGTAGTTCTTCGGCGAACTTCGAACTATTTATGGCACATAAAGGTGTTCCAAATGATACATTTATTCAAATATTAGCTGAAACTTTCTTATTGCTTAAATATCTAGATCTAAATCACTTACTAGTCTAGAGGTATGTGTTGTGAACGTTCGATTACCATTGATGTTATTGGCGTAAGTCAAAGTAAGTGGTCGAGACGGTGGCTGTTACCCATGCAAACTTAATGCTTAGACCTTATACCATCTTTAGTCTAAATGAGCATATTTTACATCATTACGGCTGCAAAGCGCAGACCTTATTATTGATTGCTTGTTGTGTCATCTACTAAACTCGTGATGACAACGACATATTTGACAAGGATCAAAAGTACTTTGTTTTTGACAAGCACACCATTTGTCTAATTGTCTCCTATCACCAGTATCAAAGCGTCCCCTTATTGACAATAATTCCATTGTTCGCATTAACTCGTTTGCCGCCGTTTACCATCTGTTCTTATTAATAACAATTGTCGATTTATACGCATGTGGACGCCGATAGCCACCCATATGGCCACCGCACTATAATCGCAGGGAGCAAGCATCTCAATTGTCTTGCAATAAGCCCCGATTGGTACCAAACCTAAGCAGTTCAGAACGATTATTAAACAAACAGTTGATTATAATATTGTTTGACAGACAGGCATATTTTCTTATGCCTCGTTTCATTGCGAACGCCAACCACAAGTTTTGCGAATCATCCAGCTATAAAGCATTATCTTCACACGCGGTATGAAGGTAGGCCTCAGTTGTCAAACGGGATTATGAAATAGTTTAGTTTGATTAGTTAATGCATATATGAACCATTGAAACGACAGCGAATTCATCCGATGACAAAACTTCAGCATTGAATACCATTGAGCTCATCGATATAATAGATGGAGATGAAGACAAAATATGGTCAATATGAGAGTTCATGTACATTTTTTTCATGACTCCAAGCGCCCTATAGAACGTATTCCCTCAATTGATGTTCAGAATCGCAAAGAACATTAATTTATTGTCTACTTTTCACCACTTGTTTGACTGGCCATATTTTCCAAAATCAAGCAAAAAATATCATAGTCACTTCTTCACCTGGTAGTGTCTGCAAAATTGTCGAACAATGATAATATAAAAGCAATATATGCATTAATCCAACTTAAATGACACCATAACACCATAAAGCAACAACATGCCAATTCAAATCGAAGATGAAAATCTCCTAACATGTCGCGGAGTGCACTTAATTATTCTTTTAAGACCTGATAACGTACATATTCCAGCAGCGCAGTTGAGAAAGTTGCAAAATCGTAAGATCACCTACGAGGTTTAATTAACATACCCTTGATATTTAGCAGGAGGCATGTAAAGCTACCACAAAAGAGTTTTCTTGGACAGACATACATACTGTAAATATGCAACATATGCAACAGAAAAAGAGATGCTGAAAGATTGATAGATCGCAGAGCTGAATATAGCTGCGTATGGTGTATTGATGGTGTTGATATGGGATCAACACATGGCTTAACCATCTCCACGATAGGTGGTACAATATTGCGTAAAGAACTAAGTCCAACCAATGACACCCATAATGTTTCCTGCCCTCATTATAAGTGTAGATTCACAGCAAATCACTCTTTTGTATATGTTTGCAGACGTTGCTGCTCACGCTAAAATGAATTGTACCTAATTGGACTGGGTTGATTGTGACCATAAAAATCATATTGTGCTACAAGACGATATTTTAATGCTGCAGAGAATAGCTTTAATCATGTCGGACTAAGCTAGGTCGTAATTCTACACGTCACAGGAAATTCTCACACGTAGACAATTGGTTTACAGGTGAGACGGAGTCGTTAATGGGCTGGGCTGTTTGTTCTATACGCCGACGAAGCAGATGTCCCAAGCTGACAATTTTATCTATTAACGGAGCGAAGGTTAATACTAATTCTCCAACCAATTTATTCACAGAAAAACATCAGACGAACGTTTAACCTTCCAGCTCCAGTAACCAGGGGATGGTGTAACACAGTAGCAATTTGTTTGTGGCACAAACCGTGCTCTAAATATGTAATAATATTTACGTTCTTGTGATATTGTGCGAAACAAGTGACGTCTTCGAGATTCAATTTTCAGATACTGATACCCATCTACACAATTAAATGGCTACATGTTTTTCAATTTACCCCTTCAACGCCCCGGCACAGGTTTCCGGGCACACATTTCTAGAAATAAATAGATATTTATCAGCGGGTCACCGCAGTCAGCTTAATGTTTGCGCTTATTCGTGTACACATAATTATTGCAGATAAATCATGTCTCACGTTCGTCACGATAATCATGAAGAAGAGGAATGGTGGCCGCTAAAGGCAACTTTATGTGAGTGCATGAAAATAAGATAAACTATGGGTTTGTGTAAAACGTCACTACACCAATCTCATATATGCATCTGCGGCTGCGGCCGTGTGCTGTGTCACAAATAACAGGGGTATTACCAACTCTATAAACGCGAGGTCGAGGATGGAATCAGCATTTTCGTCATATATTTTTTATCTCTAAATCATCGCCACCAAAAAAAATGACCTATCAATTGAAACTTTTAATCTTGCCTACCAGATGTACGCATCCTACATATTGCATCTCCATCCCCATCCCATTACTTATTTTGATGCAAAAGATTCGCAAATTTTCCGACCTCGGGTTTACATCAACCACGCTTTCTAAAGATGTTGATTGCAGCATGACTGTGGTTACGTTAGCCATTCAAGCTGCGGAAATACAAGTACGAAAGCATGCCCATCAGCATTGATGATGTTCATGCTATCTTTGTAGGCAATCGGACATTTAAGAGTAGACTATTGAGTATTCTGTGAATACTTTAAAGATCAACTACAGCACATATAACGGCTCTTAGAGCAACCATAGCAAAACCATTTATCTTATCGCATCTAACATGCATGTTCATGTCTCATCTGTTTGGTAAATACCGCATTGCGGCAAGGCTAAACAACGCGCATTTGTAGTATGCTTGCATAGCCCGTGTTTTTCTATTGCAATATTGAACACGCTCGAGTGTTTCACATGTGAGATAAAAATATATATATTAATGTTAGCGTTATCATTTTTGGATGAGCTATGTATTAACGCTGCGTTATATTGAGCTCAGACTTTTGTTAAAGAGAGAAAAAGAGAGGGACAGGGTGAGAGAGAGAGAGAGAGAGAGAGAGAGAGAGAGAGAGAGAGAGAGAGAGAGAGAGAGAGAGAGAGAGAGAGAGAGCGAGAGAGAGAGAGAGAGAGAGAGAGAGAGAGAGAGAGAGAGATCTAAAGCCACTGCGAGAGTCAATAGCATTTGATGTTGTCTATATCTATCATAATAAGGGTTTGCATTACCAATATTGCTATCTTGGGAAGTATGTTTGTTACTTGCCATGTCATATATGCTTCACGAACCTCCGTTGTGACAAATCCCTGGTCAATAACTCAATAGTTCTGTATCCTCGCTAAAAGAAAACGCCAGTTATCGTTGTTGTCGCATCAATATCGCTTAAATCGGAAAAAAAACACTGCGAAATACATGAAATGTTGAGGCTAGTCATAATTACCTTAAATAAACTGCTATGCGTATCATAGTGCTGTACCAGTGATATGCCTTCGGATATACAAAAAATACACAAGCAATGTTTTATTTCAATCCATAAACAAAAGAAAAAACTGGTTCCGAGTTGATGTTTGATATAGAACATCAGGTCGATTGCATTAATCTGACGGTATGCTGTATCTATTTTGTAAACCTGTAATTGACACAGCAATCGGTTCGAATCAATGGATGAGGCTGAATATGCATGGCTTTTAAACTAATCATTCCTATAGCAGCTCCAATGCCAGCCCCATGTTTAACCTGTTTAACCCACGCAAAATCTTAGTCGGTCATTCACAATTTTAACTCAGTATGTCGGGTCATTTAACTACGCCGGCCATTTATTAAACAGTAGCTGCTAATAATATTAGCCGAGAAACACCCTCCTAAATGTATAGTTACAAAAGTACGTTAAGCGTATTTTTGAGTTACACAAACGTCATCGCTTAGACCTACCTCAATGGAGTTCATTATCCAGCACGCTTTCTGGAAAGCCACAGTAGACAGCTCAGATTACTCTCTCTGGATGACCAAAAGAAATCGGATCAGCACGGGGATGCTATCAATTAGTGCATGGTACATTCGTTGTCCATCAACCATACCATCTGTCTAATCTTTAGGGAGTTCTGTGTAATTGAATTGTCAATACATTTCGCGGAAACATATTACACGTCAATAACGTCCTCTCGATTAACTTGCTTAGGTGACTTAATGGAAGCCAATTCGTTGGAGAATGTAGACCTATCGTCGCACACTGTGTCTGCAATAACGGAGAGTCAAGGGTTGTAAGGTTTTGAACCAGGCTAGAACAGATGATTTAATCCAGTGCATACTGTCATTGTCACATAGTAAGTTAGAGACGACGTCGTGTAAGACATAAGGTTTCGGTTTAAGCTTAGTTTACTTCAAAACTAAGTAACTTGAAGAGCTAGGCTTTCCTCTTCATTCTTCGAATATCGCAGTCAAACAAAAGTCACATGTGGTACGCTTCGGTCGATAGATCAGCAGGTGGTCGAGTTCAGGCCAATCCAAACCATGTTGCGCCAAGGAATTTGAAATAGCTAAACGGATTATAGCAGTGTACTGGTGATGCACTGTTAAACGACTGAATGTTTCCAAAATGTATGTGCATATGAACAACCATTGCTGTGTTAATATGTTAATGTGTTAGTACTTTTATATCACTTTCGGTTTAGTAATCAACTTTTCGCAAAGTTTGTAGTAACGAATGAATAAACATGTAGTTCGATAGATCATCCGCAATCAGTAATCTTTTTAAGTCTATGTCGACAGGGAGATATATATATATATATATATATAGATATATATATAGAGATATATAGATAGAGAGAGAGATATAGAGATATATATAGAGAGAGAGAGAGAGAGAGAGAGAGAGAGAGAGAGAGAGAGATATATAGATAGAGATAGAGAGAGAGAGAGAGAGAGAGAGAGAGAGAGAGAGAGAGAGATAGAGAAGATATATATAGAATATATATATATATATATATATAGATCTATATATATATATATAGAGATATATATATATATCTATATTATATATATATCTATATATATATATATATATATATATATATATATATATATATATATATATATATATATATATATATATATATATATATATATATATATATATATATATATATATAGAGAGAGTGTCTCTCCTCTTGGGCTAACTATGTTATGATGATGCTGCTGCTCAACAGAATATCGACATTAACGCCGGTATCGCGACCAATTAGGCATAATACTCCTAGAAGATTATGCAAATGCTATAATGTAATTGAGCCATCCCCTTGGCAGTATACCATTCCAAACGAGGGACCAATGTTGACCATTTCAGCAAAAACTGTGTCGATAATTACTGTTTATATGGACCTTTCAGCTAATAGCCTCGTAGGCGGCAAAGAAAGCAAATGACCTCAGCCTCTGTACACAACAATGAATAACTGACCGTGTTTTATTTTAACGCTTTACACCAATTTACACACTTTATGTATTGCAATTTGCGTTATATGTATGGATTCGACAGGAACACTCACTCAAATACATGATCGACTGCCATTTAAGTGCTCAGAAATAATAACATCTGTACAGCTAATCGATGCACCATAATATTTTTGTTCGATACAATCTACTACTTCGGGCACAAAATAGCAGATGCATGTGGCCTGAGATTCATGGACCCGTGTTCAAACCATATCAGATTGACAGCGCGCCAAGCATATCTCTGACGCGTGTAGATCTAAGAACATTCATTGTTTAGTGTCGCTATCTTCATATGACACGACAAAGCCGAGTAATGCAATGCCATTTGTAGAAACGTTGAGCTGATCATTCTTCGGGCTTGCTAGAAGTTTCTAGCTACATCACGGCGACGAATTACATCTAGTTCAGAATCTCAAGAATTTAACTGGCTTCGCATAATGAACGATGATACTGAGGTCATTTAGTTGGAGCAGCCCCATCCAATGTTCTTGAATGTCTAACCAGCATCATGGTTAATTGCGGTGCCGGCCCAGCCGCACACCCATCCTACAGGCCACCCACCTATTATTTATTTACTACGTCACGACAGACAAGGACATATAAAACACAACACACCGGTGTGTTCAAAGAGATGCATAAAGCTTGTCACTTTTCACGTTTATAGCATTTGTAGCAGTATAACTATTGACTCTTCGTCGAAGGACTCATAATCTTTAATAAATCTAATGCAATCTACGTTTGAATCAGATGGGTAGATGGCCATCAATATCATCTTACCATAGCCTCTATAAAAATGCCCGCATGTTCAATACCAGACAAGAGCAATCTCACTGTATCATGTTATTGCAAGCCGAATCGAACCTTATATGATGTTGTTGATGCTAATTATTGTTTATCATTTGGAGTTTATGTTGTGTTTTCAGTAATTGGTTATTTGTTTATATAAACTGGAATATTCCATGCAGTGTGCCATGCACCTAAATTTGATCTCCTGTAAGTTTGGACTCATGTGATTTCACTTAATTATCAAATCGATTCATTCAAGGCTTCACAAGAGATGAAAGAAATCTTCTGTCACTTTAAAGTTTCCTTCTTTGTGATATGGCTGTGTTGCCTCGCATAATACTTCAATAATACTTTTATAATACTAGCTTTATGATAAGAGGCCGTTATGATAACAATAGACTACGCGTGTTTTCTTTCGTATTAAGGTTACAAAACATAAACGCCAGTAAATCTTTTGTAGATGATCCCCTCAATAAAATATTGACATGTACAGGGGGCTAACCACCAAATTATGCACAACAAAGGATACGTAATGGGCTCGGTGGTCTTACAAAGAAAAACAGCGTATGTGCTTACTGATCTGTAAGGGATTGTGCTTAAAATTTCACGAGAGTGATCCGCGAAGAGGAATGTATGTGTGTGCTGCTCTGCTGCGTTCTCATTAGCAACACTATTATTACACAGGGTTTTCGTTGCAACGTGGAAGATAAGGTCATATAACCCTCAGGGAATGTATACCATAAGGACAAGAATGAACTTCTTCCGCTAAAAACTCTTATTGTAACAGCACTAAGCTCAATAATTTGTCCAAACCATTAGACCGCAACATCAGTTGAGGTAGACTCCAGCCTAACAAAACAAATAAGCGCTTACTCATTTACAACCTCAGGTTTATCATACAAGACATTACCTCATATACACAATTTGATGTAAAGTTTATCAAAACTTTCTAAACTGTCAGAGATACACATTCTCTAATCCCATAAGGTTTAGCTGCTGTCTTCGTTACAGTCGCACTTCATTCCATAAGCTGCATTGGCCAAACGTGACACTGATTTTAAAATGTGTAGTATTTTATGGAGGGCCAGGCAGCGTCATTTATCTGCATCGTATGTAACGAACCACAGAAGAGTTCTCTTACGCGAATGTCATATTTTCGGATACATAATTTGATTCATATTTTACGTGGCCCAGACCTCTCGAAAGGTCTTGTAAAATTGTTTTGACACGCAAGTAGAGCAACAGGTGTGCGCATTAGCGAGTTTTATAGTTATCAATCTATAATTGAAATAGAGCAATTGAGTGCAATTTGAGAAATCGCAGCAATTCCATCTCCCCGCCGCGCAGGTAAAAACCATACAATCAGCCTTTTTACGCTTGGCAAGAGTGTTGTAGACACGCCCTTATAAGTGACTTGAGGAAAACATTACCCCGTGAATATTACAGCTCAGTTAACGGAATGGCGCCTGAAAAAGACAAGCGGAGCGTGGCTTGCCAACCGACACCTCTCGTCTGCAACGGTAGACTGACTGAAATCCAGCGCTGCGCATAAATGTAAACATTAACGCTTTACTTTGTCGAAGTCGTTTGGCAAAAAATAAAATAAAATAGGTAGTTAGTGGCTGCTTCGATCTCGTCTGAGCAGGTTCCCGTGGCTTATGGGTATACTACGGCACCTTTCTACCCATAGGTTGTGGGTTCGGTGTGAAAACCTAACCGGTTCAATTAAATGAGTACAAGTGTTACGCTGCTAATTATCAGTCAGAAAAAATTGACATACAATAGACTGCAGGGTAGACATCTGACGGGGACAACATATAGAGAAGGCAAGATTCATTGACTTGGGGAAATTAGACTCTCCAATATTAACAACTCGACACTGAGCAGGTAAATATTTCAAGCACAGCAGTACATATTCCCGGGTTGACTTGTCTCTTAAGGTGACAAAAGCGCAATCAGTTAGTTGCTTTGCTTCGAGCCCACCGTGCCATCGTAATTGCTCCTGGGTGCCTCTCTCCAAGCATGGTCATCATGATGTTATCGTGTTAGGAACACTCATTTGCAATCCTCAGATAACCTCGATTCAGTCCGTTTACGCATATCACCCCCAAAAAAAACAGTTGGCTTCGAAGTCCATATAATTTTTAATGGCGAAAGCGTCTGCATAAATCGATGCATACACACCCCAATTACATGTGGAGACATAAACGATAAACAGGTCAATAGGAAACCGCCGCAACTGCCTTAATAACGCAAAGCTAACTATTTTGTTTTCAATTATGATTATGTTTGACCTAAAAACGGATATTGCCTTGCACCACACTCAAAACCTCAATGCGTGCCTTCAAAAGCAATGCAGCCCAGATATCAGAAAATGCATGCCATCTATTAATCGCAGGTCAATTTATATACGATGGTCGAAAAAGCATCCTATGCCCTTGCAACTTGGGTACACTACCGGTATATGACAATGCAAAGGCCTATCTGTGGTGTGCGTTATTAACAACTGGTGCAATTTGTCTTATGGCAATTGTTTTGCGGATGCGGTATTTGATATGTGTAGGGGTAACATCTTCCTTTAATATTTGCCGTTAAGGCTTCTTTAAAAAGGATGATTATGGCGAACTGTTCTATTTGTCTGTGCACTTAACTCCATTACTGCAGTCCGATTTTAGTTGCTACGATTTACGCGATACTGCTAAACCAGAGTCATATGAATCATACAGAAGGACAAAAATATATATTTAGAACAGATGCACTTTAAGGATAACCTTTCCCTATATCCGTATATATTCGTAGCGTGTCATTCATATACAAGCCATGATTTGCTACGACCCCTTAAATAGCGTGTCACATACTAGTAGACAGTCTGAACTGCATTTATACTGTCATATTTACGTGATTCATATTCAGGCGAGCAGAAGTGTTGGCGATAAACAGGAAATGAATACGTCTTCATTTAGTTTTATGATTATAAGAGGACATTAAGTGACTAGCGTAACAGGCATACACTATATCTTTTCATTTCGGCAGAATAAGATTGACCCGATTACCAATTCTTCCGTATGACTAGTAGTGTAAGTGAGTTGCAGTTTATCCAGCATGAAGGGGTCATGTGTAAGATTATAAAAGAAGAGAAACACATGTGCTTTCGTAGTGCATTGTTTCCCACTGATTACCCTACTTAAGGTAAAATCATACTGGAATATTCCAGCATGTTTACAATTCAGCATGTTGGCATGCATTAACCATATTTCAGAACAATGTGAAGTCACATCCAGTTTGTAAAGCTTCTTGCAACCGAAGCAATGTTTAATCAAAAGAGTAGCAATCTCATACAACATCAACAAAACAACTACAACATAAATTCTCGAGTTTTCAATAGTTCTTTGCAATTGATAAGAAACCGTTTACAATACAAATCGCACGATATATTTGACGGATAAATTGTGTTGCAGAAATAGGTCCCGGTACTGTATGGATAAGTACATGCAGCTTTTATTTATTGCAGCAAAATATTTTATGATTCACTTTCATTGTTAACACATTATCGACAATTCATTCCTGGAAACAATATCCGAATCTGTTAATGGCGCTTTACACACAACCAATTTTGTTTCTCTCCCAGATCATTAGGTGCTGTTTTGAGTGTATGACTGTTATGTTAACACGATTAGTCGATCAATCACCCTCGTGGGACTAGGGTTCCGCCTTCACTACTTCAGTGAATAAGCAATGTCAGTAATTGCTCTGTTTACGCGGATATTTTAGGTAATGGCCTAGTTAGTGACGTAGCGGGTGACTTAAACTAGGCATCATCAACTAGCAGTGCTTTTTCAACGTTGTATGCCAATGCCTTTTAACACTGTGTGTTATTGATATGCGGCCTCATTGTTTTAGTTTCTGTCATATGTAAGGACAAGACCTAGACAATCACTCATATAGGAAGTGATCGAGTTTCATTCTAGTGTCTTAGAAGAAATAAGTTTTCTAAAGTCGCTACATCGAATAAAATCTTCAATCGAGATCATTTCTGATAGTTTTAATTTAATACTTATACCTATGGGCGACAATTCCGCACTGTCGTTTATCGTTGCCGTATGACATCCGAACAAATGAAGCATATCTGAAATCTCAGCATACAGGCTGGAAACAGAGGAACGGATGCACCACAACTAATGGCACACGAAACTGTGGTGTAACGGTACCGCAGTGGACTACCGCCCCAAAGTAATGGGCTGTAGTTGATGAATGATGATAGGGCTTTTGTTTTGTTTGCTGCTCGAGGAGGAATTCTCCGATTATGCGTGTTTACCAACCTTGCAATGGCAATCAAAGCGCAGTACAATTACTTTTATGCTCGTCATCATATTTGTTCTACAATGTAGGTTATGAGGGCGATGATTCCGTTGACAGTTTGTATTCTTATCTAAATGTATCCGCCCGAAAATATGATGTCATCAAAGCAAACTACGCGTTAACTTTAAATGCGCTTGCGGTCAATGACATTATCAACTCAGATTATTTATTATTAAGCTATATAGGTTATAATAAGTGTACTCGGGCGCCCTGCTTTCCATAGGGCCATTATTTATGGCCTATCGTCAAAATACTTAAATTAAAGGATGAAACTAATTGTGGATGGATTTGCAAGTAGTTCACGAGATAATGGTAAACCTATATTCTGCAACGTTAAGTCCTATGTCAACGAGGGTGCCAGTTCGGACCACTTGGTGGATGACGTGTTTTAGCTGGACGACGGATCGAACATGGGACAATTAGATCACAACACTGGCACCACGTCAGCTTGGTTCAGTCAGACCCATCAAGGTCTGAATGTTGAATGCTGGATTAGCTTTTAAATAGTAATATTATACGTTACAAATACGCATTACATCAGAGCCGTTTGTCTTCAATTTACTGCGAGGCAATTGGAAAGTCATTTGTAGCTCTAACAACCGTATCAGTGGTTCAAAATGCACTCTGAAATGTTTAATGCTATCTGATAGAAATGTCATAGTCATGACTGCAATATATCAATAACATGTGTGGAAGATGTGGAAAACAAATATTAATTGTTACTTGTGTAATACTAAGGGCATATTTTATGTGAGACACCTCTCGTGTTTTATCACCAAACTCCTTCTATACAGATATTGCAGACACTCGTCACCCTTATTACTGATAGTTGATCATCAGTTGAAACTATTTATCACCGTAAATGAAAGGAGTTATTTGTTTTCAATGTACTACCAGGCAATGGGTAGGTCTTTTGCAGCGCCAACAACAGTATCAGTAATTCAAAAAGCACTCTGATATATTTTATGTGATTAAAAAAATTGTCATAGCGGTATCGTGTCGTTTCGGCCCGTCGCCAGTTCGGCCCATTGGCAATTCGGCCCGTTACCGGTTCGGTCCGTCACCCGTTCGGCTCCTCACTCGTTTGACCCCTTAACTCTTTTGCAGTAGAGTTTTCGGATTGTGGATGAGTACCACTTCTTCTGTGACCACCCAGATGATTGATAGAACATTTTGCTTGAAAATAAATACAATTTACATAAAGCCATCGTAGTCGTCATGCACGTCTTTTAGCATTCACAGATTTTATTTGCATCCCTGATCGCCATGCCTTATTTCCGAAAGCATTAAATTCACAGCATATATACATGCTATACTATATCTACTATCTATATACATCAAAGTCCTAACTAAATAGCCAATGAGCTAAACATTATAAACAGTTAATCATGAATATCTAATTAACTACTTTCGCTCATCTGTACAAACAACCGGAGCACTCAGGGCTGAGCAGACGCGAACCACATTCCGGAATGTTTTCACTTCTTTTATGTAGGCATCCCACGCCTCAAAGATGACTTTCTGATACTGCCTGTAGCATGCGCTTTATTACTTTGTCGGAAACCATGCGGACGAAGATGGGGACGCTCTTTGCTTCGGGATACAGAAAGCACAGAAGAAGGAAGAAGCCAAGGGAGTTGTGATGGGCCAAGTGATTCATGCGTCTTTCTTGTAGTATGCGGGTTGTGCCACATAGTTTGCGTTCAATGGAAGATGTAGCCACGGATCTAGACTTCTTGGAGCACGTTGTGAAGGATATCACGAAAGGCTGGCCGCATTGCTGTCTCAAAGTCCAGGATAATGGTTCTGAGCTTGGGTGAATAAGGTAGGACTCCAGTAAGTACAATGCGTATTGCTACCGATAAGTCAGATGGTCAAATGCTGAATGTGCTGCGACAAAAGCCTATGATCTACTTTTTTTAATCTACGAACTCACTAATCTAATTTCATTTGCCTAATAATGGTCAACTGTTATACTCGTCATACATCTATGGTGACAGATTTTATTCACTCCATCCTAACCATCCATGACAACGTAACTAATGGGATATCACGGGTGAACATTATTCATTAATTATTTTGGGTCAGCGAGGATTCGTAGTAATTTCTATGAACGCATTCAGGTATACGACTTCTTGACATTTACTCACGCTGCATTTCGATCGAAACTGATGATTTAAGTGATTGAATACAGTGATCAAGATCCAAGCTGAACAATCTACTGTCGCTGCCGATAGCGGATGTTTTTTGCGCGGTTCTAATATAAGGTTAGAACAAAATATCCCCGACCGATTGAGTCAATGTAAAACAACAAATACCTAGTACGAGGCTAAGATGATCAAGAGATTGAATCCCCCTACCCGACTTCAAATTATGACAAAGTTGGTCTTGTTGCTGTTATCAAATCGATAGCCCATCTACCATTGCTAATATGCGATGATAGATTAATTCAGCGATACACATACGGTCGGGATTATATATATATATATATATATATATATATATAGAGAGATATATATATATATATATATATATATATATATATATATATATATATATATATATATATATATATATATATATATATATGTATATATATATATATATTTATATATATGCATATATATGCATATATATATATATATATGCATATATATATATTTATATATATATACATATATGTATATATATATATATATATATATATATATATATGTATATATATAATAAGCAACAACTCTTTAAAGCTCTATTGATACTTATAACGCCCTCGATCATGTTACATCGATGCAAAACTATATTTAGCAATCAAATGTTCTATTTGACAGCAAGCTTGAGAACCATTCACGTCGTTGAACTTTGGAATGGAAACACTGCGTTTACCGGATTGTGCAACCTGGGCCTGCACAACACTGACACTGACACGCTGCTTATGGAGAACTCTGGATCACACACCCCACACCAGCATCTACCAACTGTCCATAGCTAAAGCTCTTGCACAATGTCGTATGTTACAAAATATATCGATGGATGACATTATTATAACATCGAAGTTATACTGTTACTGATTCAATCAATGTAACATGAATGTAGCAGTTATTTGCTAACAGCGACAACGAACACGCGTACAATCGTCAATAAGGTCAAGCATATTGGCATATGCACTTAAACAAGGGATAGATTGTTCTGAGCTGTTTGCCCAGCACTTACTGGTGACATCACCGGAAGTGGTTTCTTGTCGCAGGGAATCAGAAATTTGGGGCCATATCAGGCCTTATCGGTGTTTTAAGACCCTATTTAGGTGCGAGTTAAATAGAAAAAATCATATACATCGATTCGTTTTTAGGTCAAATAGTGACACAACGCATATTCAATGCATGCACAAGAGCCATGTACAATTTAAATGGTGCGTTTTAGCACGTATTTGTACGATGCAGCCAATATTCTCTCAAATAATTAAGCAAGGCAGTGTTATAGCATGATCACGAAATACATAGCAAATGCAATCGAATTCGTTCTTCAGACATCCTTTACAGCACGATATTGAGAGCGCAGATGAAGCCCCCCGCCTTGTAAAATAAAGCCGTTGCGGAATTCTGATTATTAAACAGTAAAGCTTCAACTACAAGCATTTGCTCTCATTGTCAGGAGACACATTGAGCTTAACATTTAATATACGGTCGACATATTGCACAACACTGTCTATTCTTAATTCAGCATTCAGCTTATTCCTGAAAGATAGCAGATTATTGAGGATTGGATTGTTTGGTGTAACATTTTCGTCATTGTTGCAGACCAAATATGGAAAACTATTGTTCAGCAATACAGCCTTTAAATACTGTCATTACTTCCAGGTTTAATGACAGTATTTAATCGTAATAATCAGATCTTACCTGCAGCAGCACTCATTTACTATCATTATCATCCCTCTAGTTCTAACGCCGCCAATTGGTAAATTTGGCTCGAAGTGAACAATGTTTGATAACATGTATACCTATTCTAAACTACGTCTTGGTTAAAGCAAATGCAAGCATATCCATTCATTCCATGGGACCATACCGTATTATATGTTGTCCAGCGACAACCCAAATATCCAAACCTCAAAGAGAGGCCTTGCAAATGAGCGGTTTTATAAGGCTCGTATACTGTTTCAGGGACGTAATTACGCTGGTCTCAGTTTGCTCATTATCTTTGTAGATGTGTTCGTTATCTTTCCATCGTTTCATTGATGCATTTCAAAAAGTGTACACATATTCGTCCATTTGCGGCGCTTTCAAGACTTGAAACCCACACCGTAGACATGGGATATATGTGCTTTAGGTGATCGTGTTTTTAAGGCCGAACATCGCTTTGTGTCCTAATCCCACCAGAGAAAATAGCATACATATTATAAACGACTGATTCAGCCGAGTGTCTACTAAAAGGCTTGCGCAGTGCCTTGCAAATAGCCATGAAAATGAACAATATGAGCCAGGAAAGCAGTAGACGTCGGAGATATCTGGAATCTATCATGCATGCCTTGAAACAACCACTCTCCCTTTTGTATTTATCGCTAAGGCAGCTTCCCATTCCACAGTCTCTTCCACAGATATTGAGACATACTGGGAATGAATTTAAACTAGCAGTTCATTAATTTTCATAATCAATTATATTAGCTGAGACGCAGCCTTTACAGTCAATGATATGCAGGATAAACCTAAGGATAAATTCAAGCGACCTTTACATGCAGCGGTTGTCAGGAAATCGGTTCTTAGCCCACCAACGGTTATTTTGATTATATATGTGATATCCTACGACGTATAAGATTCCATCCAGTCGATTATATTGGTCAACCACTGAAGGCACGTTTAGGTGGGATATTTGTCAAAAAACTTTGCAGACACAAATGATTTGTCATTCCGTATCAATTAGTGGTTGATAATCGGCTTTGTCGTAAACCATTTTCCGCCCCTAACTTAGCATGCACAGGCGTCGAAAAGTATTGCTTATGCAAACAAAGAATCGAACGAGTCGATATTTCAGTTGAGGGTAGGTCTAAAAACAGTAAATGTTCGATGGGCGTTGGTTCATCTAGAACCATGCTCTCGTCACAATGCTCATGCTGCAAGGAACCACCGGGTTACTTTTTTTTTAGCAAGACAATGGTATAAAAATATAACCCAAAGTAGTGGATGTTGAATGAACGAATGATATCCCTAATCGCAGTAAGCATAAAAACGTCTGTCGCCAAGACAGGAAATTTTGCGTAATATCCCTGACTTTATTTTTTTATGTTGCTTGATATTAAAATGTACATTGACGTAAGCGCAGATGACAGCAAAACCCCTGATAATAAGCCAATTAAGTATTCAAAGGAGGATACGGTATACACTGAAATATTATCCTAGATATGGTAGACAATCAATATTAATCAAAACTGATATACAAATTATTCGCTAAATGCGCCACTAAATACGCATATGTTGGTTAGATATAATACTCTTTACCCAATTTATTAGAGGGATAACTTGTACATGTCACGCATGAACGCAGTTTTCGACAAAGCACACGGTATACAAGGCTTGCATAAGGTGAATTTTACATGGCCTATTACCTAATGTACCGATGATATGCGTCAGTGCCGTACGAATGTCAGCATGTTCTACTGATAAGCCATTTCCAATTCCAATGAAGTTAGTAATAAATCGATAATGGCTCCTCTATGAGCTCGAACTCTACAAATAATTGCATGGCTTTCGCCATATATAGACATATATGGGTATAATACATAATTATTTCAGGTCAAATTAGTCGCTAAACTTTTCCACTGCGCTCTTTTCTAGCTGTTGTGATATCGGCTTTTACTGTTGATCTTTTTGTGAATCATTGATTACGTTTATACGTTTGTGTGCATCACAAATATATCTCGTGCACACGTTCAGAAAAACAAAAAAACAAGTTTCAATTATTGATGAGATGCATCCTATGAATTACCACCATCAAATGCTGGAGTGACGGCACATATTTTTCCGCATGAGTCATTGCAGTAAATGCGTTGTGGTCGAATAATGTCGTCATCGAACAAAGCCCATTTGAGACAAGGTCATTATTCTAGTAACGTACATTTGGAGCAGGGTAGCGTGGGGATACAGGATGCTTGAAATATTGCCATGATGTGAATTCAAGGACAAAATAACGTGCATGTCAGACAGTAATAACTTTCGAGTCGAGCTAGTTACCGCGCCATTTTACTTTAAGGCATGTCTCTTTTGAGCACAGTTATTTCAACGTTTGAATTATTCACAATGCGTCCAAAAGTCGATGATTGCGTGCATAACTGCTGCCGCGAAGACGTTAATCCCCATGAGTTCCTGTGCTGACTGTATAATGACGTGGTCTAGAAAGATCGACATTTTTGTTAGCAAAAACGCAGGATGGCCATGTTTCCGCTTAAAGATCCCACTGAACTGAGATTTCGACATGTATGTAGATAATTATTTCTTAATTGTGACTAGTGAAGCATATTTCACAAATGGATTTAGGTAGAAATCCTGAAAATACACATTCACATAAACGGATAGATAACAGGGTGCTGTTGGTACGCGGTTTTAAGCAATGTCTTAGCGGTATCAATCTCGACGCAGCAGCATCACGCCATAACATTTACCTCACTACAGAAATAGACTGCTGATGACCACCGTCTTTATTAGAGAGAAACATTTCCTCCTACTCAACTGTTTGATAGTTTCGCAATAAAAAAAATATTTTAGTTTTTAACAAGCATTTGCACATTCCAAAAACTTTGCCTCGGTGTTTTTCGCAGCATGAGCATAATTGGTACATTGTAATAGGATTTTATAGCGCACAACAAGTGGAAGAAAGAGATACCAACGCATATACCCGTGGTTGTATAGCGAGAAATCACAACATTGACACTCCTTTTCTTTTAATCTGACCTCAAAGTATTCGGCTTTGTGTCTCCGCTCGTAACATATTTGGCCTGTTCCTTAAGTCGTTGTTTTTTGTGTCACGTTCTGCTCAAGTGCTACCTCTTCCCACACAATTAGAATTGCTTCTGGTGAAGCACCTGCAAATAAATTAGCAAACTGTGTATAATGACGTGTTGGTTAAACTTAGTAGCCTAACTACAGTCCAACAAGGGCTTGTAACAACCAGTTCCCTTCCCGAGCAGCCGCTTGAAATCAAAGCGATTAACATATATCAAGTTAGTGTTTGGCGCCTAGTCACTCGCTAAATTACATTTAGTCAGGTTTTGGTAAATAACCAATACATTGTGGTTGATGCACAATTATTTTAATAGCTTCATCAACCAATTAATATGAATTACATAAAATGTCTTTTCAGTGGGCATTTACATGAATCATAAACATCATCATCGCTAGAGCTAAGCCATCGTTGACAGTGCTATTACTAAAATTGCAAATGCTTGGTCCCCGGTATGATTGGAGTACTGTCAGAATGATGGCTTTGCAGCATTCGCAACAATCTTATAGTGATATAATCAATTAGCCGCAATGAGGTCATTATTACCTGTTTGTTTATTTTGCAAGACATTATCGACCATTTGTGAGCCCATATCTGAGAGAGACATTTAACTAAATTATCGTTAAAATATATCTATCAGACGACGAAAAAATAATGATAGCATTATTGTAAGGTTGTGAGCTCCAACACAAATACAAAATGTTATCTAAGTATGGCAATGACAGAGTACAGAAAGTCCTTGACTTTCAGAGTGAATGCAGTACGATTAACTTTCATAATGATAATTGCATTTCGAAAACCTCCGATATCTTTTAGAATTCGCCCCTCATGGGAGAATCACATTGGCAAAGTAACACCAATAACGCCTCAATTAACCCAGCCTATTGGTAGATCCGAGAAACTCACACTATGCATTGGTTATATTTAATCGATCATTTCATCTATGACACGTGTTGTGTATTATATTAAACTGAAGCAGCTTGGTCAACGTCCTGCTGTTACTAGGGATGACAAGTATTACTTTTGACTTTTATTATTATTATTACTATTACTGCATAAATTATACCGAGTAGTTCCTTAGCGGATGTAAAGCATATTATAAATGGACGTTTATTATCAGCCGTCGATTCTATGAGTTTGTAATAATGACGAAGGTTTGGGTTACGTCGTCACGGAGCATTAAATAGCTCGACACCTGCCCTTCACTGAGCACGGCGGATATCCATTGCGTCCACAGAGTACGAGCAAAGCCGTGAAACATCATCGTCCTGCAGTTGCATATTAGCTACGTAGTGAGTACGTGAACCAATATTTACAAGAAGAACAGTATAGCGCCGCTGCTCGAGACCCCTTGTCGTTAATGATGAAGACCTAACGAAAATCAGTGCGCAACTTCTTTTGTTTGCAAGACATCGTAAGAAAAATTTAAAGCTGATATGCTGCTGGTAGGTATAATATATCACAGAAAAAAAATCACCGACTAATCACCTAGAGAGTATAGTAATGCGATAGATATTTGCCCGCCTCATTGTGACATCCTGAATCATTGTGTATGAAAATATTCTGATACTCATTAAATCCACGGTTAGACAGTGTTTGTATACTCTATGTAATCACCACGAACCCTCTCACTCATATAAACTTAAGTGTTTACTATGCATCTGCTGCGTTCATCTTAAATGTTTGCCTAAATTAAGCCGAATCGAAAACTTATTTTAAGACCGAAAATATGTTTATTGTATCATGTATGAAGTCAAGACTGCCATTCAGTCATAACGACGATGATGCAGACCTTATCAGATAATCGAAGAACACCGAATCCAATATTATAATTTTGATTAAACGGAATATTTCGAATGTTCATGACACAAATATAATGACTTATACACACCCCTGTGCCGTTTTTATACTGTAGCAGACTTTTAGGCTATGTGTTCCTAGCTCCACACGAGACCGAATTTCGTATGCATGTCTATATGTGTAGTGCATAAATTCTTAATGCAGCTTAGAATCCTACCTGCATTCGCTAAATCATACATTGATATGTACGACTCAACATATTCCTGGATGAGTGAAACGCACTGTAAATAATTTCAAGATGGTTGCATGCATGAGTGAATATGTTAACTTAGAGACCGATTCTGGGGCTGTAGTGTATATTTCTATAAATTAATCTTTAACCTAAAATGCACTGAATATATATATATATATATATATATATATATATATATATATATAGATATATATATATATAGATATATATATATATATATATATATATATATATATATATATATATATACATATATACATATATATATATATATATAGATATATATATATATATATATATATATATATGTATATCTATCTATATATATATATATATATATATATATATGTATATATATATATATATATGTATATTATATATATATATATTTATATACATATACATGTATATGTATTTGCCTGATTCAATATATATTTGTTTCCTCTTTTTTAAGTTGCTAACGAGGCTCGATAGTATATTTTTATTTTGAGTTTGGTAAACACCGGACCCTCAATGAAGATTATTTGACACCACCTTACAAACTGAGTTCGCCAAGATACCCAGATAAGTTGTGACATGTTAAGGACAACTATGGTATTTCTGTAAGTAATATCCAGACCCCATTTTGAGTTCGCTTGCGATGTCAAGTAGCGTCTTGACAACACCATATCCACAGAAAACGATCAACCATAGAGAAAAATGATTTCGGCCCGTTAGCTATAGGCTTGAATGATGCATTCACGCGAAGAGAAAATTTCCAACAAAACCCCATCTATTGTCATATGTTATTCAGAAAGCAATGTCGTGAAACATGCGCTTTAGAACTGTAAGACAAGCCGTACTTCACATTGTTACTTACTCGTACTCGTAAATTGGTCATGTTGGATGCCATTAGAAGGGCCATAAAATATCATGGCATTTATTTGATCAAACCTTACTCCACATTACCTTTGATAAATATTGGTGTAGCTGTCTTTTCACTGATACTAACAAAGTATTGCGAAATCATTGAAAAAAAACACCATGGGTCCCAAGTGATTATGCGGGTCTGAATATACATTGCTGCATTGCTACAAAGCTTGGCTTTATAGCTACTACACAATCTGTTACATCTATACGTTTGATCAGAATATTCAATTATTTATGCGGACAGCGCTGAACTTCCTATCCCTTGACAAATAGCATATTTGAACAATATTGGCCCGATTGAACTTGATGTTATCGTTCATATGAACAGCAACCAAACAAATGACGGGAACGTGTCGCATCAGTTAAATTGATAACAGCACAACACTGTTGGGAGGTGCTATCATTCTGTCAATATGCATCAGATAGACTCGATGACGATTGTTAGTGTAATTGTGGTGCATAGATAGAGCGAATTTCAAAATGCAACATTATTTTTGAGAAAGCCAATAAGTCCGCATCGCCACAATGGCGAGTTCTAACAGAGCAGTGAATTCATATTGTTGCCACTGGAGTATGGTATATATCGGTTGCTTGCGATGTAAATATAGGCAATTACGATGATGCGAAGTTTTATTGGCAGAAAATACCGCTGTACAATAATCCATTGTAAATCATTAAAGAGGGTGCCATACCAATCATCTAATGTGAACTATCTTTTGTTTTTACTACAATCAAGCTCAATGTGATGTGATAGCGAAAGTCAACCATAACGACTCCATTTTATAATTGGGTTGGTTGATGTAACTTTGATATGGAAAGTAAATTGAATGGCAATCGGCGGAGGGCAACTTTGGGTAAGTACAAAGTGCGGTTGGTGTCTTCATGACGATATGGTTCAACATTCGGTTAGGAGTCAAAGGTTGCTTAGTTGTTTAATGGATTTGGTCACCCATATTCAGCTACAGAGGTGTGGCAAATATCACAATACCAAGATGCCGGCCTATTGAAAACGATGAACTACAATGATAGCATCATAGATAGGTCACGCTCGGCGACTGCCAATAGTTGATGAACCCATGCAAAAAAATACAAAAATTTTCCCAAAATCCCACTCGCCCCACTAATCATGTAGAAAATGGGGGGGGGAGGGGGCTGATAGTGGCTTTCAAGAAATGCCCAATACAGTTGAAATACGCAAAGGCCGTGACTCATTGGGTAGTGCATGCATATATATGTAAACATATATCTGGCCGGTTACTGGTGAAATCATTAATTTTAAGGTTTATACTACATATAGGTGATTGACCAATATATACACAAACCTTCCTGGTAGTATTGTCATATAGGACTGAAATATGACAGGGCCATTCCCCTCCCTAATTACCCCCATATAGAACATGTTCGACATATGTTCTACGGAGCTGTCTACACACGTATGCATATGATATATTCTGCCGCTTTATACGTAGATATATATAAAAATAATGTAAGATATAGATTGAGGTGATGTCTGTAAGTATAGCGCTCGACGCGTTCATAATCGTGTGCTATGTGTGTGTTCCCAAAAATCCCACTCGTGTGTGTAATGTGTGTGTGTGTGTGTGTGTGTGGGCTGTGTGTGTGTGTGTGTGTGTGTGTGTGTGTGTGCAAATTGTGTGGTGTGTTCCGTCGTGTGTGTGTGTATATGTGTATATGCATATGCTTTTGATGAATATACCAGCTAATTGGACCCACAGAAAGTCAACTTACAGTAGCTGTTAAGATAGTACACAACATATATCGAAACCACGTCTCTCATGTAACAAAGCTCATTGCGTTTCTTTCTTGATTGTATCATGATATTAGCGTAATAGATTCGATCAGTTATATCCTTTAATGTTTAATAAAAATGAATCTTGTTCGAATCAACTATCTCAAAATCCCTAGAGATGACTAGAGTGGATGTATGAAAACCAAGTTACTAAGTTGTCGCATTCCCTTTTTCATCATATGTGTAGGCTGCACTCTATACTGCGGCATACCTTACCTGTGCTCGACTTTCTAGCTAGAGTGTTGCGGTCTAACTATGAAGCATGCTAAGTTCGCGACATAAGGATTTACACACAAGCAGAGATGACTTTGAGTCCAAATTAAACAAACAATGAGTTTGCGACATACAGTATATGAAAAGAATATGCACGCCGTTATTTCCGCCCATGTAAATATAATTGCGAATAATCAGATTGTTTCACCTGCGTTGATGCATATTTATTGAACCCGAATCATGATTGATGTACTTATCGATATATCAGAAAATATAGTAAGGTTGGTGAGGAACACGGCAAAACGGCAGAAGAGTAAATATTACCGGTGCATTTATTTGGTACGAATTATATAAATAAATATACCATTTTTGCATCTAGAAATCGGCAGATCATCGTAACTGAGCAATAACAAAGAAGCTGTAACTGGCAAATCCAACGCAGGTGACTAGAGTGGAGTCCATTGGTAAAACCAATTTAGGCACGTTGTAGCCATAAGTATATAACTTCTTACAATATGATAAGGTTTTCACATCTAAATAAAATGAACGTTGCATACAACACGCGAAAAATGAACAGCTCCATATTGATTATGTTAATACATAGTACATTAAGGTCGTTGGTATCACATATTGCTCCTCAAACGATTGTATCTCAGTACATATTAAACAAACAATAAGTTTGCGACAGTATATCAAAAGAGTTAGACTCCAGCGATATTGATAAAGCTTCCGCACTTATGGAATATAATTGCGATTCCTTCAGGTTATCAATAGTGCGCCATAGCTTTGACACGTATAAACTTTCCAAGTGCATTTGATGATTAACGTGCGACTTGTGTAGCATAATCCAAGGCAATGTCGCAAGTATGGTTATCTAATAGCAAAGGTAATGTATATCACTAGGGTTGTCTCCTCAAAAGGGACAGATTGAAAAGCCTTATTTAGTGATCAACTACATCGCCGACGATAACCAATTTCATAAAACAGTCGGGTGTCTTGGGTTCGTTCACCAATTTACTAATGCTCACTGGGGCAAAGCTTCATTGATATCTTTACATTTACAATACTTTATGGTGGCGTGATAGAGGTCTCACTTCCCAAGGCAACCCTAAAAAATGGACTGATAAGTACAGATGTGACATTGAGATTATAACGCTTACTCTTTTTGAAGCATGGTCTGTCTTACTAATTTTAATGTGGATGGAAAAAAACGCTAGTTCAAATTAAAATTATCGGTCAGTATCCTAGTATTTCTCAGTAAGTTGAGTTTGCAACGTATTATATTATTAACAACATCGAATGCAGCGCTCTTACACCCAGCCTGTTTCCCCTAAGTTAATCTGAACTACCTAATTCGGATATAACTAAGTATGCATGGTTCCAACTGAGGTGCGCGAGGCAGAATGGCTTCCGGTAAGATTAGCACAGGGGTCAGTTCTATCACCACCTGTCCAGTTTTAAAATATATTGGGAAGTAGAAACTTGAGGTATTTGCAAAACCGGATGCTTTATCGACTTGTGCACAGCAACCCCCATATTTTCTTTTGGTGCTCAGCGCGGTTCATGAGGCTGCTAAAGAGTGTCCAAAGATCGTTCTAAAACAAATCGTTCGCAGGATATTTGTTTTTTGGTGGTCACAATTTGCAGCCGCAATTCTTAAGACTCGGCAAACACACAAGAACGTTTATTGTAACAGGTGATGTTTGATGTCTAGCTGGGTTGTGTTATGCGCTTAAATTATCGTAATCAGTACGGCTGTCAAGATTTGCATTATAGAATAATTGTATCCTTTAGACTGATGACATCCGCCAAGCTTCTATACAGGGTTAGCCGGGTCATTTGAGAAACCTAGTACTTCTTTCACCAGGGATCACTTGATGCCCATCATTGACGTGCTTCGCTAATTAGGCTTATAGACGGTCAATACAAATGCATAGGAATCGGAGGTCACGATGCTTGGATATAGACGCTTGTGTTGGATTATATGCGATATTCTTGCTTGCTTACTCAGCATTCATACCGCTTTAAGCCGTTACGAACATTTAGATTTCATGCAGGTAAACCTCACAAGCTATAATGCCCCTATTATGTATATGGGTTATTGCCATTGTAATGAGCAGTTTCGCTATCCTTCGCATTATGATCAATTCGATGTCCCTTGCATATCCGAAATTGGATTTGCTATATGCTTATTCAGTATTCCTATCCATTTGTTTATGTATCAAATTGGTGCATAAATATATCATATATAAAGCAAAATATCAAATGAAGTTCTAAATGTATGCATAACTGCATAAGGCCGATTGATGGAAGGCTGGTGCAGCTTATATTGGGCTATAACGATAAGAATTTCGCACTAAATCGCCTCAGTATTCATACCATTGTTGCTAATGCAGGCGTACGCAAATTGCTACTTTGGAATATTTTTATGTGGCAAATTGTACATCCAGTTGCTTTGCATTTGTAGGATTTTTAAAATAACGCGACTAGCTAGTTATGTGTGTTTAAAAGCCTGTTATGTGTCTTCCGGCACAGAATAGGCAGCGTAGAGGTGACAAAGCTAATCTTGTTTTTTTGCGATGAATGCAAACAAAGCATAACTCTACGATGCCGTAAAACGCGAGATTGGTCGTTTGGCGATTAATAATCGCCATAGGAACAAATTTTTCATCACGCAGTCCGCTATATGCTTCGTCGAGTATCATTCGGGGTATTCATGGCCGACCTCGCTAAATAATTCTCATGAGAATATCATCGAAATTACACGCTGTGACCTTGTGCATTTTAAAATTCAACTGGGTAGTTTCCCGTTGTATAAGAGTCGCGTTTGCATCAAATACATTTCCTATTAGAGTCTGTAGGACTCTCTTGGTAATATGTATCTATTATATATTTCTTGGAGGTTGAACGCACATATTATTAAACGCATTTGCTGATGCAATTGATGTCCTCACCTTTGCTTAAACGTATAAATAACATCGTCTGTAACTGTTCGTGCTTTGTCTTTCGTGTACCGATTAGAAAGTTTTGTATGTGACTAATGTGCTGGTTATACCCCGTGTTATTCTATAACATCTGGCACAAACGAAAACAAATCAACAACATGGTTTAACCAAGACGAAGGACTGTGTAAGTATTGAACAATAATGCCACCCTGCGCGTCAGCCTGAAGGTTTTGCGTCAAAATGTATTATGTTGTAACGACAGAAATTGCTTTCGCATAATCATTTATGATATCCGATGAAGTCCAATTCATGCAACAAAATAATGCGCAAATATTCATGCAAATTGTGTACGATATAAAACAATTGCGCGTGTTGCTTTTAACATTTAATTATAGAAATTTGCAAACCTTTGCAGTGGTTTTATGTCACATAAATTATGTGAGATACTGTGTATCTTTAATGAGTACCCATTCACACCATATGTATGTATTTGATATTCAGACGAACATTAATTGTAACGTTTTACTTGGAGTGAATATGGTAACAATTTGTAGTTTCCAGGAGAACCTTCTATGCTAGCATTGTTTACATGAAAATGCAGCTATAATGCATGACAACCGTAAACCACGGTTCAAATCACATAATGGTGTTTTTTATGTAATTAGAGAGCTATATCAATTTATCTCTTCTCACGCTCCTTTAACTGTTTAATTATTCATCGTTGATTTTGTGTAACAAGCTAGTTATTCCTATATTGTGATCATTAACTGCTGATGTCTTGATCCGGAAGATTCTGTTTATCAATTACATATGTAGCTCATTGAATTTTATCGATATCGAATTTTGTTGATTGAGAGTCTATGATGGCAACAGCATTATCACAAACTGCGCCGCATAGCTATATTTCGTACATGCTGATCTTGATCTCTCCCGATTATTCTGTATACAGAAGATGCGCCCTATTTTTTTAACACTCGAATCCCCCCTAATATACTATTATATATATCTAATGTTACGTGGCTATATCAGCGACACTTCTTACAATCAATTTCTCAAATGTTAAGTTCATATCTGGAATCTATGAAGACGCAATGAGCTTCAATATAAAGCCTCAAGTACGAAATGCATTATTAATGTCACTGTTATCCCTAAGTAGCCTCTTATATTGGATTTTGTAATTCTTAAATATTTTATGTAAAGTCGACCACAAATAAGTTTGTAGCCCCTTGAAGCTGCAGTGCTTTTAACCCGTAATTGTCATTTAAATCAAGCATTTATAGAAATTCACCTGCCCATAACCCTACCAAAAACTTTGAGTATTTCGCCCACACTATATTTGTCCTCGCTTATGTACACATTACGGTTAGTCAACTTTCATTGTTTCGGGATTCAAACAAAATCGTTTCGGGATCTCTTTGTAGTGGCATTTCAAGCATATGACTCAAAGGCTGGATTTATATGTACATTTTTTGTATTACCATGCAAACTCTGCAGTAGACTCCTGGATGATTTTCAAAAGTAACTGGTATAATCAAAGATTAAATGTGTAAAAGGAGGAATCTAACTGTTAATTTTCATGACACAAGGCAATCCTATCGAGGTGCCGTCAGTTAAGTATATTAGGCCAGGGAATTGTATGGGGAACTATCATCAGAAACAAGTAATTCTTTTTTAAGAGACATACAACACTACCATCAACTTATAGCAATGATAATGAAAATAATAAGAGGGAGTGAACATAGTTTTACATACAGTTTCGGATAATACCCACATGCACGATCAACAAAGCAATTTGAGCGAATTCACTATCAACATTTACAATATCGATAAAAACGTTTTTGTTACTACTCAAAGAGATAAGATATTTCCCAGGTGCTCTGGTATATTACGAAACCAGGAATGCATGGTTTGTTGAACATCGTCGTTAAAGTAATGAATGTCTGGTCTCACGGGACACCGCATGATGATTGTATCTTTTTGTGAATGCCGCTTTACGTGGCGGGAGGTTAATATCATCCGGGAACGCTGCATGGAAAAGTTAGGCGGACACCATTTCGGGGTCTCTTAATAGACATGATCTTCCATGAGCAATATTTCATGGCCACACATGGTCACAAACCTTCACTGCTACATTCAATCATGCTTCAGGGTTGTTACAGAAGTACATTCCATTGTCCATTTTAAAGTGGCGATTCTTTAGTGCCCAAGTGATAGAAGCTACAATAGTGTTCCACCTTCGATCATGAAATATTCAGAAATATAAATGTTCATAATAGCTGTGTTTCACCGCCGACATCTCTACCATGAATATCTTGAGATCGATTCGTGTGTCTCAACTATGAGTCAGTATTTTCCAAGCTGCTGTACCACTACAAAGGGTCACGTATAAAATTCGTTAATAAAATTGGTTCATTCGTAAATATCAGAGGCAGTAGAATGAACTTTCTTTCTTATATGGCATGACATATGGAGTATCCAATATATTGCCCTGTGCTATGAGTTTGAAAATGTGATCTGGCATTCTATTTTACTACATTTTCTATACTTACCATTTTAATTTCTCAGACATTCAGACCGAGGATTGTGCCCTCATTTCACCGACTTTGCATCACCGAAAGAATTTCTATTTCATCTGCGTTTTGCAATACATGATATATAAATGAATATTTTTTTAGCACCAGAACATACCACGGCTTGTATCTCGGCTTCGTTAAGAAGTTTCTTAGCTGACACGCGATTTTACTCCAACCAAAGAGTGTGTAGCTTCGCTCTGCCCGAGAAAAAATGCGCAGATGCCACCCGTTAGGCGCCGTGCATTGCTTTGTCATAGCGTCCCTTAAAATAACATGGAATGCTCGAATTAATTCGGAGCCGTGGTCGCCTCGACCAATCAGATAACTTCATGTCTTTAACAGACGCCAACCCCGAGACGTCGGATCAACAATCCCATGTGCTTTCGTGGATTTCATAGTATCGCCTGATGACGGGTATCTTATGTAATTACCCCGGCCAGCAATCTAAATTCACCTTCTATTGCGCCGACAAGATAAACCGAATAGTGAAGGGTGTCGACCTTGTGAGAGGCGAACAGTGTTTCGATAGTTCTACCCGGGCAATCAATCAAGTTGACATTTATTTCATGTTGCAGTAGTTATTTTCGCTATTGTTAAGGGGGTGTTTTTGCAGCGGAAAGGCTCTGCCAACCGACACTTTTCCCGCTCATTCGCAGTGATGTCAGTCCAGTAATTCCATGTGCCTTTATTTATATGACGGTAGCGCCACCTAACGATCGCAGTGTATTATAATTAGCGAAGCTAAGCTATGCACTCTGTTTTCCAACCCAATATTCATGATATAAAAATGAAGAATTAATTTTAGTTACATTTGCGCAATTGAAACCCACGTTGTTGTTCATTTAAGATATTCAAGTGGCGCAACGGTAAACTTATCTGCGCATTGACAGACTTTATTCAAACCTGAGATACAGGCTCATATGTTTTGTTCCGTCTCCGTCGCTCTAAGATGGGTTGGCTTTGCATTTTATTAAAATAATATCATGATCATAGCTGTTATATTGCAAAAGTTTTATCAGACAAGTGATATTTGGTTACCATCATTGGTGCAATCTTTTCAATATTTATAAGCTAACATCCATGGCATGATGCACAAGAGTGTTTGTTCGTCCACAGTGTCGTATTATGCGTCTTGAGAAGAAGACAATATCGATGCGCTACTTTTATTTGACGGGAGTTACGTACATATACTACCATGCAGGCTCGTTTGCCGTACGGTGTTGCAGACACAATATAGTGATCTTAAATGGGCACAATTTGTACAATTTTTAAGGGTACGTGCCTAGCGTGTGATATAAGTGCATATGTTTTTTTACCTACCAGTTTATCAGTGGGTTGATATGCATAATTGGTATTCGCGCATTGTTTAGCCTTTGATTGACATAAATTTAAAAGGGAAGCTGATTTGGTCTTTTCGAGAGTTTTCCATGTCACACAGTTAGATTACTTTATTCTTCTGACTCTATTACAACGTTATTGGGGCGAACCTTCGGTCCTCCACACGCCAGAGAACTATGAAGTGACCAATTTTCGTCTATTGATGCGAACGATCTTAACAATTTTCAAAGGTCTATTGCCACACTGTCTATTCTCTGTGAGAGACAATTGGTATCGCGCGTGCCAACCTAATCCTTTGATAATTGATAAATGACGTCATCGCTGCAAATCCCAGACGCGTCATGTTTGTTATCGAGAGATCAACAAGCCAAAAATAGCAAGCCAGCATTTGGTGATAACGTGAACCTTCAACATCACATAGTGGGTTTGAGCGATTACGTTTAATATGGCATGATACCAACTTTCGGACAATGATGGCAAAGAAGAAAATAAACAGCCAACATATTACATATAACTACGATATTGCAGACAATATCCAACCTGATGTTTTCCCAAATAATGAATTCACATGATGATGTAATTTGGAATTAAATAATATGCATATGTAGTTCCTTCCGAAGCCACATGCAACTGACTAATACCGCACATTTGATTTACCTGGGTATTTCACAGTTAAGTCAAATGAGCTTAAAAGAGACTCCGGCATGGTGACATTGAATGGCACAAAATGGCGTAAATACAATAATAAGCCCAACATTCCCTGCCTTAGTCAGCATGAATTATTTACACAAAACAAACGATTTACTCTCCGTTAACTAGCTTGGTGCTCGTAACAACCGATATTCGCCTGTACTGTAATTAAAGCAGGACGATAACTTGTATAACTATAAGCACGGGGACAATTAAGGGTGTTGACAGCCACGGTTAAAACTCGCTCATCATAAGAAACTTGCGTAAGATTGCTATTACTTATCCTAATAAGGGCCGTAAAGCTCGTGAAAACGTGGCCTCATTTTCCGTTGGACAAAGTGGAGTAGATATTGGCGGAGTATAAATATCGCGCCTCAACACCAATAAACTTACCTTTCTATTGAGAGCTCAATCAAAGACGATTGACTCTTATGTCCTATGCGCAAGTCGTGGGTACTAAGCACATCAATCGTTTATTGGTATAGCGCACACTATGCAAAATGCACGAAGAAACAGCATATATAAATTGCTCACCAAATGTTGTTATTATTTGGCTACAGTTTAGCTATGTATTAAGTGGCCATACTGTTTGGTGCTCATGGCGTAGCGTAACGTACGTACAAAAAAAAATTGCGGCGCTTTTGTGAGCTGCTTGGAACATTTCGCATCCCTTCTCTGTTACTTGGACAACCTCTTCTTAAGACAAAAGTGTACTTATTACATTATTGCTTCGAAATACCTCTTCGTAATTACAACGAGCCTCATTCGCTCACTCGATATCATTGAATGCTTTGACATATATTGTGCGAAGCAGCACATTAGAAGCACTATTGCGCTTATTTTATTTTGTGATCAATCAAAATAAACATGTACATTGATTTGCAGTAAAGCTTAAATTAATTCATCCGAAATTGCTTGGTCAAGGCGTGCTTAAGATATGTAGAAGCCATTGCCTACAAAGAAGCAAAATGGGAAGAAATTTATTGTAAGATTTATTGTCAGGGCATTTAACGAAATCGTTAATGCACAAGTAATATGAGAGTTTGGCTTCTTCACCGGATAAGTCGAACGAAGGGTTACTTTTATAAACATTACTGCAAGTTATAATCGGCACATTTATTCTATAGTTCATTCAGTACGCAGCTTGTGACTAGTATTGTGAATGATGATGGGCGGGTCTGTAAACTCTAAATGTAAAGTCCGTAGCGAAGGTTCCTTCATCAGCATTATGAGTGTTTTCGAATATGGGTTTTATTGAAGAAAAGTGGAACTCCCATACGAGGATTAGCAGACAAATATATCACGCGCAACGCTGAGTGATGAATATGCCGTCGCCAGCAATTCAGTGTGCTTCTAACAATCTATAGTTATATTGGTTTTGATCATTTGCACATTGTTATCTATAAATCGCACAATGGATGTCATTATAACTTGAATTAGGCTGATAACACAAAAAACCTGAGTTACTTGAAGAGCTTGCATTTCAAGAATCCCCGATTCAAATTCTGTTGAACGATTACTGAACGAGTAAGTAACATGCTCTAAACGCCAGTCAAAGAATCGGCAGATATTATGGAATAGCCATGTTTATAATGCTGTATCAGCAGGGTTACAATGTAAGGTTTCCAGTCAGCAGTGAACTGAGACATGGGGTTTGTCCAGTAAGTGGAAGTGGTTAAGCAGACTCTAATATGTCCAGTAAGTAAGTGGTTAAGCGCAATAGTATGAAGCATAGCGCAGATACACCCATACACCACCCCCACATATATAATATATATATATATATATAAATAAATATATATACATATATATATAATATATATATAATACATATATATATACATATATATATTCATATATGTATATACACATATATGCAGATATATATATATATATATATATATATATTTATATATATATATATACATATTTATATATACATGTATATATATGCATATATATACACATATATATATAAAAACATATATATATGTATATATATATATATGTAAATAATATATATATATATATAGATATATGCATGTATATATATATATATATATATATATATATTTCTATATATATATATATATATATATATCCTATATATATCTATCTCTATATATCTATATCTATGTCTATATATTTATCTATATATATATATCTATATCTCTATATATATATATAGGCTGTCTTGGCGGTGTAAATCACACTGTTACTATGTATATATATATATATATATATATATATATATATATATATATATATATATATATATATATATATATATATATTTATATCTATATATATATATATAAATATATATAAATATACATATATATATGTATATTAAATATATATGTTTTTGAGCGTGAAGATGACCTTCATTTAGATTCAGTCATCAATCCTAATATATTACTTATGTTAATTTTTCTTTGAAATTGATGATAAATACTGCTGGATAGTTTTTTTTAGTTGAAACAAACCTTTATTTTACATACTTGCTTTGCTATTATACTTATGACTCACCAGTTATATGTAAATGAATAGAGATTCTGATAATAAAACATTAATAATGCATTTCCTTCAGCCATGAAGATTGATATGTTGCCACATGGTCAGACATTGCCATTATGTGTATGGTACTGCGCGCGCTGTTTTGCATCTTGTGCCACTATTAGGTAAGTTGTGATTTAAGAGACTTATGTTGCAGCACCATTGATGGTCTGCATGATTTGTATGGTTGTTTTATAAATTTGTCAACACATTTCCGTGGCTGCTTAGGGGCCCGTACAGTTTTCATACGGGTTCTCTATGGGCCCGTTTAGTTCACGTATTGGTTATTTTGACTCCGTGACCGGATCTTCACAAAGAACGCGTAAAAACACCGGCAGATCACCCGCAAAGCATGCCACCACAGGTTCGTAACATGAATAACCTCTTACGGATTCCTACGGGCCACAGCCCCGTACGGCCCCGAAGGCATGTGACGACAAGTTCGTACGGGGATGATTTCTCACAGGCTTCCACATCCTTGTCAACACTTGTCGCTGTCATTATTGTTATGATTTTCGCGATATTGCAATAGCAGCGTCATATTGAAAATCACGGAAAAGAGTACCGACATAACCTCTTCTGTGCAGAACAGATACCTTGAATTGATAAGTTTCATATAAAGTCCGCTTTAGTTGATAGCGTGTCAATCATAGGCAAGGCAAGGTTTTCTAGAATCCCTAATAGCGTTATGTGTGATAGATGAAGAGTCTGGGCAGCATATGTGAGTCCCATGACTGTCATATTTACTTGTTTTACATTCCGGAAAGCATTAGCATTCACGATAAACAGGTTATCAGAGGACATTAAGTAGTCAGCCTCCACTAAATCTTTAATATGAGGCAGAATAAGGTCAACCTGGTTGCTGTTTGTACCAAATTTGCGATCATTTCTTCCTGCAAATAATCCAAATTTGTTAACGGCACTTTACGCATCAAAAAATTTAATTGATATGCCATTTCAATTCTCTCCCTGATATGCCTACCTTACCCTGCTCTAACCTGTGACGCTTACATATTTTTTGTACGAATGGTTCATCTATATGGTACTCAAAATAGTCAATAAACAAAGGAACTATCCAGGTCTCGGTGTAACCACAACGCACAGGCTTCAGATGGCGGTTAAATGAAGACTAACCGGGCAATATTCCGTATGTAAATGGTAGTTAGCAAACTGGTACAGAATAGAAAATTGAAATTGTCTAACGGAAAACCTAACTTGTCCTCACATAAACGAATGAAATTGATTGAAATCAACAAAGATTTGTAAGATATTATGGCAGCCAAACTTTGACACCACTGATCGTAAAACTTTGTGTGTGACCTCTACCGGGGACAACGCAAATATTTGCATGTAGCATAATGTGGCAATCGAACTCTTGTCAAGACATCTCTACGATAGCATAACGTTTGTGTTGCAGTCAACAAATTTAGCGAGCCACTTTTAATGTGTAGACAATTTTAGATATTACACAATTATCGCATGTTCCATTGAGTATCCAGATAACAAACATACCGCATCGCAGGGTTTAACTGAGCGTAAAAATGACAGACATCACACTATGTAATTCCTGCTGCACCCTAGCATGATATATGTCGGTATAATAACAAGTAAAAGTAGTTGTATTATACCCAGAAAATGATTTCACGTGCGTTGCTTTATGTCAGGATAAAAAGTTACTATTTCATATCGTTTAATCATACTTAATTTACCAATAAGACGTACGCGTTTTTGGTAATAGGCGTATGGACATCATTTCGATTACTGCATTAGTTTGGTTGTACTACTATGATAGACCTTTAATCAGACTCAATGAACCTATAAATTAAGCAATGTATTTCGGAAATAGTTGTCCATGTATTTGATTTGCAAAACCAGTGATTGCACTAGAATTAAATTTGTTTTATCAGCTATTGTGTACACCCTTTATACTGATCGAAATGGATGGCTATGATAACCGGGGCTTTATGATGATAACAATAGCGCACTGGACCTTTGAAGTGATTGCTCCGGACCCAATAAAGCGAATGCGGAGAGACACCAGTTAAGCGTTAAATGGCTGTATCAGGACAATCAAACGGATCTGTTGTCATAGATAGTGGATGCTGAGCAAAAAAAGATTAAAGGGCCGAGCAATTTGCCCGAGTTGTCAAATTTAATTACCTATGTTTGATATTGTTTGAGGCCGTCTCTCCGTCATTACCTTACTTAAGAGTCTTTCGGGACACTCTAGTCGACGCTTAAGATTGATGAGCTGGATTACCACGTATCAAGCAAATGACGGCGAGTAACGTCTGTGATAAACTTAGCAGACACCAATTAATGTTTCACTTAATGAGGAAATATTGTCTAACACAGTTTTATTTATGACAGTGATAAACTGAGAATGAAAGTACATGCAATGGAATACACTAGATGTTGGCATTTTAGCCTGTCTGGATCGCACATAAATATGCCATCATTCAACAAAGACATTTACTCAGAGCAGATTGCCTCTGTATGATAGCTCTTAATCCCGGCAAGACCGAAAATTGATGCCGTCATCGTCTCATGCTGCGCAGATATGAATCAATTAATTGTAATGCGCATCGTTAATGAGAAGTCCAATGGTCTTAGGTTCAGTTTTTATTGTAGAGTAGCACAGGCCTATGATCGATTCGCTAGTATATATACGACTTTTATATTAACAATTAGTGCGTCATCGACTGTTAGCAAAGGTAGATGGACTGCATATTAGAAATCAGTAGCAAGTCTATCTATATCGTAAATTGTATAATATTAAACATTATATTAATGTTTAATATTATACAATGTCAAAAATCATGCACATCACAATTAAAACATCCCAAATTTACAACTGTTTCCATTCTACACATCGAATATTTCAATTTTACATTTTTTAGCGGGGATTGCGTCCACCGGCATTGAGTTGCCTTAAGCTTCATGGCTAATCTGCATTTTGCATTACGATATATGTAAATGATTCACTCGCCTGATCCACTCGATTATTGCCATCTAGCGTTGATGCGCCCATAGTTAAGAAGACATTTTGTTTCAATATGTATACGAAAATTTTTGGACATGGTTGTTGTTCGAATAATCATATTGAATATGACCGTTATTGCTGCGGCATTGTGAATATGACGATGGAACTCCGTGGCATATCGCTTTAGAACAGCTAACGATATCAAGAAAATTATTACCGAGCATAGTGTCAACATAAAAGTCTTCAAACGCACATTGCATTGATGCCTTGTATTATTCAAAGGATGTTATTGTACGAATACATACGTCACGTGGGTCAATATTCTATCTGAGGTTTTATCAAGCCGGGCTATGTTTCGATTCGCGTCCATAGATTCACTCCGTAAAACTTTAAATAGTAAACTGCTAAGGAAGCTGAATCGTGATCTACGAAATTGTGAGATTTTTTACACCCCCGTGGGTGCAATTCCTGTGCCAAACAAAATGTGATTTGAGAATCCCATCAAAATGAAGCCGATGATTTGTGTTCGGGCTTATTCATTATAACAAAACGCTTACAGAATTATAAGTAAGCGAATGGATTAATTGAGCCAACCCCATCAGCTGACTTGTAAGGGCTTTTAAAGAGGGAGCTCAGCCCCGTGCGAGGCAATAAGGGATAATTTTGTTAATAAGTTACTACGTGTAATGCAGAAACAAATAAAAATAGAAAAATTTGGTGATAAAGGTTCAATTGAAAATACGCATGATGTATAGAAGAAAACTTTTTAATTTAGTTGGGTCGGTCCAACGATAACGGTATATTCCTGAAACAAAGAACCGCGCGAGTTATAGGCCATAGATCATTAAGCGCAATCTACAATTACCTCTGTGGCTGATTTGTTTGCAATTTGCCAGGCTCACTTAAAATGGCCTATTTCCCTATCATTCTCGAGCATTACCCGACAATAGAACATCCTCCCTATGCTGACGGATCATCTTTGGGAATGGTTTGATCTCTTTGCCCTGGTACAAAATGAAGGGCCTATGTGAGTACTGATAAGGTGGAAAACAAATTTTGGGATATTCTTCCCTTCCATTCATTTCATTCTTCAAGGTTCCTCATGTTATTGGTATTCTTCTGCCGTTTGGGGTATTCTTTGTTCGCGGCTGCATTTTTGTCTAGCTCAGCGTGTCCTGGTGGGGGGAATGAATAAGCGTGTACAGCATTAAAACCCTGTGCATATAGCGTATTAATCTTCTCTGATGCGGTCCGAATAACTAGCATGTAAGGAAGGTTATAAACACAGCTGTGATCACAAACGTAATTTCCGTTTGTTTGCTATTTGAAATTAGTGATGGGTTATTCTGTCGTCTGGCAAGAGTTGCGTCCAACAGTCACTCGGAAAACTGGTGATTGGGTCATTTCAAAATAATTTCATAAAAGCCAAATCTGAAATATAGTGTCGTGAAATGTGTTGACATAAACGATGTATCTAGAATCAAATTGCATCCTGATAGTTGTGGTTTAAATTGAAAAGGCCTGTACAGGACATATTATACCTAAGTAAGTTATTTACCAGAGCACTCACGGGCAGGTTCACATACTGTAAAGCAGCTGAACGTGATAAAGCACCCAAATGGCTCAATGTGGACAGCAAGGAGCTTGCACGCATCTGATGGTAAAGTATCAGTAGCTCTTAGATAAAGAGACGAATCTGTCAGTTATGAGAGTGACAGACGGGCATACGTTTATCGAGCGACAGAGAATCGTGAACCGGCGAAAGAGTTTTTCTGTCATGATCAATAAGCTTTATTGTGAAATAATTGTCTAGCCTTTGTGGAGGTTATGTAGGAACATACAGCCTATGGCTTTTGATTTGTTTTTATTTGTTCCATAACGGTCATATAGAATCAGTTCCGGTACATAATTATTATTGCTATTATATAAATCCTATAAGTCTGAACATGTACCAGGCGAGACCCCGCGTTACCACAAAGTGTGTTGTTTACAAACACGAAAGAAGCCAGACGGAAGTACAAACATTCCTCCACGGCCATAAATATGCCCGTGCCGTTCTCCGTAGCGCTTTAATGACTATCGGGTTGTGCTCAGATCACCAGCGGATTAATTGCAAGTCCAACAGCGGTTGTTACCCATGATATGAACACTACTCGCTGCTGCACATCTTTGCATATTGCCGAGCTGGACTTCTGCGTCAAGAATTCACATTACTTAGCTCAACAAAACACAACAATACTAGTAAGATTGCAGGGTTAGCGTAATAAGCCACTGGCGGTGTTGGGTTATGAAAATGTTTTGCGGAATGGGAGGTTAGACAATTAACTTTACACTAGGTCAAGAGTGTAGATATATGTTCATTTAAGAATGCTGCATGGATTGGTATAATATATAAATATTTGAGTTTTCCTTTGATCGTGGCAAGCGCAACAATGTGGTAAACAACCCATTTTTCGTGACAAAACTGGTAACATTTCAGCCCTTGCACTGCAATAAAACATATACGCTAAAACGCTTAATCATATCCGTCAGATCGTGCAATTAATTTCAACATAAAGTGCTTAATACGTAATGAGTATTGTCTAGTATGTAATTCGAAATATTATATTCAACCAAAAGTTAGTAAAAACTCGTTATTTTGTCAAATGTTTGACCTCTTAATCATCACTCCCTCAGATGCCACCGCCAATTATTTTCTAGTGTTTGTATCACGTCATAGAATATGTAATAGCTTCTTCCTTCATTAGAATCAGAAACGACTGCTATTCCTATTTGATACCCGAGGTTATCTAAATGATGATAAGGTCAATATTTATGATAAAGATTCTTCGAGCGTCTTATTTGCTTACCAATTATAGACCGGTCACTTTTATATCCTTTTGTATTTTATGACTATTGCGTATCTAGTGCATATGGATCGTAAACAAAGTAAGAGTGCCCAGCAATATTGAAAGCAAACGATTCTAAAGTTGTTTAATGGTACAAACGTAACGTATGCGTTCTTAGTGGTGTACGATCCGAATTGGAAAGAAATACCATTTGTATACATAACATCTGTCTTGCTCAAGATTGTGATTGCTTTAGATTTATATATCGATGATGTGAATTTTTTTTGCAACAGTCCCGGAATCGCCCTAACCCATGTACACATTTTTTTTGTAGTAGTATGTATCGAAGTGGAGTATCGAAGGAAAGTGCCTATAAACACATGACATGTTGACCCCTTCTGTAACAAATTATATCAGATTTTAAACATCAATACTCACCTTTAGCACGAGCGATTCCAAAATCTTACCTCGCACATTGTTAAAGAGCGTAGATACCGGAATCATTATTTCGTCTTGTAATACAGCATTAGTATTATTTGGAAACTGTATTGTGTCCGTAAATGGCCATGTAGAGGTTATGGATTATGAACGAACAGTTAAATCCGCCAAAATATGCTCTCGGCATATTGCTTGGAATTATTAATGCAATTACAAGTTAATCACTTTCTAAATGGTCCAAGTCAGTTGATATTCAAACAACGTAGGTAAACCTAAGTACAATCCGGACTACAAAGTGCGGTAGTGCGTGCCCTCTTCGATGCAATTTCAAATACGTATAAATAAATGATAATGCTACACTTACGGTAGTGTGATGTTATAGGCAGCATCTACTCTAGCAAGTAAACACTGGTTGACAAAGTATTATTATGTTTTGGAAGGAGATGGCAATGATTTATGTCGACTATTCAAAGACCGTGATTACAGTTACACTATAAACTATACGTAATAAATCTCTGAGTAGGCAATTAATGTGAACGTGATTAAAAAACCTCAATAATGCCCTCGTTTGATTGCTTGTCCGAACTGCTTTTGCGTCAATTACTCAAGTTAACTAGATTACTGAAAATACTAATTTCGGCAGCTTATCTGCTTCTAGAAAGTTACTTTATATATTACTTGTAAACCACATCAATTTTGACCACCTTGATTATCAAGTGAATAAGTAAGTAATTGCAACCATCATGGTAGAATAAACAGACTGCAGTAAGACCTGCAACATAAGCATAGGTTTACTAGCTCTGCTTGATAGATAAAAGGCCACCTAATTTATAATCATGATTAAAATGTGCCATTACCTCCGCAATTATTCAACAATCTAACAGGTCCGTCCAAATCGCTGCCCTAGATTTTTTTAAATTTTCATCAACTATGTAACTGGTCCAGAATTTCGACTTAATGAGTTATTAATCAAGATAGTAAGACCATTGCTATCATGTGATGAATACTGATATGCATTAGATTAAATAAATTTTGATTTGAGTTATGGAGGCCGCACTCAGGTGCAATGAATGAAAATCGTTTTGACCGGGATAAGCATCCATCAGAGGCTATTATCTTATGTAACGTACGACGCGACACTATGAATTGATTAATAAGATCAGGCATTACCTCTTACCAAGTTTTCCATGCCATACATAGAAAAGATTATTTTACAACCACAGCGAGCTATGAGCTCACCGAATTAGCATCACCGAAAGCTCGCTATTGCATCTACGTTTTGCATTTCTGTGCACGTAAACGGATATGTTTTTCGCCCCAGATTCTTGCTACAATGAAGCAATTATAGTTATCGAGAGATCGTTAGTGTGTGTAAATAGCAATGATCCTCATGTGTTTGATGACAAAATGATCTTTTACATTCAATATAATGTATGTCGCATTCAATATAATGTATGTCTCATGGTACGTTAGCCATTTAACATATAGAGGTTTGCACTAACGACATATGACCGTGCCTAAACTGACAATGCTGGGCCTCATATCACGTGCTGCTACTCCGGATTAGCTGTTATATCGCACACGAAATCCCTAAACCCATTGGTCAGAACCAATCAGCCATTAATATCGAAGTATTTCTAAGCCCTTAATGCCGCATCCAAACAATTAGAGAGCAATTTTATTAACATTTGCGTAAATGAAACCACGTTGTCGTTCATCTAAAATATAAACAAAGTGATACAAAGAAGAACTTATTTGTGCATTTACGTACCTATTAAACACCGGCTAGTCCTTGCTCGGGGCTAAATTTAACCGTTGTACTTCTGCTTGTTTTAGGAAACGAACACCTCTATGGCATGCATGTAATGCAAATGATGTAATGCAATCGAGCTACAACGCATGTATTTTGGGTCGGTAGTTTTAAGATTAGCATATGCAGCAGTCACATTTAATCCAAGATTTGCCACTTGACTATACTATTACTACGTGCCCAGATAAATGTCAAGGCGCGTCATGAAAATGATTTTTAAAAACGTAACGTGGTAAAATATTATAAAAAAATACTTACCAAGCGTTTCCTGTAGCATTTTATCACCGCTACATGGATAGCTGAGTGTTTTAGTGTGTGTGGATAAACATGAAGCTGCAGCCTTGGCCTTATGATATGGTCTCACATCCGACCAGTTAGAGCAAAATTAATAATACTAGCTCGATATATAACCGACCTGTTAACCCAGGGTAAAAACACAGTGTGGTGTGTTAATCAATATGGTACTAGCGTGCTGCCGCCAGGGTTTGGTTTCACAAAAGCTACAATGAGCTGAACAATATAAAGTACAATGGTAACACCTCGAATATGAGACTCTAACAAACACGTGGATCACCTCATGCGCATAACTCATCCCGATGCTGCCATAAAATACCAATAGTTTACTAGGGTATCTTTTACGTTCTCCTAAATAGTATTGTGAAGCTTAAGTGAGGTAATGTATTTTCTGGTGGCCGTAACTACAGTTAGTGAAGCGCATCAACACACTTTATCTGGCAGCATCGTTTAGAGATATAGGGTCAGCTAAACCCACCAGTCGTTCACAGATACATAGCTATTTGTAGCGTTCTCTCATAGATTGGCTTAGACGTTTGTTTTTATAGGTCTACAGATACTCGCTCTTCTTGACATGTTGTCTTCGTCAAGTCAAGGACAATACCAACTGGAAGGCCACCCTTTTCTCAATTGCTTTACCTTATTATCTCGCAACTGAACATTAAATTCAAGCACAGTTCAACTAATAACACGTTATACGACAAGACTAGACATGTTTGTGGTTAAAATACCATCAAATGAGCCAACCCGTAAGCCCGTACGCTTCAAGGGCGGCCCCGGAAACCCCATTTATCATGTTTTATGTTGTATAGACTTGACTGAAGTAGACTTAATATTTATTGAATCTGCTTTGATTGATTGATCGGTCCCTCGTGCATCCACCTATATAAATCCACCGCCCATCGAGACCGTCATCAATATCTAAACCCCACTCGACTCTGACAGCATAAATGCACAAACTAAGACCTACCCAAAGAGCAGTCTTTGAAAGCCATGATGATGTTTTGCCTAAAATAGGTGGATTGACAGATCGCCTACATCTTGACCCCCTGTAATATGAATTAACGTTACACCCAGAAGAACGGGTACAGAGCTGACTATGTTTGCCTAAAATTGTAATAGAAACGTTACACAGAAGATGGGGAGCGTAGTGAGGGGAGCTGTGAGGGGGGGGGGGGGGGGGGTGTCTGACTCGGATGACCGCAAAGGATCTGACTAGATCGATCATTTATGTCGGCACCCTCACAGATTAGGTTCCTGAGTTGTCCAGTGACTACTAGAAGACGACTCTTATGGGGAACAAATGCGTCGCGCCTGGTTTCTGATATAACCATGCTATCGGCCTAATAGATTAAGTCATTTTAGTTCTGTAATATTTGTTACACATCTTAGACATTTTTGCTATTCAATCATCCCAAGCACCTCCAAGATAAGTAGACTAAAGTTGCAAGAACATATTTATGCCGCATTGTTTGCTGTGGTTTACCTGATTGCCGATTACTTGCTAGCTCATGTTTTATAGTAGTATGAATTGCTTGTGCATTTTATACCATATGCATTTTTAGCAAAGCTGGAATGATTTGTTTTTGTCCCCATTAAACAAAAGTTGTACAATTATGTATGAGGTTCGTGACATTTCTACATATATTTTATGTTCAATATCGTAAATTGAAAGCAGAGGTATGAATGGAGCATCTGCTATAGTATTTGAAGAGATATTTTTCAAAACCTAAGCGTTATGCTATTTGGTAATTTTTGAACTGATCTTAGCCCATATTTTTGGTAAGCAGACTAAAAGAAACGACCTTTATATCTGTAGAAATAACATTGAATAATGCCTCTAGTGGGACACATTTAGAAGCCTTTTTGCTGGAATGGCCACTTAGCCCTGCGTAGTGAATGTAAAACTTATTTGCGGGTATATGAAGGAATCGGCTTTCTTGGGTTCTTACGGCACAAAAATACTGATGTTCACTGGAGCTTAAGCTTCATTGAATATTTTACGTTCACAATAGTTGTTAGCTGCATTATTTCTCTTTCCAATGCAAACTATTTAATGGATTGCAGAATCAGCTGAGAAGTGATATTAAAAGATATACGGCTGACTATTTTGGGGGCATTTTCGGTCTGCAAAGATTCGATTTGTGAATGGAACAAGAAAATAGTGCATATTCAATAACCCAATATTGCGCGATCAATTGAATTCACAATAGCTTGTATATCTGACCGCTTTTCAATTTAATGCAGAGCTCCTCTCTTTGTTCAGAATGTTTCCCTTGAACTTTTCCGGGTATAACTACGTGTGCATGGTTTTTATGTACGTACCTTATAGAACACATTGATATTAATTAGGCAATTTATTTAAAGTCTGCACAGATGCGTATTTGTAGTTGTTTGCTGTTTGTGGTTGAAGCTTGCATGCGCATTGTCTCAGTAATGGCAAATACACAATTACACTACGTGCTATTTGTGATGTTTTATGTCTGCCTGTGCTCCATGTGTTGGTTGTAATAATCCCAAACCATGAGGGCAAATCATTATGCGTATAAATCCTCAAAATCAGTTTGGCTGTCAAGTCTTGCTCAGAACAACTTCATGATTGTAACGGTTTGCGCATGTTGTTGATAGTTTGCGGTCTGAGCATGTGGGATGCTATTAATATTGGTTTATTGAATTCATGAGTGGCAGTATTGACTTGAGAGATGCCATTCGTCAATGGGCCATGTGAAGTACTTTATTTTGATCCATCCGAGATATTTCTTTAATCAGTGTTCGCATTAAAGTGTACTATGCAGCCACAATTTCGCTGACCATCCGGCGATATGCATTGCCTGCATTGCTTTGCGTGTTATGGATGTTTTTTACAATGTCAGGTGGGTTAGAGTATGCGTCTAATATGATGATTGCTTGCGCTATTTACTATTTATTTCATAACTAAGGCTAATTTCATCAGACTATGTAACTTGACCGGCACCATTAGTCGCCGATTGGATCCCGCTGACTTAGTCAATATCGCAAAGCAGCTAATTCGTCCGATTTACTGCATTGCCAACACCGAACCTCGCTGATTTATTTACTCTTGGTTTTGACCAAAGTATATATTATATACTCGCATTGTATGACATTCAGTGTTGAGTGTCATGATTTTGGAGTATCGATATACCCGCGGGTAATTGAGGTAAAAGGCTGTGCTAGAAGCACTGCTTATTACAGATCTACAAATAGTGTCATTCCCCTGTTATGACTGACAATTTCATCGGTTAGGTAGATTCAATTTGTACATTTGGATTGTCATTATAGCGGCCTACAAAAATTGCAATCATTGAAATAGTCAGATAACATATGCGATGATTTACGCAATAATACTATAAAACTGTTTTACTGAATATGACATACAAAAAAGATTAACGATGATCTTTACCCATCAAAATATACAGTGTTGATACTACTTATGTATCGGTCCTTATGTAGGTTATGATGGATATTGTTAGCGCAAGCAAATTATATACGTAATGAACATAATGCACTTGGATAGGCATTTACAACTAGCACAAATGTACAAAACTGCGGGGTACACCATATGGTGTCGTTGCCAAGCTGCTGTCACACATATGTGGATTTGCTCAAATATTCACCCTTGGTGGCGCATGCGTGTAAAGCCATTAGTTAAGCGTATTCAATGAGAATCGTGTGCTCCTCTTCCGTCTGCATATCATACGTAATTCCACTGTACTTAGCACACGTTATCTCTCGTGTAATATCCAAGTATGACTCATGGTATTATGTACCCCACATGTTTAGGTGAAGAATATCTTGATATAAACGCATATAAAAAGCTCCAAGCTAATGAGTAGAACTTTATCATTGACGTTTGACCCATTCGACGACATGGTTGCACTCGCCATTCTCGGTTAGAAGTGTGTCGCTCATACCCATGAGAAGGTTTTTCAGGATTGCTATAGGCTGCCTGCTTAGCATGTTGTAAGACAGGTGAGAAAACTGGGCTGATGTGCGTTCCATGACTGTCATAATGAGGTTTTCAATATTCCGCCAAACAGTAGTGTTGACGATAAACTGGGAATACACACAGTTTCAATTAGTATTGTGGTTGTCAAGGACATCTAGAGGCTAAAGTACCGTGCATCTTTTTCATCGGTTCGGTAAAAAGGAATGAGACATAGACTAACATTGCCGATGTAATGATGTGAACCTGGCATGTTGAGCACATAAGTGAAAGTAGTTTTTACCTTAATTGTTCCCCCGCCTTTGGCTGAAACAATTGTCGTTTATTGAATGCGAACTATGACGTTATTAGATAAATTATGGCGCATTCCTCCCTGTTCTTGCAGATCGCACCAAGCGGTGTATACATTAGCTATTTTTATCGATATATATATTATACTTGCTACATTCAACGCCACGTATAACAAGCATCAATATAAAATAGTTTATTCAATTGTAGAAGCAGCTGGCGAAAAATGCACCTTATCGGAATCTGCAACTCAAACTACTACAGGATAAATCCTAATCATATATTGCATGGTGGCGTTCGTGAGAGCATGAGTTATTTATAAAAATACAAACGACCCACTATCAGTTAACTAGCTTGGTGCTTGTAACAACTGATATTCACTTGTACTGTAAGAAGGACGATCACTTGTATAACTTAAGCAGGACGACCATTAAGGGTGTTGACAGCCATGATCGCTCATCATAAGGAACTCGCATAAGATTGCTATTACTTATCCTAATAAGGACATAAAAGCTCGTGAAAACCTGGTCTCAATTTCCGTTGGTCAAAGTAGATATAAGGGATTAAGAATAAATGTTCGAATGGGGTTCAGCACCTTTGGAAGCATTTGTGGCTGTCATTAGTTGTGGTGATTTTAGCGATACAGCTATGGCAGCGTAATACTGTAAATCATAGAGAGATAAACCGACATAACCTCTTCAATTGCAGAACAGATACAGTGTATTGATAATTATCATATAAAGCCCGTTTTAGTTGGTAGCGTGTCAATCGTTGACAAGTCAAGGTTTTCTACAATCCCTATTATCTTCCTGACTAGCGTTACATATTATAGGTGATGAAGGACATGACAACGTACGCATTTTTGCTCTGTTATTTCCCACTGATTGACCTTCTTTGTTAAATCAAATAGTAATATTTAAGTAGGCATGCATGGCCATATTTCAGAACAATGTATGGTTACATATTTTGTGCTGCGCTCATATTTAGGTTCTTTTTGGCCGATGCAATGTTTTATTGAAAGAATGGGACAATTTTGTATGTTATTATTTTGGACCTGGTAGCAATTACGTAGACAATGACTTAAATACTTGCAACACTAATTGTCTATTTTTATCGTGGTGGCAGGATGACGCAATTATATATTTTTTCAATTGATGGGTAAACCTATATATTAAGAATCGTTCGATATATTTGGCGAAAATACTTTGTGGAGGTAGTTGGCCCGGGCATTGTCAATATAATTATTTACGGGTTTTTCTTATTGCAGTGAGGTAACAAAAAAATGGTTTATTTTGGGTTTATCCCCACGATCCATCAGTGTGCTTATGCTGCCGCTGGCTGTAGTTTGAATAAGGTTAATCCTCTACTTATACGATTGTGAGACAAAAATTTGAATTATCAAGCTGCAACCGTTAGAACTTAGTGTTACGTTGACAAGATCATTTGCATTTACTCTAAATGAAGCTTAATACTCGCACAAGGCCGCGTAATTAAATGTTCGCATTTGACAATTGCGTATTCTGGTTCGAAAAAAATTTTATGCAATTGAATTTAGAGGGACTCAATCGTATAAATAAAAATTGGACTCAAAATATTTCACACATAAACACGAAGCTAGTCCATTGTATGGGTATGTTTCTTTTTGGCTTGTGTAATGGATTTATGAACTGCAAAGTTGCCAAACGTTCTGAATTTCGTAAAATTCACTTAATTGCTAAAAGATTTGCGATAATTTCTTCCGAATCTGTTAACGGCTCTTTACGCATACAAATTTGAATTTATATGTCATTTTATTTCTATCCCTGATAAGCCCAGGCAAGTTGGTGATGTATTCTTGCAAGGCAAGCGAACGCAAACAATAAAGTCTTCATTGTACGTAATAAGGCACACCACTGTTTGACTGTTATATGAATGCTTTAATGCCAGCGAATCATCATCCATGGTAAGACTGGAGCCCTGCCTTCACCACCTTAGTCAAAAGCAACGTCGATTATTGCTCTATTCACATAGACCTCTGGGCTAATTACATAATGAGCTACGTTGCTGGTCACCTCAACCAGGCTACATCAACAAACCAAATGATGAGCTGTGCTTCTTTTAACTTTTGTGCTAATGCATGTTTTAACAGTGATTACTTATATCTGTTCTACTTATTGTATTTCTGGATATGATCTAAATTATCCTTTATTTGGCCAACTATTATAAATCGACCTTCATTTTAGTGCCTAAGAAATAAAAATAATAATTGGTTTATTATATTATTAGGATGGATACAAGTTACCACTACAGAACCAAGTTTGCCGTTTCATTTTATCATGCGTCTATTGAATCTTGTATACGTCGATTTATGCATATTTCCCATCTCTAGCCATAATGCAAACCATTATTGTTCACAAAGTTAAGTTGTATTGTGCTGCGTACACATAATGCAAAACTCAACTGTTAAAGCATATTGTACAAACGTAGATGTTATCACATGGCGTTTATCCTCAGACATCAGTTCTTTGTTTTTATACCTATCATGTTTTTTTCTTCGTAAAATACACTTGAATAAAAGATGGAATAAAACATTTGACAATCTTCATCATAATGCCGGCGTAAAGATAATCTACAGAACATGTTAAATACGAACGACATGATATGGGCCAATTGTAAAATGATTGGCTATGTATCTTTTCATACACGACATGCATCACACACATAAGCAAAATGTCATCAACGCACAATACGTTAATATTTAAAATATGCATCGTATCATCGCTTTGATTTACAGTACATCCACTGTGTCTGTGGCCCTGGTGTCATTTCACCATGTTCCTTTTATACAGATATTTCTAACACTCTAACGCAATTCGCGAGTCGTCAGGTGCAACCACTTGACACTATTTCAACCTGCGACGCTTACATTATTGGTTTTGATTTTGTACGAATGGTTTATTCATATGGTACTCACAAATGTCATCAGACCTAATAACTATCTGTCTCCCGGTGTAACGACGTAACATCGGGAGATATATGGCTGTTAAATGAAGACTAACCGGACAATATTCCGTATGTAAATGGTGATTAGCAAACTGGTACTGAATGGACACTTAAAACTGCCCGACGGAAAACCCAACTCAGATAATCGAAGACCGATTGTAGTCATCGAAGGTTTGTAAGATACTGTGGCAGACATATTTTAACACCACTGATCGTAAAACATTTCGTGTGACCTATACCGGGGACAAAGCAAATATTTGCATGCAGCTTCAAGTTTTATTCGAGCTCTTTTCAAGACATTTCTACGATAGTATAAATTTTGTTTGAAGTCAACCAATTGAGCAAGTGACTTATAATGTATAGACAATTTCAGACATAAAAAACATACCGCATCGCCGGGTTTAACTGAGTGTAAAAATGACTGACGTCACACTCTGTTGTTCCCGCTACACACTAGCATGACATATGTTGGTATAAAAACGAGTAAAAGTACTTAAAAATCATGAGACCGAGAAAATGATTTAGCAATTTCACATGCGTTGTTTTGTGTCAGCATGTAAAAATTATTGTTTCATATCGTTTAATCATACACCATTTACCAATAAGGCGTACACATTTTCGGTAATAGACGTATGTGCATCAGTTCCGATACAGCATTAGTTAATCAGACTCAATGAACTCATAAATTAAGCAATGTATTTCGGAAATAGTAGTCCATGTATTTGTTTTGCAAAACCAGTGATTGCACGAGAATAAAGTTTGCTTGGTCAGCTATTGTGTACAACTTTATACTGAACGGAATGGATGGCTATGACTATCGGGGCTTTGTGATAATAGTAATAGCGCACTGGACCTTTGAAGTGATTGATCCGGACCCAATAAAGCGAATGCGGCAAGACATCAGTTAAGCGTTAAATGGCTGTATCAGGACAATCAAACGGATCTGTTATCATAGATAATGGATGCTAAGCAAACAAAGATTGATGGGCCGAGCAATTTGAGCGAGTAGTAAATTTTTATTACCGATGTTTGATATTGGCTCAGGCCGCCTCTTCGTCATTGCCTTACTTAAGAGTATTTCGGGACACTCTAGTTGACGCTTAAGATTGATGAGCTGATTACCAAGCATCAAACAAATGACGGCGAGTAACGTCTGTGATAAATATAGCAGACACCAATTAATGTTTCATCTAATAAGGAAAAGTTTTCAAAAACAATTTGTCTTATGACAGTGACAAACTGAGAATGAAAGTACATGCAATGGATCAGGCTAGGTGTTGGCAATATAGCCTGTTGTGATTGCCCTTAAATATGCCATCATTCAACAAAAACAGTTCACTCAGAGCCGATTGCCTTAGCCTGATAGGCCCTTGTCCCAGCAATACCGAACAATTTCTGCCGTCATCGTCTGCATGCTGCGTATATATCAATCAATTAATTGTAACGTGCATTGTTAATGAGAAGTCCAATGGTGATAGGTTTGATGTAGAGTAGCACAGGTCTATGATTGATTCGCTAGTATTATAAACGACTATTATCTTAACAATAAGTGCATCATCGACTGGTGGCAATGGTAGATGGACTACATGTCCTACTATGTCATAAATTGTAGTCGGATCGGAAAGAAACTCAGTCGGGAAAATATGCCGCATGCCGACTCCGAAAATAGTAACATTAGAGCCGCCGGCAATTTACACCTGCCAATGATTTTGTTCAAAGGCCCATACGAAAACCGTATATGCAATGATTATTTACACACGATGTTTCTATCAGGATAGATCCAAATCATCTTTAAAGGAATTTCATTAGCAATAAGTTTCCGGTCAGCTAGGCTCAGACGGGCTCAGCAAAACGCCACATGCGGACATGCCAGATAATAATGACCGTTTTGGTCTTGTTTGAATCATAAACATAACCAAAATATTGATATGTATGGCTACAAATAGATACCACAAAACCGGAAATATTGGATTATAAACACCGCCTTACATGGGAAAAGCTGCCTGGAGGAAATAGGCTTCCATCATTGTGAGGTATTTTCTTATAAATGGTCTGACATGACCAATCACAGGTTTCTTAGGCAGCGGGTCTATCAACAGCTCAACTCTTCCGAAGACCTTCTTGTGTATTGGGAAGTATCAAAGGTGCTACCACATCATTATCTAACCACATGAGCCAAAACACATAAAATATACTTCGATTTCATTTATTTTGTTTTCCAAAATACTATATATTGCCTTAATTATCAATGCAATTGCGTTTTTCATTGGCTTATTAGCAAATTTGTATCTTACACACCCCAGTTATCCGACAAAAGGGCCACTGATTGAACTATTTGCCCCTAATGTTCAATCGCTCTTTCAATCCGGGTATTGAAGATTTCAAGGCGTCTTAATCTTTCGGCAAGCGGGTTAAGATATCAAGACGCGTCTTTATATATACCCCCGTCGACTGAACTCAATTCAAGCGCTAACATAATATAAATTACCCTTTATGGATTTATGCATTACAGTTATCGATTGTGCTCAGTTGTTGTTTCATGTTAATGAGACATTAAATCGATTGGCGGAGTAACGTTTTATTTAAGCAATGCTTATGCAAAGAGTAAGCAACGTATTGCGTATTTATATCAATATAAATATTATATATATATATCTATATACATGTATATATATATATAAATATATATATATAACATGTATTTTTTTTAAACATTTATATATTTTTTATATATATATGTACATAATTTTAAATATGTATCTATATATATATATGTATATATATATAAGAATATATATATATATGTTTATACATCAATAACAATTTATATATATATAAATATATGTATACATATTTTTATATATTCATATATATATATATATATATATTATATATATATATATATAAATATCTAATGCGAATATCATTGAAACTTTCAGCGTCACATTTGCCTAAAAATTGCCCATATATAGCCCATATATATGAATTTCTATAGATAAATGCAGTCAGTACACTTTTCCGTGCGCTAGCGGAGTCTCGAATAACAAATTTGTTGAGCAATAATGCATTTTAACAATATTTCTTGTTTGGTTGAGGGAAAACTTTCCTGCTGCAATATGCGGATACTATTGCTACCCGGCGAAAGCTTAATACAGCAATCATTTGTTATCCTGATTTACAGGAGCTCTTTTTTTTAAATGTAGATTGCCTGCGGTTCTATCTTGCGTGATGACTTAATCTAAATGGCGTCAGCGGCACTAAATAAATGGGCCAGATAACTTTTATTTCTTTTATACAATGGCAAGCAATGTAAGGTTTGAATAAAAAAGTTAGTTGCGTAAACAATTCATTCTGATAGGATACCTTATGTTTGTTCGTGCGTTGCTCTTACGTATACTCAGCAAAAATTAAAACAAAACGTAATTGATTTGTGTGAGACGACTCACTGATGTTGCAGTCCTTTCTTGATATTGGAAACATCTACATATCGAATATGCATCGCTGTGGTGGATCCAAATATTGTATTGCTAAAATTGTCATATTTTATGGACGTTGGACGCGTTTTCCCTCGCAAGGGTCACATCACTTGGATAGATATAATCTCCATGGTTATTCTACTGACGGAAGATTAATCGATTAACGGATGTTTCATAAATGTATTGTGCGGTGTAGCTATATTCTTTCATGTAAATCTTCTGTGTTGTAAATTATCCAATCGGAGAATCAGTGCAAGGAAGCTACGGTGTATTATAAATTAGGAGGTAAATTACAAATGAGACGGCGACTAGCATATTGACCGATGGTAACATCCCCGTTTCACAACAGCAAATTTCATGAGCGAAAAACAAAAGAGTGAAATACTTAGTTCTCTGGAGAAATGAAGAATATTATTTCTCAGCAATAGAAGTGAATAGATTTGTGAAGGCTCCCGAAGGCTTAAACGAATATTGCTTGGTAAGGGTGCGGTGGGTATTAAATATCGTAATGGCAACTGACTTGAGAGCTTTCTGCGATCAACTGTTGGGCAGTACAGCGTCGTGGTGAACTTCATATGACCTCCTTATCGCCCACTGTATACTTAGTTATAGTCGTGTAACTACTAAATATACACCCTCGAATCCAACAGCAGTATTACTACATGTGGTACGTTGAAACATTGCCTGGGATAACCTATGATGAGTTTTGGTTTTAACAGTAAGTATAGTATGGCAATATGTGCGCGTCCACGTACTATTATCCGCTCACATGTTTAATATTATTTAAAATTTTATATCAATCTTCATACCTCAGGCAATAATATTAATACACATTTTATTTTTTCCCAACCAATGAAAAATTCGCTCCTCATATCCACATAAAGGGGTTCACAAATGACGGACACCACAAGAGAGCCATTAACTGCCAATCCTGTTTCATCTTTGGTCAATTCATTGACCGATATATTCATAGAATCCAACTATCTAAATGCCGATTGTCGTATGGTATACTCAATAGACAAAACACACCGTTATTTGAATGTAAGACAAAGCTAACATGATGGTTGACAGAGTCCTTTTCATGTTTAACCAAAGTGACCATTTATATAACGTAAACCACAAGATCAAATATGCATCTTAACCAACATTAAAACTTTGACATATTGTGAAGACATTATCATTGTATTTAAGACACATAGGCTAAAGACTCGAAATCTACTGATGAGCACATTGTTATGTCTGCGTGGATTAGCAATGCATATAAACATATCATTGTCCGCATTAATAAATTGTCTTTAACGTTGATGACTGTGCGGATAATTTGTCGACTTCAAGGTCGTCGAACGTTTGTTCAACACTCAGATTGGCGGTGTTACCTAGAAGACAAAAATGATCGCTTTATATACCTACATTAGCAAATTTGAAACACGCCAGCGGTGATCCGAATTAACAGATGGTTACTTCCGCTGGCAGTAGGTATTCGTTAAAGTTTGTCAACAAAATATCCAGGCGTCGCTTCAACATCTCGTCCACTTATATATTCTCGTTACTTACCAAATGCCCTCCAGGCGATCGTAGCATTTAATTGCGCCGTAAAATTGTTTTTACTGCGTGGAATATAAATCTACTTGAGGAGAATATTGAAGCTTTGACGATAGATTCCTTCAAATTTGCTTAAGTTTAATTTCCAGCTAATAATAGTATCGATTAATCCTGTCTGAACAAGCGATTTTTCGAGCCATAAACATATGTTGCTTGTAATAGAGATATATTTGATAACACATGCATTCACATATATCTGTTATACGACGAAAAATACATGCAAGCATCATTGTAGGGTTAATCGTTTTGAAGGGGAGACACCATCGCAGTCTGATATTGATGCCAACGATGTTTTTCCGGGCTACTTTCTCACGTCTTGAGGTAAGTTTGATTTGCGCATAATAAAGAGAAGATTACTACTCTACGCTTAGAACATGATGCAAAGATTTGGGATCAGACATCTGCGACCATCAATGTGTACACATACATTGACAAATACCTTTTATTATTTATTTATCGATATTTGACAGAAGCCACTTTGTTAAAGCATCACCCGTTTACATCGGTAGCAGCCATTGAAAATAGCCCACCCAGATGTTAGGGATATGCGTGTGGTCAATAACAACTATTTTCCATCGTTGGAATCATGCCATATAGCTAGTTAATACTACATCATGCATTTTTTATTAGCAACAGCTGCTATTTATTTGTTGGTCAAAGTAGTCAGGCAATGTGCCTTATGTTGCGTATGGCACTGCATGAAACAAACAGTTCGTGCCAAACTAATCAGACAATATGTGTCTCAAGGCTATGATGTAGCATGTCAAGTTTTTAGTGGTTCGTTATCGCGGAATTTCGTTTAAATCAGTTACTGCTCAGAAATTGTAAGATGAAAACAGTTTTTGTTTACTGACCTGATAAATGGATCGAGGGCTGAAACCGCCGCGCTGTGCCCTAATATATCCGGGAATAACAGCAACGTACATGCAAACGTAATGCTGATGAAATTTGTTATTCCAAACGGCTGGAGAACTAAGTAAATCTACTATTTTTAACCAGCAAATGACTGCTTTCAGCGGCGCCTCTGTCGGTACTATTTCGGTATGTACATCAATGTAACTCGACCTCGAAACGAACATTTGGCAAATTGAATGCGTGGGCACTCAATAATGTTGTGTTGATCTTTCAGATGAGAGTCTTATTAGATCGACATGGCTCTTATGGTCATTCAACGATAAGCTTTGTTGTTGCAAACTTTGGAATATTTTAAATGTAGCTTTTTCGTAGCGAGACGTATGAATGACCGTTAAAATTTACCGATGTACATATATATATATATATATATATATATATATATATATATATATATATATATATATATATATATATATATATATATATATGTATATATATATATATATATATATATATATACATCGGTAAATTTTTACATATATATATATATATATATATATATATATATATTTATATATATATATCATATATATATATATATATATATATATATATATATATATATATATATATATATATATATATATATATATATATATATATATATATATATATATATCGCAGATTGTTGGGATGAGGTGGAAAATTGAGAGGGTGATATCATATGTCGTCAACATTCTGTTTTGAAAGAATCCTTTGCTACCGATTATCCTAAAATGATATCCGACAGCAAACGGGTTTACTATTTGCTATTTGTCACGCCTTTGTTAACTCTCTTTTAAACCTTCGTTTAAACGGGTCGTTGAATATCGCAACACTAAGAAATTATTTATGTCGAGCAACTTTAGCAACTTGAAAGGAAGAAAATATATTTGAACCTGACAGCAACAAAATGCACCATGAATCGGGCATTAACTGCACGATGCGACTGGCGAAAAGTACATGCCACCAGCGAATAATTAGGTGCCACACCGCACAAACAGTTCAATGAGGGAGAACAGTGGCAATGGAAACCGCCTTCAAGATGGAGATAACTGCCTGCGCTGTGCAGATTACCTTGACTCAAACACTCATTTGTGATTCTGAAAGAGAGATCTACAGAGATTACAGATATTTTCCATGCCGGCTATGTTTATGACGATCTAACGCACATGTTATTAACCGTCGATGTCATAAACGTTGTATTGATTTAGAGCTGCCATCATATGCATCCATTAACCCGCACACGGTATGTTTGCTAACGACTGGATAAAAACGGTGTATGAACTTTTTAGATGGCATGTGCATTCAAAGTTAAAAATTGTGTCTATGTTTATTCTCTGGGATAGATGGTGTCTTATTGACTCCATAACAACCAACATAACATGAGGCAAGCCAATAACAATGACTTCACTACGAAAGATATTTGCAGAGAGAATGACTCATACTGCTGCGGTGTGTCAACATTAACGTTTTGCTTAAAATTTGTCTCATAGAGTCTAATCTACCAAACAGATAACCACTTATAATTTTTGCCTCAAAGAGTCTCATCTATGAAACATCGTATATTTATTTATGATATGTCTCATAGAGTATAATCTATAATACAAAGCATAATCATTTATGATATTTCTCATATAATATAAGATATGAGAGCAAGCATAATCATTTATGATATGTCTCACATAGTCTGATCTATAACAACGCATGATGAGATACATCCGAAAGTCGTATATAAAGGGCGTATTAACATCCTTATGTGTTATTATTCCAATGCCCGCGTCGATGATAGCAAGAACTAATAGGCTACGGGATGCAGTGTGGTCGACTGATGATTTAAAAAAGCAAGGAACGCTTGCGTTTTGTATGACCATATGTAAACGCAGCTTTGATGGTCAATGTCAAGCAAACGGGTGTTCAACAATACCCGACCTACCTACACACAACCCGGGACCCATAAATACCCCCTGCACACATGCTAATGCCATCACTTACATCACATAAATATTAACGATAAACTGGGATTGAATATAGTCACAATTAGTGATTGCCAGTATTTTATCTGAAATCAGAAGAAGCTTAAACAGGTCACTGAATGGTACCAGAATAACACATAGATAAACTGTGGACTGCTTCAAATGCCGATAAATAATGATGTCTTTGTGAAAAACATATGTATGTATATTAAAGCATTTGTTAACCATCCGAATCTACAGCTACTACCACAGTAATGCATGATAACCGTCACATAATCGTGCTGTTGGACAGAATCAGATGGCCATTTATTTCCTAAATTGAAGATGCTATTATCTTATACGTTACAATTCTGACGTTACAAATAGCCAGCAAACCAAAATCAACTACAGAGAAACGGAAATCATTTGCATCGTGCTGGAAATAATCTTTAGAGACAAAGAGAATTATACTACAATAGAATTTCTTAAAGCGTCAAGATACCGAAAGTTCAATGGGATACACAAACAAATTAAAGAACATTGATCATGTCCGTTATATGTACGTTTTGTATTAATATAATGTTTGGTGCGAATGCATCACCCGTTTTGTTGCGAAAAGTGGACGATTCTTTGTTTCAACAGAGCGATGATCCATTTGTGGAAATTAATTATTCCGGTCGAACTGTGTGGGAAGTCATAAAACCGGTTTCATAAAGTGTGGTGCGAAATAGTCCTTTTGCAAATTACAAAATCAGGGGAGTTACTGGTTAGAATATGTCGGATGTCGATTCTTTATGCGCTGTTTATTTGGTCTGAGAGCCACAAAATGTATCTATATATCAGAAGTAAAGTAATACCATTGACTAGGATTCATATGACGGGTACATTAGCATTCATTGTAGGTAGGTGTATGGCATTTGTTTGATTTGGCAGTCAACTTTTGGCATCAAACCACGCGCCAACAGTGTCTTCATAACCCAAATATGAATTGCAGGGCATATAAATATGTTTTTCAAACTGAGGAATTTAAATGTGTTGTTCCATAGAACGAGTATTCTGTCTATGTCATGAATTGCTACAATTATGCTGCGTAGACTGATATAGGGCTACAGGTCGTATTGCATAGATCTGCTAACGTTGCAGAAGCAAATCGATATAGGTGTGCATGCTGACTAATGTCCCTTCATCATCAACCAACCGATCTTGGATTGAAAAATAATCTATATGTTTTTATATAATCATTCTATTTTAGACCCCTCGGTATATTATATTGACATAGGTGCGTTGTTCTTTCCTAAAGACCGATACATCGACAAGCTAAATCTATTAAGATTCAATCTACGCAACGTTGCCTTCGATCTTTTTGGTGTCGTTATTTGCTCATCACCATCAACAAAATACCGCTACGTGGGTTACTTAGTGATTGAGTGTGTCTGTATATACATGTAGCAGCATAACTATAAATCTTTGTATTATGTCTACGTCACCATCTACAATAAAAATACGTGCGCTGAACAACCTATCCCTTGTCAAATAGCATATTTGAACATAATGCCTCGATTGAAATTACGGAAACGTGTTGTATTAGTTGAATTATTAACAGCACAACACTGTTTGGTGGTGCTATTATTCTCTTGATGGGCCGCAGATGGACTTGATTATGATTGTTAGTGTAATTGTTGTATGGGGTACGTGCTTGGCAATGAATACGCAGTTAGAGCAAGATGCAAACTGCAATAATATGTTTGCAAAGATACAATAGCGAGTTCTAACTGAGCCATGAATTCATATTGCCTCGGGGTTCAACGGATGCAGTCTGCTTGCGTTATAAATATGGACATTTACGATTGTGCGACCTTTAATGGGCAAAACGTACCGCTGCACAGTAATCCAATGTAAACCATTAACGGTGTGCCAGTGCAGGCAGTACCAATCATCTAATTTGAACTAGCAATTTTTTCCTATTTCTCTGATCTAGACGATTTGATAGCAAATATCGAAAAAAACTCTGGGAGCTGCCCTGTTTTGTCCATGCACGTAGATACTAGCTTTATTGAAGTTGCATCGCTGTAAATTAATGAAAAACACTCACTAAAAGGTGTTGGTGGTTCAACAACTTCCCATTATAAATAACCAACTGAAAAATTTAATTTATGCATAATTCAACCATTAACACATGTTGAGATATAGATTTATATTTGTGGTTTGTATATAAACAAACAACCCAGCTTGTTATCCCCAGTGATTGAAGCTCCATACAAAATGTGCTTTGTCGTAATGATCGTAGCGGATAAAACGTTTACATAATATGCTAAAGTTGATTGGACGGTTCGTTGTGAAACAGATCGAAAATATCCATCGCATTCAGAGGTCGCCCTTAAGACCTTACAAAGTCAGCACCCCATCGGTAGGTTCTCAGCAGTTCCATCAGGAATAGTGAGACAGCATTAATGTAATCCCGGCTTAAGAAGGCTGAAACCTCACGACGGGGTTTTATTGGATAGTTCCTGCTTTTCCGGCACTCTCTGACCGCCAACTGGTGAACTCAATTGCATCAAGGTTGTTCCAGACCAAATTATAGGTCTCTGACCGAACGCCAACACATAGCTTTGCGTCGATGTTGTCAATATGATTTTAAAGGGGAAACGTCCCTCCCTCCAGCTCCCTCTCAACCGGCTCTTAAAAAAATGTTACCGACTGACATCAAACTTTCGAGAGCAGCTATTACAAGTTACCGCTGGTAACTGCCGACAAAACAGTGCAACAGGAACTTCGATAAGAGGTGTGTGAGTAAAAGTATAGGTGTGTCATAACTCCACGAACACTTTAAGACCAAAACCCCTTCGGCCCCTGTCGTAGATAGGTGACTATGAATACCCTATACAATCTAATAAGCACAAAAACGTGGTAGTATATATATATATATATATATATATATATATATATATATATATATATATATATATATAGATATAGAGAGAGAGATATATATATAGATATATATATATATAGAGATATATATATATATATATATATATATATATATATATATATATATATATATATATATATTTATATATATATATATATTATACATATATATATACATAGCTATAGATATTTATATATATATGTATATATATATATAGGTATATATATATATATATATATATATATATAGAGCTTCATAAGCATACAGCTAACTCTTTTTGAGGCATATGTAAATATATATATATAGGTATATGTATATATATATATATATATATATATATATATATATATATATATATATAGATATATAGATTATATATATATATATATCTATATATATATATAATACTATATATATATATATATATATATATATATATATGTATATATCTCTCTATATATATATATATATATATATATATATCTCTATATATATATATATATATATATATATATATATTTATATATATATATATATCTATATATTACATATTTCTATGTATTGGTGACTTATCATAGCGGCAAAGTAATTGCACATATCAACGCATCCTATCTCTCGAAGCTCGTTCCAGTATATCTTTGGTCTAAACATGATCGTGGCATAATAAATTAGCTCAATTAATATTCAGTTCCACTGAACCTTGAACGAATCATTTATCCCTATAAAACCACAACAGATGACTAGTGTGGGTAATGTACTTAGTTGTCACAGTCCCACTGTAGGCCTTCCAGTCAACCGCGGCATGACTCAGCAACAGTTGACTTGCTAGTGCTATCTCCCTGGCTGAGTCCTGATCATAACGTTCGCTTAGTTTGCGGTTTGAGGATTTTCACTTAAGCAAGGATGACATTATGACATCACGATGCAGAACAAAGTATGCGCTTCATAAAACTTAAACAGTGTATTTGCTGCATATATTATATTAGAAGAATGCGTATACTGTAAATAGAATAGCGCTAATTAATTCTAACCATAAACAAGATAGTTTCACTGGCGATGATGCATATTGATTCAAATCGATATCGGATTGTTACTGAGCTCAGCATACCGGAAAAGGTAGTAGTGGTGTTGAGGAACAAGGTAAATGGCAACAACTTTCGCCAAGAACAATGAACTAGCATAAGTCAATTATTTGTCGCGGATTATACAAATCAATATTAGTATTAATAATTATTTTTTCCACAGTATTTGTGCCATTACAACGAAGCTGCAACGGGCCAAACTAATCCAGTTGAGTTCTATGTCACCGAGCTTACAGATCAAATGAACGAGGTATCTACTCTCCCCCACGTAGGGTAAGTAACCTATTAAAATATGATAATATTTTTCCGTGATATTAAAGAATTAACATTGATACTACTTACAAAATGAATAAATTCCATATAAATGATGCTAATAGATATCAAATTAAGGCCGTTAGTTTTACGTATTGTGAAAAAGACTGTTGTAATTTAGTAAATATAAAGGACAGTAAGTATAGACAAGAGTACTAATCAATCCTTGATGGAGCTACATCACCTCATGGAATGCGGTTTTCGATTCATTCCGGTAATCAGGCTTCGCAATAGCATTAACACGGACAGCGTTAAGCTTCTATGCTGAAACAACAGATAAGACTTTCAAAGTGTGTTTGTTAATAAATGTGTGATTGGTTTCGCACAATCCAAGGCAATACCCAACAAATCTCAATTATCGTTGTCTAATAGCCAAAGTCACGCATACATTACAATGATTAATGCCTAAAGTTGGACAGATTCAGATGCATGAGGCCGCTTCGAGAATAATCAAGTTAATCTACTGGATAATGAAAGATTCGGGCTTTGTTCAACAATTTACTAACGCTCATTAGGGCCAACCTTAATTGACATTTGTACATTTGCTACAATAAATGTTGCGTGATAGAGGTCTCACTTCCCAAGACAACCCTACATAATGGATAGCTTCATAAGCATACAGCTAACTCTTTTTGAGGCATCGTCTGGCAGTCAGCAAACATGTTTTCGAATAAAACACTTTTTTAATTTCTAAGCATCGGTCAAAATTCCAATAATGCAATATTATTGATTGTTAATGGCTTCATAATCCAATGAAGGGCTCTTACTATTGAATCGTTTCCTGTGGGTTTATCGGATCTAATGTGACTGGATATGCATTGATGTAATTTAGGTGCGTAGTACTAGATAATGATTATCGCAAGACAGATCGTCTTCCTGTAAGATTAGCACAGGGATTAGTTCTATCACCACCTGACCAGTTTAAAATCGTATTTGCGAAATAGGCAAATGATACATGTTCTCCTTATAACCATAGGTGACATCTTGGATTCGTCTATTTGAAAATAACAATCCACTCAAATAATCTAAAGGTGTTCCCCGCGGTTAATTGTGATTATTAACGAGTCTCCAAAAGTCGGGCCTCTGATTCACACATTAATCAATCGTGCGCAGACATTTTCAGAATTTGATCATAATAGGCTGTTTCTTTTGGCCAATCAAGATTTGACGCCGCATCTCTTCCAAAAAATCAAATACACAATATCTCTTCTTGTCACTAGATATTTTTGATGACTAAATGTGCTGTAGATGCTAATCACACACAGTAAGCGCAACTTATTATGCGCCTTAATCATCGAAATTAATCCGGCTGTCACGAGTTTTGTTGATTTGTTTTACAATGGTCTAATCAAGCGTGAGGTTAGTAAATTGTGCTCTACAAAAGTAGCATCGTGCTGGTTGATGACATCTGCAAAGCTTTGATATGGGGAACAAAGGGTCTTACAAAATACTTAGGGGTAAAATACATTTTTCCTACTTCTTTGATCGGTAGTTTAGCTTTGTCTTTATAAGTACTTCTGTAATCTTTGATCGCTTGATGTGAGATTTATAACACAAAGGAATCTAAGGTCATTGTGTTGTATTGTATCGCAACACCGTCAATTAAGCAGTGTAAAAATGGCTTGCCCGCACCTTTAGCATTCAGTTGCAACCATCTAGAAATGTAAAAATGTGGTATATATGGAAAACATATAGATGTGCAAATATTACACTAATGGAAACAGTAACAGTACATATGGCTACATGAGAGACTCTGTCGTTCTTGCCAACGAGCCTTGGCCTTAATTAACACATGTGGTTAAATATATTTTGCAACGCTTGAGAATATAGCCCTTGGTATGGTGCAATGATTAATCACAAATGGAGCCAAATCGGAAGCAACTCCACTGCTATTGAACAAAGGTGTGCGAAATAACTACGATAAGTTTATTTTTCCATTGTTAATGTTAAATGCAGTATTCGGCTGTGCCTTTTTGACATTAGAAAGAATGGTGGCTAATATAACCCAAGACGACGTTCAACGAAAATATTTGCTCAGGTCGAAATCTTGGCGCCTCAAGACTATCATCTCTATTAAGGCACAAATTGTATACGCTAATTGCAGCGCAATATGAGGCCTAATTGTTTTGTGATTTCTCATGAAATTCCGCATTATGTCCGCCTGCCACATAAATGCTTTCTGAGTAATCTGGGTATTCCCTTAGCACTGGTTAGTTTTAGGATGATCAGTAAAGCAACAGAAAACGAGCCAAACTGTTAGGTTATAAATCCTATTACCATTGATCAATATCCACCGGTACTGCTTAAAATAAAGACATTGTTTTTGTTTTATATACACTAACCAAGGTATGGACCTGGTTGATAAACCCTTAGAACCTCAAACTTATAAAGCATAAATTTATAAACTTCATTGAACCTTACACATATTTAGAATATGTTTCAAATTGGCCGCAAATGAAGAGTTGTTCCGGGGAAGATAACATAGCATATATTGCCATTTTATAACCGGGTGAGTATTGAGAATAAATCCGGAGCATGTGTCAATGAGGTGATATAAGTGCATTTCTGTCATAAAGCAGCAATATGCAATGACCTTTCGCGTGAAATAATTATTTGGCCTTCGTAAATACATAAGCAAGTATGTAGGGTAGAATGCAATGGAACAAAGATGGGTGCAGACCGAGGTTATTAAGTGGAAGCTAAATGGATATGCATACTTAAAACTTCGGTCATTAGTCCCGGGCATTGTACTGCATTCCAGAAAAGTTGATTCAACACCAGCCACACGCTTTGTTACAAAGTAAGTACTAATAACACATTTCTCAATTGATTAGGGAACAATGATTCATTATCCTTCTGGCAGGTAAACTACACGGTGGTGAAATACATTTGCCTCAAAATGAACATCCGGCGGAATTGAGCGTCGTTCTGAGTCCTAACATTGTTATCCAAAAATATTGTAAATATTTGACGAAATAAACTCATGTATAATTGTACAAAATGATGTCCCCGATTCGCATTGCAAGCAAACAAGCCCAATATTAGTTGAGGTGATCTTATAACTAGATTTTAAAAACGGTGGCTCGTAATCATACCGCTCACGATGCATCACTAGATATTAATGTTACAGAATAAGTTTGCGAAAGATGGGTTATTTGTTTCATGCTACAGCAAATTGAGTTTGCATAATATATAAGCTTATAATACATCGCATCTCACTGTCTTCGAATATAATACTCCAAGCATTGGCCTTATATATTTGACGACAGTCATTGGAAATAATCCCCCGGATGTGATGATAGGCGTCTAGCCACCGTCAACTGTTTTCTAGTGTTGGAATCACGTCATAGAATATATAATAGCTTCTCCCTTCGTTAGAATCATAAACGTCAGTTATTCCTGTTTGATACCCGAGGTTATCTAAATGACGACAAGGTCAATATTGATAATATAGATTCTTCGAGCGTCGTATTTGCTTACCAATTAGTAAAACCGAATTATTTATAGACCGGTCAATTTTATATCCTTTTATATTTTTTTACTTATGTTTATCTAGTGCAGATGGATCGTAAACAAAGTAAGAGTGCACGGCAATATTGAAAGCAAACGATTCAAAAGTTGTTTAATGGTACAAACGTTATGTATGCGTTCTTGGTGGTGTAAGATCCGAATTGGAAAGAAATACCATTTGTATACATAACGTCTGTTTTGCTGAAGATTGTGATTGCATTAGATTTATATATCGATGATGTAAACCTTTATTGTAGTAGTATGCATCGAAGTGGAGTATCGAAGGCAAGTGCTTATAACACACATGACATGTTTGACCCCTTCTGTAACAAATTATATAAGATTTTCAACATCAATACTTACCCTTAGCACGAGCGATTCCAAAATGTTAGCTCGCACATCGACAAGGAGAGTAGAAACAGTTCATTATTTCATCTTGTACTACAGCATTTGTATTATTTGGAAACTGTATTGTATCCGCAAATGGCCATGTTGAGGTTAGGGATTGTGTTCGATCAGTTAAATCCGCCAAAATATGCTCTTGGAATATTTTTGGAATTACGAATGCAATTCCAAGTTAATCCGTGTCTAAATGGTCCAAGTCAGTTGATATTCAAACAACGTAAGTAAACCTAGGTAAAATACGGACAACAAAGTATGGTAGTGCGTGAGGCCGAGATTTTCAATGGCCATTTGCCCTCTTCGATGCAATTTCAAATACGTATAAATAAATGATTATACTACACTTACAGTCGCGTGTGATGTTATAGTCTACATCTACTCTAGTAAGTACACACAGGTTGATAAAGTGTTATTGCGATGTTGTTTGGAAGGAGATGGCAATGATTTATGTCGACTATTCAAAGACCGTGATTACAGTTACACTATAAACTATACGTAATAAAGCGCTGAGGAGGCAATAAATGTGACCGTGACAAAACAGCCTCTATAAAGCCCTCGTTTGTTTTCTTGTCCGAACTGCTTTTGCGTCAATTACTCTAGTTAACTAGATTACTTAAAATGCAAGTACTAATTTCGGCGGCTAATCTGCTCCTATAAAAGTTACTTTATATATAGCTTGTAAACCACATCAATTTTGACCACCTTGATTAGCACGTGAATAAATAAGTAATTGCAACCATCATGGTACAATAAACGGGCTGCAGTAAGACCTGCAAAATAAGCAGTAAAGAAACGAGAAACAATTGTAGAGGGAATATAAAAGTTACAAACAGACGCAGGTTTGAAAGACATTAAAATACGACAATCGTTCTTGCTTATTTTGCCTTTGGGTTAAAAAGCCCACGAGACCCTAACATGTGATCTGCAGTATTCTGTATGATTGTCTGATCTACGCTTCGATCGGACAGGGTTACATTGTCATCGGATATGGGATCTCAATGAATGTCCTTATAGCCTTGTGGCAGTGCCATGTCCGACAGGTTACATAGTGCGATCACTTGCAACATATGGCGAAGAAATATATACAGTGACAATTAATAATCTTGATCGCAATTCAAGACCTTTGTTTTGATGCCTATCGATCAAATATTTACCACCGTTCGGTACATATGACATTCGACTGCACCCTGCTTCATAGCTGTCGACGTTTATGCCAAAGGCGATGTATCGTCCATTCGCTTAGCCAGGCACGGCTCGTCGTTGCCATGTGCGAATGTCGCATTATCTGCACATTTCCCTACAGCATGTGTTAACGACATATGCCTCTAACTGCTGTAACTAAGGTTCCAGTGTACATTATTCCCTTAATTAAAAGTAACTCTTCAATGACTAAACCACACCCCGCCAACGGCAATTATGGCGCCGCCACCAGGTTTACTAGCTCCGCTTGATAGATTAAAGGCCATCCCCTTTATAATCATGATTGAAATGCAAATATTCAACAATCCAACAAGTCCGTCCGAATTGCTGTCATTGACCTTTGGGCTTATTATTTGATGTGTAAATGCCACAACAGTTAGCTACAAGAAACCAGCGCTTCCAAAAACTCAACAAATAAGACTTTTGCCATGCGTATTTGCTCATTGGTCATATTGAAATAATGGGCAATTGCGCTGGCTTGTGATTCAAACACAAATTATTATCATCTCTACCCTTCAGTAGACCCTTTGATGATTTTGACGAGTTATGGATATAAATCAAGATTAACATGTGCGGCAGGAGAAATCCCACCGATGAATCATTAAGACGACAGGTAATAGGAGTGATATTCTCTCCGTCATTTATATCAGGCCAGGCAATAGTGTGGTGAAACAATCATCGGACACAAGTAATTTTTTTCCGAGTGACATTAAATACTACTAATACAATTTTAGCAAAACTAATTATGATAACCAGAAAACAAATTAGAGGGAGGAAACAGTGCTTTGTATTCGAGTAATTACAATACGCAAAATCAAACCTAACGCATTGACCAAATGCCCTATCAGCATTGACAATATTGATAACCACATTGCTGTTACTGCTAAAACAGATAGAATAATTCGCTGGTCCTTTAGAAGACTACGTTGTCAGGAAGATGATTTGTTAGACGTCCCCTTTAGTTAGTTAATGGCTGATCGCACGGGCACCCGGGAAAATGGTGGTTGCTGACGGGAGGTTATTATCATCCAGGAAAGGCTGCATAGAAAATTTAGCCAGACATCTTTTCTATGCTGCTTTATTGGTCGCCAGGAGCAATATAAACATAACAGGCCACAATGCTTTTCAGTAGCTAAACTCATGTAAAACACACCCGTTTCTCGTGCGCTTCTAACAGGAGTATAAAATGCAATATTGCTTTGTACTCCGACCTTCGGTATCACATGAGCCATAAACCAAGAGATATCTTTCTATTTGACTTATTTTATTTTCTACAACTATGTAACTGGCCTTGAATTTCGACTGAATGCGTTATTAATTAACATAGTAAAACCATTGCTGTCACGTGATGAATACTGATATGCATCAAATTAAATCAATTTTGATTTGAGTAATGGGGTCGCATTCAGTTGCAGTGAATGTGAATCATCTGGACTGGGATACAAAATCTATCAGAGACTATAATCTAATATAACGTACGACGCGGCACTATAATATTGTTTTACATTCTTTTTATCTCACTGGTGGAGTAACTTAACTATGGTTTAGCAACCAGTGATATGAATAGATAATTAAGATCAGGCATTTGGTCTTACCACATTTTCCATACCATACAAAGAAAATATTATTTTACATCAAGAGCGAGCTATGAATTCACCGAATAAGCATCACCGGAAGCTCGCTATTTCATCTACGTTTTGCATTTCTGTGCACGTAAACGGATTTGTTTTTAGTACAAGATTCTTGCTACAGTGAAGCGATTATAGCTATCCAGAGATCGTTAGTGTGCGTAAATAGCAACAATCATGTCCCTCATGTGTTTGATGAACAAATGCTCTTTTACATTGAACATAATGTATGAATCGCATGGTTTAGCTATTTAAGACATCGAAGATTGGCCACGTAATCACGTACTCAGGATAAGCTGTTACTACGTGCCCAGATAAATGTCAAGGCGCGTCATGGAAACCGTGATTTTTACAAAACGAACGTGGTATTACCTTAATGCAACGAGCTAGAGCGTATGAATACTTACCAGTCGTTACCTGTAGCATACTATATCGCCGCTACATGGTTTTTTACAAACTGAGTAAACCTTAGCTTGTGCGGATATTCATGAAGCTGCAGCCTTGGCAATATGCATGGTCTCACATAATATGGTCTCTCGACATCCGACCAGTTAGAGCAAAAAAAAAGCTGATAATAAACTAGTTCGATGGTTACACCTAGAATATACCCCCAACCTGGTTAACCCAGTGTATCTTTTACGTTCTCTTAAATAGTATTGTGAAGCTTCAGTGAGGTAATTTATTTTCTCGTGGCCGTAATAGCAGTTGATGAAGCGTATCGACACTTTTTTCTGGCAAGCATCGTTTTAAGATATAGGGTCAGCTAAACCCACTTGTTAGTCGTTCACAGATAAATACCTATTTATGACATGTTGTCTTCGTCGAGTCAAGGACAACACCAACTGGAAGGTCAACCTTTTCTCAATTGCTTACCCTCAATATCTCGCAACTGAACATTAAATTCAAGCACAGTTCAACCAATAACACGCTATATGACAGGATTAGACATGCTTGTGGTTAAAAAATGCCACCGAATGAGCCACCCCGTAAGCCCGTGAACTTCAAGGACTGTACCCGAAACCCCATTCATCACGATATATATTGTACAGACTTGATTGAAGTGGACGTAAAATTTCTTGAAGCTGCTTTGATTGATTGATCGTTCCCTCGTGTATTCACCTATATAAATCCACCGCCCTTCGAGACCGTCATCAATATCTTACATTGTCAGCCCTAAATGCATTCGACTCACAATCCAACCAGGAGCATTAAGGGCAACTAGTCCATTTACAACATAAATACACCTGATGTTATAGTCTCCCAAAGCAGGCTGAACCTTCACAGGCCGCGTTTTAATTGGATATTTTCACCTTTACCAGCAGTCTTTGAAAGCCATTTGATGAACACATTTGTTTCAAGGTTGCACCATACAATAGGTGATTAACAGACCGCCTACACCTTGACCCCTGTGGTGCAGCCTATATGATTTATTAAGGGGTAGGCTTAACCCCCAGCTCTCAACCCCGTTCTGAACGGGTACATAGCTGACTATGTATGCCTAAAATTGTAATAGAAATGTAACACAGAAAATGGGGGCGTAGTGAGGGGGGGGGGGGGGGGGGGGTGGGGGTGTCTGACCCGGATGACCGCAAAGGATCTGACTAGACCGAACATTGATGTCGGCACCCTCACTGATTACGTTCCTGAGACGTAAAGTGACCGATAGATAATGACTCTTTTGGGGAAAAAATGCGTTGCGCTCGATGCCTGATATGACCATGCCATCGGTTTTAAAAATAAGTCATTTTAGTTATGTAATATTAATTACATTTTAGACATTTTCTATTCAATCATCCCAAGCACCTCCGAGATAAGTAGACAATAGTGGCAAAAACATGTTTAGTCCGCGTTGTCTACTGTGATAAGCCTCAGTGCCGATGACTTGCTAGCTCATGCCGTTAAGTAGTATGAATAGCTTGCGTATTTTATGCTTTATGCATTTTTAGCAAAGCGGGAATGATTTTTTTTGGTCCCCATTAAACAAAAGTTGTACTATAATGTATGAGGTTCGTGACATTTCTACATATATTTTATGTTCACTATCGTAAATTGCAAGCAGATGTATGAATGGAGCATCTGCTGTAGTATATGAAGAGGTAATTTTTAAAACCTAAGCTCTATGCTATTTGGTAATTTTTATACTGATCCTAGCCTATATTGTTTGTAAGCAGACTAAAAGAAACGACCTTTATATCTGTAGAAATAACATTGAATAGTGCCTCTAGTGGGACACAATTAGAAGCCTTTTGCTGGAATGGGCCACTTCGCCCGCGTCGTGAATGTTAAAATAATTTACGGGTATATGAAAGAATCGGCTTTCTTGGGTTCTTAAGGCACAAACATACTGATGTTCACTGGGGTTAAGCTTCATTGAATATTCTACGTTCACAACAGTTGTTGGTTGCATTGCTTCTCTTTCCAATGCAAACTATTTAATGGATTGCAGAATCAGCTGAGAAGTGATATTGAACGATATACGCCTGACTATTTTGGGCGCATGGAACAAGAAAATAGTGCATATTCAATTACCCAATATTGCTCTATCAATTGAATTCGCAATAGCTTGTATATCTGACCGCCTTTCAATTCAATGCAGAGCTCCTCTCTATGTTCAGAATGTTTTCCTTGAACTTTTCCAGGTATAACTAAGTATGCATGGTTGTTATGTACGTACCCTATAGTACATATTGATATTAATTAGGCAATTTATTTAAATTCTGCTCAGATGCGTATTTGTAGCTGTTTGCCGTTTGTAGTTAAAGCTTGCATGCGCATTGTCTCAGTCATGACAAATGCACAATAACACTACGTGCTATTTGCGATGTTTTATGTCTGCCTGTGCTCCATGTGTTGGTTATAATAATCCTAAACCATGAGGGCAAATTATTATGCGTATAAATCCTCAAAATCAGTTTGGCTGCCAAGTCTTGCTGAGAACAACTCTATGATTGCGGCGGCTTGCGCATATTGCTGATGGTTTGTGGTCTAAGCGTGTGGGATGCTATTGATATTGGTTTACTGCATTCATGAGTGGCAGTATCGTCTTGAGAGTTGGCATTCGTCAATGGACCATCTGAAGTACTTTGTTTTGATCCTTCCGAGATATTTCTTTAATCAGTGGACTCTGCGTGCTTAACGACATAAGATGCTTTCGTCCCCAAGTTCAGTGTGGTGTATATGTGCCCTGATCATTGTTTACTTGAAATACTTGATAAACAAACTACATAATGTAGTAAAACAACCGCTTGGTAAAACAATTACTAAGAATCTTTTTCTCACTTTATCACTCTCAAAGAGAAAGCTACCGTATGGTGTATATGTGCTGTGCTTATTGTTTACTTAAACTACTTAATACACTAACCACATAATAGAGCAAAAACAACGCTGGGTAAAACAATTACTTAGAATCTTTTCCTTGCCAATTCCACGTCTGCATTGCATTGATCACCATTGAATCTTAAGGTGTTCCTTAAGTGAGATTAGCAGCCTATCACTATGTCAAAAGGAGTAAATAGTCTTCATACCGCTTAGAGTTTGCAAATGCTACGCAGAAGGTGCGGTATTCATTGTCCATTTTTGTTTCAACTCACTCGACATAACAAGGTTCAAGCCACAAAGTGCAACCAACAATCATTAAGAACACTCAATGACACGTGAATGCGCTAATCGCAGCAGTCTCACGTTAATTCAGTGTCAGCTGCTTATTTATTCATTTAAGCGACGGGAGAGTCTCAAGTAGTAAAAATGATTTGTTGCCTATCTTCATTTCCTTAACCTACCGGAGATTCATCAGGGCTTAGATGAATGTATAATGATAACCAAATACCGCCTATCTTCTTGGTCATTTGAATTACTCTTCAGCAAGATATATTTTGTTAATCTGAGGGGCGTGTACATTTATGGCACGGTTTGATGTTACAATATACGTATGATTGCTAAGTCCCAAAGTATGACTGTACATAACTGCATAACATTTATTAAAGGCATGTTGGTGAAGCTTGTCTAAGAGTAGCGGCTAATATATAATGCTCCAGAATATGAATAGATAAAACGAAGCAACACGAATTGAACAAAAGACCCCACTGTCACAGTATGCTTTTCTTACTATTAACAGCAAACGTAAATTATTTTCGAAATATTTCGATGTGGCAGATCGTATATACAGTCGCATTTGTAGGTTTTAATAACATTGAGAATAGGTTGGTAGCTGCATGTTGAAGGCTCATTACGTATCGTCCTGGAATGAAAAGGTAACAAATATTTGCAAAAACTTATGTTGATATTTGCGTTGGTTGCCAAAGTGGCTACGATCTATAATGCAAAACATTCATCCAGAGAATGGCCGACTAGCGCTTCATCTAACACCTGAAGTATGCTTGCTTAATGACAAGGCGTGCTATAAGCTACGTCGAGTATCCACTGGGTTATTCTAGGATGACTGTGCCAATAGCTGCCAAACGAATATTGATGCAAATGACCGCTGTGACTTTCACGCATTTTGAGCTGTTAGGAGCTAGTTCAAGGACTGAAATAAACTTCCATTGAAGGAATGATGATTTGATGTTGTGTTTGTTAATCTAATATATATGGCCAGGAGCCAATAAAATTTTCTTACCTTACCTCAATCGTACAGCTTAGTTAGCGGCGGCATTTTAACAGCGTCTGTAGCTGTGTAAAAGTGCATAGATTAGCGGATTGCCTTCTCAGTTTTGTCGGTAAATACCGTTCTGGTTGAATGGCGCCTGCTTGACTCCGTACGATCGACGTAATAGAGAGAAAACCAACCCCAATGGTTTAACCGATACAAATCTTTGCAGAGGTAATTTATCATTACCCCGGTGTGCGTCAACCTAAATGTGTAGCTTCAAGTTCTTCTATGAGGCAACACCATGCGTTAAGCTTCGTGACTATTGTTATTCCGTCATATCGGTTGAAAACATCGGAAATGTTTGTCTTCTACGTATGATTCGGGCCTAATAAGGTAGAGATAAGTAATTATTTCAATAGTTGCGTCGCGATCAGTAATATCAACAGGCTACGGTTTTCGATGCGGTCAGTAGATGTTTCACAAAGGGAGTGCTCAAAGGACCGAATACAAACCCTGCTGCGATGGTCAATGTTACGGAAATGAATGTTCACATTCGAACGGAACCCACAAACACACCGTACACTTACGGGGCTTTAACATTATAACTACTGAATATTATTAAAACGGAGGGCTAACATGGCAAACCTTAAATAGTGGTTGTAGATTCCTTAAAATTTTTGAATATCTACTGAACAACTGAACATGCAGGCCTAGTATTCAGTAAAAATAGCTTATAGCAATAGCATTGAGTTCTAATCCATGTACCCACATATTCAGGACTTCGTACAAAGAATTGGTCCATCAAATTATGATCAAACGGAAGTTTATGATATTGTGCTCATATCCCACAGCTTTCACGCTGCATTTCTTCATTGTACTTTGGTTGTATTTTGCATTTGCAGCTCAGGGAAGCCCAACACTAACCACGAGGGCATCCAAGGCGTGTATAAATATATCGATCAAACAAAAACTCACCTGTTACTCGGGGAACTTCTGTTATGTGGTATTACAGTATGAATGACAGAGTAAATTGTATCAAGTTTAGCATATTGATCAATACTTTTCTGCAGGCTATCAAAAACTGTTACATCTTTTGGGTTGACTGTAGCAGTGTAATATGGAGCCTATTTGATCAAGAGCAAAGATAACGACGAAGTATGAGCTACTTAAGGTACGTAATGAACTAGGGAGTATTCTAATTGTGAGGCACAACTGCACTGGCTCTCTTGCACGTGTTTCATTATTAGTGCCATAGGGTAACTCAAAGGACATAGCTCGCTTGCATCGATCGTAAAGTGTACTATGCAGCCAAAATATCGCTAAACATCAGGCGATATGCATTGCCTGTTATGTTGACCAATCGGACAACACTGACTGTGTAAACATCAGAAATGGTTAATTATATTTGGCATAGTACATGGATGTATTTTACAATGTCAGGTGGGTTAAAGTTAGCGTCTAATATCATGATTGCTTGCACTATTTACTGTTTATTTCACAACTAAGGAAGATTTCATCAGACATGTTAACTTGACCGGCACCATTAGTCGCCGATTTGATCCCGCTGACTTAGTCAATATCGCATAGCAGCGGATTCGTCCGATTTACCGCATTGTAAGTATTGTCAACACCGAACCTGGCTGATTTATTTACTCTTGTTTGACCAAAGCATATATTTTATGCTCGCATTGTATGACATTCAGTGTTGAGTGCCATGATTTGGAGTATCGATATACCCGCGGGTAATTGAGGCAAATGGCTGTGCTAGAAGTACTGCTTATTACAGATCTACAAAAGTGTCATTCCGTTGTTATGATTGACTATTTCATCGGTTAGGTAGATTCAATTTGAACGTTTGGAACGTCATTATAGCAGCCTACAGAATTGGCGTAGCAGCCTACAGAATTGGAGTAGTCAGAAAACATATACGATGATTTACACAATAATACTATAAAACTGTTTTAATAAAGATGACACAAAAAAATTATAAACTATGATCTTTAATGCAGTGTTAATACTACTTATGTACGAGAAGAATGCATGTGTTTAATCTATAGTTTGCATACGAAAAGCGGTAAGTTATAACGTACCATTGGCTGTACACTGTAAACATGTGACCAGTACCCCTGCCATTCAAAGTCGACAGATTATCGGTCCTTATGTCGGTGGTTATGATGGATAAGGTTAGCACGAGCAAATTATATACGTAATGAACATAATGCACTAGCTCTCAGTATTGGCGATATCACTTCGATCGGCATTTACAATACACATAAATGTATAAAATGCTGGGTACACCACATGGTGTCGTTGCCAAGTTGCTATCACACGTGTATTGATTTGCTCAAATATTGACTCTGGGTGGCGCGTGCGTGTAAAGCTGTGAGTTAAGCGCATTCAATGAGAACTGTGTTCTCGTGTGATGTCAAAGTATGGCTGATTGCATTATGTACCCCATATGTTTAGGTGAAAAATATCTTGTTATAAACGCATATATAAAGCTCTACGCTAATGAGTAGAAATTAATCATTGACGTTTGACCCATTCGACGCCATAGTTTCACTCGCCATTCTCGGTTAGTAGTGTGTTGTTCATACCAATGAGAAGGTTTTCCAGGATCGCTATAGGCTGCCTGCATAGCATGTGATAAAGACATATTCAATATTCCGGCAGTCAGTAGTGATGACTATAAACTGGGTTTCAATTAGTATTGTGGTTGTCAAATGACATCTAGAGGCTAAAGTACCGTGTATCGTTTTCAGCGGTTCGGTAAAAAGGAATGAGACTGAACGAATTGCAAAGGGAAGTATAGACTAACATTGCCGATGTAATGCTGTGAACCTGGCATGTTGAGCGCATAAAAAAAGTGATTTTTACGTTAATTGTTTCCCCGCCTTTGGCTGAAACGATGTTTGCAAATTGTATCTCTGATGGCCTGGGACAAGGTAGTAATAATCTAGGGCGTGATCAAATACCTACAGCAGATATAAATGCAAGTATTCTCTTGTTTATCCCCTCGAGATCAGCTCACATTTTTTAAATCCTTACCTGATCCACAGAAAAACACAGACAATACCGAAGTTACTGAAAGCAATCAGTTATTTAACAGTAGGTGTGTCGCAGTAATTTTGTAGTTCGCAAATCACCCTAATAGCCTTCCAAGACGAGAGCAACTTCATAAATAGCTATGTCAATAATTGCTCGGTTTAAGTGGATCTATCTATCTGGTCTCATAAGCGCCGCAGTAAGTGACGATTTTTGTCCAACGTTTTATGTTTTAGCATTTTGAAACGGCACTTTCCACGATTCATTTTTGGTCCGCAATATTAATAGATATGATATAAATACTAGCTCATTGGTAGCATGAGGCAAAATAAGAGATCTTTTTTTGGCTTTTAATAATATATATCGTTTGCTTATGTATATATACATATATATATATATATATATATATATATATATATATATATGTATATATATATATAAATATTTATATGTGATTAAATATATATATATATATATTTATATATATATGTATATATATATATATATATATATATATATATATATATAAACATAAGCATACGATATATATATATATATATATATATATATATATATATATATATATATATATATATATATATATATATATATATATATATATATATATATGGCATACTGACTTCATTAGTTCGAATTGTTAATTACTTACGAACTAAACTAGGCTAAGAACCTACATGCTTACATAAGCAGGTTTTATGTAACATGCACGTAACAATACAAGGAATGTGCTTTTGCATCTAGAACGACATCTAAGATACCATTTCGTATAATCAATTTGACATGCTTAGCATGAGGTGTTACATAAATTGCTAACTGTTTTGGTTTGCTTTTATTTCCACTAGGATAAGTCTGATTCATCGTATTCCTGATATTTATTTTGACAACTTTTTCTGATAGCTTAAATATGCAAATACTCACGTGTTGTTATGTAGCAAAAACGATAATGGTGATATTGGGGTTTGACGTCACTTTCCACAACGAGCGGATATTGTGACTGTGATGCATGAAGACGATAGTTATACTTGGAAAGCTCCCCTTAACTGCCAGCGCTCACTTGGCACAAACCCGTTGCCCAAACCAGTGTGTGAAACCCAAGCCGCTGGGACGAAGGTCAAGCACGGTACTATTGAGCTACCGGGTCGGGTCCATCCCCTTTCAGAGATGGGGCCGTCTTTTACCGTGATCATCCGAGTCTGGTTTCCACACCTTGGTATTGTTATGTTGTATGATCTGTATCTTACTTATCTGTAATTTTTGTGTTCGGGGTCTGAATACACAGGACGTGCCTCAGGTTGTCTGGTAATTGATGGGCATTGATTTAACGTTAACATGTATCATATAAATTGCTACTGGGTCCCCTTGTCTTTCACGATGGCTATTTATGGCAAGTAACCAACCGTAGAAAATCGTTTATCATTTTATTTACAGCAATTGAATACCCTGCCGGGTTAATCATAGCTTCATTCAGGCTAACAACACAACAATCATCATTGCTGTCGTCTTTTTGCTTGATCGGCATCTTTATCATCATCATTACAATCATCATCATTATTTTTAACAGTTCAGAAGCAGCGAAATCATTTACATGATCTACTTCACCATTGGTATCGCGTGATCAGGATATATTGCGACCCTTAAAAAAGTCGGGCTAATATTTTAGCGAGGATATCATAATCTTCCCTCAGTTATCCTAGGATTGTATGCTCAAGTTTCATAGATCTTCAGGCAATAGTTTTATTGTAGCTTGTGCTAAAATTCGACATCACGAGTGATTGTATTAGCCAGGCCCACCTATTTCTTAGTGGATGATTTTAAAGTCGTTGTGCATTAACCAAATATAGTTACGGGCAGATGGATTATAATGTCAGTTGTTAGTAATCTACATTAGTGTCCTGATAACTTTACCAATATTTGCAGTGTTAGCCTCGAGACCCGGTTCTATTAAGCGCGTTAGGATGCAGTTAGTAGCTAGAGGTGTCACTTATGTATATTTATAGCACGTTATTCGTGAACAGGCTTATGATAAGCCGCACCGTACATTAATGCCGTGCTCTATTGGCTACAGACGCTCTTTGCTGAACTGTAGAATCCACTCAAAACATAGATTGCAACGAGTTGTGAGGCGAATATAGTGCCGTGGTAAGAAGGTAGAAATGGTGCTGTTCGGGGGTCGGTATTCGCAAAGACGATGTAATCGCCAATGAATCTGCATGGATGTTTAAATGGCACCTTCGTTACGTCGGCGCAACAACGCTAGTAGTTGACAATGATATACTGTGCCAAAAACAGTTGAAAGTATTTGGACTACGTTACTGGGTAATAACGTAAGGATTATGCCAACTCATGCTGACACACAACCGTCGTCTATAATATCGTGATCAGCCAATGCACCTTCACACAACACAGTATAGAGATAGATTCTAGGTAGTTAAAATGCAACGATTTGTATTAATGGATTTGCATAGCATCATTACTGATAAAAGTATATCAACTTCTGATTGAAACAGCCCTTAAATGCTGTCTGTATATATATATATATATATATAAGCAGCATTTATACAGCAGCGCACTAACATTTTGAGGTGAGGGCTATGTGGGTTTCGCTGACTGGGCTTTTGTGTACGTTTGCTATCTTTTTGATTTCGATTAAGTTCATGCTATGGATCGACGGACACTTTCGAGAAATATAACAATTACTGACATCACTGACTCCGTTGTATAAGTAGAAGAAAAACATGCAAATTATCGGTTTAATTGACGTATTATTATGTGTGGTATCGGATGAATGTCTGCTATTGTGATCAAAATGATGGTGCTGAACGCTGGTGATTGCGCAAAGGTTGCCCATGTAATTCGAATTCGTTCTGAATTGAACCGCGTGTAACTGCCGTTTCCTTATTTTCAGTTTATGACCATACAAACACAAATCCTCATAAGCCAGACGAAGTATGACTAAAGACCCATTGGTTCGGAATGTAATTGTAAATTGTTTGCTCTAAAACAGTACCAGAATGTAATATGGCTGTCGCCTCTCCAGAGGCAATATCGGCAGTGGGAATAGGGAAGGCGCGAGGACTGCGGACACGACACAACATCTTACGCATATTGAGTGTTAAACAATGGTCGGTTCTCTATGGGAGCAATAATGTGTTCTTAAGTGTATATGTGGCTGGTGAAGAAAGTCGAGTTTAACTCTAATAAGTTATGCATGAGATACAAGACGTAAATGTGGCGATGGTGACCGCCTTTCGTAATCTGATGAGTGAAACGTGCACACAATTTGGACAAAGTGGGTGGACGTGTTGTTACTAGACAGTTGATATGGTCGATGATAACTGAAAAAAGCACACCGAGCCTATAAATATAGATAGTATTGCTTTCAACAGGTATTTAATGATTGTATTATAATATAGGTGATGCCAGTGTTTGAGTGATGATCAACATCGTTGCGCGTCGATTTCCTCAAGCTTTCATCGGTTCATGAGGCCGTTTGTGGGGTTCGTTCGACACCAATAGCCAGCCAGCCTAGTATAGCATGTTATATTGTCCGGAAAATTCTCATTGACAATGGCTGTGTGCTATGGGTGTCATCTTGACAGGTTGATCGATAACATAGGCTCTTTCATATGGACGATCGATGTGTGTTGTTCAGCCTGAATCAGTCGTCGCCATGTGACCTGTATGAATTAAAGCTGACATGACGTGTTCAAATGTTTTAGGACTACCAGTGATTGCAAGCAAAGGGTTATGTGTGGATCACTCTATATCGACCCTGTATGATGGAAGCGTTTGCAATATTTGCCTACCAAATATGTATAAGCTAACTTGAGCAGAAGTTAATTTAACATGAATAAGGAAGCTGTGTTCTTCGAGCTTCTTGGGGAAAACGGAAGTTTCACTGAATGATAACATGCATAAAATGATGCACCGCTATTGTTTTAACCTATCTGGGTTAAGCCTCAAAGCTAGAAGAAAACACATGGGCTGAGAATTAGGACCGAAATGCGCGCAGTACAATAGAAGTTGATATAGCCTCTTTGCAGTAACATTTAGTTGCCACAGTTAAGTTTTACCCTTATCGCTTGCTCCATGAATTATATACAACCGTGTTTTTCAATTTGCCGAATAGGAATTGTATCAGCAATAGCGAAAAGTCGTTATACTCACAATAGACTTCCACCATGCAACGATTTTCAGTTTTTTCAATATTGGATTCATTAAGGCTTTCAAGTGAAAACGCATTCATATGAATTGCGTACCATTATATTAGATTAGGTTGGAACCGAACCATCTATCACACAAACACACCGCACAAACTGAAAAAGTGATTGAACCAATTAAGTAATCTTTCTTCCTTGTAATTAGTTAGTAAAATGGTCATGCATCAATGCCGGAAAACAACGGCGCTAATATATAATTGTACTCATAAACTGGAGTTTTCGAGCTAACTGAAGTACTCCTCACTTGTCATCATTGAGGTATCAGTTAAAAGCATTGTACACTTTGTCAGCACCCACCAGCACCTTATTTGCTTTGTTTAGGGAGACACGTATATAAATAACTAAGCTTATTTTATTTGTAGCTTTTTATGGCAGTTTTGTTCTGTTCCTGTGAACACTATAGCATAATCATGGTTAAATGATGGGCTCCAATGCAGTTATTGGGCGCCGCGAAACATGTCAGATCTGCATTATTATGCTATATGAGTATTTTTACTTCGGCAATGTTAGCGCAAAATTTAATCCAACACTTTCCGATTGGCTCTACATTTGATTAGGTGTTGTCCTAACAGGTCCTTGCATAATTACCACGACAAAACTCGTATGTACTCTCACCAAGTTGTCACCGTCTAAAAGCACGTTATGATATTGCCCAATAATGTAGACGTTGTTTTGATGCTTAAAATACCCGTAGTTCAAAGATTAAGTGATAAGTAAACGCTTCAAAACGTAATACACATGTCTGGTAATTAGATAGAGAACATGGGAATGCAGGACAAGATAATTTATAACATCAAAGACAGCATTATGGAGCCACTGCAATATGCGCAATATAAATACCATGAAAAGCCAACAAACGGTGCTTAATAGTAACATTATTTAATGCTCGATCGAACAGGACGTGACGCAAATTACAAGTTGCAGCAGAAAATAAATCCTTAGGCAGAAAATACGAGCCTCAGCTATTTCACCCTGATGGCTTGTAAACTGTAATCAACAAAATTTGTTAATGGAACGTTTACGACTAAAAATACCAACATATCGCGACACCAAACATTATGGTAGACAGCAAACAATGTGAACATCTCATTGTTTGCTGAACTGATCACATTGAACAAACGCCGCGGTTTGAGCTAACATATTCACACCAGCAACGAGCAGCGAGTGAATTATATTCCGCTATCAACATATTAATTTAGTTGTTACGATAGTGACAGTATGCAGACAAAGTTAGAGAAATTGATACCAAGCAACTATTGATAACCGGGTGATCTACTGCATGTGTTACCGTTGGTCGATCGTCACTGTGTTGCAATAAGGGAGGTTGCATAATGCCAAGCACCATGACGCCGGCTCGTGCTGCATGTAATGTAATCAAACATCTCCGTTCGCTCGAAGAATAATATGATGAAGATGACGGATAAGTCAATGTTCTTTTTTACGCGTTTTGTGATTTTGTATGCCATTGGTTTCTGACAGCTGGTGATAAAATAAGTGTAGCATACAATAAGTATATTTATACCTACCCTTCTGATAGTATTTTTCAACGTTGGGTTTATTATTTGTTTCATAGTATGTAAAAGCCTCCATACAATGACTGCAGTTGCGAGAATTGCAGCAGTTAGCTTTTATCAACAATTTATAATTGATATTCTAACGACCGACGATTCACTTCAATCAGAGGCAGTACTGATTTTTCAATAATGTTGAAATCCGACGTAACGTAAATTAATATTTTCGCCTTTGAGCCCAAATGTTGAATGCCCATGAAAATAGCGATAGTGTATTTTGTTTTATTGATAAATGTTTACCTCCAATCTCCAATAAAGCTTATCTCGGTTTTGTATTGCATGCTCACCATTGACGATTATATTCAGTTGTCATTTAGAAGTGATCGATGCTCCTACGGCACTGTTGCTGTGAATACTGACTTAACTCTGTTGCTGCCTGTTAAACTGAATCCCATTTACTACAGTACCGAGTTGCGTATAACAACTCTCCATCAGGCAGCATCAAACGGTTTAATGTGAGGTTGAACACATTTCAATCCATGGCCCTTCTTATTTGGACAGATGATTCATCCCATCCTCTGATGTTAAATACAAGCCAACGCAATTACCCACCATTTCGATTTTACCGATAGTCGAATTCGCGTGGAAAACTTCCTAAGGCTTATTATGATGGTAATAAGCCGAACGGTCAACTTCAATGATTCGGCGAACTCGTTAAAGTTTTGAATATTGTCAGAAATTCAACGCTTAGGCTATGGCAGATTTATATCATGATTGTATAGAGAGGGCCTTTTATCTATCAGGCGGAGCCAGGAAACCTACTTGGGACGCCATAATTGCCTGGTGCGGGGTTTGGTATAGTCCATCAGGTGCATTATTGCATAACATATATTTTTAATTTTCTATGACGATAGTGCTATTTTGCGCCAACGAAGGCAGAATTGTACATGTCTAGATATTGCTCTTATGCATAAATGTGCGCAGATTTACGTTTGAACCGCAATTACAACACCAACATACGTATGACTTACTTGAATAACATGATAATGAAGCGGCAAAGATAACCAGAAGAAACTTTGGCGTGCAAGTATCATTAGCAGTTTTGGATCCTGCACGCCGTTTGTTCGGCTTTGTGCCATGATGGTTGTTAGACTCATTAACCAAACAAGGTAGACAAGCCTGATCTTATCTACAAGCTACATATAAGGTCACTTTCTCGAAGCAGCGTAGCCGCCATAAGCATTATTTAGCCATATAATTGAATATTTATTCTTCAAGTAATCTTGTTTGCAGGAATAACTGTTGCAACGGACCAGCAAGCCATGTCTTGTCTTTCAAAAGGCTGAGCGTCTTAGACCACATTATTAATATACAAATGCTGTGACGCGGAGATTAGGTGAGGTGAAAGTGTGCGCATGTTACGACACGGGTTACAGTTTTGATGCAATCATAATTGATCTTTTACGGAAATTTGTGGTAAATATTTGTTTCAAATTTAACGGATAATGCGACTGTCATAGCCTGAACGTGGCAATTTGCGGGTATAACATAGTTTGAAAAAATGACGCTGCTGTATTGCCAGATGAAGTTAAGTTAAATATTGATTAATTACGATAGTATGCGATTACTAAAATTGTTTCCTCTTTTACTGTCCACATAATTCATTCCCCAATTAATGATTTATTTGCCTTTGAATTTATTTGATATACTGTGAGTTTCCATGACCAAGCAAGCCGCTACTAAGTTATTGGGCTATTAAAGCTAGATAATAGGTCTGACAATATTAGCAATAACTGACCAAGCATGTGTACCATGTCGTCAGCCGCTCCGGCTGACGCCAACACCTTGCGCAAGAAAACGCGTATTGAAAGCATTGCTGTTTTATTGCATATATTGTAGTATCTAGCGTTGCAAACCGGAGACGGTAACGCCGTCTGTAGTTAATCATGAGCTGTAGAAGACAGCCTTCTGCGCTGCCGTATTATTGGATTAATATGGTGGAAAATTCTGTGTATTGGTGTACTTTTGCATTGCAGTTTGTGGCGGTCACACTAGTTTTTGCATGGCCCATTAATTACAACCAAGTTTTATCTAGTCAACGGTGTGGTCTGGTTCGGAAATTCGTAACCTATCCATTAGGAACTTGCGATTTTGACTATATCCAATTATGCCCTATTATTTAATTGCACATGACTATGGGATGATCCAGCTTAAATATAGTTCTGCTCTCTGCAGAATCGCGCAAGTATTAGGCCTATACATCACATATAATCGTTAGTCTCGATGATCTTTCAACAGGTGCAATAGCAATCCGTGTCGCTAATACAACGAGAAGCAACAGTACACACAACACCGTAATTTCTCCGGCTTGAACATATGGAGCAGGAATAGGGGCTGTAAGGATGACAGCACTATAGATCAATCTGTACAAATTTACGATTACAAAAGTTGTCATATATTTAACCTATGTTGTTAATTTTTTTTTAACAATATGAATAAGACCTGAAGGTACAAGACCCGTCTATTGCTATTGACGCTCGGCTAAAATGGGATGCTGAATCCCTGTTTAGTTAATGTGATCATGGTGCAACGTCTTTCTCTCGCCAGTGACATTACTCTGTTGAATAGAACATAAATCATACTCATTTTCATAGCCATACAGCTTCACACAGTCATCAGTCGATTATTGGCTCGACACCATATTGCAAAGGACAAAATTGCATTGAGTACCTCAATAATGCAGGTGTGCAGCACTTCAGGGGCTAACTGCGGGCTAATCAGAGGCGGATATTATGGTTATAATCTTATTCGATATGGACAGTACTGCGAGCATTATAATAAAACGGCAATATGGATTTTCCTTGCCTTATGTTACGTTGGTCTGTTGTTACGTTTACTACCGGGAACTGATATTGTGTCTAGACCACTGATATTACCGACGGGTCCAAACATGGTATACTTAACACATATGGCTTTTTTATGTTAGGTTCGATCACGCACCTTCAAGGTGGCCGCCAAAAAAGAGTAATTAATGAGAGAATGTGCTCAATCCTTATGAAATCTGGCTAAATATCTGAGTTATACAAACATGCGGTTTATGTTTGCCAGAGTCTTCCATTTAGGCAATGCGCAGGCGATATCATCATTTCAAAAATATTTTACCATAGTCTACGCTACGCACTGATTGATCATGGCAAGGTCGTTAACTGTGCACTGCACGTGCCTTGAACTAAAAGCACACCACCCAATATAGATGTGGTCCAGCTCGTAATGCCTATTGTTATATAAGAATGGTGCACAGCGAATGGAAAAACAAAATGACGTGCAGCATAATTAAGAAATATAATGCAAGTTGCTCAAAAATTTGCTAAGCTAGTTTATTGTTTATATCGTGAAAAAGTATCTTCCACAAATGTATTCCGGTTTTGTTCCCCGTCATAGTACCAAGCACAACTGAATAGACACCGTACATTGCCATAGATATGAAAACTGCCATGAACCATTTTCAGATTTTAATGATACATAGTTTTTGCTCCCTACTGGACATGAAGAGATACAAGCGTCCTTCATCTACCTGCATACTGCTGTTACACCTTCTACCCAATCGCTAACTTATCGGAATGAATGTCACCTTCGTACTCTGCTTAAGAAACTTGTCGGATTGCTTTTGCCAAGTTAACGTTGTTAGTTCATATGTTTTTAAATATGCATGTATGTTTGCTGACCTTCTTTTTGGCTCACGATACAGGATGCAATTGTTTACATTTTTTTCGAAATAATCATAAAACAAAAAAAAAAATACATATTAACTGTACACTGTCTTAAGCGCAAACGAAATTTGTACGGAAACAAAGTGGTCCGATTGATGAATAAGAGGTTAATATTTGCCTGTAAAGCCGCAGGAGAGGTTGTTATAGAGTTAAGTTTAAAAGGATGGCGTAATATTGTGCGCATTCTACTTAAATTTATATGGATATAACAAAAAATCCAAACTATGGCAGACGATAAATGTCAGCTCAAGATGATATCATCTGTTTTTAGCTTCAAGCACCAGCAATTTGGAACATGTTTGTCAGCGATGACATTGTATTTAAGATTCATTGCGAGGTACAAATGACAATTCTACGCAGAAAAGTATATGTACAAAACACAAATGCCCTTAGATGCGTTAGTACACCGGAATCGGCATAAATAGGAAAGGAAAATGTACCTGTTCGCAAAGCACATGCACCGACGTAATGCGCCCTTAGCCACCGTAATGTCTGTGTGCACTACCGATAAAGGTACGCGACATAGTATTATGGCTCAATTATTGTTCATCTACGCGCTCCTAAGTGTTAATAATTAATTTGGCTTTCAGCATTGGCATGATCCAGATTAAATTTTGAAAATTATTACACTGAAACATGAACAAAATATGTTACATTGATAGTATTTGGTGCGAAGAACGATCATACTTTCGTGATGGAAATGTTTTGGCAAGATCTGTTATGTGATTGCAACCTGACCGACTATTTTGCGCTGTACATAAAACAACACATACCTGCACACACACACACACACACACACACACACACACACACACACACACACACACACACACACACACACACACACACACACACACACACACACATACACACACACACGCGCACGCGCGCGCGCACACACACACATACAATATGTAAAAATATGTATAGTACATATATATTTAAAATTAATATATATATATATATATATATATATATATATATTATATACAATATATATATATATATATATTATATCGACATAAATATGCTTCTAAAACCAATATGAAATATATATGATATATATATACGGATTTATATATTTAAGTTATTTAATGATCTATATACTGTATATAGCAAACACAAACGTATCAAAATTTATATCGACAAAATATGCTTCTAAAACCAATATGAAATTGTATGATATACACAGACAGTTATTTAATGATCTGCTACTGTATATAGCAAACACAAACGCTCAAAAGTCGATTTGTTTGGATGTGAACGTTACATTTCCTTATTGGTTATGCAATGCATGATAAACATAATCTGGTCCATGCGCGTAACTTAAACTGCATTGGCTTAGCGGGTCGTATATACCTTTATAAAGATTGTTGAAATATTGCGCAAGTCTATAATGGATTAACTCTCGGTGAGAAAGAGTAGCCTAATACTAATATGATGGCTGTGAGCTAAGCGTGTCAGACATCTATTTGTATTCATTACCCCAATTTAATTTGTCAGTGTTAATTCGCAAGAGGAGACGGCTGCTCGCCCTGGCAATAATTTTATTTCGAGTTTGTCGCAGGAATATTCCAGCTTCGTAGCTCTTTCTGGTGCATAAATTTTTGCCCGTGTGTTCTTAATTTTAAAAAGTCCTTTTGACGACCATTGCATTTAATCCGCCATATAATTGTGTTTCTTGTAGGTCTGCGTTAAATATGAATCTACATCAACAGAATATTAATTTTTGTACTATGTTTTCTTTCGAAATGTGAGTTGCCGACCCATTGCGCTATCGCATTAATCGTTTTTAACCAGTTGGTTCAGTTTCTCCGAGTTTAAAATGCGATGCCACTTCTGAATGCAATAGGATATGATTAACGTAAACATCGATGATATCTAGAGCTTTGAGATACCGTTTAATTTAGGGTATGAAAACTAGAGTTGTTTCTAGTTGCCCACTGCAAATAAAAAAAAACCAGTCCAGTGTGTCATCGGCACACAGCAATGAGCATCTTCTTTATGCCTCAATGTAACAGCCCCCTCTTGATAACAAACAAAGATTCACTCTCTTTAAGCTTGTGTTACACAATATTAAAGTATTCCCGGGTCCCGTACAATAACAGTGACATTACTTCTGGTGAAGCTCATGTCTGTATCTAAAAATTGCAATGGAAAAAGTCACCTACAACATTCCTACTGTTATATTACTGATTGCTTTCAGTAACTTCTGTATTATACGTGTTCTTCTGTGGTGCGAGGAAGCATTAACAACATTTAAGCGCATCTTTAGGGAAAAAACAAGAGCCTACTTGCATTTATATTTTCCCTAGGTATTTTGGTCATGCTCTAGGTGATTACTACCTTAACCCAAACCATCACAGATACAATTTGCAAACATTGTGTCGGCCAAAGGCAGCCAAACTTGACCTATATATATGTGAAATTTAATTGCCGTCACTTCATAATTGAATGCTCAAATGTCACCTAACTGAAATAGTTCGATTTCCCAAATATCACATTTCACATGTCCGCGGGGGGAGACAATCAACGTACAAAACGCTTTATGTTCTGTGCGCAACATGCCAGCTTCACAGCATAACAGCGGCAATATAAGCCTATGAGTGTTTTCCTTGTTAATCAGTCGATCCCATTCCGTATACTGAACGGATGAAATAGATACACGGTACGTTAGCCTCTAGGTCATTTGACAACCATAATGCTAATTGAAACCGTGTTCGTTGTCGGAATATTGAAAACGTCATTATGACAGTCATGGGACGCACAGCAGCCCAGTCCGTCTCACCTGTCTAATAATATGCTATGCAGGCAGCCTATAGCATACATTGAAAACATTCTCATGAGTACGAATGACACGCTACCAACCGAGAATGGCGAGTGAGAAGCCATGGCGTCGAACAGGTCAATAAACAGTTGCTAGACATCAGCGTGCCTTTATCATTGAATGCACGGAACTCACAGCTTTACAACCACGCGCCACCCAATGTGAATATTTGAGCAAATCAATATATGTGTGATAGCAGCTTGGCAACCATACCATGTGGTGAACCCAGCGGTTTTATATATTTAAATGTGTGTTGTACTTGCCTATCCAAGTGATATCACCCATTCTGCGAGCTAGTGCATTATGTTCAGTACGTATATTATTTCCTCGTGCTAACAATATCCATCCTAACCACCGACATTAGAACCGATAATGGCTAATAATCTGTCGACTGTGAATTGCAGGGGTACTGGTCACATGTTTAGCCTTTCATTTACAGTGTACAGTCAATGGTACTTTATGAATTACCGCTTTTCGTAAACAAACTATGAATTGAACACATATATTTTGCTCGTACATAAGTAATATTAACACTGCATATTTATTTCGGTAAAGATCATAGTTCATCAATTGTTTGTGTCGTAGTAAAACAGTTTTATAGTATTATTGCTGCAATGAAACACAGTTTCAGCCAATTTTAGTAGGCCGATATAATGACATTTCAAATGTTCCAATTGAGTCTACCCAACCGATAAAATAGTCAATCATAACTTAGGAAAGATACTTATTTATAGGTCTATAGTAAGCTGTGCTTCAATCACAGCCATCTGCCTCAATTACTAGCGGTTCAAAGGTAAAGCCGCAGGTATATCGATACTCCAAAAATAAATCAGCCAGGTTTGGTGTTTACAATACTTCCAATGCAGTGAATCGGACGAATCAGCTGCTATGCAATCGGGGACTGATGGTGCTGGTCAAGTTAACATGTCTGATGAAATCAACGTTAGTTATGAAATAAACAGTAAATAGCACGAGCAATAATAATATTATACGCTTACATAACACACCTGACATGGTAAAATACATCCATGTTACTATGCTTCATGTATTTAACCATTGCTGATGTTAGCACAGTCAGTGTAGTCATATTTGTCTACATAGCACGCAAAGCAATGCAGGCAATGCATATCGCCTGATGTTTAGCGATATTAGGGCTGCATGGTACACTTTACTATCGATGCAAGCGAGCAATATCCTTTTAGTTACCTATGTTATGATCGCTTATAGTTATAATGGAACATGTGCAAGAGAGTCAATCCAGTGGTGCCTCACAATAAGAATAAACCTTAGTGTATTACGCTCGGAAAATAGCTCAGTCTACGTCTTTATATTTGCTCTTTTTTAAAAAGGCTCCCTATTACACTAGTACAGTTTACCCAGAGGATGTGACAGAAGTTAAGCAGCTACTTGATCACACACAGAAAAGTATTGACATATATGCTACTTGATATAATTTACGCTGTCATTCATATTGTATTACCATGTAACAGATATAGTAGCTGTTGACATCGTGACACAAACTGGAGCAACAGGCGAGTTATCGTTTTGTCCAATAATTTATACACGCCTTGGATGTCTTCGTGGCTCGTGTTTTGTATCCGTTCGCTGCAAATGCAAAATGCAACCATAGTTAATAAGGGCAATCATGAAATGCAGCATGACAGCTGTGAGATATGGGCCAAATATCATGATCTTCCAAGTGAACATAATTTGATCGCCCATTTATTTCCTAAATTGTTACCCTAGCTGAACATCAGGAGGGAATCCGTAAAATATCGTTGCTCGGAGGTTTTTATCTACTTTCCAAAGCATTTGTACCGAATATGTGGATGCATGAATGAAAACTCAATGTTATTCCCCTAGGCTATTTTTACTGAATACTAGGCCTTCGGCATTCGGAGCCCATTCAATATTCTTCAGGTCTCGGATATATGCAACCAATGCCAGCCATAAGTCTTTTCTTGGAACACAATAATTTCGAAATCATTCGTTCCTAATGTATCCTTACAAAACATATACGTCTTAATATCAAAGACATACATACGGCGGGATGGGCTGCACATTACCGATTACCGATTACCGCAGCTTCAGCGTAGCATTTGTGCAAACTCTCGACTGAATGATGAGTATTTACTCCATTTGATATATTGAAAGGCTGCTAAAATCACTTGAGAAACACCGTAAGATACAATGGTAATCAATGCAGTGCAAACGAGTATCTGGCAAGGAAAAGATTCGGATTAATTATTTTACCCAGTTGTTTCTTTACTATATAATGTGGTTTGTGTATTAAGTACTTTAAGTAAACAATAAGGCGGGAACATATACACCATACGACAGTTTTCTCTTTTGATAGTGATTCAGTGACATATTAGAACTTGGGGACGACAGCATTTTATGTCGGGAAGCACGCCGATGTTTCGCGTCCATTGGTGACAGATTAGTGAAATATATCTGATGTATCAAAGCAAAGTACTTCAGATGGTCCATATTGACAAGTGCCATCTGTCAAGACGATACTGCCACTCATGAAGGCAATAAACCACTATTAATAGCATCCCAAATGCTTAGACCACAAAACATCAACAATATTTGCAAGCCGCTGCAATGATAAAGTTATGCTCATTAAGACCTGACAGCCAAACTGATTTCGAGGATTTAAACGCATAATATTTCGAACATATGGCCTGCGATTATCACAACCAACACATAGAGCACAGGCAGACATAAAACATCACAAATAGCACGTAGAGTTATTGTGCAATTGCCATGACTGAGACAATGCGCATGCAAGCTTTAACAACCAAAAAAACCCAAAAAGGTTCAAATACGCATCTGTGCAGAATTTAAATAAATTGCCTAATAAATATCAATATGTGCTATAAGGTACGTACATAACAAACATGCATACTTAGTTATACCCGGAAAAGTTTAAGGGAAACATCCTGAACATAAAGAAGAGCGCCACATTGAATTACAAAGCGGGAAGTTATACAAGCTATTGCAAATTCAATTGATCGAGCAATAATGGATATTTGAATATGCCCTATTTTCTTGTTTCATCGACAAATCAAACACTGGCAGACAGAAAAAGCCCTGAAAATAGTTAGCTGTGTATCTTTTCACATCATTTCTCAGCTTTTTCTGCAAACAATTAAATAGTTTACATTGGAAAGAAAAGCAATGCAACCAACAACTATTGTGAATGTAAAATGTTCTATGAAGCTAGGCTCCGTTGAACATCAGCATTTTGGTGCCGTAGAAACCCAAATAAGCCGATTCTTTCATATACCCGTAAATTTAGTGGCCCATCCCAGCAAAAGGTTACTAATTGTGTTCCACTAGAGGCACCATTCTATATTATTTTCACGTTAACGTGACTACAATGTAACGTTAATTGAGCCATAGTGGATGAATCATTACGTTTTCCAGCACCCCTGTTTTTTTTGGGGGTGGGGAGGGGTGGGGAGAGAGTTTGCTTGACAAATGTCACATTAGTCAGAAAATGCGTTGCTTCATCATACCAGATTTACACCGTACGCGTCAACACTACAGTACAGTAGTGTTTACCTGAAGCAATCGAAAGTGGAACGTCGATGTAGCAACGTTAATAATCCCTCGGACCTGATTCTTTGAACTCTTGTCTTTCCTTATCGTTGATTGCGTATGCAGAGGCACACCAGCCTGATATACAACGCGTTATAACAACGGTCTTAACACAAAGTGTATTTAGTTAATTTGCAATTGTGGTAATAGCGTCCATTTAGAAAAACAGGGTGAAAGCATCATTTTATCATATCTTAACATGTTGGTTGTCTAAAGTTAGTATCGTGGGTGTTGGAGAATATGTGCCTAATTCATTTCGTTGACGCAGATTATAGTCGTATTACTGAAAGAGCTTGGCCAGCTCTCGCTTCATTGTTATTGTTATTGTCGTCATTGTTATTGTTAATGTCTTCAAATTCCAGTATGTTGAATTAATGTTTTATCATCCGGCATATAAATGCACCTGCTAGCCAGTGGTTAGTACTAGTAAATACTCTCAATATGCATTCTTCTAAGTGACACAATCTAATTTAAGGTCAGTGCGTAGAATAGGTTAGCTCCTTTATATTATTATTTGAGCAGAAATGATGGTCTCTGATCATCTTTGTACAAACAATATGGGCTAAAATCAGTTCAAACATTGCCAAATAGAATAGAGCGTAGCTTTGATAAATACCTGTTCATATACTATAGCAAATGCTCTATTCATACCTCTGCTAGCATGTTACGATAGTTAACATAAAATATATGTAGAAATATCACGAACCTCATATTTTATTTTACAACTTTTGATTAATTGGAACAAAAAATCATTCCTGTTTGACTAAAATTGCATACATCTTAATCATAAAACGCGCAAGCAATTCATACTACTACAGAACATGTCATCGGTACTGAGACATACCACAGTAGACAATGCGGCCTTAGCCTGTTCTTGCCACTACTGTCTACTTAGCTCAGGGGTGCTTGAGATGATAAAATACAAAAGGCTAAGCTGTAATTAATAATACAGAACTAAATTGACTTAATCGAATAGGCCGATAGTAAGTTCATATCAGGAACAAAGCGCGACGCATTTTTCGCATAAGCTTCGTCATCTAGTAGCCACTGGAGCGGGAATGAGAGCTGGGGGTTAAGCTTAGCCCTTGATTAATCATATTGATTGCACCACAGGGGTCAAGGCGTAGGCGGTCTGTCAATCACATATGGTATGGTCTGGTGCAACCTTGAAACAAATGAGTTCATCGGGTGGCTTTTAAAGACTGCTGGTAAAGGTGTAACTATCCAATTAACGCGGCCTCTGAAGTTTCAGCCTTATTTGGGAGAGGTCTTTGTTTGTGTATTTATGCTGTAAATGGTCTAGTTTCCCTTAATGCTCCTGGTTGGATTGTGAGTCGTATGCATTTAGTGCTGACACTGTAAGATATTGATGACGGTCTCGATGGGCGGTGGACTGTCCAATCAATCAAAGCAGCTTCAATATAATTTTACGTCCACTTCCATAAAGTCTGTACAACATATAACATGATGAATGGGGTTTCCGGTACAGTCCTTGAAGATAACGGGCTTACGAGGTGGCTCATTTGGTCGTATTTTAACCACAAGCATGTATAATCCTTACGTTTAGCGTGTTATTAGCTTAACTTTGTAATGTTCAGTTGCGCGATAATAAGAGAAAGCAATTGACCTTTTTTAGTGCTGTCCTTGACTTGACGAACACAACATGTCAATAAAAGCGAGCATCTATAGACCTATGCAATCAAACGTCTAAGCCAACCTAAAAGAGCAGGTAAATGACCTTCAAGTGAGTTAAGCTGACCCTATAACTTTAAACAATGCTGCCAGAAAGAAAGTGGGTTAATGTGCTCCATTACCTGCTATTAGGGCCACCGGAAAATACATTACCTCACTGAAGACTCATAATACTATTTAAGAGAACGAAAACGATACATCGGCAAACCATTGATATTTTAGGCCAGCGTCGGGATTATGCGCATGAGGTAATCCAATTGTTTGATGGAGTCTCATATTCAAGGCGCTACCTGTGCATATGCTTATCTTAAAACTACCGACTCGAAATACATGCGCTGTACCTCGATTGCATTACATCATTTGCATTACATGTATGCCATAGAAGTATTCGTTTCCTAAAACAAGTAAAAGTACAATGGTTAAACTTAATAGATACGTAAATGCACAAATAAGTTCATCATTGTATCACTTTATTTATATTTTAGATAAACGACAACGTGATTTCATTTACGCAAATGTTAATAAAATTGCTTAATACTATTTTGGATGCGGCATTAAGTGCCTAGAAATACTCGATGTAAATGGCTGATTGGTTCTGACTATTTGGTTTGAAAGATTTCGCGTGCGATATAGCAGCTTATCCCGAGTAGCAACACGTAATATGAGGCCGAGCATTGCCACATCAGGCACGGTTATATGTCGTTGGTGAAAACCTCGATATGTTAAATGTTTAAAGTACCATATGACTCATACATTATATTGATCGTGTTAGAGATTTGTTTATCAACCACACGAGGAACAAGATCGTTGCTATTTACACCCGCTAACAATCTCTGGTCGGTCATAAGCGCTTCACCGGAGCATGAATCTGGTGCGAAAAACAGATCTGTTTACGTGCACAGAAATGCAAAATGTAGATGCAATAGCGAGCTTCCGATGATGCTAATGCGACGAACTCATATATTGCCCTGATAGTAAAGCAATTTTTTCTATGCATAGTATGGAAATTGTAGTAAGAGGTAATGCTTGATGTTATTTATCGATTCATTTCACTGTGTGCTAAACCACAGTCAATTTACTCAGGGTGTTAGATAAAAGACGTATTACAATACAAACGTGACTTGCCGTACGCTACATCAGGTAATAGTCGCTGATGGATTTTTTGGCCCAGTCAAAATGATTTCCATTCATTTCACCTGAATGCGACTTCATTACCTGAATCCAAATTGATTTAATCTGATGCCTATTAGTAATAATCACATGATAGCAAAGGTCTTACTAGCATAATTGATAACGCATTAAGTCGAAATTCAAGGACGGTGGATAATGCAGTATTGCATGTGATACTCCAGTTAGAAGCGCACGAGAAACGGGTGTGTTTTCACATGAGTTTAGCTACTGACAAGCATTGGGGCCTGTTATGTATCTATTGCTCCTAGCGACCAATGACGCAGCATAGAAAAGATGTCTGGCTAAATTTTTTTATGCAGCCTTTCCGGGAGGATAGTAACCTCCCGTCAGCAACCATCATTTTGCCGGTTACCCGGGAGAACAGCCATTAACAAACCAAAGGGGTCGTTTACCAAATCACCTTCCTGGTAAAGCAATCTTTTTAAGGATCAGGGAATTATTCCATGTATGTTAGCAGGAACAAAAATGTGGTTATCAATAGTGTCAATGCTGATAATGCATTTGGTCCAAGTGTTATGTTGGATTTTGCGTGTTGTAGTTACTTGAAAACAAAGCACTGTTTCCTCCCTTTTGTTCGTTTTCCGTTTATTATAATTAGTATTGCGAAAATTGTGTTTGTATTTTTGTATGTCACCAGGAAAAATACTTACTTGTGTCCGATGATTGATCACCACACTATTTCCTTGACTGATACACTGATATACGGACAGAATCTCACTCAGATTTCCTTGCGTCTTATTGATTCATCGCTGGGATTTCTCTCGATGTACATGTTAATCTTGATTTATATCCATAACTCGTCTGAATCATTAAGAGATCTACTGAAGGGTAGCGATGATAATAAATTATGTTTGAATCGCAAGTCAGCACAATTGCCTACTATTTCAATATGACCGATGAGCAAATACGCATGGCAAAAGTCTGATTTGTCAAGTTTTTGGAAGCGCCGGTTTCTTGTAGCAAAATGCAATGGTTATTACACATCAAATAATAAGCCCAAAGGTCAATGGCAGCAGTTTGGACGGACTTGTTGGATTGTTGAATATTTGAGGAGGTAATGGCAAATTGCAAACATGACTATAAAGTGGGTGGCCTTTTATCTATCAAGCGGAGCTATGAAAACCTGGTGGCGACGCTATAATTGCCGTTGGGGGCAGTGGTTAAGTCATTAAAGAGTATTATTGCATGACATATAATTATAGATGAGTGAATAATGTACACTTTAGTTAAAACAGTAATAGGTTTATGTCGTTACCAAAATATTGTCAGGGAAATTGCAGATCTTTGCGAAGCATTCGCACATGGTAACGACGAGCCGTTTCTCGCACCGCAATTTTGTCATTGGCATTAACGTCGACAGCTATGAAACACGGTGCAGTCGAATGACAGATGTACCAAACGGTGGTAATATATGACCAATAAGGCATCAAATCAAAGACGTTGAATTAAAAACAAGATTATTAATTATCACTGTGTATCGTCCCTCGCCATATGTTGCAAGTAATCGCATTTTGCAACCTATCTGGCCTGGCACTGCAATCAGGATGTAGGGGCATTTATTTAGATCCAACATCCGTAGACTATATAACCCCGTCCGATCGAAGCGTAGATCATACAATAATGCAGAATACTGCAGATCACATGTTAAGTTCCCTCGGGTTCCTCAGGCAATGTCACAATAACCAAGAACTATTGTCTTATTCTAATGTCTTTCACAATTGCATGTGTTTTTAACTTATTTATTCCCTTTACGTTTGTTTCTCGTTTCTTTACTGCTCATGTTCCAGGTCTTACTGCAACCCGTTTATTAGGATTTGTGCCATGGTGGATGCAATTACTTTTATATTCACTAACTAATCAAGGTGGTCACAATTGATGTGGTTTACAAGCTATATTAAGTAACTTTCCAAATTTAGCTTAGCCGCCGAGCTTGCATTTTAAGTTATCTAGTTAACTAGAGTAATTAACGCAAAAGCAGCTCGGACAACAGAACAAACAAGGGCTTTATAGAGGCTGTTTTGTCTCGTTCACATTTATTGCCAATTCAGCGCTTTATTATATATCAATTATAGTGTGTTTTCTAGCTCTAATCACGTTTTTTGAATGGTGGATATGAATCATTGCTATCTCCTTCTAAACAACTTCGCAATAACTCTTTTTCAAAAAGTGTGTACTTGCTAGAGTAGATGCAGACTATAACATCACATGACTGTAAGTGTAGTTTAATAATTTATTTGTACGTATTTGAAATTGCATCGAAGAGGGCAAATGGCCATTGAAAATCTCGGACTCACGCAATACCACATTTTTAGTCCGGATTTTACCTAGGTTTACCTACAGTGTATCAGGTCGCTATCAATGCAAATCAGGATCCTGGCGTTTGCTTTTGTAATAGTGACTTGTGATGTTTTCAAAATAATTTCAACCGAGGAATCGTTCAAATGATATGTCACGTACAGATCGTGAATAGTCGTTGATGTCAATTGTTTTCTAAATATCTGCATCGAAGATAATAATCTATCATAATCTCCCTATTACTATTAGCTGTCGACAGCGTTATATGAAATATATATATATATACATATATATATATATATATATATATATATATATATATATATATATATATATATATGTATGATATATATATTATTTGATATATATAAATAAATAAATCTATATAAATATATATATATATAAAAATATATATATATGTATATATATATAAATATATATATATATATATATATCTCTATATTTATATATATATATATATATATATATATATATATATATTATATATATTTTCTTTCGCCTTTGTTGCGGAGCTAAATCGGCTTTGTCGATTTATTTACTTTGTATTGGAAGTTTATCGATAGAAGCTCTTTGACAACAGCTTCTGAAATGTATTGATAAATATACGCTAATAAGTATTGGCAGGCTGAAACTCCATACTATTTCTTTTGTAATAGCCCAAATTCCACTCGAAATGGCTAATAGATACTCAAGTATGCCATATGTGTTTAATATTTCCTTACATGGCTTAGATGAGGATTCAAACATATGCGTGCGAAATATCAGGGGACGTTGTTCCGGATATTGATTCCATTTGTAAATGATAATCGGTCTATACGGATTCTTTCAAAACATGTGATATGTCCGACCTATCCGTTTGATCTCTTCAGTACTTTATCAGGATATAGAGGACGCACATGTGTTGGTCACAGTAGATACATATCGAGATTTTCATTACAGCCAACTGTTTCGTAATTCCGTATTAGCGCTTGATGATGTAGTGCTTTACCGTCACCGTCAGAATGTCTAGTGTACAAATCAAGTTTATATGACTAATTTTCAAATTAAGTCATTCTGTCAGAAATATAATCGTGTACAACTTGCATTTGACCCCTTCATTGTTAAACACTAAAGTACTTATATCAGAAAAATACCACAAATGGGAATTCGATTCTGCAATGATTGAATATAAACTGGCTTCCACTTTTAAGACACGGATTAAATTGCAATGCATTCATAAAAGCAAGTCGTTAACTGATCGTATATAAGTCATTACATGTCATTGCCATTTGTGGAAGCAGTAAATTTTGCAAATAATGATAGTGTTGTATTACCAGATGAAATAATGTTTTGGGTCTCTGTGCTCCTTAATGACGTGCAAGCTAACATTTTGGAATCGCTTGTGTTAACGGTGAGCATTGATGTTGAAAATCTGATATAATTTGTTACAGAATAGGTCCAACATGTAATGTGTTCACTACGAACTTTCCTGCAAGCCTCAATACTCCACTTCGATGCATACTACTACAAAAAAAAGGTTTACATGGGTATATGCGATTCCTGGACTGTTGACAAATAATCACATCATCGATATTTAAATGTAAAGTTATCACAATCAAGGCAATCGTTATGTATACAAATGGTAATTATTTTCAATTCTGGTCTTACACGACGAAGAACACATTAGTAATGTTTGTACCAGGAAATATGGAATCGTTTGCTTTCAATATTGCTCAGCACTATTACTTCGTTTAATCGTACAGTTTCTTTTGAGATTGTAATTTAATGATCCATATGCACTAGATAAACAATAGTTATAATATAACCGTTCTATAATTAGTTCGAATCTACTAATTGGTAAGCATATAAGAAGCTCGAAGAATTTATATCATAAATCATGACCCTATCATCATTTAGATAACTTCGGGTATCAAATAGAAATTGCGGTCGTTTCTGCTTCCAATGAAGGATGAGGCTATTACATATTCTATGACGTGATTCCAACACTAGAAAACAGTGGGCGGTAGCAAGACGCCGATTCGACCACCAAGATAATATTTCCAATGACTGTTTCCGGATATATAAGGCTAATGCTTGGAGTATCATATTCGGAAACAGGGTGATGCAATGTATTTAAAACTTAAATATTATGCAAACTTAATGTTGCTGTAGCATGAAACAAATAACCCATCTTCCGCAAAATTATTCTGTCGCATCAATATCCAGTAATGCATCGTGATCACGAGCCACCGTTTTTAAAAACTAGTTATATGAAAACCTCAAGTAATATTGTGCTTGTATGTTAGCAGTGCGAATCGGGGACATCATTTGTACAATTATACATGAGTTTAATTACTATATTTTTGAATTATAGTGTTAGGTCATAAAACGACGTTCATTTCATCCGGACGTTCATTTCCACTCATTTTGATGCATATGTATTTCTCTACCGTGTAGTTAATCTACGAAGAGGATAATGAATCATTGCCCCTAATCAACTGAACAATGTGTTGTTTGTTCTTTCTTTTTTTCAAAGTGCCCATATTTTACCTTAAACTTGATAGGCTCGGTCTGCAAACATCTCTGTTCCATTACATTTTACCCTATATGCTTGCTAATGTATTTACGAAAGCAAACAATGATTTCATGCGCAAGTCATTGCATACTCCTGCTTCATTACATAACTGCACTTATATCACCTCTTGGACAAATGCTCCGAAATTATTCTCAATGCACATCCGGTTATAAACTATGAACAGATGCCGCGTTATCTTCCCCGGAACCACGTAGATGACACTTAAATTACGGCAAATTTGAGACATAATCCAAATATTTGTAACATTAAATGAAGTTAATAAATTTATGCCTAATAAGCGCGAAGTTCTATCGGTTGATCACTAAAGTTCAAGGCTTTGGTGAGGATATATGAAACCGACAATGTCTATATTTGATGCAGTACCGAGGGTAAAAGATTAATATCCTAATAGCTCTTTGTCCGTTGCTTTACTGAATTATCATTAAACTTCCCAGCACTAATGGACTATCCTGATTTCATAAGAAGCATATATGCGGCAAGCGGACGTAATGCGGAATTTCAGGAACAATCCCAATACAATTAGGCGTCATATTGCGCTGAAATTAGTGTATAAAAGTTATGCCTTAATGCAGCTGATAGTCCTGATGTGCCAAGATTTCAACACATAGCAATTATTTCCCCTAAAAGCCGTTTCGGGTTATTTGAGCCACCATTCCAACAATCGAAAAGGCATTGCCGAATATTGCACGAGGCAGCACAGGAATTTTAAAATTCAGTAATAAAAATGTGCAACACAATTCTTGTACTTACGGAAAGCAAGCTGATATTAATCAACTTTAGCGCACGTTGCTATCAGGTAAGCCAGAATATCCAGTATTTAAATTTGCCAAATCAAGGAAATATACTTCAATAAGCGAAACACAGACCTCAGTACAAAAACCAACGATACATTTAACACCGTTATATATTTTTTGGGTTCGATCCTAAAGGCCGCTACATTTCTGATCATTGGTGAAGCAAATAATTATTCATTCAGTGAGCACATTTATCACAAGGATTGAATTCAATAATAACAATGAAAGACTAAACTTATCGTAGTTATTTCGCACACACATAACCGGTTTGTTAATCAGTTGCAGGTAATACCACAGCAAATCGACATTGCGTCAGCGACATACATATATATCCTTATGACTGAAGTACACGATAACCAACGGCTATATATATATAAATTTACACATATATATTTTTATACACACACATATATATAATATGTAAATATATATATATATATATATATATATATATATATATATATATATATATATATATATATATATATATATATATATATATATATATATATATATATATATATATATTTTTATAAATATACACCTACAGGCTTCTTTTTTGATGTTCGAATTTTTATCTTTAAATGATTCATTGGGAATACCACCATACATTAGATATGATTTCTTTACATGCAAAAATCCTCCGCAACTTCATACGAACTGAGAAAATTAACGTTCCCTATATGAAAATCAGACCAAGAACGTATGACCATATCTCTTTATCCGTTACGAGCGCACTATGGGCAACCCTAAATGTGCAGCAGTATTTTCCAAACATATACATTCACCGAGTTCAAAAGAGTTGATTTCTAACAAACCACGTGTGTTTTGAAACGACACCTTACTAATGCTGCTTAGTTTCGTGGATGAAAAAAAAAGGCGACACCTTACGAAGGCCAGAGCCGGATTCAATGCGTTTGCTCTAGTAAAAATATATATAGATTATATATAAATATATATACATATATATATATATATATATATATATATATATATATATATATATATATATATATATATATATATATATATATATATATATATATATATATATATATATATATATATATATATATATATATATATATATATATATATATATATATATATATATATATATATTCTGGGAACACCATGACCCTAGATTAAAATCAGTTGTAAACCTCACATTGTGGGCATCAAGCAATGACAGAAGTATTAATAAAGATAAAGCTCAACTTCCGATGAAAGAAGTAGGGATAATGTATTTTACCCCAAAGTATTTCGGATGACTCTGTGTATCCTACGTCAAAGCTTGGCGGATGTCGTCAACCAACATGATGCTACTTTTGAACTAGCCTCATGTTTGATTAGGCCATTGAAAACAAAGCCGCATTGATTTCGATGATTTAGGTTGCGCTTACCGTGTGTGAATAGCAATGCCAGCATCTACAACACAGGCAGTCATCAAAAATATCTAGTGACAATAAGAAGTATTGTGTATTTGCTAATTTTGATCATCCCCCAAAAAAACATCAGGATCAAATTCAGCCAAAAATCCCCTGGCACGATACGATTAATGTGTGAATCAGAAGCCCGCGCATAGGCTATTTCTATGGCTACAATCCCTAACATTTAGATACTCTTTAACAATCACACGAACCGTGGTGAGCACCTCTGAATAATTATTTTTTTTAAGGTGGGTATTATGTTTAAATAGAAGACTCCAACATGTCATCTATGGTAATAAAGTGAACATGTATCATTTGCCTGCTTCGCAAATACGATTTTAAACTGGTCAGGTGGTGAAAGAACTGATCCCTGTGCTAAACCTACTGGAGGACAAGCAGCCTCGCTGCGCGCCTAAATTACATCGACGCATACTTAGTTATATCCAGTAGCATTAGATCAGATAAACCTACCGAAAACAATCCATTAGTAAGTGTGCTTCATCGGATTATGAAGTGATTATTAATAACAGACATTGCGTTATTGGAATATTGACCGATAATTTGAATTTGAACAAGTGTTTTATCCCTTCTTTCAATTGCAGACAGACAGACAATGCCTCAAAAAGAGTTAGCTGTATACATCTCTCTTTTTAGAGAAAGATATCCATTATGAAGGGTTGTCTTGGAAAGTGAGTCTTCTATCACGCAACGTTTAAGTTATTCAAATATAAAAATGTCAATGAAGCTTTTCCCTTGTCTCATCATGGAAGCTTAATGCTGGCTCAATTATCGTAGTAAATCGACAACCATATCCCGCAAGTTGATGTTGCTACATCAATGATCGATCGGGACTCTTGTTTTTACTTATTGTCCCTTACATTTACTGAAATACAACCTTCAAATACACTACCGGCCTAATTTGATATCTACTAGCATCATTAATATGGTATTCATTCATTTAGCGCAAGTTTTAACATTATTAATTCTTAATTATGATGTGAAAATATTATCATATTTCATTTTGTTATTTACCATTGGTGTTGGAAAGTCTTTGCCTCGGTCATATCGTAGACGTAGAACTCAACTAGATTAATTTTGTTGGTTGCAGCATCTTTGTGTTTGCACATATACTACGGTCAAAATAACTATTAATGCTAACATTGTTTTGTGTATTCCGTGTCAAATAAGTACATATTCTAGTGCTTTGTTCTTTGCGAAAGCTGTTGCCATTTTGTCCTGTTCCTAGACAGCACTACTAACTCTTCCGGTATATCAAACGCAATATCAATTCGATCTCGGGTTAAATCAATATGCATCTTTGCCAGTGAAACTATCTTGTGAATGGTCAATGCCAAAAATAGATTAGCGCAATTCTATGTACGGTGTACGTATTCTTCTGAACCAATCTATGCAACAAACACATTGTTTGAGTGTTACGAATCACATACATCGTTCTGCAACGTTTGTCAAGTAAGGACAAAACGTCATCCTCGCTACATATATATGCACACACACACACACACACACACACACACACACACACACACACACACACACACACACACACACACACACACACACACACACACACACACACACACATATATATATATATATATATATATATATATACTATATATATATATATATATATGTGTGTGTGTGTATATATATATATATATATATATTTATGATATATATGAATATATATATATATATGTATATATATGTATATATTTATATATGTATATATATTTATATCTATATATATATATATATATATATATATATATATATATATATATATATATATATATATATATATATATACACATATATATGCGTGTGTGGTGTGGTGTGTGTGTTTGTGTGAGTGTGTTTGTATACAGAGCTTTGTGCCAGTCGCTATAAGCAGTATAAAGCGCTGGTTGGGAGGGAGGGAGGGGGAGGGAGGGACGGTTCCCCTTCAAAATCCTATTAACAACACCGACGGGAAGCTATGCGTAGGCGTTCGGTAAGTAACCTATAATGTGGGCTGGAACAACCTTGAAACCAAAGAGCTCATCACTTGGCGGTCAGCGACTGCCGGAATAGCAAGAGCTATCCAATAAAACCCCGTCGTAAGGTTTCAGCCTTCCAAAACAGGGATAACAGCATTACTCTCAAGATTAGAGGAAAATAGGGCTAGTTGCCATTACATGATTAGTATTGCATCCACCAGCACACCGTCAATGGTTTACATTGGATTATTATACAACGACACGTTATACTGCCAAATTAACGGCGCAACATCATAGTTGCAAATATTTACAACGCAAGCAGCCTTCTTCCACCATACCCCCGAGGCAATATGAATGTATGGGGCAGCAAGAACTCGGTATTGTATCTATGCAAACGTATCGGTTTTCTAACAAATATTGTTGCATTTTAAATCCTGCTCTATCAATATGTTGGTCGCCTAGCACGTACATCATAACACAATTACAATAGCAATCGTCATCAAGTCTATCTGCGTCCCATTGACCGAGTTAGAGCACCATCCAGCAGTGTTGTGCTGTTATTAATTCGACTAAAACGCAGTTATTTTATTCGAGGCAATAATGTTCAAATATGATATTTGACTGCGGATAGGTAGTTCAGTACTGGTTGCATAACACGTATTATTATAATAGACGGTGTCGTAGATATAATGTCTAGATATATAGTATTACTATTTCATGTTTAAACATACACACTTAATCACTCAGTTACTAATGTAGCAGCGATGGAAACCTAGTGGTAAATCTTGGTAAGTCGACTTTGTTGTTAGTTATGACCAAATAACCACAACGGTAGTGATGAAAGGTAACGTTGAGTAATTATTGATCAAATCAATTCTCTGTCGCTCTATAACCCATGTAATGCTACAGAACCACATATTGATGTTAGGCGCCTCCAATTTAGGAGTGAGTAGCGATGTGAAATACGGCTGGTTTCACGGCATAACATTGTGAATAACAGGTGGCGAAAAATATGGGGTTTTTTTGGAAAATTTATCATCGAGTGCTGAGCGTGAATGCATAATTCCAACATGTTGCTAACACGTTGACATCATTTGCCACTGTGGTTGGTCGTTTTCTTGGGTATGATGTTGCCTAGTCTCTAAGCAGCTGATTGTGTCATTGTATATCGTAAATATGGCAATCACATTGCATCAGTTTTAATTTAGATTCTCGATGCATCCGTCATTGGGAGAGAATACCGCCTATATATCAATATAATTTGCCGTTGGGTCGTAAGTAGCAGATATGCAAATATAGACCATTTTTCAATCGCAGGTGGGAAACCATTTACTTTCAGTTCATGCATAATAATCCAATATTGAATTGAGGCATTATATGTCTGTGCGCAAAAGAGAAGATATATTTCCATGATCATTTAGTACTACAGTGTTATAACATGATTGCGTAAACTAAACCAAGTGTAATAATATTTTATTAATTTGGCTTAGCAGCATAAATACATAAAGTAGTTCATTTGATAAACTCATTGAATGTAAGATTCATGTGTTTCGCTACACTACCTATTTTAGCACGCTTACTCTTCCTATCTATAAGTTTGCCAGAAACAATGATTTGTATGAGATTGTTCAAAAGTTGTTTGTGGTGTTTTATTTGCATTCATACTTAGCTATCATTTGAGACCCAAATTCTGAAAAATTTTGACATAACATAACATTAGATTAAGCCAATTATTACCTGTTGATGCTCATTGGTAGTCTTTGAGCACTTTACCAAAACCTCGCCTGCAATAGAATTTATTCAAAATCTCTATATCATTTGCCTACATCGCAAATCCGTTATAAACTGGTCAGGAGGTGATAAAACTGATCACTGTGCTTATCTTACTGGAAGACTAGCAGCCTTGCGATAATCATTATCTACTACAGCGCACCTAAATTACATCCATGCATACTTAGTTTTATCCATTATCATTTCGCCAAATAAACCTTGATTAACGGAATGAATCGAAAACTTCATTCCCTACATTGATGTAGCTATATCAATGATCGATTGCTATTCTTTCTGTTACTTATTGTCCTCTACATTCGCTGAAATACAACCTTCTAATACACAATACGGGATACCAAAGACCTAATTTGATATCTATTAGCATCATTCATATGCAGCTTATTCATGTTGCGCAAGTTGTAGCAACGTTAATTCTTGATTATGATGTAAAGACGTTATCATATTGTATCATGTCATTTACCATTGGTGTTGGAGAGTATATGCCGGTAATCACGTTAACATATAACTCAAGTAGATTAATTTGGCCAGTAGCAGCTTCTTTGTGTTTGCACAACCATTATGATCAAAATAACTATTAATGCTAATATTGATTTGTGTATTCAGTGACAAATAAATGCATCTTATTCTAGTACTAAGTTCCTGACGAAAGCTATTGTCATTTCCATTGTTCCTCAACAGCACAACTTACTTTTCCGTTATATCAAACTCAGTATCAATCCGATCTCGGGTTCAAACAATATGCATCACCGCACCATCTTGTTAATGGTCTATGCTTAGAATAGATTGGTAAAATTCTATTAACAGTGTACGTAATCTTCTGAACCAATCTATGCAACAAACACATTGTTAAAGTGTTACGAATCACATACATTGCTCTGCAACGCCTGTTTAGTAGGGACAAAACGTAATCCTCGCTGTGTGTGTGCGTGTGTGCGTGTGTGCGTGCGTGCGTGTGTGTCTGTGTGTGTATGTGTGTGTGTATGTGTGTGTGTGTGTGTGCGTGTGCGTGTCTGTGTGTAAGTGAACAAATCCACTAATTTGAATATTCAAGACATGTGTGAAGAAAAAATATTGCTATGAACTCATTCAAAGGAGGGTTAGATAAGACCGCTAGTCTGAGTGATAAGACCAGCCAAAGTCGACTTTAGGCGAATTTGACGGTTTTATTATTTATATTGTGTAAGCAAACCATATAAAACATTGTATTTGCCGGTAGCTTTACTAGTTGCCTAGAATTTTGATATTTACTCGTAACCATAAGGGATATTTTGTGCAGATCTCATTTTACTTGCTTACTTTTATATAAGCTCATTTTTCCTAACAAAGGAAGACAAACTCTGCTCACGCGGTAATCACAGGGCCAATATTCAGTTGCTCGTATCTAAGAATGACCACGACAAACAGAGCTGTTCAATAGCAGTTGCTTGGGTCAATGCAAATAGTTGGCTGTAGAATATAAACGACTTACGTAACGGTCAACATTGTGCATACGACATGATGACATCGGCTGGGAGGCTTTATCGATATGTAAATGCAACTACTTCTACTGCAGTACAGCAACTACGCGGTGATTATTTACGTATAATCAATAACCAGACCACATGTGCGTAATACTTTAATTGATCTGACTCGGTGGATTATGAAATGATAGAATAATTCATTGTATTTGTCGTTATTTGGTGTTTCCAGCATCATAGCACGTGCTCCTTTGGAACAGCTTCATGGCGACTACATAAACCTGATCAAATCTCTAGAAAACCTAATGATTCACAGTTTATATGATCACTTATGCAATGAGCCGTCAGTCGGTCTTTCTTAATAATTGTCCTGATTTCGTATTTATAAAGATATATGTGACCTGTGTATACGCAGAACATGGAGTGAAGCCTGGTGTGTTTAAAGTACAATATATGTTGCTGAGTGTATTCCATAGATTACTTGTAACCATTATTGAAGCTTGTCCAATGGCGTGCCCTGCACATTTGGTATCGTCTTCACACCCTCGGCTTTATTGATAGTCCTGTCTGTGTTCATTTTCATAAATTCTTACCCTGCATTGAGGCTGCGAAGATATACACGATGAGATACTACTGAATGTCAACGTCTACCTGATGATTACAGTTTTGTTTCATCAACATTGTTAAAAACAGACATATATCACCCTTTTCTATCCCAACACGTGCATGTTCTAAGGCACATATGTCGATTGCTGCATTTTCGTCGCATTCAGCCCTATCCTTAACACGTGTGCAAGTAAGACATAATACTCTCCCCGAACAGTTGTGAAAAAGCGACGCATCAACTGCAAAACGTAACAGTTACGTGCAACGAAGTTTTCATTGCTGCCTAATCTCACTAATGACCTGCACAATTTGGATATAAGTATCTTATCTTATCTTATTTGTCACTCAGACTAGGGGTCTTATTTAACACTTCTTTGAATGAGTTCAGAGCAAAAATATTTTCTACACAATTACTTTGAATAATCAAATAAGTCGTTAACAGTTGGCAAGTTAAGTTATCTTTTGTCGTGTTATTTGACATAAATAAATTGATAAGGTAGACGAGGATGACAAAGAAATTTATGAGTGTGAAAAGCAGGAGACATAGTGGGTACGTATTGGAGGTGATGCCTCAGCTAGACAATACACTGATCAACGCTAGTCACTAGATATAGATATGCATATCCACTTCTTCAAATGGCGTAATGGGATGAAAAGATGTAATATATGTATAACACTAACTCTCCTACGTCTGTACCCACACCTGACCTGCAATCATTATATCCGTATCGCCACATGTGCTGGTGTAGAGCCACACATTTATAACCTATCAATAAAGTATTGACACCATTCGTGGTCAGTTCTCGTTTATTTGTATTGAACGGCATGGCTCATCGGTCGATAGAAATTCCTATTGCGATGATTCCACGAAAGCCAACTAGTTCTAGAGAGAAGCCCGCCTAGACTACAATAACTCTCTTCTTTTGGTTCGGAAAAGGCAACCTAATTTTGAATGTTCGAATCGTAAGTCCCCCGCTTGACAAACACGCACAACATTTAAAACTACCTTCACCGTGCAATAGCGTCAGAGCCATGTGTGAACAATTGCCCAGCAAGAGGGTCATCAGCTTGTACTTAATGACTAGATACGCCCGGGATTAATGACTAGATACGCCCTCGCTTGTGCGTCATATGTGTATTCGAGATTTTATGTCTTCAACCCACACAAGTGAGTATTCAACACGGGTTTGGGTGCAATTTCATCACGTGACTGCTTTGATCGAACTACGCCAAGGACCTCTTGTGTCGTCAGTAAAAGTTAGTGGAGAGATCCTAATGAGCTGTTCGGGTGCAGGACACAAAGGGTGGGATAGACCAGTTAGTGCTTGGCTAGTGATGTATGGGTTGCTCATAGAAATAAATTCTAAATCATGTTAGTGGGTCGGTTGATCGGAGAGGCGATTGATCCGAGACGGTCGGTAAGATGATTATATAATGATTACATTACGGGGTGTATTGTTCGTTAGTTGGTGTTTCAATTGACACAGCACGTGCTCCTTTGATGGAGGTTTTGTGGACGACATGGCATTTCATTACACGAAAGTGTAGTACGTACATTTGGGTAAGGAAATATATATTGCTAGTACATTAAAAAACGTAAAAAGTACAATTAAGGTTCCCCAATGCACCTGACCAAAGCATACGCGGTATTCCATGAGTTGTGTGATGCAACATGGCACAAGGGAATAAATCAAATGCAAAGGCACTGTAGTGAACTTCCCTTTGAGATGCTCTAGATAGAAGAATGACTCGACGTCTTTATCCTAATTGATTCAATGAACCCTCGATCGGTATTTCTGAATAATTGACTTGATTTCAGTATTAATAAAGACTTATTGGGCCTGTGCATATGCACTACACGGGATGAATCATGTTTTGTTCAATGAACAATATATGCAGCTGAAGGCATGCCTTAAATTGCTTGAACAATTATTGTAGCAGGTTCTAGATCATGTGAGTTTCTTATGAAGTAGACGATTTTGTAGCATCATTATTTATTACCGAGTTCAACGGTCTGACGAACAAAGCCAGCTTCATACTAGCCAGCTGAAATACCTTGCAAAAATTACACATTACAAATTCCCACTTCGCAGAAATGGCAGACTGTAGAGTGCTGATTTTTCAATCGATTGCATTGACGTGATGCTTGTCCAATGGCGTGCCGTCCGCATTTGGTATCGTCTTCACACCCTCGGCTATATTGGTAGACCTGTCCGTGTTCATTTTCATGAACTCTAACCCCGCATCTAGGCTGTCAACATATATAATATAAGATACCATTGAATATCAACGGCTACCGAATATTTATTTATAAGTTTGCCTTAACTTAAAAAATACGAGATAAGTTTCAATAGCATTTATAAAGCCTTGTATAAATCATCCCACTATGTACATGTTCTAAGGCGCAAATTTCGATGGCACCATTTTCGTCGCATTCAGCCCTATCCTTAACATGCCCACATGTTAGGCATGATACTGTTCCCGAACAGTTAAGCACAGGCGACGCATCAACTAGAAAACGCAACAGATTTGACGGTTAGCTTTGGTCTCACACTAAGGGCCTCCACTACAGGGAGGTTAATATATGCCCTCCAAACATCCATCTAATAGATCAGTCAATTATTATTGTTGGTTTTAATAATGTCTTTTATTGTCAGGATGGACCGCCCTAGGTGTCAAGAATATGACCAAATTGATTTGGTAGAAACGCTCACTTACCTGACGGAATCGTTACGACAATGCTCAGGATAGCGGAAGCAATACTCAACATGGGCAGCATGATGAAGGTCGATTGAGGCGAAGACCAAATCAAACTGTAATGTGTCTTAGCTTATTGTGCGGAACTGACCAAGACAAAAACAAACAGCGATTATATGTGAAACTTAGGTCATCAATGGGGCAAGGTACTGCGTATAGATGTAAATAATAAGTTACGCATCACGCTGAGAGCCATTGCCTTGGTTTTTGTTATGGTAGATTTATCGATATAACATGATGGGGGCTGACCAAATACAATACATGGAATGACTGAAAGCAACTCTGGTCTAACGGTATATGTATAAGTTATAAAATATTAATCACATCCCAATTATACATTACAGCCCCCACCTCCCCTTTCGCAATCATAAATACGCCATCTGAATATTTCTGGTCAAAGAATATTTTCCAAAGCTGATCACTAGATATAGATATGTCTATCCACGACTTCATATGGCGTAAATTAAATATATACAGCACTCTACCAACATGACGTCGTGATGCGTATCATTTGATGGGAAGATGCAAAGTATGCATACAGTAGCACGTAGCACTCCTACGGTTGTATTCATACCTGGCGGGAAATAATAATATCTGTATCGCCACACGTGCTGCTGGAGATCGAATCCCTCGCTATCCGATCAATGATGTATGGACATCATGTTTGGTCAGCTCTCGCTTAACTGCGTAGAACAGCTTGACTCATTTGTCCAAAATGAAGCCCGCTAAGACTGCAAGAATCCTCCTTGACATATCATCAGGCCCTTAAGATAGGTTACTGATTACCGAGGGATAAACAATGTTTTAGTTCACTGAAGATAACCTAACGTTGAATGTTGGAATTGTCCCCCATAAGACAAACATGCACTGCATTTAAAACTTCTGCGTCATAGGCGTATTCGATATTTTATGCCTTCAACCCACACAAATGAGTATTCAGCACAGTTTTGGGTGCAATTTCATCACGTAACTGCTTTGGGCACTGTATTGATCGAACTACGAGAAGGATCTCTGGTGTCGTTAATAAAAGATGTAATATAAACGACTAAAGTTACGTTCAACATTGTGCATACGACATGATGACATCGGCTGGAAGGCTTTATCGATATGTAAATGCAACTACTGGCATGGTAGCTTTAGTAGTTGCCTAGAATTTTGATATATAGTTGTAACTATATTTGCAGACAAGGGATATTATGTGCAGATCTCATTTTACTTGTTTGCTTTTACTCATTTTTCCTAACAAAGGAAGTCAAACTCTGCTAACGCGGTAATCACAGGGCCAATATTTAGTTGCTCGTATCTAAGAATGACCACGACAAACAGAGCTGTTCAATAGCAGTTGCTTGGGTCAATGCAAATAGTTGGCTGTAGAATATAAACGACTTACATAACGGTCAAAATTGTGCATACGGCATGATGACATCGGCTAGGAGGCTTTATCGATATGTAAATGCAACTACTTCTACTGCAGTACAGCAACTACGCGGTGATTATTTACGTATAATCAATAACCAGACCACATGTGCGTAATACTTTAATTGATCTGAGTCGGTGGATTGTGAAATGATAGAATAATTCATTGTATTTGTCGTTATTTGGTGTTTCCAGCATCATAGCACGTGCTCCTTTGGAACAGCTTCATGGCGACTACATAAACCTGATCAAATCTCTAGAAAACCTAATGATTCACAGT
>CM067346.1:16918091-16935591 GCA_034190875.2 Urechis unicinctus
GAATGACGGAGCTGAATACAACTCAGTCTGGAAGGTGGGCCGCATATCTAAGTGGATTGGTTGGTAACGGATGTCGTTGCAGAAATTAAGGAAGGACCTTTCTGTTGCTCCGATAGCATCGTTTTTTGGCCTGTGATACTAAGTCATTCAGCTCTGCTTCAATTTCATATAGGACTGAATCTGCTTGAAGACTAACTGATATGATGAAAAGGACATGTGTCGATTCTTTCGTTTAAATTTATGAGTTGAATTAATCACCCTGAGCGCATTCGAAAATGAGTACAGTTTTCGTCATGAAGCCCATTGATTTCAACGGGGGCCTGCTCCCGAAACTCCCTTGAAGGAATATATGGTCAATTTGGTCAATATAGCTTCTTCGACGAATGTATAGAAGACTTTCACATGAAAATACTATACCTGCCCTCGGTCTGATGACATACGTTCCTGGTCCGCGACATTCAATGTCATCGCTATAAGGCTTATCTGTTTGAACATTTGGGGAAAGGGGGTTGATACAAGTGTGTAATCATCAACAAGCATGGAGGTTTCTGATTGGACAAGTTGACGACGCAGATTACGTTTGCAAACTACACAATTCATTTAATGTGTGCAATATTGAGGGTCACACACCCTAAAAATAAGGGTTGTTGCAGGGTTCTATGTGGAACCAATGGTTCAATATGGTACTCAAATATGGCACAATGTTTGGTCTTAGGTTCCATATAGAACCAAACTGATTTTCATCGTACTGTTAACCACTCGCACCGGGCTGATTTGCATCGTACTGTATACCACGCCTTAGAACTGGTCCGTGTATATACCGTCTTTTCGTTTTTCGTTTATCAAAACCAAGAACCAAAAACGAAAAACACGGGCTAAACCGTAAACCGTTTTTCATGTGCGACAACGAAAGACGGATAACACCAAATCGATTCGTTTTTCGTTTATCGTTTGATCAAACGGAAAACGAGTGGCGCTGCAGTCTGCGGTGTTTGAACTGATAAAAGCGGCTGGATATGTTGGTTGCTGTTCGAAGGTGGGATGGGGGGGGGGAGGCTTTATCTCGGGTAGGGGTGTGCCGCGGGACCTCGAAAACCCGTACCCGTCGTACAAGATGTAAATGGAAAAAAAGCGTACCCCGTCGTGCAAGGCATAATGCGAATGTAAAACCCGTCGAACAAGGTACAAAATGGCAAAAAAGTGTACCCTTACGTGCTAGGTATTATGCAAAGGTAAAACTCCGTCATACGTCGTTAGCAGGGTTAAGTTGTCCGACTAATCTCCGAATCTGATCAGCTGATCAGAATATATATGCATGTATATATGTATTTACACACACACACACACACATATATATATATAAATATATGTCCATATAGAGATATATGCATCAATGTATATATGTTCATATATACATGCATATATATAATATATACATGCATATATATAAATATATATATATATATATTTATGAATTCATATATATATATATATATATATATATATATATTATATATATATATATATATATATATATATATATATATATATATATATATATATATATATATATATATATATATATATATATATATATATATATATATGTGTATCAAAAAACACACAAACAATCTTGCACGCACATATATGAATAATCGCATATAAACAGAGTTTTGGTTTCCGATTCCAAGATTCCAAGCCATTGTATGTAATTATAGTCATTGATATCGCGGCTCGATAATTGACCGGGGGACGTCCAGAGCGGGCTGTCGGGGGAAAGACGAAAAGTCTGGATACCAATAGGTTCTGCACAGCGGGGTTCTTGGACTTCCTTAAGCCCAATAAAGCATTACTTAGGGTTTTCTTTATGAGGTTTGGAATAATTGCTGCCATTACGTTAAGTAAATACAGACCACCAATTACAAAACTGCATCGACACAGAGAAGTATATAAATGTGGAAACCAGTCTAAGGTGGCAACAGAAACAGCACAAACTCTAGGCCCGGTAATAAGTGGGAGCCTTTCAGTTTCTGAACATCGCGCACCTTTAAGGAAATATCCTATTGCATGCCGAGATTCAGCCGACGGAGATCAAAGTAAGTTGGTTTAAACTTAATTTGGACGAAGGCTTCATCTTATGAACACATCATTGGAATCGGTGAGAATGAGACTTACAAGACTAACTAAAATAAAGACAAGGCAAATATTAGGGATGGTTGGGGCTGCTGATATCCGCGAAAGAGTATGATCCTACTAGCTCCGAGGAAAGAGACTTAAAATAGTTTTAGATTATGATGTAAATAACATATTGCTGTGAAAAAACGCTCTTGTAGCCACGCCTCACATTTTCTTATGGTACGTCGCTTATTTCATGTTTGCAGCAGATATTGATAACAAGCGTATTTTTGATATTCTGTGTCAATGGGTGCAAAAGTTGTGCTTCTTCGCGCCTCCAAAACCGACCCCATGTTTTGTATGGATGTTAACTTGTTAGCTGGAATAATTCATGGTGTTTAATGACGGCAAGCGGAAAATATTTGATCATAGACTAAATGATGAGCAGATAGGTTGATAGCTTCTTCAGCCTTTGTGTGTCCGACGCTGCTGCTGTGGCCTATTTCACGTACCCGGCCGACAGTTGTGCGAAGCTGACTATCCTACCGTAGAAGACTTAGTTAAAACGTCTTAAAGTTCGAAGTGGACTAAAGCGTTTCACGAACGATTTCGGTTGTCGACCTAACAACGTCGATTATGCTTAGCCAACTACGCGCGTTGCCAGTGGACTTCCAAGGGAAACCCGGGATTCCCCCATTTGTTATGGTTTATTAGCGACACCGAGTCGATAAGGGATTTTTGTCTTCCAGGAGCAATTTGTTTTCTTTAGGTTCTGAGGGATGATTAACTGTGCAGTTGCTTTATTGGGCTTCGGTCCCTGAGATGTTAATATGTGATACAGTAGATCGTCAGCAATAAAACCGCGTTTGTGCAATGCGTCTGCCTCTTGTTTATTGGTGGGAACGGTGCCGTATTTGAGGAGTCGTAAAATTATACTGCATTGGGGATCAAGCCTCTGCATGGTGACGCCTTACCTGTTCGCGGCTTAAATTAGTGTTCGCTTGTTTTGTGAGCCGATGTCGGAACTCAGCGCATTGAGTCCGCTTATCAGTACTGCGCATATGGCTTCTGTTTCATAATTGTCCGCTGAATCTAAAGATAGTGAGGCAAGCTTATCTGATCACGAGGGAAGGCAGATAACCTGCTAACTGCAGTGGCGGGAATAGTGCAAATGGATTCATGCACGATTTCGTCTTCCGATTCACCTGACTAAGAGATAAGCGATATAATAATGAATGGCGCGCTTTACCTGTAGTTTTGTTGCTAACCGCGTTGACGGCTTTCTAACTACTTCAGGATGATGAATTGCTGATAACAAATCGGGCTTGTTCGGTCGCAATTGAGGGGAGTTTGACGTAAACAGTGAAATTGTCGTAAGGGGAAGCAGAGATTTAAGGGTGTTAGTAACACCCGTGTGAAGATCGGGAAAACGATCGATGACGTCATCATCATTGGTACGGGTGATGTCATAGCGGCGTCGACTTAACGCGCCTGGTACAATGTGGTCCTTCTCTTTAACATGACTCACTTCAAATTGAAATTGCCATATGTCATATCTACCCTGAGGCTGCTTTAACCCGATCTCCTGCGCATCGGCTTCTGCGCAGGCTGGGATTCGCCTCTGCAATACTCTGATCGCTTTGGTGCAAATTCGGGCCATTGCCCGACGAAATATTATTTCGAAACGTCAACTCTTAAATATTACAAAAACTTTTCTTGTTGTGTGTGATTAGAATAATAATAAAAATTTCGTTATTGAAAACCTTTTAATAGGCCCAATATGAGGCATTTATCGAAAAAAAGTAGTTCCGCGGACGTTTCATGGCCGTCAAGCGTTTCTAGAAATGGCGGCAGTCAGTGCTGAAGAAGAATTTGTAAACGAAAATCGACTGAAAAAGCAATAGAAAGTTACACGCGGGATTGAAAATGACAGACAAGCAGCAAGAGTGATTGGATAAGTTGTTCTTGGGAAACGACGCTGTTGCTTATCTACCAACGGAGTATGGGAAAAGCCTGATATACCATTTGCTCCCGGATTTGCTGCTCCCCCTGCCCCCCGATGGGAGTTCTCATATTTTATGGAAAAAATAAAAAGACACACAACAACAACAAAACTGCTAATGTTAGAATAAGATTTGCCAAAATTTAATACTTGTGACTGCAGGGCCTTGGTTATATAACCTAAATAACTGCAGCGTATAAAATAAAGAGAGTTCATAATCAAAGACATCAAAATGCGGCTTTTGTGGACAGTAAACACAGCTTTATTTCCCACGGAAGGGCTTACTTCCGAGCTTCCCCAATAAGCTCCATTCATGTTGACCATTCTTGTTTGTTTATGTTTGACGCGCGCTGTTCGCTATCGCCCGGTCAGAGGTTACAACCGGGTCAAATCGCATGCGTTCCGTGAAGTATTGCAGAGATGTTATTATAGCCTTGCGTCAAACATGTCTGCCATGGAGAGTGGCTTTAACCCTGATATCACCTACAATTAGCTTACTAGCATCAGTCGACAGTACGAATGGTTTGCTGAAATCAGGAAAGGCTAAAACCTGAGAACAGCGCCCTTTTCAAGGCGTCAAATGCGTTTGGCATTCTGGCGACCACGTGAAAGATTGATTCTTTTTAGTCAAAGCATATAGATGGCGCGCCATAATTGCGTAACATAACATAACATATATATAGGATTTGTATAGCGCCTGTTTCCATGAGATAATCCTGCTCAAAGGCGCTTAAGCAGGCAGATAATTGTCATAGCACTGATAAAAAAAAGTCTTGAGTTTTGATTTGAATACATCAAGCGTATTTGACCGACGAATGTCGATGGGAAGTGCGTTCCACAAACTTGGTGCGGCATTACTGAACGCTCTGGCATCGTACGACGACATATTTGGGGATTTGGGGACTTGAAGAGGATACTTGTCCATCGATAGAAGTTCCCTTGCAGGTTGGTATTGAGCAGTAAGTTCCTGTAGGGATCTTGGCGCGGTTCTAATGACAGCCTTAAAGGTGCGCAGAAGAATTTTTGAACAATACGTTTTTCCACAGGAAGCATGATGTGTTGAATGTCATCCCCGTGCTTTCCTTTTGCAACAAGGCGGGCGGCCGTATTTTGGGCGTGTTGCAGTCTTGCGAAAAGGTAAGAATGGTCTCCATATAGCAGCGAATTGCAGTAAACAAGCCGAGATGGTATGAATGCGTGTACAAGAATTTCGGTTGTGGATTGGTTCAGGTTACCTCCTTGTGCTGCCTTATCTTCTGATCTGATGAAAACGAGATTGAGTTGACTTCATAATATGTGGTTTACTAGAAAACTATGAATCCATCAGAACACCGAGGTTTCTGGCTGTATCTGATGTAGGTACACACATATCGCCAATAATAACTGAGCCAAACGAAGGCTGGCATTTGTACCGAGATGCGAAAAATAGAATTTCAGTTTTGTCCTCATTAAGTTTTAGAAAAGTGCTTTTCAACCATGATTTTATCTGCTGGATGCATTATTCAAATTTGGTTTGTGCATCATTCGCATATTTTTTTGCGTAGGAGTGAATGTGAAATAGATTAGGGTGTCATCGGCATATTGGTGGTATTGCAGACCTTGTTCCTTTAAAAGATTCCCAAGTGATGATATGTAGGCAGTAAATAATAATGGCCCTAGGACTGATCCCTGCGGCACACTACATTTTAGTTGGTGTGTTTCAGAATACTGGCCTTCAAAACACACTCATTGGATAGGTATGACTTGCGCCATGCGAGGCAGTTTCCATTTAGGCTGAAACTGTTGGACAGGCGACGCATCAGGATTTCATGATCGACAGTGTCAAAAGCGGCGCTGAGGTCAAGAAGCACTAGAGCAACAGCATGGTGACTCGACGTTTGCTCTGCATCACTTATTTGATAGCGTTATAGTGAACTCATTGTGGTGTAAATGTTAGTGCCGTAATTACCAGTGGTCGTTGAAGTGGGTCCATTGTTGTCGTCTTGAAGGTCTGGCCCGATACTCACAGAGTCAGTAACGGGCGATGCTAGTTACCCTTGAAGCGACAGGTAGAACCAGCATGCCTTCATCTTTCTGCATATGGAGCAGGCGAGGTTGATGTTTGTGCGGCATTGCTCCTTGTTGGGTTGATATTTCAAAGCGGCGTGTAACCTGTTCTGCCTCGATGAGGGTTTTGCGGTCAAATCGTTGTACCCAGGTACCAATTTCCTTGCGGAGGCCTTTCGTGAATAGCTGCACTCACACGGCCCTAACCGTAATGGTACGCGATAAGATATCCGTGAGGTCCTCAACGGATTCTCTCTTGCCTTGTTCGCGGTCGAAAAGACGAGAGAGTTTGTTTTGCTGTTTCTCCTTGGCGAAATGGAAGCCCATTGGGGCGGTCAGTCGGCTCACATTTTCTGCGACGTCGGTGGGTAACGATACACTGCAGTGTGGGAGGCACCTTATTTAGCCTCATATAAGTTGTGGATCTATGGAGAAAATCCTCAACGTTTTATGATAACTGCTTCTCGTATTTTATCCGGGCTGTCAGGGAGGGGCTCTTTGTGGATGACTGGAGCTCGTGTGCCGATACCTGGTTGTCGGCAAGGAGGCGGAAGGCTCCGGTAATGACAGCTGCCATGTCTGTAACTGCCTTCGCATCTGAGTTCGTCCGTCTCTCCTCTGTGTTTGTTGGCTGCTCGTGGGTGTCGGGGTGACTGTCATCGCTGCTGCTGCTCTGCGACATGGTTGGATTAGGATTCGTGCGATTTCTCGGCAAAGCAATTGTCAGCTGTTTGCTTTCTGTAGGAAAGAGCATGTAGAGCGCTTGTACCGGGAAGATGTGTTCGGATAACAGCAGAAGTTATCAGATTTCCGGACTCTGACACTATTTGTTATACTGAACTTCTTCCCCTAACATATGCGTGCTCTTTCGTTTATAGGATAACGTTGTTCCCTGTAGTTGCTTGAGTGGGGATTAGCCAGATTAATAACATAACAAATGAATGTTGATGAAAGCACGCGTCACGGCCCGTTTTGTTCAAGCTCGATTAAGACTTTTTGATATCCGAATGTCTTCTTGTATAAAACCTCATCACTAGAAGTTTACGATAAATCCATCATTGGCTATCAGCTTTGCTTGGTTGTGTTTTTCGTCAAGTCTCGTCAGCGCCGTCCGCGTCAGCATTTCCTGCGACCTGGTCAAAACAATGCGCCCAGCTCGTCACAATCACTTTTGAAACGTCATAGAGATCTATTACTTAGTTTGAAAAAAACAAATCAGCGGTCGTAGGTGAGGGCATTAAAAAGCGAACATTTAAAAAACCTTACTCATTTTTGAATCGATGCAAACTGCGCCAGGTTCAATTGACCTGAGGCAATTCGATGTGCACGGACCTAATCATTTCCTACACTTCAACAACAGCTCAATCATGAAGACCTTATCACTAGCAAATAACAGTTACACGACGTTGTAGTAAATGTAAAGTGAATGATACAGATGCCTTTCTTCAGCGATAATTGGCTTGTGAACTTTTCGTGGTATTGGAAAGTCGATAATATATCAATATCGGCGGCTTTGATGGGTGCGATTGTGTTCTGTATGCGTTTACCGTCTATTTTGTAAATCTGTGTGTGTGTGTGTTGAGCAGTATTGTAGTGTGTGTGTTGACTCTATATAGTGTGTAGGGCATGTTGTGCAGTAACACACTTAGTTAAACATTTGAAACATCATCCCACTGTGTTCATTTGATGTACATTAATAATAGCGCTACAAAATCTCTTGCCTTCTGTGTTCACGGAAAGGTATATCGGGGTCAATCACCTCTAACAAGCATCTCCACCACTGTCAAGTCAAGTTATGGTAATTGTGTTTTTATTTAAATCGATACGTTCGAGCAGGCGAAAAAACTAAATAGTTATATGAACTTTTAACGATTGGTGGTCTGTAGATATATATTATTAACATATTATCAATTTATATGACAATTTATTATTATTTTGCCATTAAATACTCTAAATGTATACCAGTAACCTCTGTTTCTGGTCGATTTTTGAAGTATAATCAACTTGCTGACTTCAAGTCTTACCTGATGACCTTCCAGGGTTGGAGCTTGAAACCCCATCAGGCTGACAAGCACCAACTACAAGCTTCGTACATCTTGAAAGAGGTTTATCTGCCCATTGATGAGACCACTGAAGCTATTGCCAGAGTTGTAGAAAAAAAGTTGTCCTCCAAAGAGTGGTTGCCAAATACATGCCGCACGTACTTATACTCAGATAAGCTTTTCACTCGGAATGTATCAAATACGGCCGCCATTGGCCAGGGTAACTGCAATGTGGAAATGATGCAAGAACTTAATCGCTGCATTAGTGTTTGGACACTCACTCTGAAAGCGGGACACGGAGAGACTTAAGACTGTTGGGTCAATAGAGATGATTAATCCGGATGATATACAGGCATATATGCAAAGCGATCGGGCACGAAAAGCTAGCTTAATATTTGCTTCTATATCAAAGCCAACAGTGTCCAATCACACAGTTCTGCGTAACAATTTGATCATGCGCATTGCCTTCGCAAACTGCTCAAGAACAGGGTGCCTCACAAACATGGCAATTTCTGAACTTGAAAGCCGAAAGCAGGTTTAACCGCCATGAGGATTCTGTAAAGGACCACAAGACCTCCGGCACTTATGTACCTGCTGAAATTGTCATAATTAAGATGTTTGAAACCATACACGTATAAATTTAACTATATTGCTTCACACCACTGTTATATCCACGAAGTGATGACTGAGTGTACTGGATAACAATTACACATACCAATAATGCTGTGTTTGAATGTATTCAATAAAGCATGGGAAAATAACAACATAATCTGTGTTGCCCTTCTGCATTTTTGACCCTGGTAATATTTGTTATCCATCTTAAATAAGCCTGTTAAAACTGGTGTCAACCATTTGCGAGAATAGGTTGGCCAATCCTGATGACTATGCCCCATGTCAAGACTGCTTGATTTACCTCGTCACAACGAACCTGTGGAAGCATAAACCCCAGGGGCTGCGGCGGGTTCTGTTTTTAAGGGTCGACCAGCTCTCAGTTGCAAACTCTTGCTCCCTGCACCACAGGGGGTCACGACACAGCTGCATGAAGTTTTATTAGGAATGATGGATGACAAAATCGGACGAGCTGTTAGAAATGACGAATTGATTCTTTACATCGGCAAAGAGAATTCCACGACAAAGACCAGCATAACGATATACGACAGACCCTACGGAGATCGGGAAGGGTGCTGGTGCAACTTCGGGCACAGACGCACAGTATCAGCCGCCCTCTCTCAAGTTTTATTAATCCTGATATTTTTTTGGGATGGCATTTAAGCTGTGAAGGCCATAGCTGGCTATGACGAGGCATCAAACACCTACAAAAAACCAAGCCCTGCGCTTAAATGCGGTCAATCCCTCAACCGCTGTTCAAAGATGGTGGAAGGAAAGGCAATCATTCGAGGTAACAAAACAATGCTCACAAACGCGACCGAATTTGCGAGATTGTGCGATTTCAACTGGAAAGATTACATTTCCGCGAACGCCTCCAGAACCGTTAACGACAACAAACTTAACAAGGTGAAAATGCTACCTTTGACGAAAGTCATCATGCACTTCTCACAATATTCAAAAGCGGAAAGTGTTAGGTGTCAGAAAGAAAAGGAAGAAGATTCATGGAAAATCCTCAATGAGATCACCCTTGCAAGCGTCTAGAGTGACTCTGAGCGACTACAAAAAGAAGGAAAGACCAGACGGCGATAGAGTAACTCACGAGGGATTGTCCCCAATCGAAAACGAGTTATGCAAGACCCTACATCGTATCGAAGAGGTTTAAGAGGGCTATTTAGAGGATCAATTAAAGCATTGAGAGGCAATACGAAAAGCATTTCTTCGTTAAGAGAAAATCTTCCAACCCTTCAAGTATAGAAAGTTGTCTGCCAGAGTAAAAGATTGTGACGTGGGTGTCCTCGGTTAGATAGAATAAAACATATGATATGCGTGTCCTCGGTTACATAGAGTAAAACATGCAACGTGTGTGTCCTCGGTTAGATAGAGTAAAACATATGATGTGCGTGTCCTCGGTTACATAGAGTAAAACATGCAACGTGTGTGTCCTCGGTTAGATAGAGTAAAACATATGATATGCGTGTCCTCGGTTACATAGAGTAAAACATGCAACGTGTGTGTCCTCGGTTAGATAGAGTAAAACATATGATGTGCGTGTCCTCGGTTATATAGCGTAAAACATATGATATGCTTGTCCTCGGTTAGATAGTGTGGAACATATGATGTGCGTGTCCTCGGTGTGATAGGAAATTTCTCGCAATTAATAACTAGTATTAATAAAGTTTTTAGACGCTTAACTAAATCACATATTATATTCAGATGCATATCCGTCATTGTCATGCTCAATAACGGCGATTATAAATTGTCCTCGTTTGAATAGCAAAATTGCACTGTCCTCGGTTGGCACCTTACACAGGTAGTGTGTGTGTGTGTGTGTGTGTGTGTGTGTGTGTGTGTGTGTGTGTGTGCGTGTTAGTGTATGTGTGGGTTTGTGAGTGTGTATGTGTGTAAGCTTTATGCCAGTCGGTAAATACTGTATCAAGCCCTTCATTATCCTATGAACAACACTGGCGGGATGCTTTGCGTAGGCGTTCTGTCAGTTACCTATAATGTGGGCTAGAACCACCTCAAAACCAAATAGCTCATCACTTGGCGGTCAGAGACTGCCTGAAAAGCAGGAACTATCCAATAAAACACCTTCGTGAGGTTTCAGTCTTTAAAAACAGGAATTACAGCATAACTGTAAAGATTAGAGGAAAATAAGGCTAGTTCACATTATATGATTATTATTGCATCCATCAGCACACCGTCAATGGTTTACATTAGATTAATGTACAACGACATGATATACTGCCAAATTAACGGCGCAACATCATAGTTGTAAATATTTACAACGCAAGCAGCCTACTTCCACCATACATCAGAGGCAATATGAATGTATGGGGCAGCAAGAACTCGCAATTGTATCTATGCAAACGTATCGGTTTTCTCACCAATATTGCTGCAATTTGAATCCTGCTCTAACTATATGTTTGTCGCCTAGCACGTACCCCATACCACAAATTCAATAAGAATCGTCATCAAGTCTACATGCGTCCCATCGAGTTAAAGCACCACCCAGCAGTGTTTTGATGTTATTAACTGACTAAAACGCCGTTTTGTTTTCATTCTAGCCAATAATATTCAAATATGCTATTTGACTGGGGATAGGAAGTTCAGTGCTGTTTGCATAACACGTATTATTATTATAGACGGTGTGGGAGATATAATGCCGAAATATATAGTATTGCTACTTCCTATTTATACATGGCCCTTCTAATGCTACAGAATCACATATTGATGGCTGGCGCCTCCAATTTAGGAGTAAGTGGCGATGTGAAATACGGCTGGTAAAGCGCGCGTATCACGACAAAACATCTAGACAGCTTAATTAGTAAGCTGATTGAAGTATGATAACGCCATGGCTTATTAATAGAAAAATAAATGTTATCGACAGAACAAGAACGCAGAACGCGCTGATACTGATCGCGCAACTTAACCGTCCAAACCCAAAATGTGATTGAATTTTTTAAGAAACATTCCTCCAGCGACAGAAAACATGACGCCTGCATGCACGTGTACTCTTCAATGGCCATGCAACACGCTTGTTATGGGCGCTTATATTTCAACCCTTCACGCTTTGAGCAATTTTCTTTGGTTTGCGTATTATCATTAGTAATCCAACAGTTAAGATGCCCTTCCACCGATACAAACAATGCCCATCTAGAAATGTTTATGATCACTGTCCCGATTATCTGCTCTCGATGTTTGTAGATAAACTAAAGCTTCATTTTGGTCTCTCATATTAATCTCTAAGATATCAAGGTTAAGGCTTGGATATATAAATAAATACTGTTGCTACTGTTCTCTTCTTAGATAATACAGCTTAAAATAACAACACTCCCCTAATGACTATTTCATCGCCATGACAACAGAACACTTTAACACCCGCCATCGTGTACAAGTCCAAACGCCGCCGGGTCATAGGCAACATAGAAATGCCGCCGTGGATCGGAGCTATTGATAACATGCTCGACATGCGTTCGGCGTTGGCTTGTGGTTGTTAGGCTAATATCTCTATATCGGCAATCTAGCGTATATTATTTTCCTTGGAGAAAAACAGCTAATGATAATTCTCTCAATTAATGACTATTTATTTGCATATAACTTCCGCTACAGTTTCTGAATAGCTCAGTGGATGCGCGCACTTATTAGTCCATAAGTTCATACCTCATTCACAGTCAGATAACAGTCGAAAATAAATCATGATACCCTGATGCCAGCTGCAAGAGCCACCCACGTGGAAAGTACCCCTTTCATAGATTACACGTCTATTAATCAGATTAATACGGAATATTTTCCATCACCCGATACATATGTTTGATAAATAGAGTGAGACCAAGGAGTGAAGCAATATGAAAAATGCTATTTACAAGACGACATCGAAAAGCCAACGAACGCTACTAAATCAGAATCTTAATGTCACTTGTTTGTATGATCGAACAGAACGAACAGCAAATTACGGTTTGGGCGCGCCAGCTTGTGTTACCACAAATTGATCATCGGTGTGTTGGAACAAGGAATCGTCAACTTTGCCAAACACCATGAAGCAGGTAATACATATTGCTTTAACCACTATAATTACAAAACGTACATTTAACGGACATGATAGATGTTCGTTATTTTCTTTATTTTTTGTATACCATTGGACTTCCGATAGTTTGACGCATTAAGCAGTATTAGTTTTGTATAATCCTGTTTGTCTTTAAAGATTATTTCCGACACGCTGCATGTGATTTCTGTTTCTCTGTTGTTGATTTTGGTTTGCTAGCTATTTGTAACGTCAGGATTGTAACGTGTAAGATAATGGCGTCTTCAATTTAGGAAATAAATGTGCTATCGAATGATTTCCAAAAGCACAATTATGCTACAGTTTCATGCATTACTATTGTACTAGTCGTGGATTCAGATGGTTAACAAATGCTTTCATCTACATCCACATACATATGTATTTTACAAAAACATCATTATTTATCTTCATTGATGAGAACCTAAAGATGCCTTTGAAGCACACATCGTCCACAGTTTATCTATGTGTTATTCTGGTAGCACTCGGTGACCTGTTCAGGCCCCTTTTGATGTCAGATAAAATCTTTGCAAAAACTAATTGTGACAATATACTATCCCAATTTATCGTTTACATTAATACATTTCGGAATATCAAGCACGTACATACGGAATGAGCTGCACATAACAAACGCCCAGTTTTACCTCGCATGTAAAAAGCATGATTCGTGTTCCTTAGATAGCCAAACAAATTATGGAATGTTAAACCACAATTCATGGTTAGTCAAATGAGCCATCCTTTCTAGTTAATATACCGTAGTTGAGATGTTATTAATGGTATATGCGTGTGTTTAGGGGGTGATTGTGGGTGCCGGGTCGTGTGTTGGTTGATCGGGTGTTGTTAAACACCAATTTGCTTACCATTGTCCGTCAAAGAAGCGTTTAAATATGGTCCTACAACACGCAAGTTATCATCGCTTCATGACACATCGGTCGAACACACTACATCCCGTAGCCTATTACTACTTGCTGTCATTGACGCGGGCAATGAAATCATAACAATCGTCAGTGCGGATAGACTATAGCAAACAAAATTAATGTATCACCTTGTTTCATGGATTAGACTCAATGAGACATATCATAAATGATTAAACTTACTCTCGTATCTCATATTTTATGAGGTATATCATAAACGATTATGCTTCGTATTAAATATAACAATTTATGAGACATATCATAAATGAGTATATGTTGTCTCATAGATTAGACTATGTGAGACATATCGTAAATGCTTATAAGGCAGCAATAGCGTAATAACATATGAAACTTTTAAGCGAAACGTTTACGTTGACGCACACCAAGGCAGAGTGAGTCATTCCCTCTGCAAATATCATTCTTGGTTAAGTCATTGTTGTTGGCTTGCCTCATGTTACGTCGGTTGTTATGGAGTCAATAAGACACCATCTATCCAGGAGAATATTCATAGAAACAATTCTCAACTGCACATGCCATCTTAAAGGTTCTTACACCGCTTGCCTCTCGTCTTTAGCAAACATACAGCTCGCGGATTATCGGATGCATATGTTGGACGCTATAAGTATAGGAAACTGCTAAATCAATACAAACGGCTAGTAGCTTGTGCGATACATTATCATTAACAAGGCCGATATGGAAAATATCACAGTATGTTAATGACAGCAACAGCAAATCAAGAATTGTTCGTGTCATATCTTTAGATCCCTATTACAGAATCACGAATGAGTGTTTGAGTCCACGAAATCTGCACAGCGCAGGCAGTTTTCTGCATCTTGATGGAATCTTTTCCGGTGGCCCCTCACTACGACGGATGCTATTGACACTGCTCTCCCTTGTTGACCTGTTGGTACTGTGTGCTACTAATTATTCGTTGGTGGCATGTACTGAAGTCAGTCGCATAGTGTTGTCAATGCTCGATTCATTGTGCATTTTGTCGCTGCCAGGTTCAATGTATATGTCCTTCTTTTAAAGTTGTTAAAGTTGCCCGATACAAATCATGTGTGAGTGTTGCCATATTCGACGTCCGGTTTAAAACAAAATTTAAGAGTTAAAAAAGACGTGACAAATGGCAAGGGCCATATACTAAACTCATCTGCTGTCGGATATCATTTTAAGAGAATCGGTAGCAAAGGATTCTTTCAACAGAGAATGTCGACGACACGTGATATCGTGCGCTCGATTTTTCAGCCTCATGCGAACAATAAGCTGCATAGTCAGGACAAAGAGCACGAGTAACCATAGGATCATATATGTAAATGCATATATATTTATATATATATATATAAAAATATATATATATATATATATATATATATATATATCTATATATATATATATATTATATATGTGTGTGTGTGTATGTATATATATTTTATCTGTATATATATATATATAGTTAAACATATACAAATACACATAAATAGATACTTATATATGCATGTATACACACAAACTTATATAGACATTTATATATATATATACATGTATATCTTTCTGTATATATATATATATATATATATATATGTACATATATATATGCATCATATATATAGTTAAATATATTTATATATTAACATATTTACATATGTATTCATTGATATACAAAGATATATATGTATATATGCATATATATGTTTGCATTAATATATATAAACATTCATATTCATAATATATGTATGTATATATATATATACATATATAATGTGCTATAAATATATATATATATGCATAAATATATATGTAAATGTATATATATACACATATATTTGTATATATATATGATATATAGAGATGTATATGCATATACATACATATATATATAAAATATATATATAGAGGTATAGATATAGGGATTTATATAGGTATAGATATATATATAGATAAAGAGAATATAGAGATATCTTATTATATATCTAGAGAGATATATAGATAGAGATATACACATATATAGATATATATATATGTATATATATGTGTATATATATACATATATATATCTCTATATAGAGATAGATATATATCTATATCTATATATATCTATATATATATATATATATATATATATATATATATATATATATATATATATATATATATATATATATATATATATATATATATATATATATATATTTATATATATATGCATGCATATATCGGTATATTGTTATGGTCATTGATACGTCTCGTTACCAAAAAGCTACGTTAACAAATATTTAAAATTGACATTAACAGATCTTATAGTTGGAAGGCCATAGGCGCCATGTAGATTTAATAAAGACTCTCTCTTGAAAGGTCAACACAGCATTATTCTGTTTATCAAATGCACTTTTCGAGGTCGAGTTACAATGATGTTCATACGTTAATAGTACCGCTAGAGGCGCCTTTGAAAGCAGTCGTTTGCTTGTTAAAAATAGTACATTTACTTAGGTTTCCACCCGTTGAGGATAACAAATTTTATCAGCGTTACGTTGCATGCACGTTGCTGTTTATCCTGGATATATTAGGACACAGCGCGGCAATTTCTGCCCTCGAGCCATTTATCGAGTCTGTAAACAAAAATGTTTTCATGGTACTATTTCGATAACGAACCACAGTAACATGACCTGCTATCATATCCTCGAGACAGACATTGTCTGATTAGTTTTGCACATACTGTTTGTTTCATGCTGGAGCATACACAGCAGAAGACACTTTACCTGACTACTTTGACCAACAAATATAAATAGCAGCTGTTTCTATTCAAACAAGTATGACGTAGTTTTTACTCGGTATATGGCATGATACCAACAATGGACAATAGTTGCTGATGACCGGACGCCGATCCCAAAAAATTGGGGCGGTCTATTTTTAATGGCTGTTACCTATATAAACGGGTAATGCAGTGAATAAAAGTGGCTTCTGTCACGATATCGATAAATCAACGCAGATATTTGTCACTGTTTGTGTACACATTGATGGGATGTAGGTGTTGTGATATCCCGGCAGTATTGACATAATGAATGACTACTTTTCACTAGGTGTGATAGCATTCGCCGGGTGGCGCTTAAGTCGGTTTCTTTTCTGTAAGTTCGAGAATTGAACACGTGTAAAACTTCATGGATCAGCTATGTGATTGCTATATAGAACACATTTTGGCGACGAGGATGGGATACTATAAGCTCAAATATCCATAGAAGTCAGTGTTCATTAAATTCTAAACGAACCGCCGTGTAAAGTTGTGTTGTTATTGCATCATATTAATGATCAGACTACTCTATCGGTGAACCTTATTAGACAATGGACTCAGAAAGATCCAACATTGAGTAAGTTACTCCAGCAAGGTTGGCCTGAAGTTCTACAAGTAGATGAACCTCTGAAACTCTATGCTCGCAGGAGAACGGAACTCAGCATAGAAGATGGATGATATTCCGCCACAATGTCAGAAGAGAATATTGATGAATTACGCACCGCCCATCCTGGTGTTACCAAAATGAAAACAATAGCTCGTAGCTATGCGTAGTGGCCACACATTGACGTGGACATTGATTCAGTGGTGCGTGAATGCAACAGTTGTCAATCTATTTGCAAACCTCCCCCGGAAGCACCCCTATATCTCTGGGAATGGCCCAATACCCCCTGGGATACCCTCGTAATTGATTACGCAGGTCCA
>CM067346.1:16940591-17010591 GCA_034190875.2 Urechis unicinctus
TACAGAGGGAAAGAGAACAGGATAGTTGACAACAATAATGATAGCACTATGAAGCCATCGCTCGAAGTATATTATGACAATAAAAATCAGGCAGGGAATATACTACAATATCAACACATTCATTTGTCATGTGTCTGTCTGCAACATTTTGATGACAACGTTCGATTAATGTCTCCTTGGAAATTATTGGGGCTGAGGCGGTTTGATTTATGTTATTGTAAGCAGATATTACTGCATGCCAATCTTTGCTGCGTCGAAATATGGATTCGCCCATTGTACTTAACACGTCAAGGGGGGATGGGGATACATATCAGGTATCTCTTTCAATTTTCAAACAATGATACAACTACGGATTCATACGCTTTGTGCGGTCTTCAGCATCTGCATTGTTGGTACATTTGTTCAATGTAATGGTGTTTAACTACAAACAAGCGAGCATTACTTTGGATATCCCATTCGTTTGTTCTTTGTTGTTTTGTTTTGCCATTGTTGTTGTTTTCCTTCTTCTTGTCCTCCGTTTATTTTCTTTCTTCGCTCGTTCTTCGTCTTCGTATTCAATATATTGCGTCATTACCAAAAAGATACATTCATCATACGCATCATAGTATGTTCACAACTAAACGGGTTATTTATTTTGTAGATATTTTTCAAATTATTGTATTGATTGAGGTTAATGTGATTCCGGGTTATATAGTTAACATTATCTATTACATTCTACCATCATTTGAGGATGACTGGTTGGGGTGGGAATATGTATATTGATACTTTTCGTTGGTTGCTAGAACTGTGCATGCGCCTGGTTGCCGTCTATACTTCGGCAATATTTGAGTGCTTATGTTATGTGCCTTGCTCAGTTTACACCGCTGATGCAGTCAACTTCTACCGCGTCAGTATCCGTTTTTTATTACTTTCATCACGATATCTGCTATTGACAAAATAAAGATGTTCGTGTCGAGTAATGAAAAACTGAGAGACTCTATGTGGTAATAATGTGAGGTTATAGCTCATCAATAACAAAAAACATGTCACGCATCAGTGGACCCTTAGCAGATTAATTCATAGCATGCTTTGCCTGGATTAAATCCAACCGGAATCAAAATTGTTATATATCGTAAGAGGGTTATAAGGTTCAGTTATTCTTTTATACCACCATTTCGTGAGAGGATATCATATCATGTTAACCGAAATTATGACGATAATGCAGCAATCAATGACAGTGCGGTTGATTTAACGTCACGATTTATGAACGTCAGATACGCTGTTTGTTATATGAATTATAAAGATCAATATATCAAGTGGACAACAAATTAATGATTAATGAAGGCAACAACAAAGAAAAGACGGACGCGCTGCTTGATTCTCATATGTCTGATAACAATCATAATGTGGAATACCACGAAAATGATCTGCACGCGATCCTCGATAAAATGACGAAAACACTAATCAAGCATGAAACTGTGTGGAATTCAATATAGTGGCTTGCTATTGTTGGAAACTCGCTGTTGCTGTTGGTTCAGACGAATGATGTTAATGTTTAGTGAACCTCGGTCGCTCTAAACTAATATGATCAGAACGTTTAAAACCTTTTCAAAAGACATAGGTTATCGACAGATAATCATCACAAAAGGTCATTGATGATGCTAGCAAACATTTGTTGGATTATAGCATTCATTCAAATTAGTCAAAAATATTCTGAACGTGCGCTAAATAAACTTGTTATTGTAGATTCACTAAATATGCCCTCAATAGAACTAGAGCAATTCATGACCATGCGAAGGTTGAAGTGTACAAATATCTTGACATGTATGTGCAAATGAATAGTCGAAAACCTTATAAAAGGCATTATTAGCCGCTCATTTGTCAATCCGGAAATACAATATCCGAAAATGTCTATCAAGTCATCATTCTTGACCGACCATGTTATTTTTTACTTTGAAAGGCGGTTGGTCGGCATTTTCCAGTAGTACAATCCAAGCCCTAGGCATGCCCCTCAGGATAAAGGGCAATTTTTAAAAGTGAGGATTCAGCAGCCCTATTCTCTACAGTCTCTATCTCTTTTTCAAACTGTTCATTTTACGTGTATTGCCTTGTTTGGATAACTACACGGCGTTGGATTCCGTTTAGAATTGCCCTTAGCCATGGTTTCCGAGAAGCACGGACTAGTGTATATACATCGGGATATATCGGGATGGTAGTAAATGGTAGATGTTGATTAGATATGGGCATATTAATTACATCTACAGAGTCAGGCAATATAGTCGTTAGCACGCGACGCGCGATTATGTGTATCGGTCCTGAACTCGTTTCGCGTATTTAGAATAACATGTATTGAAGGCCAAATCTTACTTTGAATCATCAGGAAAGAATCATGGTATTGTAATTTAATTGATAAAACTTGTGGAGCACATAAGTGACGTATGAAAGGTTAATCAATACCCATGATTCACGGTCGTTTATTGAGGAACTATAGTGATCTTACGTTTATATATCAAGACGAATCGCCCATACATTTTTGCATTATCGACCATACCGTGATTATGATGCAGTCCATAATTAATCACATTGGCGATCCGACGGGAGCATTAACTGAACCACACACCTGCGATAATGCCCCTTACTGTACCATTCCATTCATTGTTTATTTGTTAGCGTGGACCAAATGAAAAACATTCGAAGGGCGTATCGATATTTACAAGATCACAATAATGGCCAGCTGTATGCGCTTATTGCTTCAATGGTTCTCAATGACCCCTGTGTGTCATCCGATGTCAGTCAAGTAACTTCAAAAGGGATCAATCAGTTTTAACCAGAATTCGTTGCTCGCAGTCCAAAAAACATTTCGCTGATCATCCGACGGTAACGTTTAAATGTGAGCGCTAGTCAGGTGTAATCTGGGAGCGATTATCTAGCGATTATGAGGGTTCAAATAAAATAATACCAAAGCATTGCTTTGAATGAATGTAATTTTTGTAAGAAATTATAAATATGCTAGTCGCATTTTTAACATGCAGGAAGCCTATGGGAAAATTATAAACATTAGACAACAAAAAGAGTGTCAAGCTGGCACTCTGGCCGTTTTCACAAAACGTATTATTCTTTTAAGCACAGGTTTTTCTAAATGTCCCAGTGGTGATGAACAGATTCCATGTCATGCAATCGACCCACTGCCAAGCATATCAACGGACACTTATTCCTACAGAGCGAAGCTCCGTATTTGTGCTCCTGTCCTACTTTTAGTTTGGATTGGCCTGAAACATATAAACTACACTATTTGCCAAACCGTTAGCGAACGGTCGCAATGCCACTTTGATAGCCTGCAGCTGTGACTGTCAGTGTTTAACTGGTGAGCGCAAATCGTCCCTTCCTATCGCATTGAATAATAGTATTCGCTTTTTCAGTATTTGTGTTCCGTGTTGGACTAGTATTAACATTCATGTGATACATATTGGTCGTTTGTGATACAGATATAACATTCTGATGGCAACAGCATTGTAAATAAATATGCGATTTATCACGGTTGATGTTTTGGGAGTGGATATAAGTTCAATATTAATATAATTACGCATGTACAAAACAAAACGCCACCTAGTTGTGATTGAATGAACGTTTAGAAGTCTATGGCACAATTTATATCGGGTTGGCATGCACTTCGTTATATATTATCGAACTTGCAATGCAAATGAACAATACCCTACGAAATTTTATATTACGATACATCTTGCTTCATTCAACATAATGCTTGCTTTTCATATATTCGGGGGATCAAAAATCAGAAATATGACAGGGTCTTATTGCACATTCCTTGAATTATGCAGTGCAGAAAATATGAGGCTCTGTAGCTACTATGTTTTGTTACGCTCAAACATAACTGTTCATCTCCCATGATAATACTGTTAACTCAATCGCTTACGATTTTGTACACATCTGCATATCCACATCTTTGAACATTTCCTAAGCACTAACGTAAATTGGATCATGACTTATTAGTCTTATAGCATCGAATATAGCGGGCGAAATTTTAATGCACCGGCGAAATTTCAATTTGAACGAGTTTGTTACCTTACCAAGCTTCGGCAAGATGTAGAAATATGTAAATCGCACGACGTAAGACAATTTGGCTCTATCAGTAGCCTTACAGTGTAGTACAAAACCGATAACTGTATTTGAACTATTCAAAGATCACATTTAATTCACCAATCGATGTTGACAAAATTACATCAATAAAAGATTATCGAATCGGTTATTTCCGTCATTTCCCCCGTGACGCGATTCGTATAATAACAATTTGAAAGACCACGAATGATTACCGCAAGCAGGTGCCTACATGAAAACTGCATTACCGATATGTACAAAACGTTTCTTTGTCCAAATATCCTCCGCTATCTTGAATTAATTCTTCGATTGAATAATTTACAACACAGGAGATTTACCTGAAAGAATATAACTGCGCTGCTCAACACATTTATGTTAATCGATTAATCTTCCGTCAGTGGAATAACCATGGAGATTATATTTATCATAACGATGTGACCCTAACGAGAGGGGAAATGTGCCAGTCGGATATTATCAGCGAGCATCAATATCCAACGTTCATACGTTCATGCAATTGGTACGAATATGACGGAGGTCAGTTTCAGCTACATAATATTTGGGTTAACCACAACCATGCATATTCGATATGTGGGTGTTTCCATATTAAGAAAGGACAACAATTGAGTCATTATATCTCCCAGACAAATACGTTGCATTTCACTGAATCCGCAGCTAAAAAATCGGTGAGTCGTTTCACCACAGTCAAAAATCAATGACGTTTTAATTTCTTTTTTTGCTAAATATAATATATATATATATATATATATATATATATATATATATATATATATATATATATATATATATATATATATATATATATATATATATATATATATATATATATATATATATATATATATATATATAGATGTATATATAGATATAAATGTACATATATATAAATGCATATATATATATATATATATATTGATACATAACGTACATGTATATTAATATAAAAAATATAAATACATACATACACACACACGCGTTGCTTTGGAGGAGCCAATGCCCGATATTGAATGCTGTGAAGGTATTTAAAGTATTCGGCGTGTGCTGTTGACTGCGCTCGCTTGCAGTTTTGTCACGAAAAAAGGGTTGATTGCCACTTTGTTGCACTTGTCACGATCAAAGGAAAACTCAAATGTAACTATTGTGGTTATGTTTTGCTGAGCTATGCAATGTGAAGTCTAGACGCAGAAGTGCAGCTAGGCAATATGCAAATATGTGCAGTAGTCTGTCGTTTTCATATCATGGGTAACAACCGCTGGTGATCTGAGCTCAACCTGAATTCATTACGGCGCTACGGAGAACGAGACAGGCATATCCGTCTGGCTTCTCTCGTGTATGTTAACAACACACTGAGAGGTAACGCAGGTCTCGCCTGGCATATTTGAATTTGAGAGCTTATATAATTCATAATAATTATATTATAGCAATAATAATTACGTATCGGACCAAATTTTGTATGAACATTATTGAACAAATAAACACAAATCAAAAGCCATAGGCTGGATGTTCTTACGTTATATCCCCGAAGGCGATATAATTCTTTCACAATAAAGTTTAATGATCATGACAGAAAAACTCTTTCGCTGACTGACGATTCTATATCGCTCGATAAACGTATGCCCGGCTTCCACTCACATAGCTGATAGATTCGTCTCTTCATCCTGAGAGCTGCAAACTGTTTGCTGTCCACATTGAGCCATTTGAGTGCTATATCACGTTTAGCTGCTTTGCAGTACGTTAACCTGCCCGTGAGTGCCCTGGTAAACCACTGCTTTCGTATAATATGTCCAATATAAGCCTTTTTAATCATATTCATAGATTCCACCACGGTATCGATGTCACGTCATTGCTGAAAACTTCGTTGAACAGTCGTCTTTTTTTTTACAATTATGGTTTTGGGATTGCAGAGAATATTAGTGAATCTACTGTAAAAAAAAATAATATATATCTCGATTAAGCAAGTACGTTGTTTTGATATGTTACACCAATACGTGGACCAGCCACATTTTATATAGTCTCCGTTGTGTTCTGCAGCCGAGTTGCGATATTTATCATTCAACTCTACGGAATGTAATTTGGACTCTCCGATCAATGTTGCTTTGAAACAATGTCAAATATGTAGTTCTTGTATGCTACAAACATGCTAATAAGCCAATGAACCACGCAGTTGCATTGATAATTTATGCATTCTATACTAATTTGGAAAGCAAAATAAATGAAATCGAAGTATATGTTCATGTGTTTTGGCTCATGTGGTTAGATTATGATGTGGTAGCATCTTTGATTCTTCCTGTTAGGTCTTCGGATGAGTTGAGCTGTTGGTAGACACGCTTCCCAGGAACTTGTTATTGGTCATATCAGGTCATTTGTAAATAGAGACCTCACAATGATGGAAGCCTATTTCCTCTTGGCAACTTTTCCTGAAAACATTAACCACCCTGCCGTGTAAGGCGGTATTCATAATCCAATATTGTCGGTTTTGTGATTTCAATTTGTAGCCATACATATCAATATTTTTGTTATATTTATGATTTAAACAAAAACAAAAAGGTCATTATTTTCAGGCATGTCAGCATGTGGCATTTTGCTGAGCCCGTCTGAACCCAGATGACCGCTAACTTATGGCCTATAAAATTTCGTTATAGATGATTTGGATCTGTCCTGATAGAAACATCGTGTGTAAATGATCTTTTCATATACGGTTTTCGTATGGGCCTTTGAAAAAAAATCATTGGCAGGTGTATGTTGCCGGTGACCCTAATCTTACTATCTTCGGAGTTAGCATGGGGCATATTTTCCCGACTGAGTTTCTTTCCGACCGTACAACAATTTATGACTTTTGTTTGACTTGCTACTGTTGTCTAATATATAGTCGATCTACAATTGCTAACTGTCTATGATGCACTTATTGTTAAGATAATGGTCGTATATAATACTAGCAAATCGAGCATAGGCCTGTGTTACTCTACACCAACAAACTAAACCTAAGAGCATTGGACTTCTCATTAACAATGCGCATTACAATTTATTGATTCATATCTGCGCAACATGCAGACGATGACGGCAACAATTGTTCGGTCTTGTCGGGACAGAAGGCATTCAGACAGAGGCAATCTGCTTTGAGTAAACTGTCTTTGTTGAATGATGGCATATGTCTGGGCGATCACGAAAGACTGCATTGCCAACATCTACCCTGATCCATTGCATGTACTTTCATTCTCAGTTTATCATTGTCATAAAAAAACTGTGTTAAAAAACTTATCCATATTAAGTTAAATTGGTGTCTGTCAAATGTATCACAGTCGTTACTCGCCGTCATTTGTTAGATGTGTGGTAATCAGCTCATCAATCTTAAGCGTCGACTAGAGTGTCCCGAAAGACTCTTAAAGTAAGGCAATGACGAAAGACGGCCTCGGCCAATATCAAACAAAGGTAATCAAATTTGACTACTATGTCAAATTGCTCGGCCTATTGGTCTGTTTTTTTCGTTTAGCATCCACTATACATGAAAACAGTTCCGTTTGATTGTCCAGATACAGCCATTTAACGCTTAACTGATTTCTCTCAGCATTCGCTTAATGGGTCCAGATCAATCACTTCAGGTCCAGAGCGTGATTGTTATCATCACAAAGCCCCGGTAATCATAACCATCGATTTCGTTAAGTGTTAAGGTAGGACACAATAGCTGACTAAACAAATTTTATTCTTGTGCAATCACTGGTTTTGCAAAACAAATACATGAACAACTATTTCCGAAATACATTGCTTAATTTCTGGGTTCATTAAGTCTGATTAAAGGTACATAAGGTTATAGTGCAACCAAACTAATGCATTACACGTACTGATGCATATACGCCTATTACCGAAAATGTGTACGCCTCATTAGTAAATGAAGTATGATTACACGATATGAAATAATAACTTTTACATGCTGACACAAAACAACGCATGTGAAATTGCGAAATCATTCCTCGGTAACACGATTTTTAACCAGAGCTGCAGACACAGTAGATGTAACCTAAATCAAAGCGATGATACGATGCATATTTTAAATACTAACGTATTTTGCGTTGATAATATTTTGCTTATGTGAGTGATGCATGTCGGCTTATAAAACGATACTAGGCCAATCATTTTACAATAGGTCCATATCATGCCGTTAGTATTTAACATGTTCTGTAGATTATCTCTGCGCTGGCATTTCAATGAAGATTGTCAAATGTTATTCCATCTTTTATTCAAAAGTATTTCACGAGGAAAAAATAACACGAGAGGAATAAAAAAAAGAAATGATGTTGGAGGATAAATGCCATGTGATAACATCTACGTTCGTACAATATGCTTTAAAAGTTGAGTGTTGCGTAATGTGTACACAGCACAATACAACTTAACTTAGTGAAAAATAATTGTTTGCCTCATGGCTAGAGATGAGAAATATGCAAAAGTCGAAGTGTAAAAGATGCATTAGACGCATGGTATAAAAGAACTGCAAACTTTTCTCTGTAGAGGTAACTTGTATCCAACCTAATAATACAATAAACCAATTAAATCTAGCAATATATTAGTATTTTTTAGGCACTTCCATGAAAGTCGGTTTTCACTAGTTGGTCAAATAAATGATTATTTAGGTTATATCCAGAAATACAATGAGTAGGACAGATATAAGTAAATCTCTGTTAAAAAATGCATTAGCATTAGTTAAAGGAAGAACAGCTCATCGTTTGGTTTGTTGACGTAGCCTGGTTGAGGTGACCAGCTACGTAGCTCATTAGGTAATTATCCAAGAAGTCTGTGTAAATAGATCAATTATCGACATGGCTTTGGACTAAAGTGGTGAAGGCAGGGCTCCAGTCTTACAAATGATGATGATTCGCTTGTATTAAAGCATTCACAAAACAGTCAAACAGATGTGTGCCTTTTTACGTACAATGAAGACTTTATTGTTTGCATTCGCTTGCTTAGCAAGAAACATCACCAACATGCGTGGACATATCAGGGAGAGAAATGAAATGACATATCAATTCAAATTTGTGATGCGTAAAGTGCCGTTAACAAATTCGGTTTATTTGCAGGAAGAAATTATCGCATATTTGTTAGCAATTAAGTGAATTGTACGAAATTCAGAGCGTTTTGCAACGTTACAAGCCAAAAAGAAAAATACACAGACAACGGACTAGCTCCGTATTTAGGTGTGTAATATTTTAAGCCCAATTGTTATTTGCACGATTGAGGCCCTCTAAATTCATTTGCATACAGTTTTGTTCGAACCAGAATACGTAATCGTCAAATGCGAACATAAGCTACGCGGCTATGTGAGAGTATTAAGCTCCATGTGGAGTAAATGCAAATGATCATATCAATGTTACACTAAGTTCTAACGGTTGCCGCTTCATAATTCAAACTTTAGTCGTGCAGGTTATCTATGGCGCCGTTTAGTTCGCGTATTGGTTATTTGAACCCCGTGGCCGATTCTTCATAAAGAACGCATAGAAAGCTCGCAGACCACCCGTAAAGCATGCGACCACAACTTCGTACCATGAATAATTTCTTTCGGGTATCCTACGGGCCACAGCCGTTACGGCCCTGAAAGCTTGCGGCAACACCTTCGAACGGTGTTCATCAACCTTGGCAGCATTTGTGGCTGTCATTAGTTGTTAGGGGCGTAAGAATATCGTGCTTCAACAACAATGATTTTCGCGGTACTGCTTAAGCAGCGTCATACTGTAAATCACGGAGAAAAAACTCCGACATAACCTCTTTAGTTGTAGAACAGATACAGTGTATTGATAATTATCATATAAATTCTGTTTTAGCTGGTAGCGTGTCAATCGTTGACAAGTCAAGGTTTTCTACAATCCCTATTATCTTCATGACAAGCGTTATATATTATACGTGAGACATACAGCATTTATGATTCCCATGACTGTCATATAAACTTGTTTTACATTCAGGAAAGCAGTAGCATTTACGATCAACAGGTTATCAGAAGACATTAAATCCACTAAATCCTTACTATGAGGCATAATAACCTGTTGACAAATTTATAAAACAACCATACAAATCATGCAGACCATCAATGGTGCAGCAACATAAGTCTTTTGAATCACAACTTACTAAAGAGTGACACAACATGCAAAACAACGCAGTACCATACATATTATGGTTATGTCTGACCATATAGCAACATATAAGTGCATTATTTGCTTACTTAACATTTCACCATCAGAAGCTATTTTCATTTACATATGATTAGCGAGTAATAAGTATAAAAGCCAAAGAGTCTGTCAGTCAGGGGTTTTTTTCAAACTTAAAGAACCATCCAACAGTATTAATCATCATTATCAAAGAAACATTAACATAAATAATATATTGTGCTTAGTGACTTGTCATCTTAATGCTCACAAACATATAACATATATATATATATATATATATATATATATATATATATATATATATAGGACAATCGCCATTGATGAAACGCTGACGTAGCCCTCAAAGAAAGTTTATTGTTGTTGAAGCACGATATACTTACGCCCCTAATATCTACTCCACTTTGTCCAACGGAAAATGAGACCACGTTTTCACGAGCTTTAATGTCCTCATTAGGATAAGTTAGCAATCTCACGCGAGTTCCTTATGATGAGCGATCAATTTTAACCGTGGCTGTTAACACTCTTAATGGTCGACCTGCTTAAGTCATACAAGTGATCATCTTTCTTAAAGTGCAAGCGAATATCAGTTGGTACAAGCTCCAAGCTAGTTATCTGATAGTAAGTCGTTTATTTTTTATAAATAACTCATGCCCTCACAAACGCTACCGTACAATATATGATTAGGATTAATTTTACAGATTTCGATGAGGTGCATTATCCGCCAGCTGCTTGTACAATGAAATAAACTATTTTATATTGATGCTTAAGAGTACGTGGTGTTTAATGTAGCACGTATATATTTCGATAAAAATAGTTAATGTGTAGAACGGATGGTTTGATCTGCAAGAACAGGGAGGTATGCGCCATAATTGATCTTATAACGTGATAGTGGCTTGTTGATCTCTCGAAAACAGACATCACGCGTCTGGAATGTGCAGCTATAGCGTCATTTATCCGTTATCACAGGATTTGTTGGCATGCGCGATATCAATTGTCTCTCCTAGATAATAGACTTCGTGACACCAGGGAATATTATTCGCATTCAATAGACGAATATTGGTCTATTCGCGGTTCTCAGGCAGCAAGATGAGGACTTGAGATTCATCCCCATAAGGTTGTATTAGAGTCATTGGAATAAAGTAAACTAATTGTGTGACGTGGAAAACTCTCAAAGCAACCAAGGCAGCATGCTCCCCCTTGAAATCATGTACCAACAAAACCTTAACAATGCGCGATTACCAATTACGCATATCAAACAACGGTTAAACTGGTACGTATAAAAACATATGCACTGATATCACACGCGCGGCACGTACCTCGAAAAAGCGTACAAATTTGGCCTATCTTAGATCATCATATTTTGTCTAAAACAACGTACGGTAAAGATGCTTCCATGGTAGTATATATGCATAACTGAAGTCAAACAAAACTAGCGCATCGATATTATCTTCTTTTCGAGACGCATAATTCATAATTTTTTTATTATGAATGTGGGGTTGGAGCAACGCGTTCCATGCAGCATTCCCGGATAGATATTAACCTCCCGCCACGTGAAGCGGCATTCCCAAACAGATACAATCATCATGCGGAGTCCCTGTGAGACCAGACATTCATTACTTTACCGACGACATTCAACAAACCATGTATTCCTGGTTTCGTAATTTACCAGAGGACCGGGGAAATATTATATCTCTTTGAGTAGTAGCAAAAACGTTTTCATCAATATTGTGAATGTTGATAGCGAATTCTCTCCAATTGCTTTGTTCGATCTTGCATGTGTTTATTACTCCCTCTCATTATTATTTTTATTATCATTGATATAGGTTGATACTAGTGTTGTATGTCTAAGAATTACTTGTCTCCCATGATAGTTCTCCACACATTATACCTGGTCTAATATACTTAACCGATAGCATATCGATCGGATCGCCTTGTATGGTGATAATTAGTCGGTTAGATTTCCCCTGCTGCTCATTTCAATCTTGGCTTATATCAGCATATTTTGAAAATCATCCAGGAGTCTACTGCAGGGTGGGCATGGTAAAACATTCTGCTTGAATTACAGAAGGTGCTATTGCATGCCATGTAATATGACTGATGTGACGAACCACTTGAGGCTGCATTTATTAGGGAATAGCTGGTTTCTTGTGTCAACATGTGACGATACCAACACAAACCAATAATGTGCACAAGGATCAGCTGCAGTGATTCGGTCATACTCGTTACAATTTTGCATATTTGCAGACATAACGCCTGGGGGCAAATGCAAAACTTTAATCAAGATTTTAAAGATATATCCTTTTGATCTATAATTTTGATTTAAGGGTATTGTTGCATAACATCTATTTTCAGCGATCAATATTGCTATTACTGCCTTGCGATAACACAATTGAACAGTTATGTTTGTCTGGCGGAATTGTGCCTGTTCAGGTATTGCACCTATATATAACTAAGTAAAGTATCTGCACTTGAACCTAAGATGAACCAGCCGTCCATCAATCGGCCTTGTGCAGTTCTGCATTGTCCTATATTTAGAACTCCATTTGATAATTTGCTGTATAAATGATATATTTATGCACCAATTTGATACATAAACAAACGGATATAAATACTGATAAGCATATTGCATATCCACTTGTAAACATCAGATATGCAAGTTACATCAAATTTATCATAATGCGATGGATAGCGTAGCTGCTCATTACAACGACAATAACCCATTTACATAACAAGGGCATGATAGCTTATGGGGTTTATCTTTATACAATCTAAATGTTTGTTACTGCTTAAGCGTTATTGATACTGAGTTTAAAAAGCAAGAAAATCGCATATAATTCAATAGCGTCTATATCCAAGCATCGTGGCCTCAAATTTCTATGCATTATTATTGACCGGTCTATAAGCCTAATGGCATCGAGTTAAAACCTTCATCACATCATTGATCGTGGGGGAAAACTGCACCCTATTTTGCGAAGCACGTCAATGATCGGCATCAAGCGACCACTGATTAAACAAATACATATAATGGACACAAACTGTAGTCAAAGCCGAACGTCCGATCATAGTAGTCGGGTTAATGTATATTCCCCTTATGTTACTCAAACGACCCGGTTAACCCTGTATCAGAGCTTGGCGGATGTCATCTATGTAAAGGGTACGATTATTCTATAATTCAATTCATTTGTCTAACATGTGCTGCTTAGACCATTGTATTAACAAAACTGATTACACTGATTTAAGCGCATAAAACAACCCAGGAGGACATCAAACATCACCTTTTAAGAAAGAGCTCTTATGTATTTGCCGAGTCTTAAGAATTGCGGCTGCAAATTTTGGCTTCCGTAAAACAAATATTGTGCGAGCAATTTGATTAGAACGCGAAACGCGTTCATAAGCTATTTCCATGGCTGCAAGCACTGACCTCTTTAACAGCCTAAAGAACCGCGCTTACCACCCCAAAAAAATTTTAGGGTTGCTGTGCATCGAACAATCCATCTTAATCCGGTTTTGCAAATACCTCTAGTTTCTACTTCCCAATAGATTTTAAAACTGGTCCGGTGGTGATAGAACTGATCCCTGTGCTAATCTTACCGGAAGACGATCTGCCACGCGCACCTAAATTGTAACCATGCATACGTAGTTATATTCTATCAAGGTAGTTCAGATTAACTGCGAGTAGGAGCGCTACATTCGATGTTGAAGCGATTAATAATATTGCGAACTCAACTTACCGAGCAATACTAGGATATTGACCGATAATTTAAAATTGAACTAGCGTTTTGTTCCATCCACATTTAAATCAATGGCAGACAGACGATGCATCAGAAAGAGTAAGCGTTATAACCTCTATATTATCTCTAGGCTTATCAATCCATTATGTAGGATGGCCTTGGGAAGTGAGACCTCTATCAAACAAAAAAGTATTGTAAGTGGGCATTAGATAATATCGAACACCAGACACCCGACTGTTTTATGAAATTGGATATTGTCGACATAGGCTATGTTGTTGATCACAACCTAAGGATTCCCAATCTGTTTTACCTGAGGAAACAACCCTAGTGATATACATTACCTCTGCTATTTGATAACCATAATTGATACATTGCCTTGGATTATGCTACACAAATCGCACATTAATCAACAAATGTGCGCTAGAATGTCTATGCATGTCAACACTATGGCGCACTATTGATAACCTGAAGGAATCAGTAGCCGTATTCCATAAGTTGATATGGCTTTATCAATAATCGCTGAAGTCTTACTTCTGTATTTAATTATTATATTTCACATTTACTAAGATGCAATCGCCTGAGAAACGATACGTGAAAATAACGAACTTAATGTATTATATATTTACATTATCAATGTGGAATCTATTCATTTTGCGCGTGTTGCAGCAACGTTAATTCTTAATTATAATGTGAAATACATTATCATAGTTTAACATGTTATTTACTTATGGCCAGTACAGTGGGTGATAGGCATTACGTGCCTTGTTTATTTTACCAATGGACTCGTTGATGTAGAACTCACCTGCGTTGACTTTGCAATTTCCAGTTTCTTTGTTATTGCTCAAATACAATGACATACCGATATCTAGATGCAAAAAATGCTTATTAATTTGTATAATCCATAACAAATAAATGCACCAGCAAACTAGTAATTTTTACTCTGCTGCCGTTTTGCCGTGTTCCTCAACATTCATACTATATATTCAGACATATTCCTAACAAAAACGACATCAATCCTAATTCGGGTTCAATCGATATGCATCATCGCCAGTGAAACAAACTGGTTAATCGTCAATGCCTAGAATAGGTTACCGCGATCATATCCACATGGGCCGAAATAACAGTCTGCATATTCTTTTCATATACTTTATGTAGCAAACTCATTTTTTTTCTTTAAAGACAATTGCGACAGTTCTAAATTCGTTTTGATGATTTTTTGCAGAGAGTAAGCTTTTATATAAAGCCAAAGAAATTAAAAATAAAAAGTATAGGTCACTGGTGTAAATTTCTGAGTATGACGAATTTCAGATGCATATGTTAAGCCAAAGGGAATTATGCGTTTTTGATAATATTTTGGTTCTATAGAAAAGTTCGTACAGCAAATTCCATATATTTGACATACAGACAAAACGATATCTGCTTTACAAAAAATCAAGAAAAAAATGATGTCTCGCCGCTCTCTACGGCAAACCATTTATGAATTTATAGTGAATTTTTCTCCAGAATGGTGTCAAACCTCTATAAAAAATTTGATCACTGACGTTTGAAGAAAACTTGGTAATATGGTACAGTGATATATGTAATATGAAACAGAAATTTAAAAAAATGATAGGTCTGCGTATTCTATGGGAAGCCACAATTCTGTTGTGTTCTGTGAGTGCAATCTATTACAAATTTAAACCTCCATTAAAAATTTGACCACTGACTTTGAAGGAAACTTGGTAATATAGTGCAGTGATATAAGTACTATGAACAGAAATTAAAGGAAGGATAAATAGTCTATGGGAAGCAACCAAATCTCAAAAATATCATTCAACCATCAATCCTGGCGCCTTCGTTCTGAAATATGAAGTTTAAGAATTTTGTGCATAATTATTTTGTTCGTTTGGAAATTGCCTGCTTCGTGAATATCACTCTCTTTTGTTCTTATCACAGTGGTAACGCATTAGCGACCGGAGACATATACTTATACTTTTACTCTAAAACGGCTTTGCAGCACGTTCATAACGCGCGCTGGTATTTCAATTTTACGTTACACCCCTCGCTAGGTTACTGTTGAAGAACCATTCAACAAGAGTTCTGAGCATTTGTCTCTCGTCGATGGAGATTATTGAGATCTGAGGGCGGGATGATAGTCTTTCATTCAGCATTGAACTCTGCACATTTATGAGCAACTATATATGTATGTGTATACATGTATATGTATTTGCCTGATTCAACATATATTTGTTCCATCTTTTCTAATTTGCTAACGAGGCTTGATAGTGTATTTTTGTAAATACCGAACCCTCAAAAAGCAATGATATTGGTTATTTGACACCAGCTTATGTTATTTCTGTAATTAATATCCATACCCCCCTGATCTCTCGCGATGTCTAGTAGCGCCTCTAATGGGCCGTATTTTAGAAGAGGATTCAAACTTTAAAAAGGTGTGACTGATGGCAGAGATCACAGATTAAATTTGTTTGTAGACGGTTATCTTGTGTATTATGATAGGATAATCGGTCCTTAATATTATCTAAAACAGAAAGGTGACGACTTTTGATTATATGCGCCCATTTAGTTAGACTTATCCCAAAAAAACACCCGCATTGTCATGATATAGAGCAAGTATAACAGCTGCCTTTGAATTGTATGCTTGGCGAATGATCACTGTTATCCGTACAATATATACCAGATACCCTGAGTCTTTCTGGATTCGAGAAAATATGTAAGAGGCCGTTAACACTAAGTAGATTTAAATTCATGCCTCCCATCATAGAAGACGTGAATGTCTCGCTTAACATATAATATATGAAATTCCATTATTAAAAGCGATGATGCTAGTGTTTAGAGCCCGATATACAACACTGAATACAATAGTACTGGGCCACGTACTTGATACTGGTCTAAATTTGTCTATAAATAAGCCCTCTTAGTTTTAATTATTTGCTGAGAGGTCTTTCCGTACATTGTATTTAACGATTGATTTATAGAAATAGACACTACAGCCAAAGAATTGCTCTCTATTTGAACATATTCACTCATGTATGCAACGAGCTTGAAATTATTTACAGTGCGTTTACTCATCCAGGTATTTGTGTGTCGTACATATCAATGTATGATTTAGCGAATGCAGATAGGATTCTAAACTGCAATAATTATTTTATGCACTACGAATATAGAAATGCATAAGAAATTCGGTCTCGTGTTGAGCTTGGAACACATGGCATAAAAGACTACTACAGTTTAATAAATGGTACAGGGGTGTGTATCAGCCTCGTCATTATATTTAGTGTCATGATAATTCGAAATTTGTTCTTTAATCAAAATCAGAATATTTGATTCGGTGTTATCAATTCACTAATAAGGTCTGCATCATCGTCGTTATGATTGAATGACAGTCTTTCGTTAAAGAAATTTTTGATTCTGCTTAATTTAGGCAAACATTTAAGATGAACGCAGCAGTATATTAAACATTTAAGTTTATATGAGTGAGAGGGTTCATGGCGATTACATAGAGTTTACAAACACTGTCTAACCGTGGATTTAACGAGTATCAGAATATTTCACCACAGTTGATCATTAAATAAGCGAAAATATTTGTATACACAAGGATTCAGGATGTCACATTGAGGCTGGAAAAGTTCCATCGCATTGCCAAACTCTCTAGGTGATTAGCGTTTCTCAAGTCGGTTATTTTCCTGTGATATATTTTACCTACCAGCAATATATCAGCTTTCCTTTTATCCTATTTTAACCGACACGCGTTATATTCAGTTTGCTAATTTATTGGCAGGTGCTTCACAAGATGCAATTCCACTGTAATTGTGTGGGAAGAGGTAGCACTTGAGCCGAACGTGACAAAAATACGACTTAATGAACAGGCTAAATATGTTACTAACGGAGCCAAAAAGCCTAATACTTTGAGATTAGAATAAAAGAAGGGGAGAGTCAATGTTATGATTTCTCGCGATATAACCACGGCATGTGCGTTGATATCTCTTTCTTCCATATTTTGTGCGCTAAACAATCGTATTACAATGTACCAATTATGCTCATGCTGCGAAAAACACCGAAGCAAAGTATTATGAATGCCCGAATGCGCGTTAAAAACCAGTAAATACTTATGATTGAGAAACTATCAAGCAGTTTATCGCTAATAAAGACGGTGGTCATCAGCAGTCCATTTCTGAAGTGAAGTAAATGTTATGGCATGATGCTGCTGCGTTAAGTTTACTACCGCAAGGATATTGCTTATAATCGCGTACCAACATCACCCTGTTATCTATCCTTCTATGTGAACATATCTTTTAAGGATTTCAACCTAAATCCATTTGTGAAATATGCTTCACTGGTCAAACATTTGGGAACAATTATCTCCAAATATTGAGAAATTGCTATTTCAATTCTGCGGTATCTTTAAGCTGAATAAATCATTGACGTGCAAATAAATTGTTTTTTTAGCTGTCAGTAGCTCCATGGTATATCGTTTTTAGCCCATTATGGCGCCTCTATCGAATAACAAGCATAATGTTCCGCTAGCTAGGTGCTGAATCCTTTATTAATCGATATTGCAATTAAATCGCACTTGTACTTTAACACACCGGGAGACTAAGTGTAGATATTCGCCTCAGGTAGTTTCTTATTCTATGCCACATAACACTCAACTATGCGGCGCATCAATGATTTGATCGATAAGAAAGCATTGAGTAAATTACGAGATGTAGCAACAAAGCCTGGCTACATCCGCGACAAACTAAAATATTACCTACTGCCAGGGGATACAGCAATGGTTTGTGTGAAATTTGCTTGGCGGAAGGCTCAGCAAGTTAAGCTTGAAGCTACTTTTTGTATGCCTAGCTTTATACTTCGATACTTTATTCAAACTGGAAAAACATTACTAACTCCAGCCAGCGACCACAATAGTAGTAAATGTTTTTGCATTGTGTTAAAATTTGACTATTGGTTAAGATGCATATGACATTGACTACATTTTCACTAAGGTCAATCCAGAAAAAGACATTACCAGTCAGTCGTACGCAACAATTTGCGATAATTCGTTATTTTAGCTCAGCCTCGTGAAATGCTAAATGAAGAAGAATCTGGTGTTAGCTAATAGAAAATGGTCGTCAAATGAGTTAACGATAGTTTGGATAGTCCATTGGGTGCCCAATTAAACATTCGGAACTCAGACAGTTCCATTTTAGTTGGTACAATTTGCAGAAACTATTCAGCTACACATAGTGTAATGATGGTTTTGAATGGTATATGTTGGCTACCGAAGAAACAAGACCATCCTGCCTTTTCGCTTTTATTAATGGTCGTATTTCTAGACCACATAAATATACAGCCAGCACAGGAACTCATTTACTGATATGCACTCCGTTTCCGTAGGGATTATTGTCTGCGCTATTGTCTGTTTGAATTTTTTTCACACAGGCTTGCTGGACGATTCTTTTTACAATTACGTAATATGTTGTCCTGATCATGATTTCTATACAAGGATGGTCTTAACAAGACCTTTTCAAAGTCACTGACCAAATGGATTTGTATTTGATTTGCTATAATTAATAACGACTTAAGCTTTAGTGACCATATTGACACCAGAAACACATGTTTAAAAGCTGATTGAAGTGATGTTGTATAGTTGACCTTGAATTCCTTTCGAGTTTGCAGTGTCTATCAATTGATTACTGACTCGCTTGTCAATGAAAAACTGATGCAATAAAGTTCTACAACTTGCTTCGTCATGGTTGACCTTGAGATCATTTTAAAAGTCATATGGTCCCATTCAAGTATTGTTTTGTGCAGTAGGACGCGTATCCCCAATAATATCATCGTCAATATTGGTTCGGATTCGAAACGTTTATATTTCCAGGTAGCTGAAAATATTGCATACACGTTAGCAAGTACTATGCTTAGTTTTTACAATAGAAGCAGGATGAAAATAAGGCAAAACAGCGAGATTGGCATGGAATTTTCGATCATCAATATTTTTCTCATTTTAATCATATTTATATTGTAGCTAACTAAAAACAAGCGAAACTATTAACACACAATAATAACCAAAAGTAAGCACATGACGTCAATTGTGGCTGGGAACACGCCTAAATATAGTGCCGCTACTATGTTGTATTACCAGTCTGTTGCACCCAGTCAAAGTCAGCAGTTTTATAGAGCGGTTAGTGGACTCGGTGCTCCGGAGCGAAGTATGGCAAGCTTTCTAATGGTTAGGTGTTCAACGATCGACGCGCGAATCACATAAACGGCCGCCGCCTGTGACATCAATCGTGCAATTGTGGCATGCACCGAGAACTTGTGCTGCGCAGTAAGTAGCAGTAGTGGTCCACCGCTGCTTATCCATACATCACGTTAAATTATGGCTTAAACAGGACTTCGGTTTTGCCCCTGCTCCCTCTAGAGAATGGCGGGTTATGTCCGACCCCTTAATTGGCCCCGACTCCGCCACGTTAGTTTGCTTGCAAATTAACATAACCATAGGTAAGGTGTCAACTCTGTTCCCGGCTATTCACCGCTTCGAGTCAAATGTGGAAAGTGACATCTTGATGGCATGCTGGGCATATATCCTGTGGCCTTCACAGCGCAGTATGTTCATACCTATGGCGGAACTGCTTATTGGTGAACAGAAACTCCATGAATTGCACGTGGCGTAGATGCTTCTTCATCACAACCTTCTTTACTCTACATTTTTAATATCGCTCTCGTCAGACATCAGGATCGAGTTAGGCCAACATGTTCGTCGATATACATACCTGCGCACGCATCCTTCATTTTTCCCAAGACCTTGTTATTGGTGCTGGTGTGGGGTGTGTGATCAGGTGATCTCCATAAGCAACTTATTAGTGTCTGCGTCATTCAACAAAGTGCTTGCTAAATATATATTACTTGGATCAAAAATAGCTGTCTCTGAGGAAAGATGACAATGATCTATTCCACCATAACTGAATTATGCAGTACAGTAATGTAAAGTAGATAATGACTTAATTGCATTGAAGCATCGATGGCAGCTAAAAAGATACTCATACAATAATATATTTCAAGTAGAAAGAGTCCGTCGCTTTACCAAGCTACGGCCAGATAAGGGACTATGTTCAACTATCAACGCATAAACATTTGGTGTTATCAGTTACCTAATAGTTTAACCTAGTAAACCACACAACTGATAATTGTACATAAAATATACATATAATCGATATTGATCAGAATACTTGTCAGTATCACCATTTGTCACAACTAGAAACTGTATTGCGATGCTCATACGATGCCTTGGATATATGTTAGCCGTCTGTTCGCTCATGACACGGTTTGAATATTAGCATTTCATGTGGCAACAATTTGGAACACTAGGAATGATTACTGCAAGCTATTGATTCAATGGATACTGTGTTACAAATATTTGCAAGACGTTCCCTATATGAAGTATCTTTCGCTATCTTGCACCTACTATCCGATTGGTAAACCAGAAACACATACGATCTATATAAAAACGTATACTTACATTGCACAGAAAAAACGACATGCATGAATCATCCTTCAACCGCGAATATCTGCCGTCAAACTAATAACCGTTACAATTATAACGAACCCAGCGGAATATCCTAAGCGAGGGAAATCGCTACAAAAATTTAATTGTTCGTGAGCTCGTCGTCTCGATACGCCGGACTCATCTTTAAAGTCGAAAAAAATGACAGGATTTTTAGTGCGATAGGCACTTTAACTGCGCGACAACAATGCATTTATCTATAATTACATAGAGCTCTGCGATTGGTGTGATTATGACGGAGGTCTTTTTAGCTCATCTTCCGCGCATTCTCTTTTGAGCTCGTTGTCGATACAGTCAGCGTCTATACAAAGATATGTCGCCAGGCTTGTTAGTCGTGCTCATAAATGCGGTTGATTATTGTATTCCGTCACATCATTTGTCTACGCCGCGTTAGCTGATCCGTATTGAACGTATATTGATCAATCAACCATTATTGCATCTGGTAAATCCCTTGTGTGCTATATTAACAGTATATCACATTTACACAAATCAATTACGATGTAATTGTACGCTTCGATTTCATTTTAAAAATAGTTGAGGGCAACGCTTTAACGAATATTAGTTATTCTGTCTGGTGAAATTATGGCGTAACTAAATTCGTTCATAAAAACCTTAATTGCAACTGTATAAATAAGCAGCAACAACAACACCATTTGTATCAAGTGCTCAATACTTAATAACTTTGATTATTCATGGCCGTGCTACCTGTAGTAAACACAGAGCGATCATAACGAAAGTAATCCAGTGGATACTGCATCAAGCGGATTAATACAGATAATCTGGGTTTTTTTTCAGTATTGTCTGTAAATCTTGAAAATATCAGCGTATTCAATTCACACTCTTGGGAAATCCCCGATCAACTTGGGAAAAAAACCAAATGTATGAAAGTGATTGCATTATTGCGTTGAAATTGAAGACTTGTACAAGAATGCTACGTTTTATGTTTGGTATAGAGGTGCTGCACTTGCTAGCATGGTCAAAGGTCTCTGAGTTCCAAAAGGATGCCCCGTCAAACTGCTGTAAATTAGTTCAGCTAATATTATTTTCTATCGGTATTTACTTTCAAATCTCGCAAGGTGAAATAAAAATCTAAACACATTTGATCAGAAAGTAAATAATGCGGCATGTCAAGTGATCGCCATAGTATCAATGCATCAATATTTTGTTAACACCCGCAGCGTTTCAGTTTTCGTGTAATTCGCCTGCACTATGAATTATATGCGCAGTATTATTCTAATTTTAAGTTGTATTAGCGATATCGACATTAGATAATTAGCAGTACACCTGCAGGAACGATCCATGTGGACGCTTGTGAGTCTATTCAGTAAAAATCCATTAGATTTAGCACACCATTACATAAAATTGTGCTGGGACATGAGACGTCTATAACGCAGGCTATCGGTATTGTAAACGCAAAAAGCCTTTGAAAACTGTCAGGAATATATATCCCTACCGATGACTTAGATATCGACTCTGCGGTACGCACGATGCTCATGCAAAGATTCAAACACTTCGTTATATCTCACCTGCTGTCATCATCGAATAACCAATTACAAAGCTTTCAATTTAATAGTTGCTCATAGATATAATTGAGATATAATAGGTTAAGAATAGTCACTTTGTCAGCACTCCTAACGTATTAGTATGCAGTATGCCGGCTAGTGGTTCCATAGTATACCAATATGCTGGATATTTGTTATCTATGGCTTCATCCCGTCGCAATTAATGCTAAAAACGCCGTGATTGGTACCTGATTGGGTCACTTATTTTCATGATCCTAACAGTCGCGCATAACTACGCAACATCTGATTATTTCATTCCGCCGTAGAAAAGAAAGGGAACGTAAGCCAACATAGAATCACATTCCGATTTTGTAGCTTCTTATGTCGTGATCTGAACGTAATCGGTTATGTATTGATTTGGACATAATGCCAATATTGTCATACCAACAGTAAGCACAAATTTGAAAACAAATAACCCATATAGTTGGTGCATTATGGCTAAAAGAAGCTACGGAAAACAAAAATAATGTTGATTACACATTTTCGATTTAACATTTCCATGGCTGATATGATGGCCACAAAAGCAGATGATGTTAGTTATATTTTTCATTTTTTGACCAACTGATGAAATGGCACCACTCAGAGAAAATCTTAAAAGAAGATCCTTGCGATTCTGGCTATATACAATTATGTATAATATCGTTCAAGATATCTGCTATTGACAAATGAGAGATGTTCGTGACGAGTAATTAAAACTGAGAGACAAATAACAAAAACATGTTGCGCATCTGTAATTCATCGATGGACCATTGCATTTGATACGCAATGCATGATGGTAAATAGAATATAATATTCCTTTCAACCACGTATCTCATTCTCAAACGTGGCACAACTCGGTAAACTAACCCCGATTTTGCGGTTCGTGTGTGCTTATACACGCATGATTTACTGCATGCACTACGTAATTGCGGATCATTACTCTACATGAAGCAGGGATTCATCCATGGCATGCTTCCCCTGCAGTAACCTAACCGGAATCAATATTGATAAAAGGTTCATAAAGTTTGATTATTATTTTGTTATATCACCATTTTGTGAGAGGATATCACGTCAACCGAGAGAGCGAATTGTGTCAATAATGCAGCAGTCAGTAATAGTGCGGCTGCTATGACGTCACGATTTATGAACGAAACTAGATACACTGTTCGCATATATGAATCATAGAGATCAAATGGACAGCAAACATATGATGGAAAAAAAAAAAACAACCGACAGACACGCCGCTGCAGTTACAGATGTTTCGTTGGACTAAGCACGCTGCGTTGCACATTATTTTTTGATGACGTAAATGTAATTCATGCCAATCAATAATGGATTGCTACAGCGCGGAATTGTAGGAAAACCAATTCCATCGAACACGTCCCTCATAATTGTGATATATGTTATGGTTTTTTAATAATCTTGTATGCTCAAGGAATTTAGTTTATAAGAAACTATCTAATTATAGCATGTTAAACGAGCACATACGCACGATAAAAAACTGAGCTCATGCGCATCACATTTGAACGGGGCGTTTTGAAACACATGCTTCTCCTAAAATGTAGCGACCAAACGACCTGTTCCAGTTCTCACTTCGATAACTTGGTTTTAGTATTTTGATCGCACTGATCCACGCATAACCAGTACTCTAACTAGCACACATCACCAGCCCGGTTTATTGAACTGGCACATCCCAAAAGCATAGCATCAAGGATAACCATTACTCAGTTACATACGTACATATCCACCTACATTGTTTGTTCTATCCTCGTTATTGAATATTACAATGGGAACTCTTGACCAAACCCGAGAGATTAATTGCAAAGACTGGCGTATATAAATCAAAAGCAAACAAATAAATGAATCGCGAACTTTAGGTCGTGATAAAGAATGGACCGAGAAGGCGTAGGCATCCACCAACATAGCTTGCTTTAATGGCATTATTCGGTTGCTCTGCAAGGAATTTGAGAACAACAAGGATTGGCAAAGAAAACACTACCATCATTATATAGTTTGTACTGCAAACAAGATGATAATTATACACGCGATAATACACAGCCTTTAATGTCATTGCAAATTTTACAAATACCCATGCTAATCATTTGAGAATATATCATTTTACTACTAAATCGAGCAAAAACCCGACCAACCCTTTCGACTAAAGCCAATAACTATGGGGCTATTTGATCACTGACGGTTGAAGAAAACTTGGTAATATGGTACAGTGATATATGTAATATGAACTGAAATTTAAAAAAATGATAGGTCTGCGTATTCTATGGGAAGCCACAATTCTGTTGTGTTCTGTGAGTGCAATCTATTACAATATTTAAACCTCCATTAAAAATTTGACCACTGACTGTTGAAGGAAACTTGGTAATATGGTGCAGTGATATATGTACTATGAACAGAAATTAAAGGAAGGATAGGTCGGCGTAGTCTATGGGAAGCAACCAAATCTCAAAAATATCATTCAACCATCAATCCTGGCGCCTTCGTTCTGAAATATGAAGTTTAAGAATTCCATCTATAACATGACCAATTGTGCATAATCATTTTGTTCGTTTGGAAATTGCCTGCTTCGTGAATATCACTCTCTTTTGTTCTTATCACAGTGGTACCGCATTAGCGACCGGAGACATATACTTATACTTTTACTCTAAAACGGCCCTGCAACACATTCATTACGCTCGCTGGTATTTCAACTTTACGTTACACCCCTCGCTAGGTTACTGTTGAAGAACCATTCAACAAGAGTTCTGAGCATTTGTCTCTCATCGATGGAGATTATTGAGATATAAGGGTGGGATGATAGTGTTTCATTCAGCATTGAACTCTGCACATTTATGAGCAACTATATATGTATGCGTATACATGTATATGTATTTGCCTGATTCAATATATATTTGTTCCATCTTTTCTAATTTGCTAACGAGGCTTGATAGTGTATTTTTGTAAATACCGAACCCTCAAAAAAACAATGATATTGGTTATTTGACACCAGCTTATGTTATTTCTGTAATTAATATTCATACCCCCCCTGATTCTCTCACGATGTCTAGTAGCGCCTTTAAAGGGCCGTATTTTAGAAGATGATTCAAACTTTAAAAAGGTGTGACTGATGGCAGAGATAATATATTAAATTTGTCTGTAGACGGTTATCTTGTCTATTATGATAGGATAATCGGTCCTTAATATTATCTAAAACAGAAAGGTGACGACTTTTGATTATATTCACCCATATAATTAGCCTTATCCCAACAATCACCCGCATTGTCATGATATAGAGCAAGTATAACAGTTGCCTTTGAATTGTATGCTTGGCAAATGATCACTGATATCTGTACAATATATACCAGATACCCCGAGTCTATCTGGATTCGAGAAAATCTGTAAGAGGCCGTTAACACTATGTAGATTTAAATTCATGTCTCCCATCATAGAAGACGTGAATGTCTCGCTTAACGTATAATATATGAAAGTCCATTATTAAAAGCGATGATGCTAGTGTTTAGAGCCCGATATACAACACTGAATACAATAGTACTGGGCCACGTACTTGATACTAGTCTAAATTTGTCTATATATAAGCCCTCTAAGTTTTAATTATTTGTTGAGAGGTCGTTCGTACATTGTAAGTCAACGATTGATTTATAGAAATAGACACTATAGCCTAAGAATTGCTCTCTATGTGAACATATTCACTCATGTATGCAATGAGCTTGAAATATATTTAAAGTGCGTTTACTCATCCAGGTTTTTGTGTGTCGTACATATCAATGTATGATTTAGCGAATGCAGATAGGATTCTAAACTGCAATAATTATTTTATGCACTACGAATATAGAAATGCATAAGAAATTCGGTCTCGTGTTGAGCTTGGAAACACATGGCATAAAAGACTACTACAGTTTAAAAACGGTACAGGGGTATGTATCAGCCTCGTCATTACATTTAGTGTCATGATAATTCGAAATTTGTTCTTTAATCAAAATCAGAATATTTTATTCGGTGTTATCAATTCACTAATAAGGTCTGCATCATCGTCATTATGATTGAAATTTTTGATTCTGCTTAATTTAGGCAAACATTTAAGATGAACGCAGCAGTATATTAAACATTTAAGTTTATATGAGTGAGAGGGTTCATGGCGATTACATAGAGTTTACAAACACTGTCTAACCGTGGATTTAACGAGTATCAGAATATTTCACCACAGTTGATCATTAAATAAGCGAAAATATTTTTATACACAAGGATTCAGGATGTCACATTGAGGCTGGAAAAGTTCCATCGCATTGCTAAACTCTCTAGGTGATTAGCGTTTCTCAAGTCGGTTATTTTCCTGTGATATATTTTACCTACCAGCAATATATCAGCTTTCCTTTTATCCTATTTTAACCGACACGCGTTATATTCAGTTTGCTAATTTATTGGCAGGTGCTTCACAAGATGCAATTCCACTGTAATTGTGTGGGAAGAGGTAGCACTTGAGCAGAACGTGACAAAAATACGACTTAATGAACAGGCTAAATATGTTACTAACGGAGCCACAAAGCCTAATACTTTGAGATTAGAATAAAAGAAGGGGAGAGTTAATGTTATGATTTCTCGCGATATAACCACGGCATGTGCGTTGATATCTCTTTCTTCCATATTTTGTGCGCTAAACAATCGTATTACAATGTACCAATTATGCTCATGCTGCGAAAAACACCGAAGCAAAGTATTATGAATGCCCGAATGCGCGTTAAAAACCAGTAAATACTTATGATTGAGAAACTATCAAGCAGTTTATCGCTAATAAAGACGGTGGTCATCAGCAGTCCATTTCTGAAGTGAGGTAAATGTTATGGCATGATGCTGCTGCGTTAAGTTTACTACCGCAAGGATATTGCTTATAATCGCGTACCAACAACACCCTGTTATCTATCCTTCTATGTGAACATATCTTTTAAGGATTTCAACCTAAATCCATTTGTGAAATATGCTTCACTGCTCAAACATTTGGGAGCAATTATCTCCAAATATTGAGAAATTGCTATTTCAATTCTGCGGTATCTTGAAGCTGAATAGATCATTGACGTGCAAATAAATTGTTTTTTTAGCTGTCAGTAGCTCCATGGTATATCGTTTTTAGCCCATTATGGCGCCTCTATCGAATAACAAGCATAATGTTCCGCTAGCTAGGCGCTAAATCCTTTATTAATCGATATTGCAATTAAATCGCAGTTGTACTTTAACACACCGGGAGACTAAGTGTAGATATTCGCCTCAGGTAGTTTCTTATTCTATGCCACATAAAACTCAACTATGCGGCGCATCAATGATTTGATCGATAAGAAAGCATTGAGTGAATTACGAGATGTAGCAACAAAGCCTGGCTACATCCGCGACAAACTAAAATATTACCTACTGCCAGGGGATACAGCAATGGTTTGGGTGAAATTTGCTTGACGGAAGGCTCAGCAAGTTAAGCTTGAAGCTACTTTTTGTATACCTAGCTTTATACTTCGATACTTTATTCAAACTCCAGCCAGCGACCACAATAGTAGTAAATGTTTTTGCATTTTGTTAAAATTTGACTATTGGTTAAGATGCATATGACATTGATTACATTTTCACTAAGGTCAATCCAGAAAAAGACATTACCAGTCAGTCGTACGCAACAATTTGCGATAATTCGTTATTTTAGCTCAGCCTCGTAAAATGCTAAATGAAGAAGACTCTGGTGTTAGCTAATAGAAAATGGTCGTCAAATGAGTTAACGATAGTTTGGATAGTCCATTGGGTGCCCCATTAAACATTCGGAACTCAGACAGTTCCATTTTAGTTGGTACAATTTGCAGAAACTATTCAGCTACACATAGTGTAATGATGGTTTTGAATGGTATATGTTGGCTACCGAAGAAACAAGACCATTCTGCGTTTTCGCTTTTATTAATGGTTGTATTTCTAGACCACATAAATATACAGCCAGCACAGGAACTCATTTACTGATATGCACTCCGTTTCCGTAGGGATTATTGTCTGCGCTATTGTCTGTTTGAATTTGTTCCACACAGGCTTGCTGGATGATTCTTTTTGCAATTACGTAATATGTTGTCCTGATCATGATTTCTATACAAGGATGGTCTTAACAAGACCTTTTCAAAGTCACTGTCCAAATGGATTTGTATTTGATTTGCTATAATTAATAACGACTTCAGCTTTCGTGACCATATTGACACCAGAAACACATGTTTAAAAGCTGATTGAAGGGATGTTGTATAGTTGACCTTGAATTCCTTTCGAGTTTGCAGTGTCTATCAATTGATTACTGACTCGCTTGTCAATGAAAAACTGATGCAATAAAGTTCTACAACTTGCTTCGTCATGGTTGACCTTGAGGTCATTTTAAAAGTCATACGGTCACATTCAAGTATTGTTTTGTGCAGTAGGACGCGTATTGCGTTATTGTGTTTTATTCGGAGTGAGTATGACTATTCTAAATATCATCCCATCTTATTAAGAAATTAAATTGAACAATTGTGTGGTTTTTGCACGATGCGCTTTCAATTGAAAAATTATTTGCATATTTGCGTGTTTAATTTGGATATTAGTTCAATGTACAATCACGCATGCATACAACAAAACGCTACATAGTTGTGTTCAAATGAAAGTTTATAAGTCTATGACGAAAGCGACGTCGCAGCAGTTTATTGACATATTGCAATGCTAACGTTTCACAACAGCGAATTCCGGAAAACTCCACCTTGGACTATTTTATACCGATCGCGAATTAGGCATCGCAATGTGTTAAGAGCTCCACACAAGAACATTTGGTTATATCAGTAACCTAGCAGGGTTGTATACTAAACTACCAAACCGATAACTGTATTTGAACAGTCAAAAGATCGCATTGAATTCATCAATCGATGTTGATAAAATTATATAAATAAAAGATCGTTGCATCGGTTAAATTTAAGCCGCCATTTCGTCAATGACGCGATTTGCATAATAACATTTTGAAATACTACGAATGATTACCGCAAGCAAGTACTTACACGGATACTACTGCATGGCCTATATATACATAACTTTCTTTATTTAAAGAATCTTCCGCCATCTTGCACTGAATCTCCGATTGAATAAGTCAAAAATCTGAAAGAATAAAACAGCACAGTACAATACATTTATGAAACATCGATTGATTATCCGTCAATCATACAGACTATATTAATCCACACGATATGACCCTAGCGAGGGAAAGACTCCCCGCGTGCGCCAGTCGGATATTATTATCGAGCCTCAATATCCAAACCTCCATATGATCATGCAATTGATACGAATATGAAGTTACATAATATTTTGGTAAACCAAACATTTTGGTCAACCAAATCGTTACATATTTGATTTGTAGGTGTTCCCAATATTTAGAAAGCACTGTAATCGAGTCATTATATTTCCCAGACAAATACGTAGCATTCCACTGAATCCGCAGCGAATAAATCGGCGAGTCTGTTCAATACGCTTATTCACAATAATCAACTACGTTTTCATTGTTCGTTTCGAATTCACCTTTTGCTTAATATACGTACATAACTTAATCTGTTTTTTTCAAATCTTAAATTGCTTACCACTGTATAAAATAAATCAAAGTTGGCTGGTCCACTTATTTAGTGCCGCTTACGCAATTTAGATTATGGCATCACGGAAGAAATGAGCACAGGAAATTGCCATTTAGAAACGGAAATCCTCTGAAGACCGAGCCACAATAAAAAGAACATAATAGGCCATCATTCGATTAAATTATTGAATAAGCCCAGTGAAAAACAATTGATTACTGTATAATAGTAAACTACCATACCGATAACTGTATTTGAACTGTCCAAAAATCGCAAAGAATTCACCAATCGATGTTGATAAAATTATATCAATGCAAGATCGTTGCATCGGTTATATTTAAGCCGACCATTTCGTCAATGACGCGATTTGCATAATAACATTTTGAAATACTACGAATGATTACCGCAAGCAAGTACTTACACGGATACTGCATAGCCTATATATACATAACTTTCCTTATTTGAAGTAACTTCGGCTTTCTTGCACGGAATCTCCGATTGAATAAGTAACAACCCTGAAGATATATCGGAAAAAATATAACTACACAGTGCAATGCATTTATGAAACATCCTTTAATCGATTAATCATCCGTCAATCATACAGAAAAAAATTTATCCAAACGATTTGACCCTAGCGAGGGAAAACGCATCAAAAGACTCCACGTGCGCCAGTCGGATGTTATCAGCGAGCCTCAAATATCCAACGTCCATATGTTCATGCAATTGATACAAATAAGAATGAGGTCAATCTCCGTTACATAAACTTTTGGTCAACCAAATCGATACTTATTCGATTTGTAGTTGTTCCCAATATTTAGAAAGCACTGTGATCGAGTCATTATATCTCCTAGACAAATACTTAGCATTCTACTGAATCCACAGCAAATAAATTGGTAAGTCGGATCAACACACTTATTCAAACAAATCAACTACGTTTTGATTGTTCGATTCGAATTCACCTTTGCGAAATATCTGTTTATTCAAATCTTAAATTGCTTACCACTGTATAAAAGAAATCAAATCTGGCTGGTCCACTTATACAGTGTCGCTTATGCAATTTAGATTATGGCATCACGGAAGAAATGAGCACAGGAAATTGCCATTTAGAAACGGAAATCGTCTGAAGACCGAGCCAGGAAAAGAACATGAATTATTGAATAAGCTCACTGGATAATAACTGATTACTGTATCAAGGTTTCGGAGGTTAACAATAGCAAATGCAAATCGCTCGAACAAACACGAAATATTGTTAAAATGCGTGAGTTCACGAGAACTTAGATAATAGCAATATTAACTATGTATCGCAATATATTCTATATGACCGTTATTAGTGAAATAAACACAAAACAAAAGCCATAGGCTGGATGTTCTTACAAATATTCCCGAAGGCTTGACAATGCTTTTTACAATAATGAATGATCATGACAGAAAAACACATTCGCCGGCATACGATTCTATATCGCTAGATACACGTTTGCCCGTCTGTCACTCTCATAGCTGATATATTCGTCTCTTCATCCTGTCAGTTACTGATACTTTACCATCAGATGTCTGCAAGCTGTTTGCTGTCCACATTGAGTTCATTTGGGTACTAAATCACGTTTAGCTGTTAAACAGCATGTGAACCTGCCCGTGAGTGCTCTGGTAAATAACTGCTTGCGTATAATATGCCCTTTTCAATCATATTCAAAGAATGTAAGGGCAAACTTGTTTACTCCTGCTATGTGGTTACTATACTTATTTTTTACCTACTTATTCATTAAATAATTATTAGATATAGTTATATACGAGGGAAGTGTGGATAATGCAGACCCATTAGTGCTTGCATATTAGTGGATAGGCATACAAGCCACTTCTATCAGGATGTAATTTGAATAAATACAGTCATTTATGTCAACACATTGCACGACACTTTATTTCAGATTTGACTTCCATGTAATTTTTGACCCAATCACCAGTTTTCCGAGTGACTGTTGGACACTACTCTCGCCAGACGAAAACATTACCCTTTACTTATTTGTCAATGAATTCAAACAGCAAACAAACGTGAATTACATATGTGATCCCTGTTGTGTTTTTATCGTCCTTATACGCACGTTATTCGGACCCCATCAGAAGAGATTAAAATGGTACATGTACACGGTTTTAACGTTGTACACGCTGATTCATTTACCAACCAGGACACTTCGAGCTAGACACAAAGAAAACCGCGAACAAAGAATACCCCCAACGGCAGAAGAATACCATTGGCATGAGGTACCTTGTAGAATGAATCGAAGTCTGGCTACAAGGGAAGAATACCCAATGATTTTTCGTTCTGCTTATCAGTATTCACATAGGCCCTTGCTTTGGTACCAGTGACAAAGAGACCAAACAATTCCCGAAGAAGAACGTTCAGCATAGGGCAGATGATCTATTGTCGGGTTATGCTCGAGAATGATCAGAAAATAGGCCATATTAAGTGGGATGGAGCCTGGCAAATTGCTTCAATATCCGTATTGAAGGAGCGATTTTACATTAGGGGCAAATAGCTCAACCAAGGGCCCGTTTGTCGGATAACTGGGACGAGTTTAACTACCATTAGATAATGTATAGGTTGCACTGCATTGAAACCATTCAAAAAGTGTCGGTTGATTTTGAGCCAAATAAATAATATTTATATCTCGTTGATGACCCTTTCGCAATTCGTTGTTTACTCTTTGCAGAAGCATATATCAAATACAACGTTACTGCGCCAATCGATTTTATGTCTCATGAACTTGAAACTAGCACGGAGCACAATGTATAATTGTGATGCAGAAATTCATTTACGGTAATTTATATCAGGTTAGCGCTTGTATTGAGTTCAATGGACGAGGATATATATAAAAAAATGCGTCTCGATATCTTAACCCGCGTGCCGAAAGATCAAGACGCCTCACACGGGACTACTTCTAATAAATGTCGAGAAGGAATAGCTTACATGGGAGTTAAAGATGGGCAACCACAAGTTTCAAGCTGTCCGACTTCCTGTTCCCGACCTCAGTATTAGCTAGTTTTGTTGCTGTCATAAGTTACACCTGCTTGTTCGTAGGTCGGATTCTTGTGAAATATGTTAATATATATCGAGACTTAAACACGACAAAAACAAAACACAGTCCCTCCAATGACGTCAATTTGCGGAAGAACACATATCAATAGCGAGGTAATTGTAGATAGCGCATACTGATTAAAGACCTGTAACTCGCGCTGTTCTAATTGAACCTTTATCAGCTGCATTATTGGTTTCAGCGTTGCTCGAAGTAACTTATGCCCCCTTATTGCCTCACACGGGGATAAGCCCCCTCTTTAAAAGCCTTCACACGTCTGCTGATGGGCTGGGCTCAATAAATCCATTCGCTTACTTATAATTCTGCGAGCGTTTCGTAATAATGAATAAGCCCAAACACAAATCATCGGCTTTATTGTGATAGGATTCTAAAGACAAATGAATCATAAGGACATTTATGAAAACCTCATACAGAATAAAAAGCTTTCATATTTTCGTTTTGCACAAGAATTACATCCACGGGTGTAAAGAATCTCACGATTTGGTAGATCGTACGCCAATTTGTATCCTTGTGTGGTAAAAAATTTAGATGATGGGCGCTACAGTATGAATGTAGTTGTCTTTGAGACTAGCTTATAGGTGCAAGAAACTAATCTGACAGATCATTTGCGACCGCATGCATGTGGTGCATGGTATTCGTTTCATGTCTGATGTTGATGAAATATAAGCTTGTATTACAGAAGGAGTGTGTAAAACATACTCCGTCATACCACAAACTGAGGAGCAGTATGAACTGAGAGGCGAAAAAACTAAATTGCACTCCCCATCACCCAAAGATGCTGCGCTCAACAGCTGCAGGATACACTTCACTCTAAATTACAGTCCTCGCCACTCACCCCCCCCCCTCGTTTCAATTGTGCTAAAATAGGGATATAGTCACAAGCACACTCATATCCCTAGAGGACGAGAGTACATCGTTCGGCTTAACTCCACATAGATAATTTAATGGACCTCAAACATTGAAAAGATTCCATTTATATGACTCACGATATCTGTCTCTAGCTTATAAGAGAACATCGAAACCAATATTATATGATTTGTATTACCAATATTGAATGTCACATGGGTGGAATATATTTGCGAAGAAAGTTATTCTCAACAAAACGTCACAAGTTGGGATAAAGATATATCGGATAATGAAAAATAGTCCAATATATAAAATTTATCAAACGCATCTCACTTATACCTGCGGGATGTAGCGGTCAACCCTTGCGACGGGGAGAAAAGTTAACGGAGGTAATTATATATATACATATATAAGAAGAGCGAGAGAAGATATATATATATATAGAGAGAGAGATAGATATATATATATATATAGATATATATAGATATATATAGATAGAGAAGATATATATATAAATTATATATATATATATATATATATATATACATATATATATATATATATATATATATATATATATATATATATATATATATATATATATATATATATATATATATATATATCTATTTATATTTACATGAATATATACATTTAATGACAGTTAGATTACCCACCGCCTTTAATTTGTAACCCGGTTGATATGGCACTATAAACATGGCTATTCCAAAATATTTGCCGATCCATTGAAGGGCGTTTATAACATGTGACACATTGATAGTTTAACAGATTCTGTTTCGTGGAATCGCGAAATCCCATATCGTCAAGTATCTTAGTTTCTTTGTGTCATCGACTTAAATCGAGTTGTAATGACATCCACGAAGCCATTTGTAGATAACTGTATGCAAATGATCAAACCCGTTGCAATGCAATATATCTATAGATTGTTCACTGCATTGCAGTCGACCTTTTATTTATAATTCAGCGTTGTACGTGATATTTTTTCTGCTAACCTCTTATGGGAGTTTCACTTTTCTTCAATAAAGTCCGTATTCGAAAACAGCAATAACGGTGATGAGGAAACTTATGTTACGGGCTTCACATTTAGAGTTTACACACCCGCCAATCATCAGCCACAGTACTAGTCACGAGCTGCATACTGAACGGACTAGAGAAAAAATGTGCCGATAATTACTTGCAGTAATGGTAACGAAAATAACTCTTCGTTCGACTAACCCCATGAAGAAGCCAAACAATCATTCCACTTCTGCACGTACGAATTCGTTTAATGCCCTGACAATATACCTAGCAATAAAATTCTCCCCATTTTGCTTCTTTGTAGGCAGTGTCTTCTACGCCGTATAAGCACGCCTTGACTAAGTAATATTGGATGAATTAATTTAAGCCTTACTGCAAATCAATGAACATGTTTATTTTGATTGATCACGAAATAACATTAAGCGAAACAGTGCTTCAAATGCGCTGCGTCGCACAATATATGTTAGGGGATTCAATTTAAATTGAGTGAGCGAAAGATGTTCGTTGTAATTACGAAGAGGTTTATCGCAAGCAACCATAAAATAAGTACACGTTTATATGAAGAAGAGGTTGTACAAGTAATAGAGAAGGGAGGCAAAATTATCCAAGCAGCCCACATAAGCGCCGCAGACCTTTTTTCTACGTACGTTGCGTTACGTCATGAGCATCAAACAGTATGGCCACTTAATGTATAGCTTAACTGTAGCCAAATAATTATAACATTTGATGAGCAATTTGCACATACCGTTTCTTCATTGCATTTTACACAGTATGCACCATACCAATAGACGATTGATTTGCTTAGTACCCATGACTTGGTGTCAATCGCCTTTGATGAAACGCCGACGGAACTCAACAAAGAAAGAAAAGTTTATTGGTGTTGAGACTCGATATTTTTTCTCCTGCAATATCTACTCGTCTTCGTCCTACAGAAAATTAGACCACGTTGTTACGAGTTTTACGGCCCTTATTAGGATAAGTTATAGTAACCTGTCGCGATTTTCTTATGATGAGCGATCAGTTTTAACCGTGACTGTCTATATTGTCGTCCTGCTTAAGTTATACAAGTTATCGTCCTGCTTACAGTACAAGCGAATATCGGTTGTAACAAGCACCAAGTGAACGGATAGTAAGTCGTTGGTTTTTTATGAATAACTCATGCTCTCACGAACGCCACCGTGCAATATATGATTAAGATTTATCAGGCAGTGGTTTGATTTACAGATTTTGATAAGGTGCGTTATTCGCCAGCTGCTTCTACAATGAAATAAATAATTTATATTGATGCTTGATAGTACGTGGTGTTTAATGTAGCACGTATATATTTCGATAAAAAGAGTTAATGTGTAGAACGAATGGTGCGATCTGCACGAACAGCGAGGTCAGCGCCATAATTGATCTAATAATGTGATAGTGGCTTGTTGATCTCTCGAAAACAAACATCACGCGTCTGATGTGCATCGATAGCGTCGTTTATCCGTTATTAAAGGATTATGTTGGCACGCGCGATATCAATTGTCTCTCATAGAGAATAGACTGCGTGGCACCAGGGGATAACGATGAAACTTGTTAAGATGAATCGCATTCAATAGACAAATATTGGTCTATTCGTGGTTCTCTGGCGGTATGGTAAGGACTGGAGATATACTGCCATAACGTTGTATTAGAGTCAGTGAAATACCTGTACAATTCCCTGCTTCGTTTATTTTTCCAATGGACTCGTTGATGTAGAACTCACTATGGTTGACTTTGCCGTTACAGCTTCTTTGTTTTTGTTCAGTTACGATGATCTACCAAACATAGTATATTAATATATATAATTCGTACCAAATAAATGCACCTGTAATTTTTATTCTACCGTCGTTTTGCCGTGTTCCCGAACATCACTACTACATTTTCTGATGCATTAAAAACTACATCAATCCTGATTTGGGTTCAATCAATTTGCATCATCGCCAGTGAAGCAATTTGGTTAATCGTCAATGCTTAGAATAGGTTACCGGTATTATATTTACATGGGCTGAAAATAATTATCTGCATATTCTCCAACACATGTATATATCTATATAATCATTTATATATATATAAATCTACATATAAATAAATATGAATATAGTATATATATATGCATATAAATATATCAATGTATATATACATGTCATTATATATACATATATGTATATATAAATATATATGTATATATATGTATATATATATAAATATATATATATAGATATATATATATACATACTGACATATGAATATATATATATAATTATTTATATATATATCTACATATAAATAAATATGAATATATTATATATATATATATATATATGCATAAACATATATCAATGTGTTATATATATATAGATATGTATATATAAATATATATGTATATATATGTTTATATATATATAGATATATATATATAAATATATATATATATATATGTATATAGATATATGTGATATATATATATTATATATATATATATATATATATATATATATATAGATATATATATATATATATATATATATATATATATATATATATCTATATATATATATATATATATATATATATATATATATATATATATATATATATATATATATATATATATACGATATATACAATCGCAATATATGCGTACTGTTTGGCTGTATTGGGCATTTCTTGATTTGAGCCTTCCCCCTATTTACCACATGATTAGCGGGGCAAGTGGGAGTTTGGGAAAATAATTAGCAGTGTGATTATTACACGCCGAGGTCTACACTCGCAAATCGCACCTCGAACTTCATGTTTCATTGTTTTTGGGGGGCACTTACTAGCGGCAGCTTGCAACCACTTGAATAGACAGCTATGTACCAGACTGTTAAACATGTTAAATGTGGGGATTATTAGGCAGGTGAAGGGGCCCTGCCATTTTACAGTACTATTGACAACACCACCAGGAAGGTATGTGTATGCGTTTTGTCAATCACCTATAATGTGGTACACCTTAAAACAAATGAGTTCACCAGTTACCGGTCAGAAAAACAGGGAATATAAAAAAAAACCGGCATCTGATGTTTCAACCTTCTTTAGAAGCAATGAATACATTACTGCCTCCATATTCATAATGGAACTGATTAGAGTATTACTCATTGAGCGCTGACTGTGTAAGGTATTGATAACGAAATCTGTTGGTGGTGGACTTATTCGATTAATTACAAGGCAAACTGTCCCATCAACTAAAGCACCTCATATAAACGTTGCATCCACGGCGGTCAAAAGAATACATCTCATCGTATAACGGGCTCCCGCCAAGATTCCGGAAGTTGGGACTTACAAGGTGGCTCTCTTGGTGATACGTGTATCACAAATATCAAGTCATGTCTGTAAATTTGTTATTGGTAGAACTATGCATGAATTGAAGATTAAGTTGAGTGAAAATAAGAGAAAGCTACGACCTTCGTGCAAATATTCTTCTTGGGTTTACAAGAGCACCCCGTCAATTGAAGCTAATATATTTGGAAAACGGCCACAAAGGACAGCACCCACTCGAACCTCCTAAAATATGCAAAGCAAGATATACTGAACATGACTCACGAAGAATGGATTTATCTGGGGATACTATGAACGGACAAAATGATAAGCTAGGTAGTAATAAGGTTCTGTGGGTTGCTGACCTATATCACAAGAGGACGCTGAGAGCGAAATAAATGCTGATGCACTACATTCACATCTAGACTCAGCCACGAGAGAATACGTTGAATAATCCAAGCCTCTTTTTACTGATTGGGAAGAATGATAAATAGATTTGGCAATTACAGCGAATGCGCGGTCATTTGACTAAAGATATCTTACGCAGACACCAGGTAGATTTTTTTTGCACGGGGTCATCAACTATTTGCAGTTGCCGAGGATGATCTTTCTGATGCTATCATTGTAGCTCACCGCTATAAATAGACCGGCAACATGGTATTGATATATTTGACGCACCTCTGCAGCTGAATATGGGTGACAAAATCCATTGAACAACAATGAAGCGCTTGACTGACTTGCAAGTCAATAACCTTGCTCCTAACCGAATGTTGAACCATATCGTCCTGAAGACACCAAACCGCACCTTGCACTTATTCAAAGGGGCTCTTCGCCGATTGCCATCCATTTAAGTTCCGTATCGAAGTAACTCCAACCAACAAATTATATAAATGAGTTGTTATGATTTACTTTTGCTATCACATCATCTAGAGCATGATTATAGTAAAAGCAAACGATAGGTCACATTAGATGATTGATATGGCGTGTAATGGTTTACATTGGATTATTGTACAGCGGTACTTTCTGCCAATTAAACGTCGCACAATCGTAATTGCCTATATTTAGCTTATTAGCTTTCTCAAAAATAATATTGCATTTTTAAACTCGCTCTAACTATGTACCACAATTACACTACCAATCGTCATCAACTGTATCTGCGGCCCTTTGACAGAATGATAGCGCCATCACTCAACGGTGTTGTGCTGTTATTAATTAAACTTATACCGCACGTTTCCGTAATTTGCTTTATTGGTGTACACATGAACTATAACATCCACTTCAAGCCGAGCAATATTGTTAAAAAGCTATTTGACAAGGAATAGAATGTTCAGCACGGTTTGCATAAATGATTGAATATTCTGATCAAATATACAGATTAACAGATTGTGTCGCAGCTATAAAGCAAAGCGACTCTGTATATTTAGACCCACATAATCACTCAGGGACCTATGGAGCGTTTCTTCAATTAATGTAATGGCTCCTCTTCCTCGCATTCTCTTTTGAGTTCGTTGCCGATACAGTCAGCGTCTATACTAAGATATGTTGCCAGGCTGGTTAGTCGTGTTCATAATAAGGTTAAATAGTGTGTTACGTCACATCATTTGTCTATGCTTTAACTGATCCATAATGAACTTCACTTAATCAATCAAGCGTTACTGCATTTGGTAAATCCCTAAATTGCTATATAACAGTATATGGCATATACACAAACCAATTACAAAGTGAGAGAATATCGCACGAGTAGATCAAATATGATTAAGCGGTTTATCTTGTATGTATCAATGCAATATCAATTCCAGAATTATCAATGGTGTACATCGTTTAACGAGCCAATGTTGAATGCTGCTACGGTAATTTAAGTGATCGGGAGTTGTCACTTGTGTTGTGGGCTGCGGTCGCCATTTTGCACATTTGCAGTTTTGTTTGCAAGTCACGGGAAGGGGAATGCTTCCCTAGATCATAGGAAATCTTTAATCTTCATATCTTATGCGAATCTATACGATCTTCCCAAGTGGAAATATATCTATATGTTTTCATTAGAAGCACGAGTTTCTTGTCTCTTGACCTGGTAAAACGATAATTATCGAACGCAATAAATGACCTCTAATCCAGCAAAACATTTTGGTTACTCGAGTCCTGAAATCAAACCACGTGTCCCTATTTCCTAAATCTTGCGATGTTCACTGACTAGTAATATTACGTCTCTCACAGATATATCTTTTTCTTGCTCAGCTCCTAAATTCATTTACTTCGTCAAGCTTCCACTTTGAGGTTGAACGTATTAGTCAAGAGACACAGCTCTTCATCAAGGTTGGCTTTTGCTCAATAAAGCTGTTCCTGGCTATATAGCATAAATTGATGGACATCCCGTCTGGTGTCAAATAGGCCGCCTTTTATAGGTATCGGGATATTCGGCTAATCAAACTTTTGACTGGGGCGACTGCCCCATAATTGCCGAAACCTTCGTCTTTGCACGACCGATTTCATTTGCGATGTTCTGGCAGGTTCTTAAGCTTCAGCGAATTCGTACCCATCATTTGTAAACATTGACGAAGTAGCAAATCAGCGTGCATAAACGTGATGTAAACAAACGGTTAATGAAAATGGGGGTGACGACGAAAGCCCCTGGGACGAGATAGAGGTTGAAATGGAAGGATGGCGACTTGATACCGTTGTGTGGTGCACCTGTGCACATTGAAAAAAATCCCCACTATACAAGAGATATGTGCTGCCAGGAAACGCCAGATGCAGCGATTCGTGCAGTTAACCTCAGCTATACGAAGGACTGCACTTGTGGCAAGAAACGACATAATAAGGGGTGATATTCATTGGCCTCGGCAGACGAGTATGTTTCCGTTGTATATGAGTTGTTTGTGCTAAAGCGTATCATAAATGATATCCACTAAGTAGATTCTACATATCTATTACAATGAAAGGAGTCTAGTTAACATAGTGACCTTATACCTTTGGCACATTCAGATTCTTTAGTGACCATAACGACAGGGTAAATCGTGATACCAAATGTATAAAATGCATACATTGTGATGCGGGATCGAAGCATACAGAAAATGTATCCCATTGCGCGTCATTTCTACAATACGACACACATTCCGAAGTCAACCGGACAGTAGATCGGTTTGTTTAAAAACGGAAAGGATCCTTGCCGCGCATATGAACTTAAGTAATTTTGTTTTAAAACCATTTTCCAGGACTTGTTTATTACTTAACATCAACTTTGTTTTGTATATATGGAACACGATTAATTGCGTGACACATACATATGGTCTTTTAATATTTTGCCGACAGTTTATTAGCACGTCAACAAATAACAGCACTTGCGTCATTCAACAAATATGAAAGTTATAATTTCACAGCAAGTACGAAGAAATATAAGATCACAGGACTAAATTTTATCATCAATAAAACGCATGCAATATGAAATGCATTTAATCATGTCAGCGACTAAAGATTAGTCTGAATGGACGCCACAATCGGTTTTTGTCAGACTAAGAATGGCATGTATAAGATTTACAAAATTCACGCAGGTTAAACCAAAATCATTGGAACCTATAAGCAGCATTCTGCTATGTTGGCTTTGCTTTGTGCATAAAACCGAGATTGCCGGGGAGATAAGGTAAAGCTACCTCCATACCAGATTGGCAAAACACCGGAAAAGGATCAAGCCTCCGGAAGTAAATCGGTTCACAAGCTTAGCCTGCAAGTTATCATTTTGTTTTATTATTAATTGTTTTATGACATGAATAATGCTGTTTGCATATATATTTGGCCCTTTGAAAAAAATTGGGCAGTTATTAATTGCCTAGGTAGGTGGGTCCGATTCACTATCTTCAACACCTCAGCTTATTTCGTACTAGGTATTTTTATTTTACATTGACACAGCCGATAAAGCATATTTTATTTTCTGGCTTACATTAGAACCTCATCCACAAACATCCACAATCGGCAGAGCCAGTAGATTGTTAAACATGGATCTTAACCACTGTCTTCAATCACTTAAAGCATCAGTTGAGATCGAAATACATCGTGAATAAATGTCAAGGAGTCGTATATCTGAATGCGTTTATGCAAAGTACTACGAATATTCTCTGACCCAAAAAATAAATGAATAATGTTCTCCGGTGATATCCCATTAGTTAAGATGTCATGGGCCGTAATGATGTAGCGAATAACATATATCATCGTAGATGTATAAAGAATATAATAGTACAGTTGGTCGTGCCTTCCAAAGGCGCTGGATGTAGGCTACGTAGTGTAATATATGCTGGTGCTTCAGTGACTTATATAAACAGAACGAGCGGCCTGTCGAAATGGGACATATTAGCCTCCAATGCATACAAACATTATCAGACAAATTAAATTAGATGAGTTCGTAGATTAGACAATAATAGATCATATGCTTCTGCTGTAACACATTCGGCATCTGACCGTTTGACTTATCGGTAGCAATACGCACTGTACTTACTTGAACAATCACCCTGGACTTTGAGGCAGCAATGCGGTCAGCCTTGCGTTATATCCTTCCCAACGTTCTCCCATAAGTCGACATCCGTGGCTTCGTCTTCCATTGGACAAAAGCTGTGTGACGCAAGATATAGAATGCGGTCTACAACCTGCATACTACGTGGGACGCCTATATAAAGGAAAGGAAGACAGTCCATGAAATGCTTCGCGTCTTTTCAGCCACGAATGCTCCGATTGGGCGTTCAGAGCAGCTGCAGTATTTGAATAGATATTCACGAATAACTGTTTATAATGTTAAGCTGATTGGCTATTTATTCAGGAATTTGATGTTTGTTCATAAGTGGTAGATACAGTATTTTATGAATATATGCTGTGAATTTAATGCTTTCAGAAATAAGGTATGGCGATTAGTGATGCAAATAAAATCCATGAACGCTAAAGGCAAGCAATACGACTGCAGTCGCTGCATATAAATTGTTGGTTTTTTCAAGCAAAATGTTCAGTCAATCATCTTGGTGGTCACAAATGAAGTGGTGGTCACCAACAGTTTAAATATCTACTTCAAAACAGTGAAGGGGTCACACTAGTGACGGGCCAAATGGGTGAATCATTTCAGAGAGCATTTGGAATTACTGACACTGTTGTTGGCGCTGCAAAAGACCTACTCGTTGCCTGGTAGTACATTGAAAACAAACAGCTCTTATCAATAACAGTAATAAATAATTTCGCCTGACGATCCACTTTCATTAATAAGGATGAAGAGTGCCCGCTATATCTGTATAAAAGGAGTATGTTGTTAAAACACAAGAGCTGTCTCATATGAAATATACCCTTAGTATTACACAACTAACAATTAATATTTTTTATCCATATATTCCACACGTGTTATGGATATATTGCATTCATGCCTATGACAATTATTTTTTCTATCAGATAGCATAAAACATTTCAGAGTGCATTTTGAATCACTGATACGGTTGTTAGAGCTACAACAGACGTACCCAGAGCCTGGAAGTAAAGTGAAAACAAACCACGCTGATGTATCAAGTATTTGTAACATACTATAATACGACTTAAAGCAAATCCAGCAGGCAACATTCAAGCCTTGATGGGTCTGAATGAACCAAGCTGACGTGGTGCCAGTGTTGTGATCTCATTGTCCCATGTTCGATCCGTATTTCAGCTAAAACACATCACCAACCAAGGGTGCTGAGCTGGCACCCTCGTTGACATAGGACTTAGCGTTGCAGTATATAGGTTTACAATTATCTTGTGATCTATTTGCAAATCAACCCACCATTAGTTTCATCCTTAGGTTAACTTTTATGACGACGGGCCTGTAATATTTATAATAGCCCCATGATAATTAAGGGCGACCCAGTACACTTATTATAACCTATATAACATAGTGATAAATATACTGAGTTGATAATGGCATTGATCGCAAGCACATTTAAAGTGAACGCGTAGTTTGCTTGGATGTCATCATTTGGTAGGGCGGAGGCGTTAAAAAAACAACACAAACGGCCAGCGGAATAATCACCCTAATAACCTAGATTGTAGAATAAATAGGGTGATGAGGATAAAAGTAATTGTACTGCGCTTTGATTGTCATTGCAAGGTTGGCAAACACGCATAATCGGAGAAGACCTCCTTGAGCAGCAACCCAAACAAAAGCCCTATCATCATTCATCAGCTAGAGCCCATTACCTTGGGGCGATAGTCCAATGCGGTACCGTTGCACCACAGTTTCGTGTGCTGTTAGTAGTGCATCAGTTCCACTGTTTCCAGCCTGTATGCTGAGATTTCAGTTGTTCGGATAGATGTCATACTTCAACGATAAACGACAGTGCTGAATTGACGCCGAAATGTATAAGTATAAAATTGGAACTTTCAGAACTGATCTCGATTGTACATTTTATTCCATAGATATGACCAGAATGTTCGAAACCTGTGGTGTTTTGACGGGCCTTACGTGTGGACTGCTTAACGTCGCAAATAGTTTTCTGTCGATGCAAGCTATCATTTATGCACAATAATTAGATGGATAAGTTCGGATGAGTCAAGATTATTTTGAATATTCAAGCTCAATCTGTACCACGTGTCCGAACCATTATAAAGTTAGTCTTCCACCTCAAGAGAAAACGTACTCGCCTATTATATCCACTATTGTATAAGCAGACCTTTCTCAGCATATCAAAGCGATACATTAAGCTATAGCATGCAAACCTTATAATGGTGAGATGAAAATGCGTTAATGGGAATGTCGAGATGATGTTTATCATTTCTTAGTGTACTATTATTGTCCACACAGTTGGGTTGCCGTAGCCCTATTTATAAAATCATGTCCAGTACTGATATTTGACCGTTACTACTAGCAACAAATCGTAATAGTAATAATTATTTACAGCCCCATGCTGGTTGGTATACTTAGCTGAAGGTGCAGCGGTGTCCCATGATTATTGCTTTGAACGACTTTTGGGATGGTTAACGCTGAATGATGACTACCATTCATTGCGTTTATAAACCGTAATATTGCGACGCCATTACTCACGATCTCTATGAAAGTATATCATCAAGCTCGATTAGAGCCTTTTGTTGACCGGGTCATTATCCTGCACATCTGCTACAAACCTACCTTGACAAGTACACACAAGCTTCTTTAAAGCGCATATTGGAGCGCGCCATTCATCACAATATCATCCTAAATGGACCATTTATTTATTAACACCATGTAATATTTTATAATTGAATGGCATTCAGACGAATCGTCGATCAATACCCCAATACAATGCTGAGCGGATGCCGCATGCTATAAACAGATAAATACCCTTCTTCAACCCAGCATTTATGGCTGATTTAAAAGACAAGATGGCCAAAGCAGCCTTTAGCGTTACTCGTAGAGCATGTATTTTCTTCCTCGTGACTGAAAAAGACTGGGTTGGTTACTCTTTGTGATCACTCGGTTCGTTTCGGATTTACGGAATGTGGGCATGTCGTTTATGCTCTATGTAAATGAAGGCTGCTTATGCACCACCAGACCTGTTGTTCCACGATTCATTGCACGTAATTTCTGGTATCAGGAAAGACAGTGAAAAGTCTACATATTTCATGGATCAAATGACGTGCAGTCAAAAAGTCAAAAAATAATAGTTGAATCCGTAAAATGATGCCTGAAAGAGTCAACCATACCGTCATCGACGACTGACGCTATCATAAAACATTTAAACGGGTATGGGTTATATGTTTACCTGGATCAAATCCGACGTATTTAGCGCTGAATTGTAAATATTAGTAATCAATTAGTGGTTTTCCATACGCGATGGAGGCTCTTGTAAATCAGCTCCATCTTCAAACCTCATTACAGGTCTTTTACTCTTCTCATCTAAAATGAAAAGGCATCCGGGTCGATTCTTCGTTACAACAGTGTCCAAGTGTGGTTATCACAGCATTTTATATCGAATATTGTGGCATGTGTTCAATATGGAAACGAGGATATACTGCAAAACCACACACGTTAAGTTGGCTATTTGATGATACCTGGTTATAGTCACCAGCTACGTTGCTTCCGAGGTCATTACCTGAAATGTCGGCGTATACAGAATTATTATCGACATTGCTTATTTGCTTAAGTGGTGAAGGTGGCACCCTTGTCCCACAAAAGGTAATTGATCGCTTTATCGCGTTCACCTAACAGTCACACAGTCAAAACATCACCAAATGTCCTTGGAGAGAAATACAATTTGTTGCGTGTAAAGCACCATTAACAGATTCGGATTGTTTCCGGGATGAATTGTCGATAATGTGTTTACAATGAAAATGAATTATAAAACATCTCGCTGCAATAAATAAAAGCTGTAAGTATTCATCCATACAATGCCGGTGCTTATTTCTGCAACATAATTTATCCGTCAAATATATCGTGCGACTTGCAATGTAAACGGTTTCCCATCAATTGCAAAGTACTATTGAAAACTCGAGAATTTCTCTCGTAGTTGTTTTATTCATGGTGTATGAGATTACTACTCGTTGATCAAACATTGCTTCGGTTGCAAGAAGCGTTACCCACTGGATGTGACTTTACATTGTTCTGAAATATGGTTAATGCATGCCAACATGCTGAATGGTAAACATGCTTGAATATTTAAATTTGACTTCACAAATATCACCTTACGTAGGGCAATCAATGGGAAACAATGCAGTACAAAAGCACATACCGTTCTCTACTTTTATAATGTCACCCATGAGCCCTACATGCTAGATAAACTGCAATTCGCCTACAATATAAGTCTTACGGGAGAATTGCTCGTGGTAATCGGGTCAATCTTTTTCTGCCGAACTGAAAGAATCTAGTGTATGCCTGTTGCGCAAGTCACTTAATGTCCTCTGATAATCATATAACTAATTGAAGACGTATTCAATTCCTGTTTATCATTAATACTTCTGCTCGCCAGAATATGGATGACGTGAATATGAGAGTCAAGGGACTCACTTGTCGTATAACACGCTATTTAGACGGCTCTAAGGGATAGTAGAAGATATTGTCCTGTCGGTAAATGACACACTGCAAACCAAAACGGATATTTTACAAAAGGTTATCATTACACTGTTCTACAATTGAAGAAACTATTTGTCTTTCTTTCCGTCATTTAAATGATAGACCCTCTATTACTGGATGAGGCATGTCATTTGTGATATTCTGGGCTGTTTGAGGCCACTTTTGAAGGCCACGTTAGATCCCCAATTAGGATAATTGTGGGTGAGCTGTCCCTGGTCATATTTGGCAGATTTATATCAAGACTATAGTAGGCCTTATGTCACCTCATGTGAAAAAATAAATCCGAACTTGTTTTATTCGTCTGCATGTCCGATGATGACAATACAGCCGATGCGTTACATTGAAAGAGTCAATAAATAGGCAAAACCGATCAATGCAGCGGGATCCGATCAGTACAACCATTGAAATAATAAACCTGCAGCTAGGCGGTTGAATTTGATATAAATGATGAAATACAAGGACATCCGTTTATTACCCGTTAATATAACTCACAGCTATGTTACCAGGTCAGACGTTGTAAAACCGATATGCCCGAAGAAGGGTCAGTACTGTCAACTGCGTGGTGGTAGTTGAATCAACACAACTCGTCAAGCCACGCAGGTAATGCACATCCCTTAAACACTTTAGCTGCCCACTTAAGAATCACAATCTAAGCAGGCATGTTACGTCTATGTTAAGACGTGCATAACACTCGTGAACCGTGCGGATTACAATGACACATTTCATATGCAAGAGGCCCAATCATACTAAACTACAGTTAAACGCAGTTAATGTAATGCTGAGGTAGTCGTCTATTACAAGCGGAATTATGATTATAAGGTTGATGAACTCTTGATATCATATAAATTTAAATTTACACGGTAATGCCACATAGCATGTTAAAGTAGCCTTCGACAACTGGGACATTTTCAACACATCAATAATAATAATAATAATGTCATTCATTTTGGGAGCGCAAAATCATATGCGCTTGAGAGTTCATGCACGTTCCTGTGGGAATATGTGTGTTTTTAGACCTTTCTTGAAAGCCTTGATGGATTGCGCCTGGCGGAGGCTGTCATCAAGATTGTTCCACAGCCGCGGCGCAGCTGTCCTAAAAGATCTGTCACCCAAAGCCCTTCTCGCCCGGGGGACTGTCAAGAGTGCTGTTGGGCTTGCAGAACGGAGTGCTCGCACTGGGACATGCGGGTTGAGGAGGGTTGCGAGGTACTTCGGTGCACCAAGATTGTTTACGACCTTGAACACCACCAGGAGCACCTCATACTTAACCCTTACATACACGGGGAGCCAGTGAAGGGTCTGGAGTATGGGGGTGATGTGATGGAATTTCCTGGTGCGCGTAAGCACTCTGGCGGCCGCATTTTGGGCCAGCTGCAAACGGTTCAGAAGAGAGGCAGGAACCCCAAGAAGAAGTGCATTGTTGAAGTCGAGTCGTGCGGTAACGAGAGCGTCTACCACTCGCTTGCAAGTCTCCTAATCCAGTATTGGCCGGATTCTGCTGATTTTTCTGATGTTGCAGTACATCGCTCGCGTGACCTGCGCCACCTGAGTGTCCATGCGCATGGAACGATCAAACATAGCACCAAGGTTTCTCGCACATTCAGAAGCTCATATCGATGCGTCACCTGCACTGACACAGGGGTCAAAGTCTAGTACACTATTGATGTAATGCTTAGGGGCTACAGCCAGAAGCTCAGTCTTCTCATCGTTGAGCTTGAGTTTATTGCGTGACATCCACACTCTAACGTCGCTGGCGCATAATTCAAGGGATCTAATGGCCTGCCGACGGGACAGCTGATCACCGAGCCTGAACCTTGTGTAGACCTGCGTGTCGTCTGCGTAACCATGTCTGAGCAGAGAGTTGCTGTCAATGACACGGGCTAAAGGCAAGACATAACACAGGAAGAGTAGCGGGCCTAGGACACTGCCCTGTGGCACTCCAGTTTTCAAGGCGATCACATCCGATTCTTCTCCGAGAACTGCGACTCTCTATGATCTGTCTTCAAGATAGCTCTTAATCCAGATGAGGGCTGTCCCCCCGCAGACCAATGATGCCGAATAGTCGCTTAATAAGGATAGAGTGGTCTACAGTGTCGAACGCTGCCGACAGGTCCATCAACAGCAGGAGAACCCCTTTACCTTCATCCCGTGAGACATCAATGTCATCCTTCACTCGGAGCAGCGCCCTCCCCACGCTATGACCTCTCCTGTAGGCCGACTGAAAGGGATCAAACAGACTGCTATAGAGTACCCTAGATTGGATATGCACTAGCACAAAGACATTCTTCGTGTTCGGCTTCACAGTGTGTAGTCCCTGAATTAGACTTTACACTACTGAGACTCCGCACCAGAAAGATAGTTGGTAATGAATAACGACAACGCAGCCGGTTGGTCTCTCTGGATTTTCCGAATTCCGAATTATCCTCTCCTCAGTTCTTGAGGTCTTAATATACCGTTTCGTTTGGCGTGCGACCAAATGGGCAGACGCCTCATTAATTCATCATGAATTCACTAAGCTATATGTAAGGCGATTCACCTTAAACTTGAATGGCCTTTCAGTTGGCCAAGACATTTACATATAAACATACGATTAACATTACACAGGAGATTACAAATAATGTGACTTAAACTGAAATGGCCTTCCACTTGGCCCCAGAACATTAACATACATGCATAAATTAGACTAACCCCCAACAACCCTTTCTAAACTTCAAAGGGTTCGGCAACATCAAAGAACACTCGTCACGTGACCTGGCGGAGGTCAACATTATCACTTTAAACCGTTATGACTTTAGACCGCTACATTATGACACATGGTTCTACTCCACAGGGGGAGCCTGGCCTAAGGCGTCAATCATAACACAGACCATTCCTGGTCATGTGCTCAGTTAGACGACTAGCAACTATCCTCTCAATAAGCTTCCCCAGGAATGTCAGGTTCGACACTGGTCTGTAGTTCTTTAAGATGTTAGTGTCCATGCTTTTTGAGCAGAGGAGTGACAATCCCTTTTTTAAGACTAGTCCGTACTGTCCCTGACATGAGAGACGCATTTACACATCTAGTGATCACCGAGGCCAGTACCTGCAAGACTTTCTCATCCTTCAGCAGCCAAGTTGGCAATGGATCCAGAGGGCAGGATTTCGTGGGGCCCTTCTTGATCAGGGCAATGACTTCATCACAGGTAACTGCAGCAAAGGACTCCAACAGCTCCCCTGCAAGTTTACAGTCTGGTAGTACCCTACCATCATCCACATCAACTGAGTTCATCACCTGACGGATACCCTCAACCTTGTCATGGAAAAAGTTCAGAAAAGTGTTTGTCAGCTCAGTGCTGCTGTTTGCGGTTGGTAATACAGTTGTCTTGGGCTGCAACAGTCCCTTCGCAGTCCTGAATGTGGCACGAACATCACCCTCACTCAGCCTTTGACGGTAGTACATCTTCTTTGCATCATCCACAAGTCGCACCACTTCCTTCTCCTGGGCTTGCAGTATCTGCAAGTGCACTGTAAGGCTAGTTTTGCGGTACTTCCTTTCTAACTGGCGGCGGACTTTCCGCGCTTCATGGACGGTGTCATTATACCAAGAAACTTAAAGAGACGTCATCAATAACTAAGTGTTCGAGTTAACTAAGCTACATCTGTGTATAGATATATGACAAAAAACGAGCACGTAACCATTGCGGTTTCCAACGCTTTGAGACAATCCATATGTGTAACTTACATTTCATTTTTGCCCCGTGATTATCGAGGTGCAACTGTTTGAATACACAAGTACAGAAACTGGCAGACATTGTGAACGATTCAGACATCGCCGGTCCAATTCGAATATTAGCTGTTAACAAAACTCACAGTATTTTGAAACATACATGCAATATATATATATATATATATATATATATATATATATATATATATATATATATATATATATATATATATATATATATATATATATATATATATATATATATATATACTATATATATATATATATATATATATATATATATATATATATATATATATATATATATATATAAATATATATATACATATATATATATATATATATATATATATCTATATATATATCTATATCTATATATATATATATATATGCATGTATGTTTCAAAATACTGTAGGTTTTGTTCATATATATATAAATATATATATATGTGCGTGTATATATATATATAAATGTATATATGTGAATATATATAATATATATATATATATATATATATATATATATATATATATATATATATATATATATATATATATATATATATATATATATATATATACATATTTATATATATCAGTTTAAGATAACCATTCATTCAATATAATATTTTGTAACTTAAAAATGATCATTAGGTTGACGCATTGATTGAATAGACGATCATGTAAATGTTCATAGCGATCAGTTAGTATCCGATACACAATGTGTTGCATTCTCAATCATTGTCGGTGGTTCAGTGCATTGGTGTTCTGAGCCTACAATATCCTACTAACTAGCTACCACGTCTTTGTTCGATGTTTATCAAATTAGTTATTCGTTCTATTCATCTAATGGTAGTCATCGTATAATATAGTCATTGACAGTTGGTTACATGCGTTTTCCGACATGGATGGGATCGGCATAACATTAATCCAGCACAAGCTTATAGAGAACAACGGGCAGTGTTTAATGTTTCACCAAGTGGGTTAGCACAACGGATTGCATTAAAGGCTCACTTTGGAAGAGAACATGAACCCATATGAAAAATATTAAACGTCTATCATTTAGACTGCATTTTGTCCGTCACTTTGATTCCATAGTAATCAAACATCACATATCTAGCTATCTTTTCGACATTCTACGCTTTGTCTTTTGAATGAATTATCCTGCATTAATGTTTTCGTGTATGCTGTATCAAATTAAAGGCGTCGCGAATATACCATAGGTATCGCAACTTAACGCCCCAAATAAACAGAGCTTCAGTTGTTGTTAGTGGTTAAGCTGCTGCTGTTGCGTATATTTTATCGCCAGACAGAGAGTATAGGTTTTATTACGGTTAACATTTGCAAACTAAACAGTTAGCTTTTCGTTATGAACGCAGTGGCTGTGGTTTCTAATTACCCTGTGTATTGTGAATGTTAAGCAATATATGTATTCCATCCGGACAATTGCTGTTTTAGATTGTCTTCGCATGTATTTAAGGTGTGTATTTATTGATTTATCCAGGCGCACACCCATGTATGCGTAAACGGATAGAAACGAGGTTATCTGTGGATTACGAATGAGTGTACCTCAAACGATAACATCATGATGACCATGCTTGGAGGGAAGGATCCGCGAGCAATTACGATGGCACAGAGGACTAGAGACCAAGCAACAAACCGACTGTGACTCTTAAGAGAAAGCTTGAAATATGTATCTACTCTTTGTCAAATTTTCTCGTTTGCTTAAACAATCAGTTTAAATCAACCATTCATTTAATATTACATTAAATATTTGGCATACAAATGATCATCTAGGTTGACACATTGATTGACTTGACATATTTCTTATCACGATCAAGTTCATAGCGATCAGTTAGTATTCTAATTTCAGTTTGCATACTCAAGCATTGTCAGCGGCTTAGTGCGTTGGTATTCTGAACCTACAACTTATCCTGCCACCTACATATTATGTGTTTGTCTGACGTTCTTTTCGTCCCAAGCATCGATTGCTAGTCATCGTATAATATACACTTTGACAGTTGATTACACGCATTCACTACATGGAGGTGATCAACATAGGTATGTTGATGGATGTCAAGCCGCGAAAGCTTTAGGGAATGTAGCATGTAAAGCAGTGGAGGTTCGCTAAGTTGTGTTATCAACGGCGTTCTGTTCAGTGTGTGGTGGCTCCTCGTAAGAGACTTTATCTTCGGCGCACGCATAGTATTTACACCTTGCTTGCCTGATATTAATTTGTGTGCACATAATCATGACTGGTAAGCTGACCTCCGTTTGCTTCTAAAGTTGTTCTGTAGTCATGTTATGACATTTCTGAACCTTTTGCACTAAATAGTCAATAATAGCAGAAATCTATTGGCGATGGTAAAAATTACCATCAAGATTGATTCCACTAGTTAGCAAGCAAATAAGAAGTTCAAAGAATGCAAATCCTGGATATTCACCACAGACTTTATATTTAAAATGTACACACGCGTACGTAATCACCTACAATCCCGGCCACAACATGCTAACTGAATAGGCTATTGGCTTTAACCTGGAATAAAGGAACTTGTCATTACGTGGGGTAGTTGTAATAAACAATGACTGTTCAATCAATCCCATGAAGAAGCTTAATAGCTCTTTTAGTTCTGCATTTACGAATTTGTTGAATGCCCTGACAATAAATCAAACGACAATGGCTGTCCTATTTTGCCTCATTGTAGGCAATATCTTCTACACAGTTTTTGGTAAGTCTGGACCTTCGAGTTTCGTATGAAATAACTTACGCTTTATTGTAAATCCATGTTTATTAAGATTGATCACGGAATACAATTAACTGCAACAGCGCTTTCAATGTGCTGCGTCGCACAATATATGTCAGAGCATCGACTTATATCGGGGTGAACAAATGAGGTTCGGTGCAAATACGATGAGGCAGTTTGAAAACATTCATGCAATAAGTACGCCGTTTATGTGTCGGGCATAAACGAATTAAAAGTGAAGGCGGAAGTTGCGTTCTGCCAGGAATACCAAGCGCTATGGCTGCTTGATACACAGCTAAAATGTGGCCAAATAATCAATTAACACCCTTGGGTAGACATGCCGTGTCTCCCTTGCTTCTTGTCGAATTTGAACTCAATAAACGGGCGTTCTGCTTGGCGACCCATAACTTCTACAATGAAATAAACAATGTCGTATTGATGCTTGACAGCACGCGGCGTGTAAAGTAGCACGTAAACATAGCGTATAAAGCGCACGGTACCAAATGCAAGATCTGAGAGGTATGCCTTTGGTTTTCGGATAATCTGTCTTGTTCGAGGATAATTAGGAATATGTCGCAAAATACAAGTTGTCACTTAATTCATGGCTAACTCCTTAGTAGACACATACACTAACCCCGAACAAAGCAGGGAATGCGAGGGTTTGTCATTGTAATTCAACAGTTTTGAAACACTCAACGACAGTATACTGGATACCTAGATAGCTCAGTTGACTTCCTTATGATGCATCAAGGTAAATAAATTGTGCGATGTTTGTCACTCGTGTCATCAGAGCGAACAATATATACACATTAAGTTATTCTAAATTACATCATCTTATGTACGGATTATATGACAAACAACCAGGTTGCAAATAACGTGCAATATCGTCGTTGGAAGTTTAACCTATACTATGTCATCATCGTCCGAAAGTTGGCTTCAGGTACGTTATTGCTCAAACTTAATGTTGGCTTTCTCTTAATTGGCGTAATGATTGCTCATGGAGAAGCATCACGCGTCTTGGATGTACAGCGATAGATTATAAGGTTATTGTCTCACTTAGTAGAGATGAACACCATTTGAGCATAACCATTCCTCTATATTGATGAGCTATTGAAGTGTTGTTAGCAGATTATTGTGGCATAGGATCGGTTATAATTAAACCTTATATATATTTTTGAAACATTGTAGAGAAACACGTGATCTACAATATATGCTCCTTGGTCGACTATCTTATGCTGCCGGTTTCAGTATGACGCCTCCATACATCAGACGTAGCATAGGGGCTACAGATGGATACAGCAATCGATCGAATGAACAAGCTCTTATAATGAGTGATAGCACAATCACATTTAAGCCTCAAGTCAAGACTTCGCTGACCAACATTTGTAAATCAATATACGATGAATGTCCCATGATGTACAATATAATTTTATAATTATGAGGATCAAAAGGAAACTGTGGTAATGAAAGAGAATGCCACATCTGATTTTCACAAAAGTTAAAGTTGCTGTCGTCACGACGAGCATTCCGCAAAACCGAAAAGAAAGTAGTTTCCTGAATTAACACCTTCCATGTCGTAACCGCATACGCAAAGTAACACTGACGACTCCAGGCATGTCCTCGTCAATAATTTCCCAAAGTCAATGAATCTTGCCTCCTTAATACGTAGTCCCCGTTAGATGTCGATCCTGTGGTCTATTGTATGTCAATTTCTCTGACCGATAATAAGTAGCGTAACCCTTGTACTTGAATTGAACCAATCAGGTTTTCACACCTTCGTATCGAACCCACAACCAATGGGTTGATAAGTGACGTAGTATACTACTGAGCCGCGGCAACCTGCTCAGACGAGATCGAAGCAGCCATTAACTATTTGGGTATTTTTTTTTGCTAGAAGACCTCGACAAAAGCGCTGGGATTTCAGTCAGTCTACTGTTGCAGACGAGAGGTGTCTGTTGGCATGCCACGCCCCACTTGTCTTTTTGTTACATGCCATTCCGGTTAACTAAGCTATAATATTCACGGGGTAATGTTTTTCTCAAGGCACTTATCAGGGCGGGTCTACAACACTCTTGCCAAGCGTAAAAGGCTGATTGTCTGGCTTTTACCTGCGCGGCGGGAGATGGAATTGCTGCGATTACTCAAATTGCACTCAATTGCTCCAATTTCAATTATAGAGTGATATCTATAAATTTCGCTTATATGCACACCTGTTGCTCTTCTCGCGTGTCAAAACAATTTTACCAGACCTTTCGAGATGTCTAGGGCACGTAATATTTCAATCTATTCATGCATCTGAAAATATGGTATTCACGTACCAGATACTACACATTTTGTCACGTTTTGAGACTGTAACGAAGACAGCAGATGAACCTGATGGGATTAGAGAATGTGTATCTCTGATAATTTAGGCTGTAGTCTAATGCAACTGATGTTGCGGTCGAATGGTTTGGGCAAAGTATTGAACTTAGTGCTGTTACAATAAGAGTTTCAGGGAAAGTGACTCATTCTTGTCCGTATGGTTTAATTTTCCCTGCGGGTTTTATGATTCAAGGTGCGAATGTATCGTCTTCGGAACCTTGGAGGTGGGATTTTGCTGTCCGAATCCAGGTATCCTAGGAAGAGACGATAACATGAGAGATTTAACACGGCAAGCGAGCTGTGTCGTTATCATCAGGCTTATGTCGCAGTACACATTATATCCACGGCGTATTTGTTATGATGTGCATATTAGTTACCGATGATTACATCTGCGCTCATTGTAAGGCATTACACAACTCTGGTCTTACAGTCATAGTATTTCTCTAAATAAACATATACTGCCGCAAATTAATTAAAGCTCGACTGATTCAGCGCTAGAGGCACTAGCGGAAGCCGACACAGTCATCGCGTTACTTAACTTGTATTATTGAAATCCTAAGTATTGTGTGGTGCGGTCTTAGACAATGAAAGTAGGCACACATCGTCGTCACAATAACACAATGGATCTGAACATCCATCAGCTATTGTCCTCAATAGACGTTTATATAAAGCTTTGCCTTATAATGCGATAATTGGTATGGGCAAATACACAAAATAAATTTATGATAAGAAGGTGATAATAATATTAATGAATACTTTTATTGGTACTATTTTATGTTTATGACAATGATCACGAGGCCTGTCTTTTGTGCAACGTTTAATTTTAAACATGAGGAGTCCATCTGCATCATTTCACCCAGAGGAAGGCACATATCGCCATACTTGTTTTGGACAAAATCCCGAATTACTGCATTAAATACAACCATAATGTGGAGACTTATTCACAACCTTGCTCCTATATGTTTTAAACCTACAAAGAACTGTGGTAGTGGTATTGCTAGCCATTTAGATTGTTCATATTGCAGAGTTGTGATGTGTAGCTTATAAGCAGTAATGACCCGCGGACATATACTTGTGGCGCATCACATGCTAGGACATGTTTCGGAGTGCATGCCTACAAAACTGATGTTTTGTGTGCGGTTCGACAAATAACAAGCATTTATGCTATAACAGGTGGAAGGATATCTATGCATTATATCAGCATCCAATGACGTGTCTGGCGCCATATTAACGTATATAGCATATATTAAGCCTTCTTATTCCATCATTCAAACTAGAATATTTGTTATGTTGCAACATTTTTCTGACAAAGTCTGCAGTGTCATTTATCTACATCGTATGTAACGAACCACAGAGGAGTTCTCGCACGTGAATGCTATATTATCGGGTGCATAAATCTATTGATATATTACGAGGCCTAGACATCTTCGTCTGATTATCCCATTATAACCATCCAAAATCACGTAATTGTTAAAACAAAGTGAGTTTTATAATGATTCACCAATTTATAGACCTCGCATGCTGAGAAAAATGGACACCGCATTCAATAAACTCAAGAATCTAAATACAGTATATAATGTTACGATTGAATCTGTACCACTGTTGCCGAGCATAATATACACCAGTGGCGATTGCCGTGCTTCGGAAAGTACAACTTAAACATGGCAGTCACAAGCAAAGCTGGTTTACGCTGTGATATCGATAATGGTGTCTGATTAGATAATCATGTTACTTGCACAGCTGGTGTAATGGTATTTGATCAGTGTTCGTAGCGGATTCTTCATGGTGCAATTGCGGATACAACTATCTACTTTGAGCATTTCCGGGGGTTCAATAATGACAATCGGATACGCATATATCTCTTTCGAATAAATATATATCGATTATCTACCTAAAAAATCATCATTCCACCGCATGCACACACAAGGTTCTGGCACAAAAACGCCCAAAGGGAATGCAAAACAATGAACACATCCCTACGTAGCGTTATGCTGTCGTACATATCAGCGTAATCGCAACATATTGCAAACAATATTTAAATGAATATCATAAGCGGAACAACGTTCTGGAAAAAAATGTTCTACAAAGGCTCATTTAAGTGGTTATTCCTCAGAGTATATGCTTTGCATGCATTGTTACATATATATCAATGCATATTCACACATAAAGTCACTGACCTTTCGCGTATGCGGCATCGTCATGCTACAGTAATAGAGCATTAGTTAAAGAAAAAATCGTGAACCTAATTAGGAGGCTCATAAACGTCGCATCCAAAGCATACACAAGCGCCCCATGCCATCAACAAAAATATTTCCATTCATCACGCGTATGTAGTCCAGATTATCATTTTTATTTGATTCAATGGCGGGCGATAGCTTGTTAGTGAGTCAGTGGAAAGGAATTCACTAGCAACGTTTATCATCAAAACATTGTACCTGGCATATGTTTGAGTTCTTAATATGTGCGTCTGCGTATCTCATACGTGAATTTCATTATGTTTCATTTAAGCCTAAAATCGACCACGGAAACTCATCGGGCTACTTATGCTGATGATAATGTAGCGTTTTCACAAGCAACAACCTTAATCTTCATTATCATCGCACATTGAATACTAAGTAGTAAGTAATAACGTGCAGTTGTGGTCATAAATGCGCTACTGGGATTCATCAGAATACACAGCTTTTGCTCATTTCCGCGTATGGAATTTCGTTTCATCAATTATCACTGATGTTCTAAATCATTTGGAGATGTCTGAACCTTGTTATTTGGGATAAAGTTTCATCGGAAATCAAGACAGCAGTTTATTAAGATTGAGCCTGGAATAGAATTTACAGCAAGAGTCCTCGTAATGTGATACGTCGCCAAATACAAGTCAACGCGTCGACTTACACCAAGTTAGCGGATGAGGTTCGTGCAAATGTGATTATCTTGTAATAAGAACACTGTGTTAGCACTCTCTATAGATCAGATAGGAGTTTACTATTCAACCAACCGGTAGGATGCTGGATATATATAAAATATCATAAGCCTATTATTTCACGACAGTGTCCGTCTTGCATTGTCGTTAATACTGTCTTATTGATACTGCATGCTCAAAACATTGTCAACAGACCGCTGCTGACATTATGAGAAACGTAAAAGTTGTTTTGATATGTATATATGATTTGCTTCTTGTCTTTAGATTGGGTTGTATTCATACTCCCTTTACCATTTTAGTTCGGATAATGGCTGAACAGTATATGCATGCAAATATGTGATAACATCCTTATCATTTGGAATGTCAATTTAACCTTCATATAGGTAGAACCCATTGCAACATCACCGAATCAAGGATTGGGTCAAGTAAACGGCATTTGTTTTATCTTTCTACAATAACAACAATGCATCCTCGAGGACGTGATTCAGTTTTCGCGACACGATAAGACACAAATAAGCAAATTTAGCAAGGAAGATTCAAGTTATTATCAATAAGTGACGTCAACCGTTTTCAAACTTCATCGCATCACCTATCCCGTCGGTCGTTGGCTACAGCACTGTTGATTCTGTCCAGTTTACTCAAACTAATCAACCAGTACAATGGAACACCACTAGCACGCTACGTCTGAAATGATATCAAGAACCACCAGTATTGCTTCCTTGATCAGTGTCGTGTGTTTATGTGATGTTCGTGTCAGAAATAATACATTTGGTTTATTCAACTGACTTTGCTGACCCATTTTTTCCGTTTTACCCTAATAAGCAGCGCAGTCCCCTAAGAAACAAATATTAAGGCCTCATTGAATGTAGCTAAAATGCGGTGAGGTAATCATCATTCTTTATATGCGTGTCTCCACGAGTCGCACATGAGCCAATTGATAATTTGCTGATGGGTAATAAATGTACACAGCGGTATATTAATGTCGAGCCAAAAGTATTATACCTTATTGATATTGACTGCTCGTTGTTCAACCGAAATGTCGCGGAAGTTGATTGCAGTTAGAATCTTCACGCAAAGACAATAATATACGCACATCTGATCTTCGACAATCATATAGAAATCCACCACTCAACATAGCTTTACAAATCCCAACTTAAAAATTTACTCGGATGAACGTGTAGGGAAGCTGTCCTGATTAAACATTAAATGTTCTACAATTTCTCGAGCAGTGAACTCATGAAAGAGTAACCGAAAGTAATCAAATCTTACTTGACACGAAATGACCGTTACTGTCAACACATAACTGTCGTCTCGTTGAAATGTTGCCAGGGCACTCGTTATGTCAATATTGAAATCCATGCAAATACCAACGCAAGTGGAAGGATACTGGATACATAATATAACGGGCATTAGTTTACGTGACAGTTTTTAATATGGCTGGTTGTTAACTTATCTATTCTGCAATGAAATAAACATGGTCATGTCAAAGATTAGTAGCTTGCTGCCTACGTCCTCGTGTGACCGAGGCGGGAATAGAAACCATAGATCCAGGTGTTGAAGTCAATGCATTGAGCAGTGAATTGTATAGTTAACCCTCTAAGGCTTAAATGAAGTGATCTTTTAAGGGTTTGCACACGAATTGCTAGGGTATGACATTACATTGCGTAGCAGATGCAAATACGAGAATTGGGAGTGAACTCAACACTTGGACGATGTAAGTGGCTTCAATGAGAGACGATATGCTGTTAGATTGCGATGTGAAAACATTGAACACCAAACACGTTCATCCAGATATCGGAAAAGGGTGTGGTGTGTTTTTTATATATCTGATAAGGAGTAATGGATTAAGTTAAAGGATCGACAAGTTGCGTTGATAGCTTTTACAGTTGGTCAGACAATAGAAACTATCTAGCTGGTTACGATTTTACAGTGAACTTGGTGAGGAAATTGCAGCTGCTAGGTTATGAGCTGCTGCACCCTTAATTCGTATGATGAGACTGAAGACATCAGTCACATATTGGGTGTACCTGATATGCTAGATGATCTGCATGACAGGAGTTGTGATGATCTGATTGATGATGATGATTAAAAGTTAAAGGAATATTTGATGTGCTCTTCGAGGCAGGTTGTGTATGAAACAAAAATTGAATGAGGGTGTGTGAGATTAAACCTCTTAACCTCTTATAGATACCAGCATCTATTTGCTACTGTCTGCTAGATATTCTCCGCGTGTGATTTTCAAATATAATGCTGGCATGTTCATCCGATTAATTTTGGGTAAGATCTTCATGCACAATAGGGTAACACTCTATTTGATAATGAACAGGCGAAACCAGATTGCCATAAAAGCTCAAGCCAAATCCTGTCGATGTACATATATGATATGTGTGAGTTTGAGTGAATGGCCAAGTGGGTACCAAGTGAATACATCAGTATAATGAGACCCTATGGATTCTCAATGGATTTTCTCTGGATACATGGAAATAGGGGGACAGGCAGACTGACCAACCGGGACGCTAACTTATAAAGTACGACATGAAGATTGACCGACTCGGACCCATTAGCATGCATGAATAGAGCAAGATCCACAGATATGATCAAGAAAGAAATTATGAAAGATGAAGTGGCAATATTCCACCGAGCAAATTGATGTCAAATATGGCGCATGCAAATGACCATTAGGGTATTGCAGCATTAAGATGCTAATCTGCTGTATGTGCAGCGATATGAACCATGAACACGGTGAGGCTAGATGATTTCACGCAACAGATTGACATATAATCAGTTTTAGTACAGCTAATCATGACCACGCATAAATTGAGTGTATCATGTTCTTTGCTACACTGGAAAAAATAAACGTTGCCAGGCTTCATGATATAAGTATTTTCACCTGTTGTGACCTGTGGTGATTGATTTTGCGTTTTACATGATCAACATGATTCAGCTCACATAGTGTCCAATATATGGTTTTAAAACAGAGCTTACAAAGCGCGTGCAGTAAATATCATGCTCATCAGTGCTCATTGCCAATGTCTGGTCTTACTATATAGCTGCAATCATTGTTAAGGATAATTGATCGACGAAAATGTCACTTACGCAAATCTATTAGGTAAATAGCTGCGGCAATTCTTTTTCAGAACACGATAAAATGAGGCGATAATGTGTAGCGAACGTATAGACAGTGCAGCGAGGCTCTTTTCGGACAGAGAGCAGTGATGTTTCAATAGCCATGGCAATCAATATATAATTTGATGATTCTTACAGATGAAGGGTAAACAGATGGGTAAATGATCTAGTCTGGTTCAAAACCTTACAACTCTTGTCTCTCCGTTACTGCTAACAACCAATTTGCCTTCATTTATCACCTAAGCAAGTTAATCGAGAGGTCGTTATTGACGAGTAATATGTTTCCGCGAAATGTATTGCCAATTCAATTACACAGAACTCCCTAAAGATTATTCAGATGGTATGGTTGATGGACAACAAATGTACCGTGCCCTAGTTAATAGCATCCCTGTGCTGATCCGATTTCTATTTAATCATCCAGAGAGTGTAATTTAAGCTGTCTACTGTGCCTTCCCAGAAGGCGTGTTGTATTATGAACCCCATTGACGTAGGTCTAAGCGATGACTTTTTTGTAACTCAAAAACACGCTTAATGTACTTATCTGAACGACGCATTTCGGAGGGAGTATCTAGGCTAATATTATTAGCACCTACTGCATAATAAATAGCCGACGTGGTTAATTTGTCCGATATAGCGATTTAAAATCGTGAATGACCGGCCAAGATATGACATGGGTCAAACACCTTTTACATGAGACTTGCATTTGAGCTGCTATAGAAATGATTAGTTCAGAAGCCATGCATATTCGGCCATATTTATTGATTCAAACCGTTTGCTGTGTCAATTACAGCTTTTCCAAATATTAAGGGATTCTGCATACCGTCAGCTTAATGCAATCGACCTGATATTCTATATCAAACATCAACCTGGAACCAGTTTTTCTTATGTTTATGGATTGCTTAAAAACTTTTGTGTATCCCAAGGCATATCTCTGCTACAGCTCCAGATATCAACATTTCATGCATTTCGCAATGATTTTTGTTTTATTTATGCGATATTGATTCAAAAACCAGGAAATCGGGCGTTGTCGATTAGCGATGAAACAGCAATATTGAGCTATTGACCAAGGTTTTGTCATAAACAAGGTTCGTGAATCATATATGACATGACTAGTAACAAACACACTTCCCAAGATAGCAACATTGTTAATGCAATCCCTTATTATGATGGATATAGACAACACCATATGATATAGATTCTCGCAGTGGCTTTAGATCAGTTCAAGTTACCATACACGGAAGACAGCATCGATAAAAGCTCATGTAATATATGCAGATATTTGCATGGGTAGCACAATATTGCCGCATATATGTTGTGCCTACCTCTTTACATACAATAGCTTCATGTAATCCACACCTCCCCACCCTTATTCACACTCTTTCGCGTTTTCTGTCACTCTTTTATGCTGTCTGTCATTCTTTAAGTCTGTTTCGTTCTCCCCCTTCCTCTCTATCTTTAACAAAAGACTGACCTGAATCTTATCCAGCGTTATAACATAGCGCATCCACAAGTGATAACGCTGACATGAATTATTATTTTCTATCAGACATTCGAAACACCCACAATATGCAGTGCCGTTTGCAGAAATACAACGACATTTAATTTAACCTGAGGTCGTGTTAGAATATAACTGTATTTGTATTGACAGTTGGCATTTGCTCAGCAACCTTATTGAGTTATTTTGTAAAAATAAATTACAAATCGTTTGTATTCCAATAAGAAGTGTGCAATATTTGAAAACTTAATGATAGTAGGATATGAAAATATTCACCATCTCCAAGTGTACCTTTTAATGTGTAGTAAATAATAGTTGCAACAGAGAACACAAATAGGCCTATCATGTATCTCATTATTGACAAAAAGCCGCTTGGTTACTCCCCGTGGAATCACCAAAACTAATTAGACTGACAACTGCTCAATACTAATGACTTGGTGTGCTGTAACTTAATAATAAACACCAAATGCAAACCACCTGTCGGGTCCAATTGATCACAGAAACTTGATATATTGCAGCGAATTGGATCCTTGATCTGGATCATTCAGGATATGGAATGATCAATATGGAAAGGCACTCGGCTTAAAATAATTTGTTTCGTCCCTGTTATGTTTTGACAAAAAACGGGAGAAAGTTGTTGGTGAACGGAACGCAACTTGATGAACCAGCAACCACCTTCGTGTAATTCACGCTCCCAATTTTATTTCACAATGCAGAGATTGTCAATTTTTCAGGCCCTTAGCCTTTTCAGTGGAAGCGCTTTCATTTGATCCATTGGTTGGGTTCGGTAGAGAGATGTCTATCAAGCGTTATTGTGAACAGGTGATTGAACCCGTTAGGCAATATTCCCCCTGTTGACTATAAGCCAATGGGTCTTGCATCAGCTTCCGGAAACACGGCACCTACAACTACTGTTAAATAGACATGCAAAAAAGCTCTATGCGTATTATAGAATGTCAAACGTTCACATTGTCACCCCTAAGTACTGGCATATTACCACATTTCAGCAAATCCCTGGCATAAATGATGGCATATTATTATTTATTCATTGGTTACGCGAATGATTGATGTCGATTACCAAATGTTGTCTTGCACTTACCAAGTGTAACGTACATCAGCTTGAAATCCGTGGAAAACGAAGCATGTTTCATGATATTAATCAATTCTTGCTTTATATTGAACACCATTGCGCTTGATTATTGTGTTTGACCGGTAAAAGCTCTTTTGCATAACACCAAACGATCATCTAGACAATATTGAATAAATACCTCCAACTGGAAGAGCTGTATCAACTACAGCAGTATGTAGATCGGGGTCAGATGTATCAATATTTGCTCTCGTTGTTCTGGTTACATCTTGAGCTAAATTATGTTAAGAAAAATATACGATACGAAAGCACTATTTATTGGAGATTCTATTGGCATTGCAATTCTTTTATTGTACTTGCCTGGCACATTCTTATGGTTTCAATGAGTGGCACGTGCTTTACTTTACTAGCTTACTGAACGTGCTTATATTTATCCTCATGACTGTGACGGTTGGTGGTTCTGAGAATACCAATCTTTGTATGAATGTTGACCAATACCCGATAGCTTCGGAATACAATCCAAAGTATTGCTATCGAACATAAAAAAAAACTGTTATATGGTTCTTGGAAACTTGAGCACGCCTACTCCAGGCAACACAATTAATGATATTGACACATTCTAGCAGGCAGACGAACGATTGTTCTCGCGGTACATAAATTGATCGAATAAATCGGAGAGCGGTTACTGCCGTTGAACATATTGATGCCCCTAATCAACATTAATTCTTCTATGATCATATTTGATATGACTGCGTTTCCCCAATAAGGCATGCCATTGCTGAGATCTTGTTTTGTTCTTATAACATCAACGGTGTGACAATATAGGCAGTTGCGGTCAGACAATGTGGCGGTCAACCATTGATTTGCCAGAAAGCTTGTATTATTCTCATTTGGGATATACCTCTTATTTTTGGGTACATTACAACAATGCACATATTGGAATCAACTTGATACTGTGTAAGCGATAGACTCGTAATGAGCGGAGGACAGCCTTCTCTGCTGTGTTGATGGGCGTGTGTAATCACAGGCGTGTTAATAGACTACCGCATTGAAATTCAAATATTGAATAATATTCCGGTAACGAATGTAAATGTGGTCCTGTCAATGAAATTGTACCAATTCCAAATTAATGCATTTATATACATAAGCACAGAACTTGCTCTTCTGGTGTATATCTGATTATACATAAGTACCTAAAATTACACACCAAGTCCTCTCAATATATCACGTCAGCTGCGACAGTATTATTCGCCTATAAAATACCCAACAATTACAGAAAACGTTCCGTTGCATCATCAAAAGAATAAACATAATTACCTAAAATCTTGAAGCTCTTTCGAAATATACGCATACGGAAAAAGTATTCACCGAAACAAAAACTGGCTTATCGGATCACATATTGCATGTCACGATTTGTTGATGTTATATTAAATACAAGCGTATACGCTACCGTTAACAGATATATCAACAGACACAATGTTCATAATCATTGCCTGTGTTGTGCACCGATTTTATATCGCAACATAATTAATTCATGCACCACACACCCTTATATGTGTATAATGTCACTGGGTGGCACCAACAAATGTTCCTCCTAGGATGCTTTCACGGTTGAGCCCGACTTGTCCAAAGGCTGCATGGATCAAGTACGGCAAATAGGATGACGAGAATGCATGCATTTGCACTGCTCCTTTATTGCGAAGTTGGCACTAACCCAAACAAAAGCCGCATCATCACTCGACAACTAAAGCCCCTTGCCCTTGGACGGTAGTCAAATACAATACCATCAAACTACCATTCCGTAAGCCGATAGTCATGCATTTGCAATCATTTCTTAATTCAGCTGCTTTGAAATATACAAACTTGTACTTGACCGCACTTTAATCATTTGAGACTAAATGAAGACATCAAACCTGTTTCTATCAGTCATTAAAATCGATTTTACCGTGTTACAGGTTCAAATCATGCAAACAGCCTTGCTAGAAAACCAGCCACCAGCTCTAATTTATTGTCATCATTTTCAAACTTAGTATAGATGTCGTTGTAGACGTTTGAAAATTACATTAATAGATCAAAACAGGACTGCTAACGTAATTTGTTACTGTGGAAACAAATAAGGGCCCGTATTCACTTGAATCAATGCTGTACTAACGATGTCCAGTGAGCGTTGATGATATGAAAGCTGGCGCATCTCTATATGATGAGATTGTTCGAGAGGTCTTGAGAACATTGATCAAACTGTCACGCTGCAAGGACAACTGCTGAACCATGGTGGCAAAATGAGACTTAAGGCACACTGAGAGAGGTCTTGTGAACTTTCAGCATAGTTATATGAGAGGTAATTAATGCTCTGCAACTTCTGAAACTGAAGAAACAATTAAGATATTTTATCTCGGTGATTCATAGTATGACGTTGTTTTAGCAGTATCGCGTAGATTCTCGCCGCTATAATCAGACGGCTGCAATGGAGCCAGGTATGCAGACAAAAAGAACAGGCCACCATTGTTAACCTTTCAATACCACATTCTCGAAATTATCGTCTCAAGACAAATGACAACACTGTTAAGTTGCCCGGCAAAAAAGTAAACTTTCAAACTAACTCTGAACGTTACAACAGTCTCATCCATCTCATTCGCACATAAGCTTGTCTACCAGTTGTGTCGCACACACCAACGATAAGCGTTGCATCACCTCAACTTCATATAATGGTCCATATTAGGTATTATTGGATCATATAAACTGGTGTTGCAAGATACGCACCGGATGCAAATATTTGAGTGACAATCTTAAAGTTGTGACATTCAACCCAGAGCATGATCGAGATTCAATAAATGAATAAAGCATGCCATTTCTGATATCTTCGGCCGCATGAGCCCCCTTTAAGAGGCCATGTTGCAAGCAACTAGAGTTTTGATTGTGCAGATATTTTACAAGACTATTGCATGCCACAAGGGACCTGCAATCGGGTCTGTCCGCAGCAGTGTTACATCGTTGCTGCTTGAATATTAGAGTTATACTGACACATACGATGAGCGTTAAATGATAGCATCGACGATTTACATAACATTGTCATTGAGGCGTATTGTCAAGAGGGGAAATAACGAACAGCTATGATATAATACGTCTATTTTTGTGATATGAAGGACAATAATATCAGATGAATTATCGCAGTTGCTTTATGACAAAAATATGCAGTGCTTGTTGCAGTTAGGACATGATCTTACTTTGCTAATTTGTGTAGTAAGCCGATTGCTAGAAAACTTGAGGGTATGATGTTTAGAATTCTCATTGGCGCTCTGATTTGGTTAACTTAATTTGACAGAACGGCATTTCAGCTTAGAGCCTCATATTAGCGAATTATTCTGTTTTGTATCATCACCTAGATGCTTCAGTCAACTCGTTGCTTGAATTCCAGCCAATATTCATATAATTCGAGACATTTAATGCAGCCTAAAGTCTTTCCGCTTTATATTTGCAGATACAGAGCTCTTTTATTATTGTTTTTCCTATGGGCTGGGTTTGCTGTGAGCAAGTCCCCAACGATTACAATGACCGAATGGAAATTGGATAGCAACAGGGGCTTGCACGTCTCACTGACCCCTAGCTCATACATATTCCCTCGCGTATTCAGGAATTGTTACTTTTAACAGTGTATGTGAGCTAAATAAAAATTGTATAAATATTAGGAAAGAAGATCCCGATATGTTCGTATTATGTCGTGCCTAATATGCTGCTTTCAAATGACCACTGAGGTGCGTCAGCATTAATTTGCGACTATGTTGTATCTGCTACTAGAAACCTGTATGCGCACGTTAACACGCATTATGTTTTTCTGTCGCCTCATGTGCAATCCCTTTTTAAACCGCAATAAAACCTGAAGCGACTAATAAACAATTGATGGGGAACCTCTGGGGCACATCTTTAGACAATACATCTGCCGGGAACAAGCCAACTCATTACCTCAATAATTGAATTTTCAACCCCATGCGAGACAACCTAGTTGCACTTTGGTGATGTAAGGCGATGACAGCTACATTTGGAGCGTTTACATTACTGAGAGACAAAGTTGCTATAAGGCTGGAAAAGAGGTTTATTTCATATAGAAGACAACTGCCTATTTTTAATATTCGCCCGAGACCGCGGTCGATTCAAAACAAGTGTAAGCTTTTGCTAAAACGAACAGCCGTAAAATAGTGCGCGGATAGAGGATGAAGGTATTTCTACAATAATGCTACCCGAATCATCGGCGTGGTATATGTTAATTATACCCCAAGATATACAAAACAAAGATAGCATCTACAACGTTTATGTAATCGCTGCTTCTGCAGCAGATGAATACAATTATTAAGATGATGATAATGATAATAATGATTATCATATTATTGAAGATAATGATGACGCTGATGCCGACGAGGATAGCATATCTGTTAAAGATGCAGTGTGATGATGATGATGATGATGATTATTATTATGCAGCATATTATGTAGGTCCCAAACGACCCGAATATATTGCCTTAGATGACTTTTGACG
>CM067346.1:17015591-17470591 GCA_034190875.2 Urechis unicinctus
TATTTCCTGGGACAACATTAACTGCTCGATGAGTATTATAATGCACTGGGTGACGCATTCTACATTTATCATCGTTTTGCATTTCATCACGATAGATTGCTAAGGACTCATTATCATTAATTACATGACTGTCTGTGTAGGTCACACAAGTATTTACCATGCCATTCATCAGTGTATGTTTACAACACTCGTGTACGATCAATCATTCAAAATGTCAAATCATGAGCACACTACGCGGTCAAGACATTGTAACTCGCGTAATAATTGAATTGTCTGGAAAGCAATGTGCCCCAGCCAGCGTGAGTTAATTATTTCCATACATATATCGACAATACTTTTGTGCTTATCTGCAACAAACAAAGCAGAAATGGACACATATCGTCCGAGAATTGAGTGCATTGTTTGGGGTTAGTGTTGTGAAAGTATCATTGTGTGGGTTTTGGGTGTGTGAAGAGGCAGAGATAATCCGGTGAGAGCAAATATGTTCGCAAAGTAAATGATAATTATTTTCGTCGATTCAAGTTATGATACAATCTAGGCATCGCCAGCAAGGTTTTATTGCGTTAACGTTTCGTGGCATTTTTTCATCTTCATAAAACAATAACTGATGGGGTAGGAGCCAAGGACAATATGATATGTTGGCCATATATTCCTTGCATTTTGACATAGTGTACCATATGTAGTAAATTATCACTTTGTAGTCCCTATTCCGCAATCAGCGTCGTAAGCACCCGAATGCGATTCCTCAAGATTATCAAAATCCGCTTACCGGCTCCGCCCTGTGCTCGATGCCTACAAAAACAAGGCTGTTTACAGCAAGGTTGATTTTCCTTAAATTTTGAATGGAAACCATTATTTACATGCAAGACGCTGACTTAGCTAGCTATCCTAAATGATGTAGTGGGTGCTTATCTTTTATTGCCCCACACTAGATAACCTTTAGGTTTGTGCACACCATAATTGTGCCCAGAAAGCTTAATACAACAAATGTGTTCCCGACATACATTGAACGTAAATTTATACTCGTCTGTCAGCACATCAATCAGAAAAAGACAATGAGATGAGACGGACTGCTGAATACCCCATCAATCAAGATGCGCGACATATAGATCCGTCACAGTTCTCATTGTGACATTCCAATTCCAACTGCATTTTTTTGTACCGAGGTATTAACATGTATCACTGTTTGAAGATTTTCCTATTCCATCAATCTAATTTTCTTCACCAAGCTACATGATGCTTGAACACCGTTGCAGCCCATTTACTTTATGCGGTATTTTCTCCTTCACGGACAAAGCCTACCACTAAAGGAACGCTGCTCGATACTAAAGCGCATGCGATTCGGGAGAGAGAATGAAGTGTTTGAGAAAATGGATTAGCCCCGCACGCACCCAGCAAACCGTACGAACGTCACCAAACAGAGGACAGCGAAATATCAGCTTTTCATATCTTTTTACAATGAAGCGACATTCAGCAGGCAAGATTAAACGCAAAATATCTCGCAGAAAAATCTACAATCGTCGGTACTCGTGCGTGGTCGTTGTTTGCACTTCTTGATATGCGTTAGAGCTAATCTGAACAGAGTGTGGGACACAGTTATCAGATAGTTTGCAAGCTGATATATTTGCATGGTTCGGTAAAATGTATAATAGGCTAATGTTAAAGAAAGGGGTAATGTAAATACGAGCGGCATATTACAGCTGCTGTGCCTGTCGCATCATATCTTTTGTGTTTGTATGTCACCCCGGTCTAATGGTTGTTACAGCAACTGTGCTACAAATTTATCCTACAACGAATTACTTCGAAATGAAATCATGCAATTTTATTCGGGAAATACATTTATTAAGTCAATGCATGGCATATGTGTCTTTGTTAAAGTACCTATAATATTTGCAATTTCAGTAAACACCTCGTGGAGTTTTAACCCCGACACGAATCTACTATTGAATGGGACTAGATTGTTAACAATACATTAACCTTATTGAAACCTTTTGCAACCCATATATCGTATCACGGAATTCATTCAGCACAGACAAAAGCGTCGTCAGGGGATGAAATAGTATTCTGCAGCAGGATTTGTTTGGAACCGCTCTGAATTTTGCAAACCAGGATTGCCTGGCCAGCACCATAGTGAATAACTTCTGTGTTAGTGGAATCGGTAATTTTTGGAGTGAATTGAGCTATTGTTATAAGGATACAAAGAAAAATGGCCACCTTTGATAAAACAAGGAAAGTGAAAAAAATCCGTGTAACAGTCTAGTCAGGAAAGGGCGATATAATATTTGCCAGGAGGGAGAGATAGAGAAAACCGAGCAAAACACGCACAGTAACGAGTTTACGTAGTTCTGTCGAATTAGCTGTTCGTGCGAAAAGATACGGTGATATCATGGAGGCACAGCAACTTAATGTCATGTGTGTGAACATTAATGGGGCATATTATTATTATTTAATGCCATTAATATTTATCCAGTAACTATAATTATCAGCGGAATTGACGACATTACATTTGACGGAGGTCTTGTTATATTTGCAGGGTACACAATCTCATAATAAAGCATTTACAACCATTCGGTGTAATCCCTATGTAATCATGAATGTTATTCATGATTTGCCAAGAGCGAAAAAGATAATTCCTTGAATCGGAATAAGGAAATTGATTTAAACAGACTGTGAAAGACATGTTTCTTCGGATCATGGCGAGATTTGTCTTTCACAACAGGTGAGGGTGCACATGTAATTATCAGCCTATATATATATATATATATATATATATATATATATATATATATATATATATAATACATATATATATATATATATATATATATATATATCTATATATATATATATATATATATATATATATGTATATATATATATATATATATATATATATATATACATACATATATATATATATATAGATATATATATATATATATATATATCTATATATATATATCTATATATATATATATATATATATATATATATATATATATATATATATATATATATATATATATATATATCGCTTCTGCATCGATCATGCTGAGAACCCGATGCAACCATTTGAGCAAGAGCATCGAGAGCGCTGTGGGAGCCCGATGGCGGGTATACGGGTTGCAACCCTATTATGATTAGTAGGAGCCATTTGTTAGATTTCATTGCAACTTACGCAAACTTTGTTTAATGATTTTATATGGTAGTTTATGCGACTTAAGTTATTGGACCAAAAGCGCATGTAAATGAACGCGTCCATTGGCGATCGTAGCAGTTTTTCGAATGCCACACTATAAACAACATGAAGCCTGACATGTATTATATGCTCTTGGCCATTGTGATCCAGAACGAAGCCCAGATTAAACACGAGCTTCAAATCTTCACAAACTACCGTAAGACCCCTGGAGACCTAAGTGAAGAGATCCTTGGGAGTGTGAGGCCCCACATCATAGGATAAGGTACTAACGACCGACCCTCCTAGGAGCAAGGGCTGAAAGGCCCTTACCCTAAGGCATCTGCCCGCTGGTGGCCAGTATCCACATATCAAATCATATAGCTACAGAAAATGATCAACTGCATGCCTAGTCTTTTACGACCAGTTATACCCTGTTAAGAATGGGTTGAGAGCTGATAACAACCTATAATGATACCAATTATGTGTTTTCACTGGTCGCAAAGCCTCTGTGAGATTTTTAAACAGTTCATAACACTTGCAATGCTGGTGACACTGTTCTTAATACATGGCAATAAAATGACAGAATTGCTGGATAACAAGGTATAAAATCCCCCAACGTTTACTCCGGGTCTATATGACATCAATAAAATGTATTTGTCCTCTGCGGTAGTCATTAGCTGTAGGCGTCAACCCATTGAGCTAACCTGGTATAATATATGAACGATGACCTTATAGGTGAATATGGTTTCTCTGCAAGTTCAGCGGCATGCCAAAAAATACTCAACTGGGATAAATCAGATATACCGAATGTTAAATATATTGTATAAAATGTGTTTAACACACCATTCGTATCAACCACCCAACGTAGTAATGAAAATAATGAGCATATGGCTGATTTGCAGTTACATGTACTTATTCTTTTCAGCCTGACCAGAATATTGCAGTCAATGTCTTTGCCAGAACGGAACCCCTAGCGTTATTAGCCAAACAGATGCAACTGTATTCGACTGAACGAGGGATTACTACAGTTCAAATTACGTCGTTGCACATCACAGCCTAAACATCGACTAGACATTCTTATGAACGGAGAATGAATGTTCACAAATTAATTCCGATGAGCTCCCCGCTGTTTTGCTATACTTGTACCGCTCTGTAGAAGAAAACAACAACAACATTTTTGTATTGCGTAAATACCCCATGCAGTATTTTTCAAGTAGGTGAACATAAAACGGGAAGTTTCACATTTTTTGCTTTCGATTGCCCAGTTTGATGAGGTGCTTGAGAAATATTTGAATGTTATCTTATTTATATGCTTTTATCAAACTGCATCAAGTTATAGCCCACTTAAGTTTCTCAACTTTTTGTATAATTAATGATCGCCCTGTTCATTGTTAAACCGCCAGCGTGCTCCTTACCATCACTACTGTGCATAGAAGCCATAATAAGAAGGTATTTAACTAATTATAAAACGTTACGGTGCAAGCAGAAAATCAACCTAAAGTAAATGCACCCAAGAACATTGATATGATTTATTTTACTATTGATATAAACCATGACGTAACCGATAAACTTAATGCCTGATAAATCCAGCCATCCGTCATGATTTTAACCACTATTATTCCCAATGCAAATTCCCTGAAAGGCACCATTCTCTTTTAAGAGCAATTTGGCTGCAACTTACAGTTGGAACCAGCATGTTGTTTAAGACCAATGACAAATTGCAGACTTAGTTTGCAGGTATTATATCCGATTCCATCGCCAATGATAAGACATTACTTTTTATTGGACGCAATAACATAACTTTAATGCCCAACCTAATCCGCCGAGGCAATTACATTTGCACAACATTGTCAGCGTTGATTTTGCTCGATGGCATTTAACTATCTTAAAGCCGATCAAGTCATTATTGCATCGAGACACAAGACACATTGTTTAAAACTTTCGATATAAAAACAATTTCTGCTATAACATATGCTTGTGTGCTTTTTCACAGTAAACGGAATATATTCTAGCCTCCAGTACAAATTATGATGCTTATGTATGAAACGGGTATTATTACATAGCTTATGGTTAAGCAAGTGTCTGCAAATAATTGTATATCTAGACAACAACACGAACACAGTCGCACGATTTGACATGGCCGATTATCAGTGACTTGTATTGCTCATCGGATTTACCTTTCGATCAGCATAACTTGTTAACCTCTGTGACACAAACGTTTGGTGACATATGATAAATATGTATTCATCTAAATACTTTTCGTAAAATAACAAAGGTCAGCAGTTTTACCCGAAATCCAGGTTGTGGTAATAAGCCCATAAGGGAAGTTTTTCTGCTTTGTTATCACAATAATGATACGAACTAAGACACCGTTCACAAAGACAATTAAATGCATATTTGTGTTTGAAAGTAACCAAGAGGGTTGTTGATTGCAAAAACAAGATAGTTTTGAGGTGAAAATGACACATTTGTCTGTACGTGTGTGTTTATGTTCGATTATATTCCGTTCTAAATTGACCGGAAGATTCCTCTTAAATTTAGTGAGTACGTCATTAGCTGCTTAAGAGAAATATTACACCCGTACCCCAAAGCGAATGGCAATGGTTTGAGCAATATCATAGGAAGAAATCGTAAGTTGCATTTGTAAACCAAATATTATAGGTAGCTAGGTCAACTTTGTTAATGTGCACAAAGGGCTAAAGTAAAGCAACCGGACCCTGTCAATGAATAGAACTCCTCAGAAATGATGTAGTAATAACATTGAACGCTGGTGCGGCAACAAAACTCAACGTCACGATATAAGGGTTTGGTGCTGGTGATATAGATGATTTGCACTGACTATGTGATCTCCAACTTCGTTTATTTGCCTACATTTATATCGCACGTTATCTGTCTGCGCCATTTCTAGCCTCAAGCGTTGATTCTTAATGCTCGATGCGGGGGTTGCATTATTTCGTGCAACGTTTTCAGTTACTGTCCTCGCCTATTTCGCAAAAGACCATATATTGCAGTTCACTACAACCCAAATGTTGTTACATGCAGCATCGAGTTTTGTATGAGCGAGTTGAAGAAAAAATAGAGTGTAACTAAGATCCGTTTAAAAAAGTATGTAGAACCAAGGCGACGGCGTCATGATAATGCAGTTATTCAAAAGCGAGTGTTTATTTGGTTCGATTTAAATTGGAACAAATGCTCGATAGGCATAAGCATGGCACCTGATGGTAATCATAAAGAATGGGACTTACAAAACATTAAGATACAACAAAGACAATAAAATCTTTCATCAACTGCGATTACACGCAATGCACCACGCTTGATTAGAGGAACACGGCAAAAGTTAATCAAGCATTACTTAGGTCGGGATTGCTGTGACATTATGGGTATTGACGGCTTTGTTTAGTATGTGGTGAGGGAAGTTTATTTGAGTTTTTTGATTGGAATGATTTTATCGACCTAATGCCAAATTCGTTCTACAATACATACGGGATTATGTCAAAGTTTCGAGGAAATGATATTGTATTTCTGTTACTGTTAAATTGAATCCTGATATTTAAAGGGGTAACAGTATTTATAATCATACATTGTTCATCTTGGTTAGAGTACAAAAAGGCCAAAATTAAACAAATTGTGTGAGAACTATTTTTCTGGAAAACCACGCCAAACACAAACAGACTAAGGTCGAATCTAGACGACGGTGTATTACATAACATCGGTGAGATAGTTCAACCTTGTTTACCTATTGTTTGACTCGAACCAGTTTTTATTCATGCAAAATACAATATTCGTAAATTCACGCATCGTGGAATCTTCCGCATCTACTTGAGCGCGTCGTCGTCATATATATATATATATATATATATATATATATATATATATATATATATATATATATATATATATATATATATATATATATATATATATATATATATATATATATATATATATATATATATATATATATATATATATATATATATATATATATATATATATATATATATATATATATATATATATATATATATATATATATATATATATATATATACTTCTGAAATTTGGTGCATAGCTGCTCAAATCAATTTTAAAGGTGCATCTGAACAAAATCATGAACCTTATGTTGTGAATTTTCCAATTATTGGAAACAATATCCCGAAGATGAATCCAATTTTTGACCCTTGGTATATCTAAGGTTGTTGTTAGGATTAACTTCCTATTTTTGAAAGATGCAAATAATAACCCAAATACAGAACCGGATAGGTTCTCCTAGACAGAAGCTAAAAACACCCGAGTTGGGGTAATAATACTGAGAGATTATGGAATTGCACAGATAATAGAGTAGTGCACCAGTAGTCACTTGACAGTCATCACTCATTTATGTATTGTTCTACCCAATGTTCAATAGGGGTGAAAACAGAAGTATTTTAAAACATTAAGCACTAAAATAATGCATATCAAATATATGAATGCTCATTTTAATCCATTGAAATATCATGTACTGCATCTCTGCTCCATCTAAATGTAGTGTAAAGCTACTGAGATCCTTTCAAATTTTGTTTATGCAACTTCAGTATATTGAAATGTAGTGTATGACAGTCCATAGGTATTTGGTGCATGGCTAGTGCATTCTAGTGCAATGGTTTATGGTAGTAAGTTTATTGAAATATAGTGTACAACAGCTCCAGTCAATCAAAATGTGGTGTACTGCTACTAAAACCCCATTAAAATATGGTGTATGACCACTCTTTTTTATCAGCTCTTCTTGTCGGCAGAGCCTATGATATACCTCTGCTTCAGCCTCTATCCATTCATCAGCTGGTAAACATTTGATTGCACATTTCTAATTAAACAAGCCACCATCCCTGAAGTTCATTTGGACTCCTCTAATGTTGATGGTTCCCCACAATGAAATGTATTACCCTTATGACCTTTTACCCCTGAGTAAATAGGATAAAACTTCGGGTCCTGTCTAAATCCAATGAAGAATAACTGTTGATAGCACCTTTTCCTATAAAGCAAGCTGGCTACCCCGAATTATACATGGACCCCTATGATGTTGATGGCTCCTTGCCATACAAAAAACTAGCTCATTACTACCTTTGTTCCCTTGTAAAATAAATATGGATGCTTACCCAATGGAATTTTTTTTTTTTTATTTTGATGGCATGTATGCTTATTAAGTGAGCTAGCTGTCCCAAATAACATATGAACCCATTTGATGTTGATGTTTCCCTGCCATCCAAACAAATGCCCATTATGACTTTTGACTCCTGTGCTATTTGAGAAAAATAACATGACGTAAGGTAATCGACAGAGAATACCTTTTGATGGCATGCTTGTTAATAAAGCAAGCTTGCTTCTCCATAATATATATGGACCCCTCTGATGTTGATGGTAACAAGACATCTATAATCAGCTCTTAATGACATTTAACCACTGAATTAGTTGGGAAAAACTTGTAGAAAATCTCTGTACTATTTTTAAAAAAGCAAGCAAATGAGCTGCTCCAAATTACACATGGACCCCTCTGTTGTTGATGGCAACTAGTAATATAAAATGTAGCCCTTCATGACTTAAGACACTGGAGTTTCTACAACAAATAGTACATAGTACCATTTCCTACTCTCCTCACATTATACATGGACCCTTGCCTACATTGATGGCTCCTTGCAAATCATAATAAACCTAGATGGTCTATTAGATTCAAAACTGATCAAACCATTATTGTCAATGTAAACCATAGAGAAAAAAACCTTTAAAATCAATGTTTTCTTATAAAGCAAGTTAACAGCCTCATATCATACATAATGCCCTCTGATGGTGATTATTCATTTCAGTCCTTTCAAATATGGTATACAGCTACTCCAGTCTATTGAAAAATAATTAACAACTATTCTAGTCTGTTGATATAGGCTTTACAGCCACTCCAGTCCATAAAGATATGACGTACAGTTACTTCTATTGAAATATAGTGTACCCCAGTTTATTAAAATGTGGTGCATTGCTTCGCCAGCCCCTGGAAATATAGTGTACGGCTACTCAAGTCTATTGAAATATGAACCATGACTACTCCAGTCCATTTCTACATGGGGGACAACTACTCCGATCCATTGCAATATGGTGTATTGCTAATCCATTCCACTGAAACATGACAAATGGCTTCTCAAGTTGAACTAATTATTAACCCGGACAAATGAAGTCCTTTTAAACATGGCATACAACTACTCCAGTCCATTGAAATATGGTGTAAAGTTGCTCCAGTCCATTCAGATATGATGTACAGGTACTTTCGTCCATTAAAATATAGTGTACAGCTACTCCTGTCCAATGAAATATGGTGTATAGTTACTCCAGTCCATTGCAATATGTTGTTCGGCTCCAGTCCATTTAAATGTGAACCCTGACTTCTCCAAGCTACAGCTCCTCCATTCCATTGAAACAGGGTTCATAATTAGATGGACTTGAGTAGCTGTACACCATGACTACTCCAGACCATTGAATTATGGTGCACGGCTACTCCAGTGCATTGAAATTTGGTGTACAGCTACTAAAGTCTATCGAAAAATGGTGTATTGCCACTCAAATCGAATGAAATATGGTTATTGCTACTCCAGTCTATTGAAATATGGTGTATGGCTTCTTTTGTCCATTGAAATATGGTGTAAGGCTACTCCTCTCCATTACAATATGGTGTATGGCTGCTCCAGTTCATTACAATATGGTGTATGGCGATTCCAGTGTATTAAAATGTGATGTACTGCTACTCAAATCCATCAAAATATGATGTATGGCTGCTCCAGTTGATTAAAATATGATGTACAGCTACTCCAATCCACAGAAATATGGTGCATTGCTAGTCCAGTCCAATAACATTTGGTGTGCAGCTCCTTCATTCCATTGAAACATGATGTACCGCTACTCAAGTCCATCTAATTATGAACCCTGACTACTCCAGACCATTGAAATATGGTGTATGGCTACAATATTACATTGAAATATGGTGTACGGCTACTTAAGTTGATTGCCATATGGTTGCTCCAGTCCATTGAAATATGTTGGTGTGCCATAAAAACCCTATACTTACTTTCCTCTCAACTTGTCCCATGCTATATCGGACACTTATAGCTTCATGATTTTTAATGTCTGGTAATATAAGCTCGAAAGCCCTTGATTAAGTTGATTAAACAGTTTGTTACCCGTCTAATACATTGAATATATATATATATATATATATATATATATATATATATATATATATATATATATATATATATATATATATATATATATATATATGTGTGTGTGTGTGTGTGTGTATGTGTATATATATATATGCTGTTTGAAGCACTTTCGCTATTTAATCAGGCAATTCCTAATTGTTTGGGCGGTTGTGCAGCCCTATTCAAGAACGCGTTAAAGGGTTCTGCCAAGTCGCCTGGACACTTACCTATGCTAGCAGTACAATGCTGGCGGAATATTATCTTTTTCTATTCTAGGCAGGCTGTTGGAGCCGGCTTCTATTTCATCAGCGATATGGCAAACCTAATTGCAACATGAGTGTTAACCGCATCGTTTTGCAGGTTTGGATTGGAACGCAAGCGTTTGGGTGTTAGCATAATTCGGAGTTCGGTCGTAACCATGGCAAAACTATCAGCTGCTCTGCACGGCCGCCTAGATTAAAACATATGTTGTCAGTTATATTTTATAAACGGTATGTGTTACTCATTTTAATTTGCATCATGATAGAGGCAAACCGAACCGTTGTTTTAGCACATTAAATTGCATTCTGATTGGGGATGTGAATCATATCAAGTTGGGCAGTTGAACACAAAATAACAGAGCTAGGGCGGATTTATGTGTCTTTGGGTGCATCTCATAACAACATACAAACAGCGCATGTGCACCACTAATCGGACTCTGGTGAGGTTTTCACATATCAGACCAAAGCCTGGTGGAGTTCATTGGGTGTTTCGATTCAAGCCATTGCAACTTATCTCACCCGCGTAAATCTCCTTGTTGATGATATGGCTATTGGATTAAGATGATGCTACCTTTCCGATTGTTTTCAGAATATGCACTCAGAGTAGGAGATCGAGCAATACAAGAACATCTGCTACATTAACGACTGAAAGCTGTAAATGCTTCGTTTCAGGTGTTAGCATAACACTCTCGCTTGTGTCATGTGGCTAAACACACGCAGCGCATGTTCACGTAATATTATTGCACGCAGTACTCGGTAACATATCGCTCGCAGGTTGCATGCAAGGTCGACAGACTACAGTACATTAATATAAGGAATCATGATTTAATTATGCGTCAAAGTGAGCTACAATTGAAACTTATTCAACGTAGATGTCTCCCCGATGGCCTGCCATTACAATATTACTTTGTTCCAAACAAGTGCGATTGCCTATATATATTTACTGCTGGTAAAGTTGGACCAAATTTTCAAGAATATAACGGTGTTTAAACTTTGATGTGTTACATTTGTACTAAAACATGTGACAGTCGTACAATGGGAATCATTATAAGAAGATGAACACTCTTTACAAGTATTCAGGTGGTGTAATTTGAGGGGGCGTCGTGCGTCAACCAGCTGCCTCATTATATGTAAAATATGTCATGTAAGGTTATGCATCCTCATTTGCTTGCTCCTAGTGAAACACCTGCGTCTCCACGACTGCAAAAGTTATGTGTACATCCGCAAAGAGCTAATTAATTTAGTATTGGATTGTATTTTGAGGTTCACTAATCACCTTATATTATGTAGGATATAATGTAGCAATATCAAATCTTTCATCGAGATAATTATTTGCTCGATTGTTGCTCTTGTTGTGGTTTCTTTTGGCATATTGTTGCTCAGAGAATGCTACCTCAAGAATTAGGAATCGTCTATTTTCGCATTGGTCAAATGTTGGTCATGCAGCCATCCCACTTATTGACAAATCACGCACTTCTAAGGCAGACATAAAGCTGCTGCATGGAGACCGGAACAAGATATGTACATCCCCTCTGGCATCGTGATACAACGTAACACGTATTGTGCTCGGGGGTGTATGTCACGGTTGAGCTTCATTTGCTCGCGTATTGAAGCTCTTATCGAATGTTTTTACATCAAACGTTGACGAGTGGTTTACGGTACTCAATAAATTTTCAGTTTTAAGAAATCCCATGCAACATATAAGATACATAGCACATCATATAAGGATATTTGTATCCAAAATATTTATCTATTCTTATGTATGTATCTCACTTTTATTTCATTTGTTGCTTTGTAAATTAGTACGATGCCTGACTACAAGGAATATATGGCGATTCTGCAGCGTGAGAATTTCGTGCGTGCATATATGTGCTTTTTTTCAAGGTGCGGGGTTTTGGTTATAAATCAATCTCTTTTAATCAGAGCAATACTACATGAATATTCTCCTTAATAAATGAATCTCCATGCGCTGATTGCATCAATAAGTGATGAAATGTGCCGTACGTCTTATTAATCATAGCCGTAGTTATTTAGTCATATAGTATGATACAAAAGACAGCATGTAGAGTTCTTACAAATCGTATAATTCAAGCATTCACTATTGAGCAATAGATCAGCAAATGTCTCCTTGTGCCATCAGTTATTACATAAGTATTAATTGTGTCAGAGTGGTAGTCAAAGAACTTCGCAACGACTTGCTGACGATTTGACCTGTTGTTTTAATATCCTGTGATTATAGTAATAGTACAGTGATAAAACAGTAACATCCGAACCACGCTGTGAGAAAATGCCATCTTCTCTTCAGAGTTACGGTGTACGAGAGGTTACCCATATCTATGTTTATCCATCTATCGCGAAGTTTACGTGAGTATATGATAGCTCATAATATTACCAGTTATTGCACTAGAAATGCAAAGTGACAACAATGATAATTCACTATTCATTTTGTTGAAAGTTGTTGTGAGCAAAATAAGTATAATAGACAAACAAGCACGCATCAGGATGGAACCTGCTTCAATGGGTCTATACTGTTAGCATCATTGAATGCTTCAGTTACAGCTTATCTTACATGAACCTACACGAAAGAGAGAAGATCTATTGACACCGGGAGCTTATTTGTAAACATTCTTACCTTTTATAGATTCGGAGGCGAGGAAAGTAATTTGTCTTTCACATAACACGCGCGCTATTACCAACAAAACAGATTGGTGTTAGTGAAATGGCTGCGATTATTTCCGGAGATGATTTAAATACATCGTACTTAATTTTGTACTTAACGCAAGCCCCTATTCTCTAGCAATGCCTTCGCCAAGCTTAATATGGTTTTCCGGCTTTTCGTCCACTCAGACGGCTGAGTTGTGAAGGTAGTACTAGTACTGGAGCAGCTATTAGTAAATATATTCCAGTATTCACGCGTACAATGGTCAAATTCTTGCTGTAGGTCACACCAATAGATTGCGAAAAATCTCAACCTAATTGACATTTCAGTAACAACCCCATAATGTTCTATGAGATACACACAACGGACATAAGGAGACCAGAATAGCGCATTCTTCTCATTTGGGAATATACTTTCCAAGCAAACTAATTTTCAGTTTGATCGCACTTGCAATTTGTGATATAGGACGTCGTTGGCCAGCAGTTTTTCTGAGGATATTTTAACGCCTATGTCTGTGGAAGTTTGGTACATAACAATATAGAGCATCGAAAACTGACGCTCACCTTGCCCATGATTTAAAACGTTACTTGAGTGCAGCACATTTGAGGATCACTTAGTGCGATAATAGACGGAGAGACGTCGTCTACAAAATGATATAAGAAAGTGGTGTAAATTGCCAAGTGAAAGAAATATATATTTTGCAGGTCCAAAACTAAATATATCAGGCTACATTTTGATTGGGTTTCGCTTGGCTGTGTTGATTAGCTATTCGAATGCGCCGTTCTCGTGCCCAGTCATTGGGAGTCTACTGCATATATTATACTTCTAATAATACGCTACTGAATCCAGACGCATGTCATTCGGGTTGTATGAAATCTTCAATTTCAAATCGCATTATTCAGTAATGCTCTAAGAATGCACTTTTCATAGCACATCCATATATGTTATGTACGAAGCCACTGAAACACCTTCATCACAGAAATGTGATGACTTTATACAATATATCAAGTTCCTTCACACTCTCATTGGCGTAGTATTTACTTATCAGTTAATACAGTTCACTCGTTATCTAGAATACACAGACTGAAGGGACAGGATGCATTATTTAGCGAGGTCCATTTAATTTGGCCGTAATGTATCTCGTTTATTCCGTACTCTCTCTAGCGAATACCGCTAATCTGCGGTACAGGTTACACACAGCTCAATAGGTAATACATAGCTCAATATAGTTTAAGAGGGTGTTTATTCAGGAGTAGGTAGTAAAATCACACCATAACAAATTGTGCAGTCTAATATATTGAGCTAAACACCACCAGGTGTATTATTTAGCACTTCGTGGCTAAGCTGAACTCATATTACATGCAGGCTGCCCATTGAAATTCAGTCTTCTTATTCGAATGATCAATGCGATACGTCATTGTCCACAGGTAGCAAATTAAAACGAGCGCTACATAGCTCATCCTATGTATTCAATGGGTCGTGACTTGACGTCAGTCTGAGAGATATCATAGAGTAAAATCGACAACAAGAGTATTGATAAGTATGGTTTCGTAAGAAACAAGAGACGCATTTTCCGAAGAACGTAATCCTAGTTCCATGATGGACGTTTGCTAGGTAAATATCATTATCGCATCAAATGATGTTAGGTCAATGATGTACATCAGATTTACTTATTTAGCATATGTTTTTATTTTTACATAATTTCACCAGTGACTGTGCCTTTTGTTGTTGTACATCATCGAGCAAAAACAAATATGATAAGCATTTGATTTGCTTTAAGAAGATTAAAACATTCATTTTCCTCGTGGACATGCAATACCATATATTTAGGCTAAAGAAACATGAGCGCCATATATCATGAGCACACGCATCTTATCTCTTAACACAATGAAAACTCAGATCTCTGAAGCGCATTTGAGGATTCAAATAATGTGTTCCTCGGTGTTTGCCAGAGAGTTTAGCTCCGCTAAGGAATCATTCGCTTATGTGCCACCTCACGCTTATCTTTTCTTTCGATATGAGATGGAACTAGAGCTTGCATTGTCAATCGACGCGCAGATACTCTTGTACAAAATACATTTTCGTCATATATCTGAGCAGTCAAATCTGTCTCTCAAATGATGATATTGCCTTTGCACATGCTATTTCATTCCAGGAATCAAAGCAAATCAGAATCACATCAGAGGACATTGTAGGGAGTGGGGAACGGGAGGACCACCTGAAAGCTACATATCGGGCTGCCGTATGTAGCTGAAAGCGTGTTTGCTGATTATTCGCCTTGAGTAGTGTGGCTATTCTCGCCAGATACGTAACTTGGCAGCGAATCGCTACAGTGCGATCTTTCACATATCCCATCAAATGTCGCATTGCAAAGGTCATGCAGATTTATTGTATAATCCATGAGACTCTAATATTGCCGCTGAACAGCCTCAGTAATATCTTTCACGGAGCAGCGTCGGAGATAATTGATAGTTTTACAAAATGTTCTCTATTACAATTTAGCCGCATATGGACATGCTTCAACAATTGATGAATGACGTCTCATGGACTGGCTTTCATATGATACTTAATCTAAACCAAATTTTACAGAAGCACCTGCGCATGATTAGACACTTGCAATGTTTCCGTTGGTGTTTCATTTAGCTCCTAACTGGTACTTGTAATCACGGAGGAATTACTAAAAGACCCGGTTGAGGTGGTCGTTGAGCGAGTAGTGGGTGTTTTATCAGTGACATTACAAGTATAATAGGCTCCAATGTTCAGCTCACCCTGTGCTCCATACCAACCAAGTATTGTAATTTGGTTACAAAGTCAAACAAATCGACTAGTCATTCCCTTTGATGATGCCAAGCATGTGAAATATAGAACATTAACGACCCAATTCAGCGTAGCATAGACCATGTAACTTTAAGAAAAAAACTGCATTACTCGCAATAACAATGATGTGCTCAGAGCGAGGGCCTAATATTCAGACACTTCTTCACAGGAGCAATCTTGTTTACTCGCGTTTTTGCTGCGTGAGGTGACAGATATATTTGTACAATATTTTGGAACAGATGTGCAAAAATATTGCATGTATTAGTACTCTTTGAGGAGCACTTGCACGTCATCCGGTATGATTGGCTGTATGTAAAATAACACCCGAGGTCGCGTCTAGCCAATGTTAATGATCTTGAAACTCAATTAGTCCGTGACGAAAACATTAAGATTTATAATCGTGGTTGTCCCAGTTTTAGTCCATGCAATCGAGCAAACTAGCCTCTTTTCTTCCATATTCTTCCGTAACGTAAATATATGGGTTTGTTTACATTGGGATCATCACTGGAGCAACTCTATTCGAAAGAGTCCAGATTCATGTAGTAATGCTCGTACATCGGATGCTAGCCGTCGAAATTACTAACAGAATTGTGCCCATTAGGAAAATTCCAAATAGATATTTCTTTATTTTCATTTAAAGCATGTCAGGTATGTAAATGGTTATGTCGGTAATTTCATTTGTATTGCCTCATCGGTATATCGTTGTTGAATATTAATCCGGTGTCAGATTTCATGGGAAAAGCCCATTACATTTTTTAATAATTAAATTGCAAGGTAACATTGCCAAGGAAATAATTACTAGGACTGATATCAAAGACTAGCATGTGGGCTTTATTGGGATAATTAAGTTCTGAATCATCCCAGGCTATATGTGTTCTGTATGATTAATCAAAATTAATCTTTACATTGATCCAATTTGCTTATAGAAGGTCGATTAAGTAACTATTCGAATTGGAATTATGCTATTATTGCTAACCAGGGGTTTCTTTATTATTACTTCCGTATAATCTCACTAAGCATCCGTAATACTTTATAAATTGAGTACTAGTTGTTTCGTCTCCTGTGTCAGCATGGATATTCCACTGCTTTCTCAATTCGTATTACAAGTTTTCCTATAAGATGGTTATCTCTATCTCGTTTTATCAATCTTTGGGCAATGCTGAAAAACATGTACAAGTATGTGCATCTAGATATAACTGCAGTTTTCACATTGAGTTATATATTAATTGCTTGACTAGATGCACGGAATTGCACAGCCAGCGTTATCGTTCCACACAATGCATTTTCGACCAAATTTCGGACCTGGTTATAGCAAAAGTATCTGGCATACTCATTTGAAGAATAATTGGACTTTCCTTATAATATTGTAGTGCAATTAACCGAATATTGTTATTTGCAAAGTCCAGGCATCACAATCAACAACCTCCATCGTCATCGTGATGTAACCGCAATTTATATCTCTGGCCTGGATGAAATACAATGTTATCTACATAATGCGAGGAAGATTATAAATACCTTTTTGGAAAGATAGGAGCAAGTGGATTAAAATGTAAAGATGTTTGTTATATGCGTAGGAGTCTTGTTCAGCGTGTGAGACTTAAAGTGCTGTTTTTTTTTAAATCCACCGGTACATTAAACCAATATCACATGCATTAGTTGCTGCATCACAACAAATTTGCTATTGAAAACCAAAACTTAAACGAATAAATATGCAATCAGAAAGAAAAGATTTTATGCTATCATCAGATTGAATGAAAATTTTTAAGTCGGATATATAGTATCAAGTTGGTATAAAAACAGGGCACATCACATCGGAACGACACTAATATTGTTTGGTCCTCGATACAATAAAAGGCGGTATGATATTTGAGTTTTATCCGAACCCTTGTTTGGTTGTCCAAACTAACCATAGCACCAATCGATTTAAACACGCAAATGGAGCAACAATTTGCAGATTAACAGGTAAAATTCGTGAATTGCGCAACATCAACGTGATTGTTAGCTTCAAAAGGCATTTAAAACTAGAAAGCAATTGTAAGTTTCTGATATGCAGCTTGCATATTTGTTATATTTTCAAAAGCGCCACGGTGCTGCGAGCAGAAATATTTGAATCTATACCACAGCCCGGTTACGTTACATATGATGTGCAGGCAAATGTTGCTCATAAGTTGACATAATTAGAACAACACCGTTTGATGTAGGATTTTCGGATATACATCACACCACATTGCACTGCAACGAGAGACTCGTGGCTATAATTAGTAGAGAGGACGCATCACATAACCACACAGAAAACGTACGCCGTCTGCATCACTCATGGATATTAAATTCATGTGGCGTACAACCAGAATGCAGTACGCTCTAATAAGCCAACTGTGATGACACTTTGAGTCCAGATGCACGTTGGTGCATTTCACAACTTTCCATCTGCTCTTAACATTATTTGTTTAGTCGCTATCATGCATGGATATGCGGCGGTCATTTAGGAAGACGAAAAACGTTCAGCAAATATACTATGGCATGGATGGTTGCTCAATGAACCGTAGATGTAGGTATAATTATAGATTTTACGGGTTACGAATCACGAGCTAAGTTATCGTCTGCAGCTTGCAAGTCAGTATTATTAGGGTGCGGGATCCTTTCTGGTTACGAGACAAAGTATCGGTATTATGTTCAAGGTTGGTTATAAGCGAATATTTTGTCGTTTGGGCGGTGCATTAACCCATTGTTTAGTTTTGGAAATCACCTCATGTACCTTTAACACAAGCGTAAAATTTACAAAGCATGTATAAAGAGTTAGTTTAATAGATCGTACAATCGCGACAAAGCGACAAATGAATGAGTGAAGCATACGCAAGCGCATTGAGGTCGTAATGGGTTGCCGCCCATCATTGTGAAGTGACACGGACTCGAATATATATACAAGTGGGCTTTCATGATATAATTTTAGCATCCCTGGGATGCATTGATCCATATGCAGCGGACGCATATTCTACTAAACCTATCAATAAAGCCAACAATGCGTGGCTAATGCATTGAAAACACCAAAGCAAAATGCAAAACGTGTCATTCACTACTGTGATTCCGTGATAGCAGTATCGGTGGCCAGCATTTGGCGTTAATAGTGTACCAGGAAACATTAGATGAGAGGGACAAGATGGATGATAATGATGGAAGCCTTACCCATCATATACCCCACTCTGCTTGCCATATTTTGATCAGTAACGTTTGCCTATCGTTAAGCTTTTCAGTATATAATATGCACAACATGTGCTGTTTATCGCCACATGTACAAACCATATTTTCTGCATGCTTGAAGCTTAGGACCGCTACAGCAATTTCAATGGAGTAGCCGAAATTGGCCAGGTAAACCACATTAACACTCCAGAGTGAATCATGTAATGTTGTGATTGATTCTTTGCAGGTTTTCTTTTCATACTAATGTATATATGTTTCTGATGCATTATCAGTTATCAAAGATAATCAATAAGAATGTTATGATATCACCTCTGCATTTGATTGAATAAATCTCAGGCCAAGTTTAATATCCTTGTCTGTTCTAAGTTTATTGTATTTGTGTGTTTTCAGGCATTGTGATATCAACATGGACACCCGGCTACCCGATATGGCCCTGTTGACTGCGTATCTGCTCTCCCTAATGAAGGCATCACCCACCTCACAGGGACGCTTGTATTAAAGCTTGGAAAGATGCAAGAGACTGTAGTCCTCCCAGTTTGGCAGAATTTGCAAAGCCACAATCAAAACAGACATGGTCCATATGGCAAAGTCACTTAACCGCGTTGATCAGATTCCTGCCACGGCCATTGACCATGGCATCCGTAATGAGTCGGCGGCTCTAAGGCAATATGCCTAGTTGAATCGGGCCGAAGTCAAGCCATTTGGGATTGTGGTGACCCAAACTCGCCTCTACCTCGCATCTCATCAGATGGTGTTGTGTCTGATGATTTGATTGTTGCCCCTATGATACCAGGGACAAACCTGTCGCTCCTGTCTTGTTACCATAGCTGGTCAGTGTGAACAACCAATTGACCCTCAACAGTCAACGCTACTAACCAGATTCAGTGCCAGTTGTTTTTTACAAACAGTTGACTTTGTTGCCTCTGGGCATTTACTTCTAAACGCAGGGAGTTCCAGTGACCCGTGACAATGAATTTATGTCTGCTATGGTTGCAAAGTAAGAGGTTTATTCAGGGACTACTTCAAAGATAATGTGCTTGATTCCATTTATTTTTACAATTTCTATTACTGAGTTTGTGTAGTGCAGTGATTGTTTACTTTGAATAATTATTTACCTGCACCTCTAGTTACATATTTTCTGTAGTGGAATGAATGATGAATTCTAGGACTTTCATGTCCGAAGTGTATTAATTTATTTATGGACTCTTTAAAATTATAAACATGAACTCAGTCCCATTATTAACAATTTTAATGAAAGAGACTATTATGAAAAGGTTACAAAACTATTGCATCTTCACAACATTAAGAGTCCTCAAGTGAAGGATTATCATTAATTACATATATCAGTTCATTGTATAAAATGAACACTATATAGGACCCCTTGGGTGAGACCTTTCAAAGAGATTCATATAATATCATATACATTCAACATCTTCTCATCCACATTCACATATTACATGCACTACATATCACGTGAGGCTGTTGAGGGGACGATGTACTGCCGATAGTAACATACCATATAACAGACAAAGATAATGTCTGAGAAAATGTGGACCTCACAGTGTGACTAATATATCGTTGGCTTCCTTATGTTTCATGTTCGTCAGACGCCTTACGTATCCATCATTACAAGTAACCATAATCCGACCTCGTTGGGAGATCCATGCTACATCAACCACATCTCACACAATGCCCCCCAGGCGGTAGTAAATTAAAGGAAGTCATTGAATGAGACAATCCGTCAAATGTTTGTTAATAATCTAACAGACGTCATCAGTTCGATGGGGTTTCCTATGGTACCTAACTGTTTTCGCACAATTTCAATGTAATTAGGACTCACCAGATTAATATAGGTAGCACGCTGCGAGCACCTTCATTATTGTATTTCTGCTCACCAATGCATCTAGTATCATAAGTCATCCCTAACTACGTTCAATATTAGCTACAACGTTGACATCATCGACTGCGTCACTAAATGTTTAGTTCCAAACACTGGAATACATCAAGCCGACTAGTTGCTGTCTCCGTCCGACTAGACCCCGAAAAGGTTCATCATTTACATTAATGCGGAAGATAATCACAGCAAAAACTATCCAATTACGTTCCGACAAAAATTACACACATTGCATAGTAACAAAGTTCGTCAACTAATGAGTTTACATAAGGATAAATGTTGAATTGGGTTTGTCCCATGATAACCAAAGCTTATTGTTTGTTCCGTAATGAATCTTTTACTGTGGATTAGTAGTCGGGTCGCGGCTCATTGACACCGGAAACATAGATAATCATTGGTGGAGAATCGATACATCAATAGTGGCGTTCCTGTTCTAGTCGTGTTTTACTTAGGCCATATGGTTTGCTATCATTGCGTCTGATCATATGCTTTTAGACTGTGTGCATAGATATCAGGGTGATACCTATAAACTACAATTGATTAGCAATATATGTGAATTTCTGCTTAGAAGTTTGTTTGGAACTAGGTTATGTGCCAAACCAGCACTTAGTTGCAGTAATGTAACTGTTCAATACATATGTCATTTTTTTTATAAAAGGAGGATATCGTCGACTAAATATAAGGCAAACAATATATGTCCATCTATTGCATTGTCCAATTAAACCTACCATATACAACGAAGGATGTTTATCAGTTACTATGCTTACAGAATAAACATTGATAAGCTAAGCAGCTCACCAAATGGCATTGCGTTGGTGCCACCACTGCCCCGCATGCTTTTAATAAAATTTATATATGACATGTTTATGATGTTAAAGTTTATAACATTTGTGCCTTTCCTAACCAAGGAAACATACTTACTGGGTAAACACAAAGGCGGAGAGCATAGGGTAATTGTATGGTGAATGGCACATTCAAATGTGTATTGTGAACCTATATTCATTTGCGATGAAGATGCATGTAAGGGGAGAGGTGGAAGGCCGAGTTAGCATAATAATCATTATCTACTAGCCAGTGCACCGGATGGATCCTATCAATATTCTTAAACCATCAGCACCTCGCCATACAGCACCATGCACTCTCTACTAACCTCTGGCTCCTTATTTATCCATGTCGCTACCATACAATCGTCAATCAACTTTGATATAGACCAGGGTCAAATTTTCTAGCGCGTGAATTTCCCGTCTGCCTTGCTGAAATACTTCCTTCCATCAGGAATCCGATAACTGAGAAGAGTTGTACTCTCTAAGTCTAACAAGAAAGCTTTCCTTTATTAGCATAGCTATTAAATTACATCAAATGTGCATATTGTTTATCAGTACTGACCATCATCGCCATCAACACGCATAAGAAAAGCATTCCACTGAACAAATTTTATTCCAAGTCGTCTTCAATTAACTTTAACATGCGATGTAGCTATGCAGAGGATGATTATATTTGCCTATAACAAATGGTGTTGGTGTCATATATTCTTGTGTCGCCCAAATGGACAATAAGGTCATAGGCATATAGGCACCTATCCGACAAACGTCCATCATTTGAGTAGATGTAAAAAGAACAGAACGACAGCCGGTATGATTATTACATAATTTGTGGTAACATAAATGGTTTGGAGCATCGATTGAGTATACGCTGAGGCCGCAGTTCCACAGTAAGGTGCAACATTACATTCAACAAGATGACCTATCAGGAAGTTTTGTAATCTTTTGACATTTCAAAGAAGGCGTTAGAAAACGTAATACATGGCAATAATGACCTTAGTTAAATGCGTATACGTCATTTAACGACACAGACGTAGCCTCCTGTTAGCTTAGCATATTAAGTCAGTTGTCCAGGCTAACTAAATATGACGGACCGGGGACCTTCACAGCAAAAAGAGATTAAATTGCTTCATCATTGGGTGGCATTTTTGATATCACCCACCTTTGAGCAGCAAATTGCTTTCCAAAATGTTCTTAAACTGTCAGTCAACCAACCAAATGCAATTTAAGACAACTTAGTAGATGCATGGGAATTCTGCAAAGAACTTATAATACCCGTCATGTTTTCGTTCAGTACTAAACGTGAGAGAAATCTCAATGGCATATATTTGTGTAACATCAGCAGCTGAAGGATGATCCGTTCAAATTACATCGCAAGCCTTGAATATTGTGGCGCATTAATTTATGAATACCGGCTTAGTAAAGAACGAAGCGATTACATCAAGCGGCTTAATGAATGAATTAAACGATCGCAGCAAGACAGACAAATGAGTGAGTGCAGCACATAGAAACACATTAATGCCGTAATTGATTGCCGCCCATCATTGTGACTCGGAACGAAAGCATCGATTAGGATAACAAACTGCAGCCATCCCCGTGCAACTTGACGCATATAGCGATGAACCCATCAATGAAGCCAGCAATACATGGCCAATGCAAATCAAATGCCAAAGAGCCATTGAGCTTTTTTTCATTTGCCACACGAATGAGTCTGTGCTAGACCGCCGCAAATGGTGCATATAGGAGATGCGAGGACGATGATGACAAAGAAAGCATCACATGAATGGTCAAGATACTTATTTATACGTATAAATCCAACCTTTCGTGCCCATATGTATTTGGGTATATTTGCGGAACCGAAAGGCATAGCAATTACCGTCATCATATGAGCAGTCACGTACGCGATCAACATGAGCCGTTGGTTGCTTTGCAAACTTACGAATAGAAACGACCTACGCCATTCTGACAATATATCTATATTATAAATAAATACGTGCAAAAATAAAATAAATAGAGAGATACTATATGAGAGACTGTCTCTGCCTGCACCAAGTGTTATAATTCAAACCCTTGGAATAAATTAGGCAGACTAGTTGCTGTCCTCGTCCAACTACACAACTGAATGGTTCAATACCCAATTGTATTAATGCCGAATATAATCACAGCATAAACTATCAATTAACGTTAAGAAAATATCAATACACACAGTGCATAATTACGTCAATATATAATATATATATATATATATATATATATATATATCTACTCATTACTCGTCTATCTACAACTTCGAAACGTTTGCGAAACGCAACCAAAAATGTTATAAAAAACACCTCCTTATGAATGAGTGAAGCACATGGAATCACATTAATGTCGTAACGGGTGTATGCCTATCATTGTAACTCAGAACCTATCAATTAAGCCAGCAATACGTGACCAATGTAGGTACAATTTGCCAAAGAGCATACATATAAACCTTCGTGTTACTCAACAGAGTATATAGTACGAACGCATATTTTTATATTCATATCAATATAAGCCATCATAACGTGGCTAATATATATACATATCATATATTCAAATATATATATAACGTTTACGAAATATGCTGCATTATATCTCTTTCGACTAACAGATGTACGCAAGATTGGGATTAGCACACACTTGAACAAGGTACACTATTATTTTTCCTGCGGTACATGTATTACCCGATAAGGTGTGTGGCTAATGAATCCACCATGTAAAAGAGCAACAGCAGCTGAATGAGGTTTTTGATTCATTTGATACGTATGAAATCCATCAGCTTTCGTGCGCATATAATGACCCTTTGTTGTTAATTTTGAAATTTGGACAGTGAATGTCGCGTCATCAGAGCTTTGTAATCTGGTACTGATCGGAACACAAGCATGTTGGTAATGACAAGCCTTAGACGACAAGCTGAAAAATTCGAATTTTTTGTAGACAGACGAATAATGAGCTTATATATCGTTCCGCTGCTTGATGTGAGTTCCTGAATTTGCTGACAAATAAATTATTTAACAAATACAAGATTGCTTTTGAGAGGAATATGGTTTGTGACTTAATGTGACGTAATGAAGCATCATTCCATCGCGCAAATCAGCAGTACAGGAGAGAGCCAATATAACACGCACACTTATGTTGTGAATTTGTAGTTGATATCCACCTTACCATTTGGTTCTTTGCGATAAAGAGGAGTAATCCACCATGTGTTCAATCCTAATTGGCATCCCATTGTTTCTTTGAAATTCCTTTGTGGTGCAACGCCTAATTAATCATATCTGTTACCCACGTCCCCCAATAAACTTGGCAATGAATTTCTTAGGAATGTACTGATCTTATCGTATTTCCAAAGCATTCATCGAAATTGATATGAGTAAAAATGTGTTTAATTCCGTTAAAGAAACTTTCGTTTAGTTGGGCATGTTGTAAAGGATTTGCCCTGGTGTCCGTTCCCTAGTTTAGGTAACGTGTGATTTAATGAGGTTTCATTTGCAGCTTCTCTTTCCTGAATGAATTATTTGAATGCTTAACTAATTCTAATTGAATGCTGCTAAGGCTATATTATCTTCAACTCAACCGAAGCAGTAGCAGTGGTTACATAATTCTGAACCGAGTTGCTATGAAACTCCCGTCATGACACAAGTAATCTGAAAGCCGCATATATTCTCTGATAGAGGAAGGTAATGTTGGTGAGGGGAGTGTGGATTTTCAAAACTTCAATGTCTGACTCACGCCACAATAGTCAACCAAGTCCAAGCACCAAAGCGTGTCGAGGTATGGCGGCAGGTCTTCATATTGAAAGAAGACTAACACTCAGTCAATACATCGCGCATATCTCGACAGATACAATGATCTCCACTGTCTAACAAGTAAGCATAACGCCGTGTGGTGTCTAATACAATATCGCACCGCTTTATGCACTAATAACTACTAAACTTCAACTTGAATCAAGTGTTAGAGAGTTTCTGGGGCTACTGGATGTCGCCAAAGAAGTAAATCTATGTTGGAAACTGTATGCAACCTGCAGTGTCTGAGTAGGTATTGGTATTGGTATCCAACGACATAGGTAAGAGGATGCTATTCCGGTAAATCGATGAGAAGAAGCGTGGCTAAAAAGACTGCTGATTTTGCAGTTGACAACATGCAATATATAAGATGTGGCACGCCGCAACGTTCTGCATGGGCGTGTGATCGATCTTGACTAGTATCTAATCAGCGCAGTAGCGCAGTGCGGCGCATGGAAGCTAGTTGCTGTTATGATTTTTATGAGGCTATGGTAATTGATCATCGTTGTGCATGCAAACATACAAAGAAGGTTCATTGATCTATCAACGCAGAGTCATCTGCAATCTTCCATTCGTTAGTCATATTCTGAGACAGTGATATACACCATAATAATGATTGTACAATGTACAATACTGGTGCATCCGCTCGTTTGGTAATGTATATGTATATCCGCACAATGTGTGCCTGTGTGTGTGTATCGTGGTGTATGTGTTCATATGTGTTTTCTGTGCGCGTCAGTGTGTGTGTTTCTATGTGTGTCCGTGTGTCCGTGTGTGTGTCCGTGTCCTTGTATGTGTGCGGGTCGCGGTTTGTCTAAGTGTGGTACATTTCAACGCAATATAGGCTGAATAACTGATTGAAAGCACAACTTAGTGGATAGCAAGGGTGAGCAAATTTGTTGATTTTTCAGCAACTGTTAATCGATCATTCATTACACAACGTCGCATGCTGTAGAACAGACTTGATCGTTTTCGTCCGATCATCAATTACCGCAATGTGCAGTAGTAATATACAGAATAAACGTGGTTAGCCAAATGAATTATCTGAAGAAGGTAATTGAAAGGAAAGTTGGGTTGCATATCTGCTTATTCCTAGTCGCTTGCCTGGGTGTTGTATATGTAACAGCGCCACTCACTGCTGTGCGGTCCACCAGTTTTAATACTGCTTAACGGTTGTCTACTCTTAATAAGACAATTGTCGAAAGTAAAATGCTCAAGTCCCTTATCTCCATCCTGACGTCCTCGCTACACTTATCTTATATTGCAACGAATGTACGAATGTGAAAATGCAGTCTAATACATATGTAATATAGTAAGTGACAATACAGTTGATATGGTAACGACAACAAATTTGTACAATTATCGACAATGATGCATAATGCATCGGCGAACGATAACTTTATAGCAAATTCGTTAAACAATATTCTTGCCACCACACACTTTAACCCTGCTAAAGCAGACACAATTACCCCGCGCTTGATGTGTTTCAACCTGCTACAAATTAATCCATTCCGGCCTCGTGCAGAAGTCAGTTACCTCTCTTATTAGGTTTATACACACTTTAACTAAGCCATAAAGACAAGAAAATATAAATGCTAATCAAGAGCAATACCATACTCTTGACGGAGGACAGTATTTTACATAAAACCTACGTGACCTATCCGTCAATATTGTCCAATCCTATTTTCGTTAAAACGCCCTCACATTCTTTGTAGCTCAAGTTCGGTGCGCCCTTAAACGAAACATTGCTGATGTAACTTTGTCCAATAATTCATATTTTCTGTAAGTTGTTGTCTTTGTTCATGCAATGCTACTCCTGATATGCAACATTCTACATCTGCCCATTGTATAAGTAGCGATTCCATGTGATCATCGAATACACGATTCAACAACGGCTTAAGGTAGAATGTTAACCGTAACCTCTAGTGATATGAATCATCCCCTCCACTGTTCAATGTTTCTTATTGTGAAATTAGTCTCGATGAATCGATCGTCAAATGTTCAAACAGCCAAACCCGGCTAGACATCACCACTAATATATGTCCATAGGCCGAATAGTCACGCCAGATGTTTATTATCTAATTTACGTTATTTATGAAGATATTGACAGCTAGAGCGTTCAATTACGCTTGGAATCATATGTTATCTTTGACATCTATGTCATCAAATTTGTATGCATGTCAATAAATAGTAAAATCAGTTAACCCAACGTGGACCACATCATATAGAGCTTGTTGTTGTATGAGCACATCTATTCGCTACATGATTCACTAAAGTGATGTAGACGATACTTGTGGTTACTAGTAGGGCCTCGGCACTGTATGAGTTGAGCGTATTGACTAATAACCATTTATTTATCTTTGGTGGAGAATCAGAACATCAGGATTTTGTTTCGCCATACCACTAGCAGTTTTGCAATACATCCACCATTATTTTCGACTGAATGTGCGTAGACCAAGCTACGTAAACATCAAACGTTGTGTAGATAGCAATAGGTTTTCGCAATTGAGGTGCAACACCAGTGTCTTTGCTCCTAAAACGTATATTTTAGGTCAATTATTGTACCAAACAAACACCTCCGATGATCTCCGTACAGATATCTACTTTCGATCGAAATATTTGCAAATCAAGAAACGCAATTTAGGACTAGGCTTAACTATTCAAATGTCATAAAGTAACCCTTAAAACGTATGATATCATACCCTATATAAATGGCAAACAATATATGTCAATGGAGCTAAACATTACTACTTAATACATAACCCAAATATATTTGCAGTGTCAAGCTAAATGCACACGAAAAATATCGAATAATTTCACAATAATGATGAGCCTTTGCACCAAAAAGGCTAAGATCGTTCGTTTTCCCTTTAACACCAGTTGCAATATAGCAGTGAACAGCAAACCGAGTATCTACTTTGCCAGCTAATAATAAGTGACCGATCATATCGCGCGCATTCGCAACTCACCACGTTCTATAATTAAGTCGTTTAGAAACATTGAACCGAGTGGCAAACAAAACATTTTCTTTATTGTGGTTGCGGCCGATCTACTTGCATTTCTGAAATATATTACATGTCCATTTAACATTATTCCTAACAGCAAAACATGTTGATCAAAACAAAAACCGGATTACAGTGTAGGATATTTATCACTTACTATGCTGACATAATTACCATAAGTGACGCCGTCGCCGACGATAGACTAAGCAGCCCACACAATGACATTTAGCTGATGTCTAATCTGTAGCGCATGCTTATCTTATTATTCATATATGATATTATTGTTAATGATATTTGGATCGCTTCAAGGTCAGGGAAATATGTTTATCACGTTCTATGCTGATAGAATAACGAAGTGGATGCATATAAGGGGAGAATGGCTGAAATAACAACCACAGTTTTCATTCAGTCTTTGCTAACCCGTGTACCGTATGAATTCGTCAACGTGGCTCTTTACAGTATTCTCAACCCGTCATCACCTAGCCATTAAGCACCATGCACTTTCTACCAACCTAATGCTGTGTATTTGCCCTTCAACAAAGCTACCAAATACAATGTACATTAGTACTGAGCAACCCAGCTACGGCTAACCCATGCCGTAGCTACATTTGCATGGTATAGGCATGTTTCGGGAAGACTGCCGAAAGCTTTAAAATCTCATTGCGGCTGTCTATGGTGTCTGTGTCTGTTAATGCCTCTGTTTATAGTGCGCAAATGGGTAGACCCCATCAAACACTTGTTAGGTTCATGCAATGCATATCAGTACATCAGTCTGCCCGGGCAATTTATGTCTCTGTAGATATTTCCCATCCAACAGTTTTTTCCTGGTTTATATTGAAGCTTCCGACGGATGTGTAGCTAATGCTGTATGAACAACGCCATACGCCAACAAATATCACGAAATATTTACGACATAAAGACGTGAATAATTAGGTGAATTTTTTACTATTTTCAGGTTCATTCATTATGACGCTCTCTTAGTATGATGTACAATCCATGATAGCTGTCGTACGGATAGACATCTTCAAAATATTCCAATCGGTATGATATTGATACGTAACCAGTAGTGCCAGTATGTACCACCTCTGGCCGGATGAATCGCATGAGGAGATGCCTATGGAAGTATTAATGTTGGTAAGAGTAGAAGTCATTGTAACTTAATGTGCTTGCCTCTTGGCATTGATATGCATGATTATACGGTGCAAGATTTAGCTGAATATTTCCCGGGCATAATATTCAGGAGATATATGCTTGGAGGTAATCACAACGTTATGTAACTCTCGGGAGACACGTTCAGTATTCCTGTGATCAGATACACATCATGCCGAAATTCAGATAGCCCTACGGTGGGGAAGTGTAGAGGGTAAAATACATGACTCAGTGACGAGGTCGTGTCAGATGACATTGTCAGGAAAAATGACAAATCATGAGCGAGATACTATCACACCCTCCGGTAGAACATAAACATTCGACAATGGAGATTAAGATGTCGGCAGAGCGGTGGCATGGACAGAACTTGTTCGCAAATCGCGAGACACAAATCGTTGGGCATTCGTGTGTGAGTTTGCCGTTTTTCGTTCAATTAGAGGCAACATAGATGAAAAAGGTTATCTAGCTATTTGGCTTCTATTCCTTCATGGAAACCTTAGACAGAAATGCTGCATTTTATCCATGCGTCAAGGTGGTCATTACATAGTCGTTATTGATTTCGCCTCCGATGCACGAATCACTGATGTATCAGATTCGTCTATATTTGACCACCAATCCTTTCGAGGATTCCGACAGATAGCATTGACAATAATCCACCGAACATTTGGGAAGAGGCATAATGCCATTCCTTGTAATTTTATTTCTATCAAGACGCATCTAGTTCACTATCAACCGACCCCATTTAAGTCGATCTACTGACCGAACGTTTGTAATAAAAATAGGTTCTGTTATTAGCGATTATCCAAACAAATTAATATCTGAACTTAATGCATCTGGATCCATATGATTCACCAAGACGCTTGGCGTCAGTACCTTAATCTTCAATTTAAAAAGTTGGTTCAATCTGCATCTGGATCCATATGATTCACCAAGACGCTTGGCGTCAGTACTTTAAACTTCTATATAAAAAGTTGGTCCACTCAACGCAATAATGCTGTAGTGCAGTGGAGATGTTATGTTTACCGCAAAAAACATGGTGCAGCAGCATACACGTAAATTACGGTTTTCCATTATTATAGATAGATAAAACAATAGACAGATAAAATCATCAATCAGTTTCAGACATAAACATGGGATAGTTTTAGATTATCTGTATGATTTCTGCAAAACTTCCATCCATCAGGAGTGTAATGACTGAGAATAGTATTTCTGTGTTAGTCGGAAGACTACCAATTCAATTATACGCAGACTGTAAAAGAACTGACGCGTACGTTTTCCGTGATTGCTAATCATGTATGTACAATGCGCGTATTGTTTCACATTACTGACCATCATAATCTCTAAGCAATCATGAGAATACTGTTTTAATTCATGTTGGACCGTCGATCGAGCTGTTGAAGTTCTTCTGCAAACATTATTTAGTCCAGGTTGACCTCTAATCAGGCCCTTCGTTTTCTCGATTGCTATTTCAAAAGTGGTGTTAGGAAGCGGAATACATGGGCAATTTTATACCTATCTTCATGCATGCACGTCTTTTAATGCACGTCTTTTAATATTTGTTACTTTTACGATTACAGCAACGGTTAAGAATATGACTTAAATATCTGGTATATGTGCCCGGTGGATAAGATGTAAAAAGGGGAATAGCCTGGATCTTTATATCTGTCAAAGACAATGGAAGTCATGTTTTAGCAGAGAGCATCAAGTACTATCATGGTGCATCCAGCCATAAACCACTCTTCAGTTACATAAACCAACATGTCCTCATTTGTGACATCATCTGCTCATCAATTACGGCCATTAAATTCATTGCAGCCGAAGATGTTTTGCAGCCGAGGTTTACGATGCTATCCACTGTACACGCAATTGCCCAAATGTTAATGGTAGCCATATCTTTAAATAGTACTCTGGTGTGAGTAATTGTATTAAAAATCTCAATCCAAGCGAACATCAATGACTCAAGTCATTCAATGTTATGTTCCTGTATCCCTGCCAATATACGTGTTTGACACATGCCGGTATGGTGTATTGACTGCAGTTGTCTGCGGGGGAAGTTGGGAAAACCGTATCAACCTGACTGAAGTATGGGCTACTTTTCGAAATACACTCAGAGTTGTCAGGCAATGGGCAATAATTGAATCTGTGTGGCATTGGTTCGGCAAATTCTTCTATTTTTAAGCATTTGTGCTCGTTTGGTGATTAAGCATGCTGTTAGACCGCATCGCACATTCAACATGTCTGACATCAGACAATGACACAACAAACGATGTGGCTGTCTTCAACGTCTGTGCAAAAGAGGAAGCATAGGTGCACCTGTTTTGCCTTAATATGCCAGAAAGGTGCTTATCATAGCCATCAAGAGTTTATTGCATTTTAGAATAGAGCCATGGAATTATAAATGTTACTTTGAACATCAAAATTTACCGGTATTTAAGGCTGTAGAAGTACAATACATTGCCGGAGGACACGAATGTCAGATATGAAGAACATAATACTTATACGGGATTGACACCGTCATTGTAATTTTCACATCCCATTTTACTCTATGGTCAAAATTGTCCAAATAACCGCTGACATGCAAGCCATGAAATTTGACGCGCGCTGGTAATATTATAGAAATATACATGCAACGATTAACAAGTGATAATGTTCCCATACGCCGTAGAATGTAGGCAGGTTTATTCCGTAAGATACAGCTGAACAGTAGTTATGGTGATTTGAATAATGGGACTTTATATATACGAAGCAAGCAATCCTTATGAGGACAATGAAGACCTAATGGACGCTCTCATGTGACCTAAAAGGTCTCGTGCATTAATGGAGACGCAAATAGTGTAGCCATGCATTTATCATATTCGTCATCTATAATGCCTAGGTTGATCTTCCTGGTTCCTTTACAACTCACATAATTACATGTTCATCAGTTGTTGATAACGCGCTTGTGCTTCTTTCTCTCATGTGGATGCATGTCTTCAGCGTTAAATTGTCTCATATTAAATATTCATGGTATAAGAAACTGGCAGGTAATTCTCTGGCTTGTCATTATAAACAGTTTTATTCACCATACATGTAAATTATAACATGCAAAAAAAAGTATATTCTCAATCTGACGCATCGATTGGCTAATGATGGGTGTTCGAATGGATAGCGTATCATATATTTAATATAACCTGACGCTGAAAAGCCTTGTAATACATAAACTTGAAAGAATGATACTCGATAGTCGTCGTATTCATTTTCCATGAATGATATACAAAACAACCCGTATTCATTATTATGTGGGCATAGCAACAATGTGATTTTCCAACTGAGTCAATTCATTCATAATCTATCATATCGCATAAGCTGTGTGACCTTACGCCTTGTATCAATCTCTCTCTCTGGGTTTATTGCAACATTACAGCTCATTGGAGGCATACAGTTATTCATCTTTGCTCTTTATTTCACAGGTAATAAGAACTAGGGTCGATATGCCCAGCCCCTGAGGTTTCGACTATGATTTAAAGCGAATTCCTGTAAGATACATGCGACCTTTAAATCCTCGGCAACATAACTCAACTTTATCTATAGAGATATTTGTCATAAAGACATCGCCGATTGCTGCATCGTGTTAGATGTGTTTCCTATGGTTGATGATGGTGATACCTTAGCATCGTTAATGGTGTTAACTTGACGAAAGTTGCCATAACTATAATTCGTTATGAGGCACGAGTCTGCTTATTAGGGTTCGATCGTATGGCACATGTAAGTTCTCTTACGTCGCACGCCAAGGTTTGGATTGATACAACGTGAGCGCAACTGTGCATACGAAACAATATATGCGATCGCTATTTGCATTTAGTAACAAAATAATCATAAGCAGTGTGTAACTTTCTGCACATTGCTATTCATTCAGGGAATGATCTGTTCTTCTGATCTATGGTGCCCTCGACTATGTCGGAAGCGATAACATGCTATCTTGGCCTCATGGAGCCGATGTAAACTATGTTATATATCAGTATGCCATTGATTAAAAGAGATGTTTAGCACGGCTGTATATAGAAACCGTAGACTCTCTAACGCTTTGATTGAAACAAAAAGATCATTTTCTTCTCTCGATATGTGAAAGGACAAGCAATAACTGTACACAATAATCCCCGTTGCAGTTAGTTGCACGGCTGTTATTTTAGCATATAAATTATTGATATAACTACCTGTCGGTCAGCAATGATTGTTCAATAGTGGAGATGCAGACCATCAATGAATTATTGACCAATACAAATTACCATAAACCCAGAACAAACACCATTATTTCAATCGATTGGCAACGGATTCGTAGTCATCTTGATAACACCGTTAAGACCCTGTGACTGTAACAGTTTATCTCCCCTGGTTATATAATTGAGTAATATTTCTACTGATATTCTACCATTCTTACGCATCCGCCAAATAATCATACTCATTACCTCAGTGAAAGTTTAGCTAAAATTACCCATGGACTTGACAACAAGTCACTTAAACTTGCAGATTCAGAGGATTTATATTTAATTCCTACTTCTGGCGTTACAATCCACCGTGCATTTACTGTCAAAGGAAGCGTCAAATACCCGAACTCTGTTGCCCTAATAGCTAAGGCGCTGCTGAGGAAAGATGAGCTTCGTAATCATGAAGAGCTGATTGCCTCTCCTCTTATTGGAGATGCACGGAGCATGTGGATTGCATGGATTGTCAATTAAGAAGTGTAAAAGTATACGCAAAACTACAGTAAACGTGCCATGCAATAGCATTATTACACACATACTTTGTTGAAGCTAAAGGTACATTGCTAGGTCATACAAGTGCCCATGAAAGGTTAATATGTGAGTGTCTTTTTTGTCATCATTGCCTAGCAGCCTACAGAGTTTACGGCTTGTGCTCTTCTAGAAATTTTTTGACGTATATATCCATGATATTTGTTTTCTATTGGAAAAATTATTGGAATTGTGGATACGGATACCGGAACAATTAATTGCATTGAATCAGCAAGAATAGTGCTTCCATCGCAGAATGGTCATACAATTTTTATGAAAAGCACATTCACTGGTAGATGTTGTGGTTAATCTGTTTACCGTTGTTGCATCAGACGGCACCCAACGAAACAGAAAGGATGATAAAACAAATTATGTACCACCTGCAATATAGCAGATAAAAATATATAAGTTGACGATCACGATAAGGCGTTGTACTATGAGATTGACATATATAAAGTTGACACCAGCAACCCCAAAGCCACTAGCCTACTGTAATGGAGACAGCACAGTTTCATATTTTGGATCACTCCCACAGAAGAGACCGTGTTGAAACAAACACAACATTAGTTTATTTGCCTAACGCAGCTATCGTGTGTTGATAACGGTTCGTCAGAATAATTACTATGTGTTGCTTCTATATATACAGGTCAATGAGTGTTATATTGCCTTAGCAACTTTGTTTGTTCTGCAACTGGAATGCGTAGTTCATGTTACGCCTTGGATAGATAGAGGCTGATGTGTCCAAGTATGAACAATTTATCAATGTACAATATACATGCACCTTGGACACAATACCGTGGGCTCATAGCGCCAATGAATTTATCAACCCGAGAGCCATTACGAGTTAAATGATTGAGTTAATTTTCAAGACATGAAACTGACATAAGCAAGATAGTATATGCCATATTATTGCTGTAAAATCAGCGACGTAACTTCAAAGCTATTGTGGCGAAAATAAAAGGTATTCGCTATTTGTCTCTTCCTTCTATTGAGTCTAGATTGCCCATCTGATAAATACAGCACAACCATGTCATTAACGTAATTCGTCAACAAGTTATATCTCTTCTAGCCGTTCTGCATTTTTATATTGCTATTACCGCAACTACTGGTTATTGGTTTCGCGTTTCGCAAATCTCTTACATTTCGGGATTTAATGGTTGAGGTGAAACACTAGAGGATTGAATGAATTGATTGCTTTGGTAGTGTTGATGGGGTGTAAGAAACATATTATCTACAATGCCATCCTATGTTGCAATTGAAAATGCTCAACTGACCGGTATGCTTTCGATTGTACGTAAGGCTACTGGTATCAACAGCCAACTCTTTTATTCTATAAGAGGATGGAGAGATTCCATTAAGGAGGAGGCTACCATCCTCTCTCTTGCAAGCGCCTCCTTTAGCGTGCGTTGCCGAATAAATGCAAACTTTCGCTGTAACCTCACTTCCGGCTCTTTGTTGGCGACACAGACTATGTGCACTTTTCACAATGCTATATGCTATGATAGCCATTGCCTGTTGCTAGATAAGTAGAGCGGTAACTACGTAAGTGGTCATTATTCACAAAAGTAACCTTGAGAGGATGGTACTTAAGACTGATATGTCCTTCGGTTATAACAGATAGCGGCGTTCTTTTTGTTGAGACGGTTGCTGTGATGCTGTTTTATCCCGTAAAAAGGAAATTGGTTTTGTCCCAACCAAATAACGGGCTAGCTTACAAAAACATATTCTATAAGCGACATTTGATGTTGCTTCTGTGTTGCGTAGGCATCAAAGCACCTTTAATATTCATAAATCTCACTGTAGCATCACCAATGTGATAACTTGACAAACTGGAGTACAATTAAAAATATTCATATAAGTTCTCATATCGCTGTAAATTATGGCTACGTCCAGCTAACGAAATATGATTCAATTGGTCATTTACCAATGTTATTTAACAGTCTGCTTGGCCGAGATTGTGAATGACGTTAAATAATGCTTTCTCGCACATAATTATAAGTATTTCCTAATGGTCGAGCTTAAGAGACCAATTTCGACCATTTCATATCATAAAGCGATGCATGTTGATTGACTTTACGCGCATACAGAGCAAGCCCTTTGCATGTGATGTTCGATATGTCATCGTGTAGTAAATATGTAGTACTGTGGACAACGTTTACTTGGGGAAAGATAGGAGAGGGTTTGATGGGTGGTGGGTGCGGGATGGTTGAAGTAAGTGTGTCCGACCGAAATTGGGTAGTGTGATTAATTTGTGTTATAGTTTTTTTGGATGGATGTGGATTGGAAACAAATATAGCCAGCGCCATCCGCGTTAGCTTACATACCTATCATAACCCCAAAATCATAAAGCAACCCCTTCATTGCCACTAATAACAGTAGTGGAACAATTATTCCATGTTACTGGACACAACATACATGGGGTCTTACCCATCCCAAGTATCAGAGAATACCATCCTGAATACCACCGACATTAGTCCAATAGGCCACTTCGGTTCTAAACATACGCCGATAATTCAGCTTGTTCATCTGAATCTCATCGAGTTAGATAGAGTGGCAACATATGCGTTTGGGTTTTCCAGACACGTGGGTCAATTGTGCTTTTTCAAATACATGCTGTCTGAGACCAGTGACGACCTAACTTTGTCCATTGACATATATCGCAAAGAAAAGTCATACATGACCGTGGAAATTTCTCTTAAATGAATTATTTTAACTTACTTTTACGAAGCATATGCTGATCCACAATAATGAATATTAGAATGTAATATGCGGTGTGGCTTCAGCCTAAAATCCATGATGTACATTAAAACTAAATGGATCAAAGAATCATAACTCATCGATCCAAACACAAAATCACTCCTTGTCATGGAGCCTATTGCCAAACCATTCTATATGATTCCTAATAGACATAATAGGTTTGTAGTGAGAGTGTGCACGGTGTATGTCAGTATAGTTCTGCATGTATCGGTTTTTCGGATAGTTGCCAACACATCTTAGACAGCGTGACGGCATCAAACAAGCAGATAAGAATGGCCTGGGTTTCAAAATCGACATAGATGAGCTATGCCTCCATTTAGATACAGTGCGGAAGGAGAAATTTTTACCCAAAGCAGCACGTACTGCAAATTGTCCATGCGTTGATGTTCTATTAGACCCATACCAATTTAATGTGTGTTATAACTTTATCCCAGGTGACAAAATGTTCAATACCGACCGGTTGCACCTGTTTAATCATTCACGACGAAGTATGTCTGCTCAAGTACGCAGTAAACACTGATTGGCTTCGGTGGATTAACATTAAGTACGCAATGAGCAATGACATGAAATGAAAAAAAAATGGCTTTGTCTTAAGGATTGAAAGTAAATAAAGTAAATGCATTATAGTGAACCACACCTTAAACCTTCGACCGCCAGGATCAATTGATGTGCCTTTGATCATTCACAATTACGGATCACTTCATAATGCTTATTTACGTATACAATGCCTTGTGTTATTTATCTGCGCACACCATAATCAATGACCCACTTTAGTCGTATTCAAGTGACCCTGCTACTCCGCATGTGAAGAGGGGGCAGCTGCTGTCACTTTGCGTTCCATGAAATTGAACCATTGCCTTTATGCACGTGCACGTAATGTCTTCGAGAAATAACAAGACTAAAGTCACCTACGCGACGTAATAGAAGATCCTGCCATAACCTCTCGCACACATGAGGTCAGCATTCATTCGCGCTTAATTCGTCATTCTAGGACTATAAGATGCACACATGAAGGCAACCTCTCCTCTTTTGTATGGTATCTTCACACCAGAATCTTAGAGTCGGCTGTGCCGTTAAGTGTCAGGGAAATGAATAAACACCTTTTTCGGGCATGCCACCCATTCAATCAGGTTCAAGGGGCAAAATAGAACTTTGTTACTACTAAATATACTACAGCACGTAACTGAGTGTAAAGTTAATCGAATGGCGAGAAGAATTGAGATTAGACCCAATTAACTAAAAAATCCTATATAGCCTTTATCTTCACCGTCACTAGAAGATGAATCCACCATTATCACAATCCATTCACCATTCATCATGGTTTTTTCGTCATATCTGCTGCATGTCATCCAGCTTATCCATGTAACATGTTTTATGGTTTATTACTATACATATGATGACAAAGAAGACCCAAAGATTTGTTGTTCCATGCAACACGATTCGTATTGCATAGAAGAATATTTATCACCTTTTATTCAACATTACTTATCAACAACATGTAGATTTCAGTCATTGCCAAACATTTAAAATACTATTGAAGAGTAAATGAGGTCCGTCGAAACTGCCCTCGTATATTCTCCATCACATTCAGTCGACAACATGTGCATATCTTGGCCCTGACGTTGACGAATGTACCCATTTAAACCCTACAAATGATGAACTAGTCTAGGTGCCAGCACCCCACACATCTTCAAGCCGCGAAAAAAAGGCAAGAGGGTTCGATATTTGTATTTCTTTGCTAACGTATATACACAATTAATGATAATGAAATGTGTCTGCCATATTTCTTTTTGTTCAAAGGCTGACGATTTGTTCGAAAGGGTTAATCAACATAAGATCCTTGGCTTTACTTGAGACATTGAACCAACTAACCGATTTTAAATGACGCCATACCTCCTACACTCTTTGCGAAGCGACACAACTAATAAAGTAGTGCGGAACGTATCAGTGGTGTAACAAACAGAGTTATAATTATATAAAGTTGAGTCCAAGTGAGTTATAAATAGCTACTTGTATTATTTTATATCCACTCCTTCCATAATGCTGATAAAAACTTGAGGAGATGCATTGACGATGTGCACGCTATATATTTAACGCCTCATAAAAACATTCCATTTTATTGAACTGTTTATCTTTTTCAACATATATGGCTGAGTAAATTAATGGAACTCTTTTTTCGAATTGAAAATACGGTATCCAGCTAAATCTGCGCACGTGAGGTTTATACGTTTCACAATGATTTCCCCATTAAAATAGTAACATTTATGCTTAATGACACCATTCTCTAAATGCAAATACGCTGGTACTCGGTAAGTATTTTGACAAGATATGGCATATATCGTTGACGACCGAATCCTACCAATATTTTACATGTATGTAATATGTAATGACACGAAGTACAGTCAAATAAAATGGTAACAGTCCAACTGTCTTATAAATGAAAAGATGCTGTTAAGATACATTGCATTCAGATTATCCTCGCCTGCTCTATACAGAAAGGCACAACTTTGAAGGATACTTGAGTGCTTTGTTCATTCACCAAGATGTGACTGAGCTAACAGAAGAATCCGAATTATTGTTTTGTTATTCCTTTGGTTTTTTATTTACTACAGTCTAGAACAGCTTCGGTTACAAAGTTAATTGTTTTGGCACAAAATAACTCGCTCTGCGACTATTGAGTACCACTGGAAAATTAAGGAATATTTATCAATGCTACTTGCAATTAGCTACTGCCTATCACATGTTATTCGCCAAACAATGGGTGGTGTTTTTAAGGTTGCAACCATAAGCAGTACTACTCTGGTGCCTTTGATCATCAACAAGCAATTGATCAGTAAAGGATGTTTTTTTACGTACAACACTGTAATGTAGCATCTGCAAACATCATCAGTGATCGACATTTGTAATTGTGAACTTACATGTCTTTGGTAATATTATAGCATTAACGCTCACGCCTAAGAGTGCATGTCTGAAATGGGGCGATGCCACAGACAAGGTGAGGTCCAATGTAATCAATCACACTCGGCACTACGCGGTACATCAAACGCTGCAACTGCTGTTTCAATCCTAGCTATAAAATGGAACCACATAAGCTCTTTGCGGTGAATAACATTATGCAAAACACGACAGTCAGAACTTTAAAGAAAAACGCATTCTTGCGCACACTCGTGCATCAGACAATTAATTTCAGTCAATCTGCTGAATTACTACTAATGCCATGCTGCAAGCACAGTTTGATGCTGCAATATCGATTTCAACAATATGGTCTAGACAATTATCTGTCCTTTACCATTTGGGCCGTAACTCAGTTAAGGTCGTTGTCTCGGCAAAAACCACAATATCAGTGTTTTCGCTAAAAAGCACATTGTTATTACCGTCGGACTAATCTTTGTATTTTGTGATACATGGAGCTGTTATTTTGTCTGTTGTTGTCACACTTAATGACTAAATATACGACCTAATAACAACCTACTTGCGAACTTGTACGGCAGGTGGGAGTTTCCGACTCACGCTAAGCAGGTCTGCCCTTATGCGTGCTAAGTAGGTGTCAAATTGCTCTCTACTTCAATGCTACTCATAACCAGAGTAACTGAGCCACTTAGTTGCTAATATCTATAGGCTGCAGGTGGCGACCAGAGAAGTACTGCTCAGTGAGCAACTGGCGTTTGCAGCTCGGCAATTACTTACCCTTTCCTTATCATCTTACTAACCGGTCGTGGTTCTCTTATCTTCTTGGCAAAACTTAATTCTGGTCAAGCAGCCCCAACAGTCATTTATGTACTTTAAATCTGATCATCATAATCGTTTCTCTACTCTAGTCCTGCGTTATAACACTTTGTGCTATTTGATTAATTTGCATATAATGACCTGCACGAGAAAAATGTAGGAATAGATAACTGAAATTGGACGAAGTAGAAGGATGAAATGATAGCTGATTAACAAGTATGCGTGACTTCCAGTATTTCTATCAGTGTTATTATGAAATTACACCTCGGTTATGACTGATTACTTTAGATCAGGTAACGCATGTTTAAGCAGATCGTATGACGAGGAGCAGTAAGATAAGACCTAGTGAACTTTGATTCAGATGCCCTCACAAAGCGTCCGGGGATAGTTCAGCTGCAATGTTGTCTACAAAAACTTGGCTTAATACGCAGAGGTAGACAGATCATAAGGTATTCTAAGCTTTTCATATTGCCAAACACACTTGACATGACCCTTTGTCATGCCTTGCTTGCAAGTATGTACCAAATAATGCCAATGGCAGAGGAGAGAAATGCCACTGACATATATTGCAATTAGTGCAACCTCAACCAGTTGTTGTTACATTTTCAGTAAAGTAATAGGTGACCTTTATTGCTTATTTAAACCAGAAAATTATATGGAGCTTTCGACCTGATGTATTTCAGCTGCAGTAAAGGGGGAAACACGCCTGTGAACTTCTGTGGCATATTTAACCGCCAATCCTCTTGATTATTTTAGTGTGATTTAAACAAACCCATTGAAATTACACCTTCACGGGGTTATACCCTATTACATATTATCTACTAACAATTGTTATGACCAATCGCTTGTGGTGAGGCAAAGTACATGTTAGTGCTACGTGTAAAATTGTTTGAATTTGGTAGGCCCGCTAAATGCATCTCTGATAGGGCCTAGATAATAATCTGGTTATTGTTGTATGCTTCTGACCGTTTATTTAAATAATTACGTAACATGTATTTGAGGTCAGCCCGAGTATGTTCGTGGTTGACTGTGATTGGTCAACCAGTTAAGGAAGAGGGCTGGCCCGAGTGAGGTAATGTGATGTGTGGGGTATATAAGTGAATGATACGGGTTGGCTCGAGAGTTCGAATTGAGGGAATGTAAGCGTAAGACTGATTAAACGTGGTGCTAGGTTGTAGTATAATAAATATATATATATTGCGCTCACCGAAGTCTTTATATATCTGAGTATACGGCTCAGGCCACTACAGAAGAGAAACCGGACTTAAACAAGAAATACCCTCACAACAAATGGTGGAGAATCCGGGTATTGATAAATAGCATCTTCCAAAGTTAGATCAGCCGCGTCAAATATCCTATCTGAAAATGTCTCAAGACGATAACGAAGTTACCCTCAGGCTTGGCGAGGAAAACGCTTTAGAGGCTCGCGTAGACGACCAAGAACCGCCAGCAGAGACACTCGAGGAGAAGATTCACAGTCTACACCAGGCAGTGTCTACTTTGGTGGACAACCACGAGATAACGGATCGTAGAGTCCAACGGCTTTTGAGCAGAGACATTGAAAGTAACAGATCAAATTCTCCTGCACCATCAGACGGTGCAGTAGCATCGGACCAGGGACATCGCAGAGCTAAAAAGGTAGTGCCAACGGACATAAAGTTTTCCGGTGAATCAAAGGAGAATGTTTCCCATTTTCTAAATAGAGTGGAGTCCATTTCGGAATTAACAAAACAAAACTGGTGCAAATTACGGAAAGCTTGTCATGGAAAATACGGACCAGACTCTCAAAACCACCTGCAACACGCAGTGTTGTTTGAACTACGGCAGGGTGTCTCAGAACCCGATGATGATTACACCACAAGAGTATTGGAACAATTTTCGCTCTTGAATATCAGCGAGGACGAAAAAATGCGCTTCTACATCCCTGGGTTTCGAACCGATGTAAAATCTTACGTGCTGGACAAGGACCCTTCATCATTCGATGATGCCGAGAAATATCCAGACGCACGGAACAACTCCACAGCATAAATAAACACCATCCTGCGGTAAGCCCAGTGGCCACCTCCACCGCCAAGGAACGACGAGACGACGACGAAGCGTCGCTCATGAAAAACATGATATCCATGCTGACGCAATTGATGAACGACGTGAGGACACTGAAGGAGGAACGACGAATGCCTGCTACACCGCCCAGAGTACATCCCCGGTCGACCAAACCAAACTGCCACAATTACGTCGCTGAACCTCGACGCGCATCACGCCCGCAATGCTCACGATGTGGCCGTGCAGGACACTACAAAGATGCCTGTTATTCCCGGGGATCTCAAGCATCCAGATTCGGACAACACCCACGCGACTACCGGTCATCAGGAGCAACCTACTATAACCGCCAGTCGGAAAACTAAGGAGGCCTGCCACCGTACCATCATCTCAACCCCATAGTGGTAGGCCTGTTCAAAATGTTCCTAGTTTCAATGTTAATAGATCAAGAAAACATTATCATAATGCTGTCTCCTTCTGCGCCATGTACAGGTCTTAGCCACAAATTTAAGACGAACAAAGTCACCATCACTATTTTTGACCGCCAGTTTACATCTTCGTTAGACACAGGCGCAGAAATTAATGTTATTTCAGCCAGCACACTGAAAAATTTGCCAGCCAAAATTAAGCAAAACCTAAGGGTAAATCACGGTTCTTCCACTCTAGCTAACGGCACCCATGTCCCTGTTCATGCTGTGGCCAATGTGAATGTACCCCCGAACACTGAACTGATATGTGCGGCACGCGTTCAGCGACCGGTCCCTAATTATGTGCAAGGTGAGTGTTGGGCGTTTGAAGACCTAAAGCCGAGAGGGATAGCTGTCGCAAGTGCAGCCGTCACGGTTATCAGTGACCTAGTGCAAGTTAGGCTATTCAATTTTACTAATGTTCTTCAAGAAATAAAAATAGGGGAGCGCATTGCAACATTCCGAGTATGGACAGACGATGTCTCGCCGCGACCCGAAAGTAATATTTCCTGTCATCCCTCGAAAACCCCCACACTATCATCAATTGGCAAATCACAAAATCGCAGCCAAACTATCGCCCCCGATATTGACTGGTCCCATTCTCAGCTGAAACACGATCAGCGGACACGACTACAATGCCTCGTGGGCGAATACAGCGATTGCTTTGTTGACCCAGTCAACAAACAGTTAGGTCACACCAACTGGGTCACTCATAGAATAGACATTCTTCCCGACTCTAAGCCCATAAACAAATTGCCTTACCGAATATCCCCACCAATGAGGGCTGAATTAGACCGGATGGTGCATGACCAACTACATCACGATTTGACTGAAGAGACGAACGAATGCGCATGGGCTTCACCAGCGCTGCTGGTTAGAAAAAAAGCATCAGGGGGATTTAGAATGGTAATCGACTACCGCGGATTCAACGCTGTAACAATTCCCCAAGTGTTGCGTATCCCTAGACTTGACGATGTACTTGACGCGGTAGGACAAAATAAACCAAAATACTTTTCAGTGCTAGACCTGTCGCAGGGATTCCACCAAATATCATTCGACGAATCATCGCGGGATAAAACAGCGTTCATAACTCCCTCTGGGAAATTCCGTTACAAAACTATGCCCCAAGGTTTACGTAACGCACCCACTTGTTTTCAATCACTGATAGAGAAGCTTCTTAAGGGTATTCAATGCAAGTACGTAATGGCATATATTGATGACATTTGTTGTTTTTCGAACACATTTGACGATCACGTGTCACATCTAACGGAGATTTTCGCTCGACTGCGATCTGCGAATTTGAAGTTAAAACCGCAAAAATGCTTTTTCGCAGTTCAAAAGGTTAATTTCCTCGGTCATGTGTTGCAGCCCGAGGGATACGTCATTTGCACTTACGGCGCTCCAAAGGTACTGCTCTCAGACAATGGTGTGAGTTTTGTGAGTGACTTGTTCAAGGAATTATGCCGCTGCTATAACGTGAAGCAAACATTCAGTTCAACCTACCACCCGCAGAGCCAAGGTCAAGTTGAACGCGCACAGCGATCAATACTCACTCTGTTACGTAACTTCGTCAGTACAAAACAGGATGATTGGGATCAATGGATCCATACCATAGTGTGGTCACTAAACACGCCTGACAATTCCCCACTGGGATATAGCAGTTATTTCCTTGTGTTCGGTAGAAATCCAGTGTTCCCCACCGAGATAACTCTCCCCGACCCGCTTCATCATTCAAAAACAGTCATTGAACATTTGGTTGATATCGTCAACAATCAAAATTGATCTTCTGAAATTGTCGCGGAGCATCTGCAAGAACAACAGACCAAAATGAAACATCTGTACGACAAGAATGCTAAAGGAGCTAATCTTTCTGCTGGTGAAATAGTCTACATTTTCATTCCCAAACTACGCACCCCTCACACAAAAAAAACACTGCAAGCAAGCTATCATGGACCATACATGGTCATTAGACACGTCACACCCATGACGGTTACTTTGAAACGCATATCGGAAGGCAAGGTGCTCACTAAAGCAATCAACATACAAAGACTCAAACGAGGGCGAATACGTGAACGTGTAAACGACTGGGACCCCATCCCCATCGACGATTCCAACATTGACGAGGAACCACTTGAAGCTGAAGACCTCCCACCAAATAGTTTCAGTGACGAAAATGCCCTTTCAGATAACGTCAGCCCCACAAACGATATTGACTTTGTCTCATCTTCCGACGACGAAACCTATTTTGACGCGAGCGCAATACCAGTTAATAACGCAAACGATGGAAATGTTTCATACGCACCACCCCCACTTTTATCTTTACCCCCACCGCCATCTGATACGGCTAACAAGGCAAATACCACTAACAACAACGTTCCCACACCACCCAATACAACGGACGACATACTAATGGCAACGAAATCTCGACCCGATGACCCCGATCCATCCTTTCATGAAATATTACAAATATCCCAAGCAACTAGATCCTCGTCTTCAGGACAAATTTCCTACTGCGTTCACTTTGTCGATGGCAGCATTCATTGGCTCCCTGCCTCGGCCTTGAACAAAGCCGTTGCACAAAAAGCCCAAGAATTACAAATTAAAATAACAACTGTCCCACACTTGCGAAACAGATTTCAATAAATGCGACTGCTCTGAGACGGAACCCGATTTAGTTTAATAGTTCAACTATTCAAATGGCATTGCGCATTTAAAAATAATCGTTGACCTTGTACACCAAGCACCGAGCTCCAAATTAAACCAATCAAAGTAGCACTCCAATTAAATGTTTCCCATGAGACCGTTACCCAACTTCGATATTTGACAACACTACGCTCTCCATTACACTATTATACGTATATTTACATATTCCACTTTTATGTATTCTCCCATGGAGACTCATGCAATGGACCCCCATACACAAGGCTATTACCTGATTCTCAGGCATACAGTTGTTATTACAGCCAATGGTTTTATTTACAGCTTAACCCAATCAAAGGATTAAGAGTCGCAATTTAAAATGACAATGGAAGCCCGTGTTTGCTGTACGGTTAAGGATGAAAGGCGTCCTGGTAATTTATTGGCTATAACCAACTCTCCAATCAATTCAAGCCATTGCAATCGCCGAATTACGCCTAACAACAAACACGGTAAGCATTAGCTCCACCCCTTTCCACCAGGCATCCACACGAATTCCGTTAGCACAATCCGCCATTATACAATCTCCCACTAGCACTACAATACGTCCCTTCTTTATACGGGGTTTCAAGTTTCCCATTAATTCCGTACGCAACCTTAATTTCCTCCCTGTTAATAGTTTATGCTGTTATGCGCCTCGTTCATCTCCTCAAACAGCTCCTCCAACGGTCGTGCTGCCTCTATAGTACTCGTCACTACTGTGCTTCCTCACATTGCCCAGATAACATCCAACTCTACTTAAAGGTTCACAACAACAAAAACAAAGGCATGCTTTATTAAACCTCACTATCACACGAATCGAACGTCCTCTCTTTCACGATTGCACCATCCGTTGTTAATTACCAATTTAACTCTAAATGCTGCAAAACCTCTCTTTCAATCACTTGGGATACTCCATTACATGTTCTTGTCAATGGCGTTGGCCGTCCGCTGTGGCTACCTGAACGAGTGCCAGTTCCGTGCGGGTTCCGGTCCACACTATGCACTATGCTGCTAAATAAACACGCATCGCCGCTTCATTTCGTTCTCCTGGTTAGACAACGTGGGGTCGATTCCTTCCTCGAGATTCCGCAAATTTGTGTCGATCCTTCCCGCCCGCCAATAATTGATCTTCACATGGGTGTTTCTCTGATACAATATACACCGCCAAATCCCGCTTTAGGTCCTCCCCAGCCTGTCGACAACCTTGATTTGCCCGCACCACCATCGCCAAACCCTTTATCTTCACTAATAGTTTCGACCTGTGCGAGTCCTTCGATTGGACCACCACGCCCGACTCCCGCTATCTTTACTCCAAAATCAATAACAACGCCTCACCATAAAGCCACCATCCTTAGCTCTCCCCCCATCCGCAAACCAACATATATAAAGTAATGATTTTAGTTTCTGTACATCTGCCGATCTCACAGAAGGGGGATAATGTTGTATAATGTTTTGCATATGTGTTAATTTCTTGCGTGTTTGATGTACATTTGAACGATTTCTCATACTCACATGTATACTACAATACTGACCAGTTTGTTCTTAACTATAAAACTACAAATTTTCATAAAATGTTGAATTTTTTGCATATGCCTAAATATCGTAATATTTGTTGAATGCTTATGATTTGTGTGTGTTTAGGTGTGGGGGTGCATGCCCTAATTTTTGTAATTGTAATTAGACGTTCATGATATATACGTGTTTATTTTATGGAAATACGCCCGGTCCGGTTTGTTCCATTGATGACCATTTGTTAATTCCGTATATTGTTGAGTAGTCTTGTGAACAATTAGTTTTGTACAGTGGAAGTACAATTCTCACATGAGGGGGATAATGTTGTATGCTTCTGACCGTTTATTTAAATAATTACGTAACATGTATTTGAGGTCAGCCCGAGTATGTTTGTGGTTGACTGTGATTGGTCAACCAGTTATGGAAGAGGGCTGGCCCGAGTGAGGTAATGTGATGTGTGATAAGTGAATGATACGGGTTGGCTCGAGAGTTCGGATTGAGGGAATGTAAGCGTAAGACTGATTAAACGTGGTGCTAGGTTGTAGTACAATAAATATATATTGCGCTCAACGAAGTCTTTATATATCTGAGCATACGGCTCAGGCCACTACAGAAGAGAAACCGGACTTAAACCATGTTTACACACTCCTGTAGCAATATGAATCATTCCTACCTGCAGTGACGTTACAGTTGTTTAGTTTCAGTACATCAGTGGCTCACCACAGGGCGACTAGTCTCCTGAGAAGTTCCTTGTCCAATTAACATCACTGATGAAGAAAATAACAGCAAACGCTAAAAATAAACGTTTAAAAATGTCACAGATTACCTCTTTAAAGAGTTCTGTTTGCTGGAAGACATATACTTAACTGAGCATCCCCTCTGATAATCACAGCATACTGCTTGTTCCTGAATGGCTACATGTATTTTTTTGTCGTGTTTGTCATGACTGTCGCATCACTAGCTGGGTCGCCAGACCTGGGGCATGTGACCAAGGGACGTAGATAATCATATGCGCAGCGTTGAAACATGAATAAGGGTATACAACTAATGGCCCTATACTAATGCAAACATTGATTTCGATCATATGCTGCTGTTGAATTGGGCTTTTAAAAATGTATGACAATACGGGATATTAATCACCTACAATGCTCAAAGAATGAACATTTGGAACGACCTCGCCGAAGACGCATTCGGCATGCTTATAATGCAATTTATGTGTGATTTGTACATTATGGTATATCAGTTGCAGTTTGAGTATACGAAGAATGTTTCGTCCTTGTTTTATGCTTCTCGACAATGAGCTATAGGGCTATATACTGGGCCGTAGATTATTTGCCTTTACAATACGGAACATAATAACATTTGTATGACCATTGAGTTTACCGTATAAGGACCTACAACAGTAAGAGGAAGGATGATAACTTTAAGGATAAAAACTACGTTTATGTATGGTTTTATAACTACGTTTATTGTATGGTGACTTTAAGATGTTTGTTTATGTTGCCATTGAATGATGTAAAAAGTGTACAGATTGCGGAGTAATTACAAAGAGGCGTTGGAGCACCATATTGATGCTAATAATATTAACCACTATACAATCTACCCTTCTAAAGTCATTCAATGCGGTATAACGCTGCCTGCTGGAACTGATACCGCATGCACAACGCGATAGTCACTCTAATGGGCCTTAAATCATCAACTATGCAGCTAGAACTAGAGCTGCATTGCAACTGTACGCAGTAAACAATCTGATGAGCCGTATCACTGCAAGTGATATATGTAATGTGCAACCAGGCAGAGTGGATTGGACACATGACCTTGTAATTAAGAGGACATAGTTTGATAGCATGTGCTACGAATCAATCTGCAAAGTTAACTGTTTTTAACAATTACAAACAAAAATAAGCAAGGCCTCAAACTGTAACGCTTTATTACCAGATTTAGTATTTTACTTCAATTTTTTTTCTAAGAAATGAATATGTCACATATTATACATGTGTTGGATGATAACATGCCTATTGTTGTACCATTACTTAAATAATCATAATCCATAAAAACACTTAAAATTAGCTGTCTGATTAACACAATCATTCTCGTTGATCAGCATCGCCTCATCGTTTTGTTTATGAAGGCGATATAACAATATAGATACATTTCATGATTTCATTCTCCCGTCCCTCCAAGACATCTCGCCCGTGTGCTTGTGCTTTACCCAAGTACCACTGTACGAAACATTCAAGCATATTACTTCCTCCATCCACGAGGCTGCAATCACAACTATGTCCGCACCATACTAAGAAAACGGGCGCTTTTGTGCCCCAGGGATGGAAAGAGCTACATGTACTGTTAGTTTCGCAGATAAGTGGCAATGATGATCGCTGTTATGGGACCGAGCCATATGATAGCAACTCATATTTGCGATGTCAATTGAATAACCTCGATTGCATTTAAATAAGAACAATGTAAGATCTCGAATAGCCATTAGCATTTGGCAGATTTATAGAATATTTCGTAAATCTACACGGTTTACATGATGAACATATATTTCTGTATGTTTTGCTCAATACAAAGTTGTTCCATGTGTAATACGACAATAGTACAAGTGAGTGTTATCGCATGGTCACGTGTGTAATATTGGGAAAACACGAGGACGCATGAGAGATTCAGCCAAGGGTCACCTTTGTCAATTATATTTTCGTTATTTTCCCGTATGAAGCCAACAACCGTTATTATAGTGTCGTTGTGTTCAATTTGACTTCACCACATTTGTTGGGATCCACTTTTTACCCAAGCATTCAGCAAAGATCCATATCTGCTAGTGATAGTAATAAAACGGACAGTTAGCCACCCTGCATGTGTCTCTGAGCGAACATGCAGCTGGTTGCCACTGGCCATAAACCCCAAAAGCACCCGATTTTATCCACCGCGTATTTATTTAGTGCTTTCTCAGTTGACCAACATTATTGTGCTACCGTTTCTCTTAATTTTGTTTCTTGCATGACGCTTAAACCGCACATACTTTTGTAAGATGTATGCATTCACACAAACATAAAAGAAGCTACAATAGACGTTTTGTCAATGACAACGGCATATTTGGTACAAATCCTGTTAATACAATTCGACTAGTCCATTTCCATTGAGACCCTTAAGGAATGAGGCGCATATTGCGCATCGTGTATAATTATGATGTGGATCAGCTGCTTGATTGCTTTAAAGTTATCAACAGATCCTTGCAAGAATGAATTTGGTTCGCATAGACAGCCATAGACTCCTAATGCAATACAGAAGGCTCATAGCGCTAATAAATCTGTCGACTCTCAAATACCATTACGAGCATAATAATGGAATAGATTTTCTAGACCTATGATACTGACATAAGCAAGATAGCTATTGTAGCACTTTGCGTGGCGTGCATATGATGCGGGGGGCCTTCCTGCACTGTAGCAAAATGTGCAGCATCCTCCCCTCACTCGAATCAGCCTCACCAAACCTTGAGCAAATCAGACCCTTAGATGAACCACATTTGACCCAACTATGTGTATATGACAAGAGGCATCTGCCAACATGCACATACGGTCTGCGCTAAAACAAATGAAAACACTAGTAATCTGTCAAGAATTGTTGCATAAATAGAATCCAATATTTTGGAGAGCAAAAAAAGATAATAGGGTTAGATTACGGTGGTGTGCTGTTGCAGGATACAAAGTACTTGAGGATACAAAAGCCTATTTCGCACCATACCGTATGGAACAGACTTCCTTACTTCCCTCAAAATCACCACGTCTGGTTCTGTTCGCCTTTTATTTTCGGGTAAGCTTCGTCGACCTTCGTAAACTTTACAACAGGTGTGCTAATGTGATCAGCAGAGCCAACTACATCCTGAGGTTCAACGACTACTGTTTTGGGTCGTTGGAACATTTCAAAACATATAGGTTACCTCAGCAAGACGATTGAGACTTGAAAAAGATGTTATTCTTTCCAAAATAACATTTCTATCCAAAATAACGTTTCTTGCGATAGTTGTATCATTATAAAATCTTTTGGAGATTTGTATGTTTTAATTATTTACGAAATCTCAAACCGGGCTGCCGAAAAAACTTGTATATTTAAAAGTAACCATTGGAAAAAAATAAACTAATCCATTGATCATTGTTTGAGAACTATCGATAAGACAAACCATTTTCTTCAATCCCTTACAATGCAAACTGTAAAAAGTCGCGCAGTTTCACTACTCAATGACGCAGCACAGCATGTAAGTTTTTTGATATATCATTGAAACAGACAAAAGTTAACAATTGTGTTCGCGCTGATGATGAAAGGTACATATCATGCGACATAAGACTGATGCATTTTGGGCTCGCTTTAAATGCATCTGCCCCTGCAGCGGTATTAATATATGCTTTAGCATTATTTGGTTGAGAGTTTCAACACGAATAATTACTGTATGTGAGCAATTCCGTTAGCGCGTTGAGTGACTGAATAATGAACTGTCGTGGTATTGCTGATACATTCAAAGCTATACACATGCTAATTGCCTTAGGTATACATTCAATTTAACATGTGATGATTGTTGCACATGCCAACTGAAAATAGCTGGTGAACAAAAACCATTGACCATTAAAATAACCTACCCATGTACTAAACGGCAACTTACACGGCCTGGTTGTGTTCACACTATCGATGAATTAGATTATCTGGTCACATTGTTATTCTCAATACAGTAAATATCATTTGCCAATTTCGGGCACTGTCATCACCAGCATAAGGTACCAATGAAGTAACAAATCAACATTCCACTTTAATAAAACCGATATGACGCCAAAAACCTATTCAAGCAACGAACTAAATTATCGAAGCATTCGTAGAAACAGCATCAACAAAGAAATGATATAATTTGTTTTGGTTAATCAAGACAGCTTAATTAGTTGGCGAATTAAAGTCTATTAACGCCATGTTATCGGCAGAACAAGAGAGCAGAACGTGCTGATGGTGATATCATGTATCACGCAACCTTACCGTCTAAACACAAAATGGCAGCAATAGCGTAACAACATATGACAATTTTAAGCATAACTGTTATGTTGACGCACACCGCGGCAGAATGAGTCATTCTCTCTGCTAATTTCATTCTTGTTAAAGTCGTTGTTGTTGGCTTTCCTCAAGTTACGTCGGTTGTTATGGAGTCAATAAGACACCATCTCTCCAGGAGAACATTCATAGATACAGTTTGTAACTGCACATGCAATCTTGTAAGTCCATACACCGTTTGTTTCTGTCGTTAGCAAACATCAAGCTCGCGAGTTATTAGATGCATATGATGAAAGCTCTAAGTATTGGAACTGCTAAATCAATACATAGATTTTGACATCGACGGTAAGTGACATGGGCGATACATTACCATTAGCAAGGCGGTATGGACAATATCAAAGAATGTACATAACTTTAACAATAAATCGAGAATTGTTCCTGTAAGCTCTTTAGTTCCATATTACAGAATCACAAATGAGTGTTTGAGTCAACGAAATCGGCACGAAGGATTCGTTTCCGGTGGCCCCCTATGCCATTGTCACTGTTCTCCCTATTTGTGCTGTGTGGCACCTAATTATTCTCTGGTGGCATGTACTTCCGCCAGCCGTATAGTGCAGTTAATGCCTGACTCCTGGTGCATTTTGTCGCTGCCAAATCAATATCAATTTCCTTTTTTTTTTAAGTTGCTACAGTTGCTCAATATAAATCTTGTCTGAGTGCTGCAATAATCAACGTCATGTTTAAAAGATGGCCTCAAAGTTAACAAAGGCGTGAAAAATAGCAAGGGTGCAAATTAAACTCGTTTGCTGTCAGATATCATTTGAAGAGAATCAGCAGCAAAGGATTCTTTTAAAAACAGAATGTCGACGACATATGATATAATGCGCTCGATTTTTCGGTTTTTGATGACCATTTATACTCTCATTTTTCGCCGATGTTATATTAACATATTTACGTGATGATAAGATATAGACGTGAGGATTATGCCCCAACAAAATATATTCAATCAGCGTATGCGCTATGTGTTGCATTTACATTGCGTCGTTGCGCGTGCTTTAGGCAACGTTTAAAGAGTTCGCTCATAACGATGATGACTTATTAGAAGCAATGGACGACGTTTAATTAGTTACGGTCGTCTTGTACATTGGACAGGTAAGTATATCGTTAGACGCTGTGTTGCACATTAAATTTTGATGACGTAAATGTAATTTATACCACCAAATGGAAATAGCGGAGTTAAAGGAAAACCATTCCACCAAACACGTCCCTCATAATTGTGATATATGTTATGGTTTTTAATCTTTGAATGCTCAAGGAATTTAGTTTATGAGAAACTATCTAATTATAGCATTTTTAAATGAGCACATACGCACGATAAAAAAAACTGAGCTCCTTCGTATTATTTGTGTGGGGCGTTCTGAAACACTTGCTTCTTCAAAAATGCAGCGACCTAACGAATTGTTCCAGTTGAGGTCTCACTCCGATAACTTGGTTTTAGTATTTTGATCGCACTGACCCACGCATGACCCGTACTCTAACTAGCACACATCACCATCAAAAGCAAAGCATCAAGGCTCACTATCACTCCGTTACATACGTACATATCAACCTACATATTTGTTCTATCCTCATTATTGAATATTACAATGGGAACTTTTGACCAAACCCGAGAGATTTATTGCTAAGACTGGCGTATATAAATAAAAAGCAAACAAATAAATGAATCGCGAACTTTAGGGCGTAATAAAGAATGAACCGAGTAGGCATAGGCATCCACCAACATTCGCAAAGTGCACGCATAACTTGGCATTATTTGGTTGCTCTGTAAGGGATTCGAGAACAACAAGGATTGGCACAGAAAACACTACCATCATAATGTAGTTTGGACTGCAAATCTGAGAATATATCATTTTACTACTATCCCGAGCAACAACCGACCAACTTTTTTGACTAAAGCTAATATCTCTGAGACTGTTGACGCAATACTCTCGCCAGACGACAAAATTACCCATTACTTATTTTTCAATGAATTCAAACAGCAAAAAATCTAAATTACATATGTGAGCCCGGTTGTGGATGTAACCTTCCTTATACGCACGTTATTCGGACCCCATCAGAGGAGATTATTGCGGTATATGTACCCAATTTTATTGCTGTACACGCTGATACATTTACTAACTAGGACTCGTTTAGCTAGACACAAAGGCAGCCGCGAACAAAGGATACCCTTAAGGGCAGAAGAATACCATTGGCATGGGGAACCTTGTATAATGAATTGAAGGTTGGCAACCAGGGAAGAATACCAAATGATTTTTGTCTGCTTATCAGTATTCACATAAGCCCTTGCTTTGGTACCAGTGCAAAGAGACAAAACAATTACAAAAGAAGATCCTTCAGCATAGGGCGGATGATCTATCGTCGGGTTGTGCTCGTGAATGACCGGGAAATATGCCATATTAAGTGGGGTGGAGTCTGGAAAATTGATTAAATACCCAAATTAAAGGAGCAATTGAACATTTGGAATAAATAGTTCATCCAAAAGCCCTTTTGTCGAATAACTGGGACGAGTTTAAGTACCCTTAGATAATTCATAGGTTGCACTGCATCGAAACCATTCAAACGTCTCGGTTGAATTCGAGCCAGATACATAATATTTATATCTCGTTGATGACCCTTTCGCAATACGTTGCTTACTCTGCAGAAGCATATATCAATCAAAACGTTACTGCGCCAATCGATATCAAGTCTCATAAACATGAAACTAGCACTGAGCTTAATCGATAACTGTAATGAAGAAATCAATTTACGGTAATTTATATCTGATTGGCGCTTGTATTGAGTTCCAGGGACGGGGGTATATATAAACACGCGTCTTGATATCTTAACCCGCGTGCCGAAAGTTCATGACGTCTTGAAATCTTCTCACCAAAAGTTGACGTTCACACGGGAATTCTACTAATAAATTTCGACTTTCAGTCACTGCGGTCTCAGAAAATAGATCCGGACCTCAGCCATAGCTAGTTTTGCTGCTGTCATAAATTACGCCTGCGTGCTCGTCGGTTGGATTCTTGTGAAATGTGTTCATAGATATCTTACCAATGACGTTAATTTGAGGAAGTACACATATCAATAGCATAGTAAATGTAGATTTCGCTTAATAATTTAGGGCGCTGTTCTTTGTTTTAGGAAAATGCCGTTATCGATGAACCGTCATAACAACACTAAAAAGCTTTCTTCTATACATTATATGTATTTCCAGTTGAACCATAATATTTTAATCAAGCAGCTGCATTATTTGTTTCTGCGTTACACGTAGTAACTTATTAACTAAATGGCCTCTTATTGCCTCACACAGGACTGAGCCCCCTCTTTATAAGCCTTTACAAGTCTGCTGATGGGCTGGGCTCAATAAATACATTCGCTTACTTATAATCCTTTAAGCGTTTCGTAATAATGAATAAGCCCAAACACAAATCATCGGCTTATTTTGATAGGATTCTAAATACAAATGAATCCTAAGAAAATTAATAAAACATATAGTAGTATAGAGACTGGGGGTACGAGCACAGCTTCCAAAATGGACTCACATGAGCCAGCGAACCGCTCGCACCCTTCCCCCATATACTACGGTGTCAACCAGCATTTCTAGCCCCATATGGTCCAGGGCCACACTAAAGAGGGCGATCACCAGGCTCTGCAGAATAAGCTGTATGTATGTGGTGCATGGTATTCTGATGTTGATGAAATATGAGCTCGTTGTACATTGCAAGTTTGCCAAAATAGGCATATAGTCGCAAGCACATTCATAACCCTAGATGACGAGGAGTCAAACGTACCGCCTACAAATAGCACCGCTATATTCCAGAGCTGCTCTACATAGCTAATTAAATGGACCTTAAACATTGACAAGATTCCATTCAAATGTCTCTGTATATCTGCCTCTACCTCATAGATCAACATGGAAACCAATTAAATTTGTTTTTCGAATTCGAATTTCACATGGATAGAATATATTTGTGAAGAAAATTATTCTCAACAAAACGTCACAAGTTTGGATAAAAATATATCGGATAATAACGGGAAATAAACTGTTAAATGCAGAGAACGAAAAATAATCCAATATATAAAAAATATCGAGCGCACATCACCAATCCATGCCTGATGAAGTGGTCAAACCCTTGCGACGGCGAAAAGTGAACGGAAATCATTTAAAGGGTAACATAATTTTTTTATTATAACAAATGCAGAAACAAGTTCTCTTGATTTGACTGGAACTCAGCTTATGTAGCGGCATATATAAATTCATATATATATATATATATATATATATATATATATATATATATATATATATATAGATAGATATATATATATATATATAAATATATATATATATATGCATATATATATATATTTAAAGGATAACATATAAAAGGGGAAAATTTGAAAATGCAGAAACAAGGTCTCTTGATTAGCTTATGTTACAGTATATATATATATATATATATATATATATATATATATATATATATATATATATATATATATATATATATCTCTATATAGATATATATATATATCTATATATATATATCTATATAGATATATATATATATATATATATATATATATATGTGTGTGTGTGTGTAAACAAGCTCTCTTGATTTGATTGGAACTCAGCTTATGTTGCGGCAAATATAAATTCATATATATATATATATATATATATATATATATATATATATATATATATATATACATATAGATATACATATATATGTATATATATACATATAAATATATATATATATGCATATATATATAAATATATATATATATATGTATATATATAAGTCTATAAACTAAATATATAAATATATGTATATATATATGTATCTTTATCTATATGTCTTTATATATATGCATATATTATCTATATCTAGATCTATGTATCTATATCTCTTTATATATATTTTTTATATCTATTTGTATGCATGTATATAATCGATCTGTACCTATATATATACGTATATATATATAAATATACAGATATATATATATATATTGTAGATATAGAGATTTTCTTTCTCTATATCTCCCTATATATATATATGTATATGTCTCTATGTATACATATATATATATCTCTAGATCTCTATCTATATATATTATCTATATCCCTATCTCTATATCTCTATCTCTCTCTCTATCTCTATCTCTCTATATAGATATCTATATCTCTCTCTATATATATATATATATATATATCTACATATTAATGAATGTATTATCTCACGAATCGGGACCACTGTACAGACAGTACTCTTATTATAATGCACTGACAAAGCGGTGAATGCAGTGAATTGCTGTAGGTGTCCAAAATATAGTAGTAAATGAATTGTTTTTTAAATATGTGCGTATGTTTGTAAGGAAAAGAACGATAAGCGATGAAACAAGCGAATTCTGTGGTGAGTATTGCGGACTTACTAATTGATGACTTACTCGATTGCTTCATGCAATTAACAATACATGATCTGCTTAATAATTTTTGAATTTGTTGAAAGAAATTATATACATATATATTTATATATATTCATATATATAAATATATACATATATTTATATAAATATGCATGCATATATATATATATATATAAATGTATACATATATATATACATATGTATTTATATATATATATTTATATATATATATATACATATCTTCACATATATATATATATACATACCTATATCTATATATATATATAAATATATATATATTTAAATGTATATATATATATATCTATATATATATGCATATATATATATATATATTTATATTTGTATATGTATATACATATATATATAAACATATATACACAGATATATATTCAAAAGCAAACATATACCGGCGACGGAGAGCATACAACGAATGAAATCAAAAAGAAGGCACGTAACTATTGCCAAGAGGCTTCCACCGAATACTGTAAGAGGTAGGCAAGTAAATATAATCAGAAAGCTCCCGCTGTACCTCCTCTTTTACCATCGGGAAGATCACTTCCAGAAGCTATTTGCGAAAATTGAGCACCTGCCAACTTGGCACTAGGCGTGGCAGGAGAGCAAAGTAATGTTGATTATATGGTTAATCGAACTGTTTCTTTGTGTAGTGTATAGTGGACGAGCTTGTTTACGCATGGCGCGAATGAATATCGTTCTGATTTATTCGTTGCAAGGATTTGGAATACCCTGGATGGTTAACTTCAAATGTAAATGTACAATAACGGCAGGTGTTTGGATCAAAACGACTGTGCAAAATCGTACGCATAGATATTCAAATTTCCTCACATCGACCGTCGCCTTTGTACATCATCTTTGTCAGATGTGACGAAGTGATTACTTAGTTAAATAATGGATTCACTATATTTTTCATTCAACGCTGTTTTATTTTATACGCCGAGTACTTTCATGGTATACCGCAATTACATAGGGTAATATATTGTGTGATGCAAACGGATGTGGGCTGCGAGATTATTCGCTTACATCGAATATCTGGTCCAGTATTAAAATCTGACTATGTTTTCTTTTTATGTGTTGTAATGGTGTGAAGCAAATCAGAACGGTTTACCTCGGTAATTGAATGTGGTTGATGTGATAGGTCTGATTGATGGTAACGATCAAGATACGATAAAATTGGAAAGTGCGTAATCCATCCGTATCTTTCACTTGACGTGGGCTTTTTGTGGTCTTTGTTTACACATGTTTGCAACACATAACATTCTCTTTTATCACACCTATGGCCGCCACTTTTTTGAGAGACTGATTTATCATAGGGCAAAGGCTTCGCACAGCCATATCCATTTAGCTTTTCCCTCAGAAGTAGTCCAACGTGCACAACTAGATATAGACCATCGCAAATCACCGTTAAGTCACGACTAGTAATGAGTCCACAAATTACTGAGGTTCAACAGGCTACTTCGCATTCAGATCAAAAGTATTGTATATTGTGTATGTATACTTGGCATTCTAACAGAAAGAATTGAGCGAATATCATTCGCACACGACCGGTAATGGGTCCATAAATTATTGAGGTTACATCCTAAGTATTTGTTGAAAGCGTGTCATTTCTGGTTAGCGTCTCGATTGGAATAATGTGGGTGCCACATCGCACCAGATTGTACTGACCAAATCGATGCTATCACTCTGCCATGTAATGCTGTTTTAAATACTTTCGGGCATGCATTTTATGAATCGAAAACGGCAGTTATCCTGGTCGTTAATACCTTACTCGGGTGCAGGCAACAGTTATGTCGTCATAGTGATCGCAATAACAGCGTTGATTACTTACTATGGATTCGCTTCGTGTATATAGAGCTCAATTAAGCCACTGGCTAAAATGTAAAAGCCCCCATTTATTAAGCGCGTAAATTAAGCTTCCACAATCACTGCAGAGAACGGCAATGCGAAAAGTAATAATGTAACAAATATTGATGTTTTGACTAAATGGGGAAATTGTCATTCAAGCTTGGTCGCTTGTTAAAATGTATCAATATCAGAGAAAACCTATTCAACTACGATAGCAATCACATTTTCGGGTCACCGACTGCTAGAAAGACCAGCGTTTATTTTTCAGCAACCCACCAAGATATGGAAAAATAGCATAGAGTACTGAATTCGTTTTATGGTTTGAATAACTTAGGGGTACGTGGTTATTCTTTGTTGTCAGTGGACATTCTTGCTACAATTTGTTGTCTTTATAACAAGAGTTTCTTAGGAAACGCATTGATCGGGGGAAAGCTTTCTGCGCGGTCCCATATATTTGTTTACAGGCTCTTGATGTGTGTATTGTTTTAGATTCTAAATCCCACGGTCCTGCCTAAGCACATTACACATTCGCGCGGAAATTAAAGATTCAGGGCGTATATAAAAATATTACAGCCGGACCGGGGCTACAAAGCTGTTGCTGCATATGAAGCTTCTGAAAGATATATGATGATGCGGTAATTAGATTCTCACTGTAAAAAACGTTTCTTATAGCTTCACGAAAAAATATAACTGAATATGGCAAGATAAAACAATATGAAGACTAACTCATAACAGCGTAGATATTAGACAATTCACAAGGAGCATATGCTAACAGTCTCAATTCAAAAGATTCATCAAGTGTAAAAATGATATGTTGCTGAAGGTCCTTGCATTCAACTATTTTTGAATGTTTGCTTTTTTGCGCCAATTGAAACTATAGGAACCATGCTTGATAAATGTCGAAAAGCTACCGCTGCTTGGTTAGGGTATACTATAGGTTTTAAGCAAATGCCAAAATCAAATCAACTAAGCTTTCATATACTGTAGTTGAATGAAGGGTTAACAAGGAAATTGCGCAAACAGTCAGTCAAGAGCTAACACGAACAGCGGGATTGTGCCACTTATCTACCTCTCAGCTGCATAATGCGGACTTCTGATGACGTATAATAGGCGGTAGACGGCAAATGTCATCTTTACCAGTGGCTAATATGGTCTGCACTTGGCTACTATAACAACCCATCGACATTTAACAAGGGTTCTTCGGATTAATGTCAACGCTGCCTTTGTTAGCAGTTGTTTGGCGTCCACTGATCAACAAACAAGTTATTTGGTTTTGGATCGTCTTTGGTTTACAATACTGCGTTCTTGGCAATATGTTTGTTAAAGATTTTAAAAGCAGCCTTGTGATGTTAAGAATCATTAGACGCGGCTTAAACGCTGCTGTTTAACGCCGCTGTTTAGTGGAAGTTATATGCGGACACTCATTTGTACTGCGCCAGCTCTATAACGATGTTTGACACAGTAACAGTGCTACAATCGATTCCTTGACGCATTTTTGTCCCTCGTCGTCATATAATTTGTTTCTGAGGCGAACGGTGTTATTAACTCTAACCTATGACCTATTCCGCTGCCGCATGTAAAGTAATTAAATAAACAAATACCGTTAGATATTGATATACTCAGCGAATGACGGGCGGGACTTATTTACATTCACAAACACATGTTTTACGTTGATCGAACAATTGAATTGAATTAATGCGTGCTGCTTCCTCTTAGGATCATAGCGTTTTTCGGGTTGCTCAAAGGCTTCAGACTTATCCACATTTCTTTGACAACAGGACTACGGCTACCATCTTAATATTTCATAACAACGTACACTTGGTTCCTCCTACCAGCCAAGATTGACTTATGGAAAGCATTTATTAATGTGTTGAACGGTGTAAATGGGAATTTGTTTTAAATGATTAAATGACTTAATGTTTCGCATATCGACGGATTTCAGCACTCATGTATAACAGTCGCAATTATCTTAGCCGTATACTTGAGTCACATACCCATAAATTTCTAACTAATATGTAGTCCAATGCAACCATGGTAAACTGCTTTAACAATCGTATATCAGTCAACGCAAGCCACTTCATAACGATGGTGCGGGTTCATTTGATATGTATATAACAATAATGAAACCCTTTTGAGGTACTGTACAACAAACTGCCACGAGCATCGTTTCATGACCGATGCATGATTTACACGTGTATCACTAAAACTTGTCAAATAACAAATACCAATCATGAATAGCAAGTGTATTTTTCTTAGTAAAAAGGCATATGTATTATTCTAGTGTAGGTAATAATCATCTGCAGCCATCGATCACTTGGTTCCCGCAGCTTCAAGTACGCCATTACTGTCTGACCAATATGTGGTGATTAACCCCGACAACCTGTAGCCAACAAACACTTGACTTATTTAACATTCCGCATGCAATAAAAGAACACCTGTATTATGGCTTTAAAACCAAATAATGCTTAATAAAAAGACAAACCTCTTAAAGTTGTAAATGCGACTAGTAACGCGTTCCAACAGCACAGTCTGACAATGGATTGCCATGGCAACACTACTCTCAAACTTCATTGCAAGCGATAATGATGTTGCGGCGGAGTCAAGCCTTTGTTACAACATAACAGGTGGTGTATTTATTCTATTGAAGGACAGATTAACGTGTGTTATTCAATCAGTGATTATCGTTAAATCCATGACCGTCGTCAAGATGCTCGCATAGCCTAGATTTAATAATGTGCGATGAACAGTAGTGTGCACTTCTTATCCGTATGCCGTTCTGCTGATAACGATTACTAATGAGATCGATTGATGACTAAATTAACATCGTCACTCATGTCGCATTGCATAATCAAAAAGTAGACTAGGGTTGCAGCGATCCAGAAAGCCGTGATCATGTGGAACACAGTATGGCAACAAAATGAATTATAGATATCCTCTATCTGCACAGATCAGGATATGATATTGACTAATCTTGTGGTAAATACAGTTATTGATAACTGAAGTCACGTATTATAAAAGAATTCAATCATTCAGATTCGTGTAATCTCTTGCACAAATACGCCATCCTAACATCGGTGTGGAATTTTACATGAGCTATTTAACGCCTCTTTGTACTAAACCATGCGGACGGTTACTAGATATTTTACGACGGGCATTTGATTCCTAATTCACAATCATGTGATTGGTGATGTCTTTATCGATATTCGGATTACGATTGAACGAGGCAATGTTTCACAAACATGGCCCATAGTTGCATTGACTCTTTGTTATTTGTGCTGCTTCCCATCACTCACGTTTGTACTGCAAGACGCCAGATATGTTCCGTGAATGGTTTATATTGGGTTACTTCGTATGACCCTTTCAACAATAAAGAGGTGGTTTATAGATCACAACATTATGCTGAGCAATTTCTACTGGGTCTATGAAATAATTGGATCCTTTGTAAACGCTTCCTGTTTTGCGATTGACTTCATTGAAAAAGGAAATGAAAAAATTAATCCTGCTTTTGTGTGTTGTAATCATGATGCTTAGGAACCTTTCATACAACTTTATTTATGAGGCACTAGTAAGACCTCATTAAGATATTCAATACAAGGATGATCATTATTTCATTTTCATGACAAAAAAATAGGAGAAACTTGTCCTTCATTATGCAGAAGATACATACATATTTTTGGCAGTTATTTCACAATGTGTAGATATTTTATGATATAAATGTTTTAATTGACTAATGACTCAAGGTTAACCAGCCATTTATTTTTCAACCAAGTAAATGTGATATTCTGTGCAGTGCGTCATCGAGGCATGGTCTGCAACAAAATACGACTTTCAGAAAATGCATGATAAAGCATGGTTATTTCAAAATCAACACGTCTACCAAATAAGCAGCACTGAATAACAGCTCCTGCATTACATATATGGATTTTTTTTAAACAATGAAGCGCAGTCAAAGAATAAAGAACTAATAAAGGACACGGTCTCTAGAAATTGCTTGCTTAACCATACATCACACTACAATATTCTGTAACTGAACGAGATAACATGTACTCTGTTTTATCGAGATCGTATATGTGATTCCTTCTACACATATGTTAGACAATCTCAGTAGTCTACTACCATAAGTCGAGGAATTTTTTTCAGCAGTGACAGTCGTTTCGTACAAGTATGGGTAAATGGCTTTTGCGGTCGACCCTCGATATTTCTGGCTAGTAAACATCCCATTCATATAACGTGTATACTCCAAGTTTCCGGAGCTCGATGGTAACTGTAAAGCAGCGATCAAATTTGCAAGAGCTGAATCCATCGGTTTTTTGTGCGAATAATCCACATACTCGTCTATCACGCATGAGGTTACCACTCGATAGGTCGAGAGACTAATTTATCATAGAACAGTGGTTTTGGATTGCCTTGACCACTCAGCTGTTTTCTCTAAAGTATTCCAATGTGCAGAACTAGATACAGACCATCAAAGTTTTTAATCACTGTCAAGTTTAATTTGGACTCGTGACAGGTTGAATCTAGTGAATATCATATGCTCAAAAGTAATTCCATGAATTATGTGGTAATATGTATATTTATATTGTATAAGCTTCGTGACAGAATGAAAACAATCTAGTGAATATCATATGCGCGTGATACGACTGGTAATGGGTCCATGAATTATGTGTAATATGAGTTAATTTAAGATTGGTATAAGCTGTCGTTGATGAAAGATTAATCTACTGAAAACATTTCGGGTGAAATAGCAATGCACTTCAATGTTTTTATTTCATCCCATATACGCGTGACTCGAATGTTAAAATGTATGACTGCAGAACCAGGACAAAGCCCGTTGCTATCACAGTTCGGATAATTCAAACCTTCAGGGACATTCGTGCTACTTGACAAAACCTATCGCTAAGACATAATAAGGTATAGGGTTTTGATCATTGTACATAGTTGTGAATCTGGTAACCATGTACATTTGTTTAGACAGAACATCACGTTATTCTTTTGGAAATCCATATGGCAATAAATGTTAGAGACACAATATCATCGCTTAACTGGCAATACATTTATGAAGCTTCATCAATGAAAATGTAATTATATTACAACCGAATGCAATTCCAAACGACTGGCAATGTTTTTTTCAGCAATAAGTTACGACAATTATACAGATGACATAACTTAAATAGTAGTAGCTTTGATTACTGGGATAGCTACTTGCTCTGAATCATGCCATATGTTCTCGTTTCACAGCAGTACAAACCAAATGATGTCTTACAAGTCAACTGAGGAGTAGGCGGGCGATGTCATCGTTGCTCACATTGTCTTAGTTAAATATATGCAGTTAGGTTGCCGCTTATGGAGGAACATTAGTAACTTTGAGAAGGTATGTTTGCACAAATCATAAGGCCGCGTCGCTTGTAAGAATGTAACACTATCAAAGAAAAGCTGTTGAAGTACGATAGCAATCACATTGGGTTGTCCGCGAGCTGGTGTGAGCACGCAAAAGCATTCCTGCACCCCAATATGCTTGCGATATAAGCGACAAATAAAACATTTGTAGCTCAATTTGGATTTGTTGAGGCCACCGAGTAATTACCGCCATCTTTTCTCAAGAGCAGAGAAGCGAGTTTAATAAATGCTCAACTAAAACGAACAATAGAGCTGAATGCGTGGGCATCCGCGTCCACTTGCTCGTTAACTGAAAATTGTTATTTACGAGGACTGTTGATAAATAGCGACACAAGATCTAGTGTGAACGACGGAATAATTGTCCAAAAATGAGCATCCTCAATGCATTTCGTAAGCTGATGCTTTCTAACAAGTGGTATACGACAATTTAACAAATGGTATCGCATTAAACTAGGGCACTGTTCATACTTGTCAAATATGTCTGTGTAACCAGGCGTTTTGATGATTACAGACAACAATAAAGATAATGTCATTTTTAACCATAATGATCTGCTCTTGGCAGCCATCTTGGTGCCTTAACGTGCGCTTATAAGGACTGAGGATAGTCGTAGATTTTGCCTGCCACATTAAGACCCATTCATTTGCATTGCAAAAAGCCACTGTCTCGACCAATTACTTGTTTGACTTAAGCCAATAACATATAAATGGTAATTGAACAGGATTGATACAATCATTTGTCTATAGACGTTGCTGTTGCCATGTTTATGTCATACGTCTGCGGTACATACTTAAAGATTGGTCATTTAAATATAGATATTATGCAATGAGAAAGTTGCAGTTAATATTGAGCATATGTATAATGCAAAACCTCGTGATGCGCCATAAGTCAGTAACAATTGCGAATAACCCATAGTTGAACATCAAAGCACCTGATGAGGTGCCGTAAAATCAAAAAATATCTCTGTAGCTTACTTTCGAAACGCTTAAAACCGGAAAGGGAAATATTCAAAACTATTCACCTTCACCTATAACTAGCAAAAAGCTGAAGATCGATAATGAACACCTAAATACGCCACAACGTATTGCGCTCTGACAAGCCAATGCTCTGATATCTTCTAATGCGTTGCGGATTCGTTCTTCAGGTCTGATTGCATTTATCAGAGCGATTTCACATGTTATTGGAAAAAAAGATGTACAGTGAAGGATACATTCCGTTTTGAGAGAAAGCAAGATACTTTTTGAATAAAAGGTTTAAATATTGACATACTATTATTTAAGCCACATTACAAAATGCGGGGGTGTTTATAAGGGTATAATGTACCAAACAAAGGTATCGTCTCCTTTTAGATTATTTGCCTTGTATAAGATGCGCAAATAAGCACAGCGGTTTGTGGTTGCAATGCTTGATTGTGGCAGTCAACAAGCTAATGAAGTATTCTAATGCTTCCATGGTGGCTGGGCTGCGACCTATTTACGTGGATGGTCCAATGCGTGCACGTATCACACTGCAAGCATCGTGTAAATTCACAAGCAATACAACATCGATCGGCGGGCATAATTGTGACCGTTTATTTGATTATTTGCACCGGATGGGTAAACACTTTTGTTTGCATTCGGTGTTTTTATTGACAAATCATGCAGCCTGGAATGAACAGCAAATGCGTAACACCATACAACATAGCTTTTTTGGCAAAATCTAAGTACAAAATTGGAGGTTAAAAATAACTTTGTAATTTGTAGATATATGCTACATGTGACAAACTGTATTTTGTGCCAAACGCTCGCAAATATATTGTGTTAAATGGAGGCTATTCGCGGATTGCCAACGCAATATGCGACATTCTTAGTTAGAATAATATGTCTCTAAGCAGTTGGTTTATGCGTTTTGTTACAAAGTGGCATCATATAGATTTTATACCAAAACATCTAGCTCGTCGAAGTAGGGTTTGTACTCACATTCAGTGTAATATTTTCGACGAATGATTTGCATCAATATTGTTGTGGGCCAACCTAATCAAGGGAACATGTATATCAAAGTTGTGTTTAGTTTTTAATCAATGCGTGCATATTGGCGTGCGTAAATATCCGCCGTTGATGATCTTCTTTATAATTTATAGTTTTAAGCCAAATCACGCTACCAGACAAAAACAATAGATACCCCGTCACATTACGAAAGTGTTGGTCACATCAAATGCACATGAAATATGTTTCACATGAAAAGAATGTCTGTTAAGCGTGCTCTATATGGCAAAATAGCATGTTGAACAACTTAGGAAAATAGCGGCATATGCGTATATAACACAGATAACCAACACAAACGGTCGATCCTGCAAAGAAAGCTGAAAAGTGTGTAGGCCCTAACAATTTCATCACTTGCTACGGGTCATTGGAAAGTCGTCTTATACACGCGTTATCAGTGAGAAAAAATTAAACACTCGTTTTGTCATGTCATCAAAACTGCAGATTCATATAGGCTATATATATATATATATATATATATATATATATATATATATATATATATATATATATATATATATATATATATATATATATATATATATATATATATATATATATATATAAATATATATGCATAGATATATATATCTGCTGGCTAAGAATCAAACATTAACAAAAGCGCAATCAAGATATAATAGTCAACCTTGGTATACTACGTTTATGCTGATGATGGTGTATAGATGGCACACGATTAATGGTTTGCTCCAAAACCTGTACAAACTTTCATTGATAATGCAAATGACTATTATAATGACCTAAGCTGATCCGTAGCACATAGCATCAAACAGAATTATATTTGCAAACATAAAAAGTCCAACGTTGTGATTATGAGAGCGCCATTGTGGCTAGCCTCTCGGGCTTGAGATAACTCTGATAAGTATTGTATTCAGTTATGCCGGGCTACACTTGTATATGCTTGCTATGTTGTCACATTGAATTTTCTTCCATCATGCACAATAACATTATCATCTGCCCAATGCCAATACCGACACTACGATGTCGTGCAAATTATTCTGCAAAGCTATCATACCCTCAGCTTATAAGACGTCCATCGAACAATGTGGCATAAAACAAAATCACAAACATCAGCATCATAAATTATTCCTTTGTCTCATGAGCACATCCAAGTACAGAGTACAAAGGAATTTAAATGGCAATCAGTCGCTTGGAGATGATAAATATAGTATTTTTACCTCAAGGCCGGATGGTATAAAACACATTATAATTGAACATGCTGTTTTACATATTTCCAACATCCGCAGCGAATGCCATTTACTGTAGTAACTCCAAACAAGAATAACGACGAGCAATCCGATGCTATTGCTTTCTGATGATAACAATCACCATCACGTGCGTAGCACTTAACAACGATCGAATAGTCACCAATCCCACTGTAACCTTTAGTCAGAATGTAATTGCCATTTGCTGATCTCTATCTATCATATTATTGTCATTAAGCAAAGTTACCGTTTTATTTTTGGCTCTGTTTAAACTACCTCAAGTTTGACCCTCAGATTGCATGAACAAAAATATCGTACAGACTTGTATCCTTTATCAAGGGTTAAAAAAGTATATTTACGTCGCATCTTACATTTTGTATCGTTTGTCTAAATTCAAACCACCAATTTGGGATCGCCCATTAAGTAATCTTCCATGCACACTGAATTGCTTCCGTTATAGCCTAATCATACTGAAACTGTCTAGTTCTATTTACAGGGGTCAAAGGTTATGAAAACTGTTTCCTGTCTTTTGCTGATTTATCTTGAAGGGTATTTGCATGCAAACTCGTTAGCGCAACAGAATACACACAATAGTCATGTTAAAATTGAATAACATTATTTGCTGTACCACGTCCTAGATGATTAATGCGTGACAAGTAAAATGCGGGTGGGATGGACTTAACGGTGCACATAAATATAATTCTACCGTCCGGCAATTTAGTGGCTAGATCCTTTGTCAGTTTTGAACTATAGCCGACGGAGTTACAATGCGTTTAAATGAATTGCAATCTTGTCCGACAAACAAACATGCAATGGGATTCTGGGCTCACGTCGACAGCAGAGCGAGTGCACCTCTTCATGAACAATTTAGACTGGAAGCAGGTGCAAAACCCGAATTGGACCTTTCCCAGCCAAACCCGAACACGTGTGGATTCGTTAAGATTGCTGTTAATACCGCCTCAATTTGTTTTCTCATTATATGGGATATGGCTAACAATCAATGGCCAAGCCACACACATACACGCTCTCACTCAGCAACTGCCATCGATCCATCGATCCATCAATCCATCAATCCACACATCTATTCTCCCACACATCCATCGACCCGTCCATCCATCCATGCGTCTGTCCGTTCGGCCGTCTGTGCATTCCTCATCCACTCATTTATTTTCACATATCGCATAATTACAAAACGGCATGGAAGCAAGATTAATATAAAGGTAGATGTGATGTGATGGTTCAATAGCTGCTTAATGTTCGATAATGTTGAAAGACACAAAGCGTAACGTATAATACTAATCCGACTAGAAGATACTATATTTGCCTGTTAATAAGCAGTGAGTTTAATGAAATAATTCATATCCAGCATTTGCAGTGAGGTTGATCCCATTTCCTAAGCCACTATTTAAAATTTTTCAGGGCTTCAATTTCGTTCTATTTTGGAGGCTCAGTGAGTTTAAATACAGGTAATTCCCCCAAGCATGTCACATGTTGTAAAGCTCCCTATAATCTCATATTAGACAATTGTAACTTAATCCCTACCTGTAGGCGGTAAGCAGTCAATTAACACATAATCGTCCCACGCGTGTGAAAGGTTTGTTACAGTACACGTGGCTCTCTATGGCTAGGTAACGTCCGATTGACACAATAGCAGACTATTTATTACCGGTTTAATAAGCTTGGCAAACACCGAGTGTTTTACTGATGTGACAATAGTTCAACTATGGTCCGAAACCGGCTGTTCCTGGCTTATTGCTATGCCACCTATTCAATTAAAAGATTTCCATGTTCTTAATGCCTAGGTGATGAAAGCTGTACCTGTAAAGTCTGACTGAATTAAGCATTTATTTGGTACCAAACAGCATCAATTGCTAAATAGCATGGTTCGACAAGGTAACGATTTGTTAACAGTCATAATCGATGATTGCTCATCAATGGAACACGTTATGTTGGTAAATCTCACATTGCCGGAGTGGTCCCTAGACGACCCCGGAGCATCCCGGAGGCGCCATCGGTGTTACAATCCCGGAGGTAACACGGATCTGATTACGTATTGAAGGAACATGGGGGAAACATGGAGTCGACATAGATGTGTACGGTGCAAAGACGGAGCTGACACGGGGGCACCGTGGTACATCCCGGAACAAAAACCCTCGGGAGACGCCGGCAACTACATGGAGGACCCGGCAATAACACGAAGCATCCCGGATTAAACACAAAAGAGCCCGGAAGACGCCGGAAACAACACGATTATTACGGAGGACGCCGGCGGTAATACGGCATCAATGCAGAATGGATACCCGAATGCTCCTCCTGTTGTCGACTCATTCTTGGGGGAGAAAAAAAAACTTTTTTGAATGCTTAGTGACTTAACGCAATCATTGTGTAAGGCAGCAGCCTCTATGGTACCAGATTGGGAGAAGAGAAGCCATACATTGTATAGTAGCTCGGACTGGGACTGCTCCCTAACACATTTCCCCCTCAGATAACACCTACAATGATTCAGGGATTTATATTTAACTGCATGTATGTGTCTGTTGAGGAACAGCTGATATCCCCTATGGCTTTAAAATGATGCCACTCTGCTAGGGCTTTATTTGCACTTGGTCATCAAATAAATAAGGTGCATTTGACATGTCGGACTGCCATGCAGAAAGTTTGTTGGACTAAATGCTAATAGTTCTTCATTCACTGTAAATATTCTCTCCATTCCGACCATGTCCACACTATTTACGGTGCTGCAGGCACTTCGCACTAAATTTTTCAGCTGGGGTACCTTCCACTTAAAATGGGGACAGTGACGACATGGTGTAGCAACAGTCACGCAAGCTACCTTCGAAGAGATATCGGGTGAATACTGATGTACTTGCAGAATACTTCCTAGAGATGTACGACTAGAGATGAATGAGGTTGACAGCGCGATTTGATGATAATATCTGTCTCTGAGATCTGCTTCAAATGTGGCGACATGACGGGGTTCAGATGAACTCAAGAGAAGTTCAAAAAAACGCTAGATACCTTCGGCGACGTCTTTGATGTCCTGTACAGCTAAAGAAACAAGCAACAAGAATGCACTCAACAACGCAAGAACAGCAACTGGTAAAGCGCAACAACGCGCTGACAGCTTGACAGGCAGAGAAACATAATCAAGTGGATATTGCATCAAGCGGATTAAAATACATAGTCTCGTTCTTTTCAGTATTGTATAAAAATTTTAAACATATCAGCGAACTCAATTCACACTCGTTTATAATCACCGATCAATTATATAAAAGTGATTGCATTATTGTGTGGAATTGTAAGACTTGTAAAAGAATGCTACGTTCTAGGCATGCGTATGGAGGTGTTGCGGCAGCTAGTCGATAATATTGGCATCACAACTACCTATCGCCACTTAAGGAAATAACAAAACCCAGCAAGATATAAACCTCTATGCTTGGATGTGACTTATACAAACAGTGCGAGCGGCCGGGTGAAATCGGACATTTTAACCTCCAATTCATTCGAACAATACCAGGCAAATTGAATTAGATTAGTGATTTCGTAGTTTACAAAATAAAAGGTCATAGGGTTCGGCCGCAGCACATTCGGCATTTGACCATTTCCAATACGCATTGCACTTACTTGAGTTTTTCTACCTTATACACTCAAGCTCCGAAACATCGTCCTGGACATTAAGGCCGCATTGCGGTCAGCCTTTCGTGATAACTTTCTCAACGTTCTCCCAGAAGTCAAGATCCGTGGCTGCATCTACCTTTGGACACAAACTGTGTGGCGCAAGATACAAGAATGTGATCTATAACCAGGATACTACACCTTTTTTGTGCCTTCTGTATGATGGAGCCAAGAGTGCCTCCATTACCGTTCGTGTCCAACAAAGTATTAAAGCGCATGCATCGCACCCGCTACAGGCAAAATGAGAAAGTCATCTTTGAGGTGTTGGATGCCTACATAAAGGAAAGGAAGGTCTATGATATGCTTCGCGTCCGATCAGCTGTGTATGCTTCGGTTGTTCGTACAGAGCAGCTGTAGTAGTTGAATAGATATTTACGATTAACTGTTTATAATGTTAAGCTAACTTGCTATTAAATCAGGACTTTAGTGTATGTAGATAAGTGGCAGATATAGTATATGATGTGTATATGCTGTGCATTTAATGCTTTTAGAAATAAGGCCTGGGAATCAGTGATGCAAATAAAATCCATGGACGCTAAAAGACGAGCAAGACGGCTACAGTCGCTGTCTGTTAATTTGTTTCAAGCAAAATGTTCAATTAATCATCTGGTCATAGATGAAGAAGTTGTCACCCACAATCAGAAACATCGACTGCAAAACAGTGTAGGGGTAACGAATGACGGGTCAAATGGGTGACGGGTTGGCAATGATCCGAACTGGCGACGGGGCGAAACCACGTGATACCTCTATGACAATTTAGTTTTTAATCCGATAAATCATTTCAAAGTGCATATTGAATTATTGACCGTGTTCGATTCGTCGACCAGCTAAAACACATCACCAACCAAGGGTACCAAACTGGCTGCCCAAGTGGCATTGTACTTAACATTGCAGCATCTAGGTTTGCAATTATCTCGTGAACTTTTTGCAAATCAACATACCATTAATTCCATCATCAAGATTAACAATATCGACGACTGGCCTAGAATATTAATATTGGTCCTATGAAGATTAGGGGCGACCCAGTACACTCATTATAACCTATGTAATATGATAATAAATAGGTGATAATTGCATGATTGCAAGCACATTAAAAGTGAACGCGTAGTTTGATTGGATAGCATTATTTGGTCGGGCGGAGGCGTCAGAAAACAACACAAATTGCCAGCGGAGTCATTGCCCTCATAACCCAGATTGTAGAACAAATATGATGACGAGAATATAAGTAATTGTACTGGGCTTGGATTGTCATTGCAAGGTTGGCAAACACGCATAATCGGAGAAGACCTCATCAAACAGCAACCCAAACAAAAGCCCTATCATCATTCATCAACTACAGCCCATTACATTAGGGCGGTAGTCCCATGCGGTACCGTTGCACCACGTCCGTTTGTAGTGCATGCGTTCCTCTGTTTCCAGCCTGTATACCGAGAATTCAGTTGTTCGGATAGATGTCATACTTCAACGATGAACGACAGTGCAGAATTGAATTTGGAACTTACAGAACTGATCTCGATTGTACATTTTATTCCATAGATATGACCAGAATGTTCGAAACTTGTGGTGTTTTGACGGGCCTTATGTGTGGACTGCTAAACGTCGCAAATAGTTTCGGTCGGTGCAAGCTATCATTTATGCACAATAATTAGATGGATAAGTCCGGATGTGTCGAGATTATTTTAAATATTCAAGTTCATTCTGTACCGCGTTTCCGAACCATTATAAAGGTAACCTCTCACCTCAAGAGAAAACGTACTCGCCTATTATATCCACTATTGTATAAGCAGACCTTTCTCAGCATATCAAAGCGATACATTAAGCTATAGCATGCAAACCTTATAATGGTGAGATGAAAATGCGTTAATGGGAATAACGAGATGATGTTTATCATTTCTTAGTGTGCTACTATTGTCCACGCAGTTTGGTTGCAGTAGCCCTATTTATAAACTCATGGCCAGTACTGATATTTGACCGTTACTACTAGCAACAAATCGTGAAAGTAATAAATATGCTGGTTGGTATGCTAAGCTGAAGGTGACGCGGTTTGCTTTGATTATTGCTTTAATCGACTTGCGGGCTGGTTAAGCACCGAATGATGTCTACTACTCATAGCGTTTATAAACCGTAATATTGCGACGCCATTACTTGCGATCTCTATGAAAGTATATCATCAAGCTCGAATAGAGCCTTTTGTTGAGCGGGTCATTATCCTGACCATCTATAACAAACCTACATTGACAAGTACACACAAGCTTGTTTAAAGCGCATATTGGAGCGCGCCATTCATTACAGAATCATCCTAAATGAACTACTTATTCATTAACGCCATGCAATATTTTACAATTGAATGACATTCAGTCTAATCGTGGATCAATCCCATAATAGAATGCTGAGCCAATGCAGCATTCTATAAACATATGAAAACCCGTGTTCAACCCAGCATTTATAGCTGATTTACTAGGCAAGATGGCCAAAGCCAAAAAAACAATTGTACAGCCTTGAGCGTTACGGTTAGAGCATGTATTTTCTTCATCGTGACTATAAAAGAGTGGGTTGGTTACTGTTTGTGATCACGCGGTTTCGTTTTGGATTTATGGAATGTGGGCATGTCGTTTATGCTCTATGTATATGCAAGCTGCTTATGCAACACCAGACCTGTTGTTCCACGATTCATTGCGCGTTATTTCTAGTATTAGGAAAGACAGGGCAAAATGTACATATTTCTTTGATCAAACGACGTGCAGTCAAAAAGTCAGAAAGCTTTAATTAATAATTGAATCCGTAAAATGATGCCTGAAAGAGTCAACCATACCGTCATCTGCGACTGACGCTATCATTCAACATTTGAACGGGTATGGTTTAAGCTTACCTGGATCAAATCCGACGTATTTAGCGGCTGAATTGTACATAGTGTTAGACCGAAGATTTATTAGTAATCAATTAGTGCATTTCCTTACGCGATGGTGGTTCTTGTAAATCAGCTCCATCTGCAAACCTCATGACAGGTCTTTGACTCTTCTCTTCTAGAATGCAAAGGCATCCAGGTCGATTGTTCGTTGCAAACGTGTGCAAGTGTGTTTATCACAGCATTTTATATCGACTATTGTGACATATTTCATGCCATTTCGACGTATTCAACATGGAAACGAGGATATACTGCGATACCACCCGCTAGATTGGCTAATTGAAGTCACCGGCTACGTCTCTTTTGAGGCCATTATCTGAAATGTCCGCGTTAACAGATAAATTATCGACATTGCTTATTTACTTAAGTGGTGAAGGCGGTACCCTAGTCCGACAAAAGGTGATTGATCGCTTAATCGCGTTCACATAACACTCATACAGTCAAAACATTACCCAATGATCTGGGAGAGAAACACAATTTGTTGCGTGTAATGCGCCATTAACAGATTTGTATTGTTTCCAGGAATGAATTGTTTATGATGTGTTTACAATGAAAGTGAATTATACAATATTTCGCTGCAATAAATAAAAGCCATAAGTATTCATCCATACAATGCCGGGGCTTATTTCTGCAACACAATGTATCCGGAGAGAATTTCAATTTGTTGCGTGTAAAGCGCCATTAACAATTCGAATTGTTACCATGAATGCATTGTCGATCATGTGTTTACAATAAACGTGAAATATAAAATGTTATGCTGCAAAAAATAAAAAAATATTCATCCATACATTACCGGGGCTTGTTTCTGCAGCGCAATTTATCCGTCAAATATATTGTGCTGTTTGTAATGTAAATGGTTTCCCATCAATTACAAAGTACTATTGAAAACTCAAGAATTTCTGTTGTGGTTACTTTTATTGGTAGTGTATGTGATTGCTACTTTTTTGATCAAACATTGCAGCCGTTGCAAGAAGCGTTACACACTAGAGGTGACTTTACATTGTTCTGAAATGTGGTTAATGCATGCAAACATGTTGAATTGTAAACATGCTGGAATATTTCTCTCCATTTATAATGCTCTCCTTTTATAATCCCACCCATTAGCCCTTCATGTTGGATAGACTGCAATTCGCCCTACTATATTAGTCTTACGGGAGAATTGCTCGTGGTAATCGGGTCAATCTTATTCTGGCGTACTGAACGGATGTAGTGTATGCCTGTTACGCTAGTCACTTAGTGTCCTCTGATAATCATAAAACTAATTGAAGACGTTCTAATTTCCTGTTTATCGCTAATACTTCTGCTCGCCAGAATATGAATGATGCAAATATGACTGTCAAGTGACGCACAAATCCAGCTCAGACTGTCTCACTTGTCATGTGACACGCTATTTAGACGGCTCTCAAGGGATTGTAGAGAATCTTGGCCTGTCAGTGAGTGACACGCTTCGAACTAAAACGGATATTATAGGAAAGATTATCCTTACATTGCATCTGTTCTACAATTAAAGAAACAACTTTGTCCTTCTTTCCGTGATTTACTGTATGACTCTGTTCTAGCAACTTAAACCAGACTGCATTAATAGAGTAAAGTGTACCGACCAATAGAACAGGTCGCCATGAACAACCTTTTTAGTGAAGCCATAACGTCAAATATAAAAGAAAGATGTCACCAGTACACATATTATTACCGCGTCCGTGATGCAATCGCCAAAAACGAAATGGCACCAGAAGTTAACATCGCAAACCAAAGATAAGTCTGGCGCCATCGCATCTTCCTATACTGGTCCACAGTAGGTGTTATATAAACACATAGTGCAGGAATCGCATAGGATGCTTATAAATTATTGACTATCATAAGGATGTTAATATCGCCCCCAACTAAATGATAGACCTGCGATTATTAGATGGAGCGCGCCAATTCAGATATCCTGGGCTGCTTGATGCCACGTTATATCTCGAATTGAGGTATTTGTGAGTGAGCTGTCCATGCATGCTACTATAGCTCAGATTTGGCAGATATGTAGCAGGACTATAGTTTTCCATATGTCAACTCATGTAAAAAAACTAAATCCGAAAAATCACTGAATAGGCAACACCAACCAATTTCACGGGATCACCGGTGAATTCAGCGGGATCCAATCGGTATATCCATCGAAATAATATCAAGCTTCTAGTCGGTTGAGATCTATAGAATAGTATTTACACCATTATATACCTTGTATTTGTTAATTGTGAGCACACAATCATGTCTGGTAAGCTGACATCGGTTCGCTTCTAATGTTGTTATGTGCTCATGTTATGAAATTTCGTAACCTATTGCACTAAATAGTGAATGATAGCAGAAACCTAAAGGCGTTGGTAAAAATTACGAATAGCGCATTACCATCAAGTTTGATTTTTCTTAGCAAGCAAGTAATAAGTTCAAAGAATACAACTCCTTGATATTCATCATTTTATGTTTCAAATGTAGGTGCGATTGTACGTCATCGAATCCTCGGAGACAGGATTTTGCTGCCAGAATAAAGGTATCCCAGGAGAAGATGATAACGTGACTTCCTTTACCAACGGTGTGTCTGTTGTTTGCCTTACAAAGAACAAAGAAAGAGTTTATAGCTACGCTAAGAGCGCTCACTCGAGCCTTCCGCCCGTGGAAATATGTGACGCAAGCTGTTAGCCAAAGCGTTATTGTCAAAGCGTCTTGTCATAGCGTCACTTAAATTATCTGTTTACTTGGGAGCTGTAGTCGCCTCGATGAATCAGATGACTGCATATCTGTAACAGCCGCCGTGCCCCGGTATCTTCGCCTCATGTCGGGGGTTCCAAAACACGTCGGTATTATATGAATAGCGAAAATAGCAAGCACGCTATTTAACAAATATCAACGTTTTTTGTAAGCGGCAAGGCTCGGCGAAACGACACATTTCTCGTTCTCATCAATCGCAGTGACGTCCCCCATTATTCCCATGTGTTTTTGTATGGGTCACGGAAGAGCCACCTTACGATTGCAATATACTATAATTAGGGAAGCGATCATCGCAGATCCACTCGAAGTGAGCTCTCGTAGCGACGCTATATAGTTTCGTTGATAACAAGGGAGCCCTGACTAACCTTAAGATTCCAAGCTGCAAAATATCAGGGAGGTGCTTAAAAGTGAAACCAAGAATATGGAAGCGCAGTGACATGTTTATATGGTTTCAGAATATCATAGAATAGCTGAATCAAGATTGTACTATCAATATGCTGATATTATGGGATAATCTTCGTTGTTTTTTTATATTTTTGTCTATGACACCTCATTATATTATGTATGTGGTCAGAGTTAATATTGCAGGTCAAATGCTATGCAGATTCAATCCGAGTGTTGAAAACCTGCTTTGTTGTTAATGTTCGTAGTGACTACCAAACAACGTTGCAAATAAGAGTGATATACATATTTGCCGATGGGAACTGTGGGGAAAACTTTGGGAATCGTTTAAGGGAGGGAATTGTGATAGGGGTAGGTGGATCGCACCAATCGTTGCATATGCTTCCTGTAATAACCAAGGTAAGGTATATTATTTAACAGTTATTCGGTTAAGTGCTGTGTGTGCTCCCCTAGACATACTGGTATTAGATGTGCACGTTTCATTTGTACAGAGTCAGTGGCTTAAATAGATAATTACATGCTGTTAGATTGTTATGTGATGCATGGAAAAAATATTGCACTGAACACCGAACACGGTTTATACGGATATGGAATAACGATGGCGTGTGTTGTAGTCAGTAAACAAAACAGTTAGTGCAGACCTAGGATCAGGAGAGATTTGATAATGCTGCGAATGAAGAGTTGGTGGCTTCTTCTGAAGCTGAGAAGCCTTCGATAATAAAACCGTGTAAAGCAATAGTTAACCTTTATTTGACAATAGCAGAACCACTGTGATATCTAGGTGTCTAGGCGATCCATATGGTACGGGCGTATATTTACTCAATGCTAGTTTGTCTGATACCCAAGTTATGTCTAAGTCACACGGCACCTACAGGTGCTTACGGGCCTAATACGGCCTTGAGAGCAGTACGGGGAAGCACATAACAAACCATGCTCCATACGAAGTTGATGTCACATGCCACGACGGCAGTATGGGGCTGTGGTCCGTGCACATTGGCGGTCACATGCTTTGTGTTTTGGCTTTGGGCGTTCTACCGGTTTTTAAAGGAAATCTGGAAACGGAGTCAAAACAATACATCCCCTAACGGACCCATAGATAACCTGTAAGTAAACCGTGCGTACCCCGCAAAGGCCGCGGACTACTACCTATAAGCTCACTGCGGCCTTAAATCCATAAGCCCGTATCGGAAAGTAGTGCATGTTCAACTTTTGGTCACGTGCTCTACAGGGCCCGTACGTGTCAAAAATCTTCAAAAAATCGCAGATTATCAGAGTGGCATCCACTTTTTTTAGTGTGTTGGCAGATGTTTTTTGCCTGAAATCACGCGAAAATAACGTGGTGCTATTTAAATTTCTCCTTGATGAGACTTATCCAATAGTCGTCAAGTGTTTCTCAAATGTGGTGGTGAAACTGGGCTACCATTTGATGTTTGTCTGAGACTTCACAAATGAAAACATTTTAGAATGTTTTATCGGCACCACACGCTCATATATAAATAAAGGGGATACTGCTGATTGTTAAAACTGGAAGTTCCAGGGCAACCTACTATTTGCTGTTTCAGATGGATGAATGGATGCATATATTAACAAACAGTAAGCAAGTTGTCGATTTTTGTTTATCATATCATCCTACCTTGTCTATTCCTGTTCACCACATCTGCATCCGGGTCAGGGCAGTATTTTTTGCTCTGCTATTTAATCCATCCAAGGCCACGCAGGAGACATAATTGTCAACTGCAATTGGTAATTGTGTACACCTTTAGCAAACCATTGGTAATGCAAACTTATGCATTTGCTTTTGTATATAACCAACCCAAATTAATAAACAACTTTAATATTTCCAGTAATATTTGACCATGGATTCTAGCATATCACGATTCATTACAAACCATTTATGTTATGGTTGAGATTGGTTATGATCTTCCCTACAATGCAAGAAAAATCATACATTAGGGTCGTAAAGGGAAAATGCAATATCTCGAAAATTATCAAGAATTTGCATGAGATATATATTGCGGCACATATTTGTCTAAACATCCCATTATCTCCGTCTAAAATCATGTATTTTTTAAAACAAAGCGAGTTTTATAATGAAACTAATTAACAGACATGGCATTCTGTGAAAACATGGACATCGCATTCAATAAACACATGGATCTGCATACAGCATGTAATGTTACGCTTGGATCTCTATCGCTGTCGCCGAGCATAAAATGCACCAGTGGCGATTGCCATGCGTCGAAAAGTACTACTAAAACACAAGTAAGTAGCCAATGGTGAACCTACCAACACTTACAGTGCTATTTTCTCAAAGCTGGCTGTGTCACCTCTTGACCCTTTCATGTTAAGCTTGCACTGGGATTTAGGGATTTAGTGATAAATCTGCAAGCAATATGTCTGAATGAATACAATTGGTGCATGAAAATGTCTTAAACATTGCCAATGCGGACAAAATTCATATGTGAAAGTTGTTTGGATCATGGATGTACACATCATATACATCTACAGAGTGAGAGCGAATATCACATGCTTGTCAAATTGTTCAACGTATTCCGGACACTGCTACCACCAATTTTCATACACTCTGAAACTGGCACAAGAATGTGACATTTACCCAATATGTTTGAATTAAATGGCTAATTTAAATTGTTGGTTCAGAGTATTCTTTTACATATATAAATGATTATTTATGCAAAAATCAACAAGTCATAATCACCAAGTAATAGCAAAGTAAATGACCACAAAACTACAAGGAATAATTCAAAAGCATGTTGGTTGATTTGGGTGTAACAGTCATTCCAGAAAATACAGTATATGATAATATGGCGGCATTTTTGTGGAACATATTTCATTGCTGTTTATTATATGCTGACGCCCACCAAAACTGCGATTTTACATACCCACAAATTCTTTCTATGGTTGTCCCTCAACTGCTCACTGAAATGTTGAAGTTCCTCAGTTTTGTTCATCTTCATAGCTTCAGGAAGCTGCTTGCCGTTATCGACCAGCTCTCTCCTCTCCGGTCTGTTCAGTATATCCCTGATTTGAGGAGGTGTAGGCAGCGCTTCTGAAAACCTGTGCACACACAAATTATGCAGTGTTCAATAACTATGCTGCTAACTACAAACTTGTAAATAATTATTCCTTTCTCAATAGCAGCATCAAAATAAAGTAAATATTTAAAAATTAAATTATTCACAAAAGTGCCATTATGTTAAAGGAAAACCATCATTGCTCAACCGACGACTGCCAGAATGACTGCTCCAATCATGTCAATTTAATTATTGAAACCCCATTTGTTTTATAAACGAAAATATTTTAATGGATGTCATCGTTATAGTATATCCAGTAACGTCAAAAGAAAAACATGATTTCCAGGTGGATTCCTCGTTTCGATTGTAACCTGTTTGCACAAGAATCTACTCATCATGGAATTCTAATTCATGATTCATAAAACTCATAGTCGACATAAAAACGAATGCGCACCCGATACAACTGGGGTGCGTATTGCTATGGATACTGGGAATGCGTACATAGGGATCCAGTAGCTTCTGGCTCACTCCTGTCAGCCTATTGATACGTATTCAAAGTAAATGGCCCGGGCGAACCAGATTTCAATTTAATTATTGTCCATTTGTTTTTTACGTAATGGATGTCATCGTTAAGTATGTACAGAAAAACAGCGGTTCGCGCACAAGAAATCACTTTTCTAAATGACATGAACGGAAACGATAAACCTCCTGGTATGGACAAACAATCCAGTACTTTTCATCATGTATTCAAAATTCTTATAAAAGTAAGGCGTAAAAATCATTTACATCAAAGCGATTTCTATTTCCCGCATATATAGCGGATAACAAATGCTTAAGATATAAACAAAATAATAAGGATATAGAATATTATATAAGAAGTTATCTACTCTCATTGGGAATGATATGTGAAACGATAACCCCGTATGAGAGTCGATGGGGCAGACAGTATAACGGATGAGTTAATCTGTGAATATTGAACTTAACAAATCCTATTATTCATTCAAAATCTCCTTTTAATAGGCATGATCGACTGATTAATCAAGATATATCGAATCCCATCGAGCACAAGTGGCACTATACGCTTCAACAAATATTAAAATACGTTTCAAGGGAATTATTATTCAAAAATGTGTCACTCTTTTATTTGCTTATGATAACTTCGAGTGCTGCTTTTCAGCAGCGATTTCGGTTATCCGGGAACCTCGCACCACCCAAATTCCCGGCGACCCTGGTTCCCTTTCACTCTCATCGGATTAGGCGGTTATTGGTATAAAAACAGATGCATCGGGTCAACGGTTTTTGTTTTCCCATGGCGGCTCACCCCTACCCTTTTCTAAGGAGAGTGACATTTAAGTAAAACCCGACCCCCCGGGATTGATCAAGCAGCACACCAACATCACCCTAGGGGTGGGTTCGGAGTAGCATTAGCTCATCCTCAATGTCTGCAGCACCTTCAACAGCCGAGATATTGAATTTACAAAGCGGTGGTATAAGCAGCCACACACTCGGTAAGCTCATCCTCAATTTTTTTTGTAAACTAGTCTATACACTTTGTTGTCATTAACACCATTTTGTTAGGACACTATTTAAGTCAGTAATGGATAATCTAAGGATATGAGCTTGCTCGCAATAGTTGAGTGCCACCAATTTTTACATTTAGCCACCATAAAGGGGGCAAATAATGGGGACATCTTGACCTTAGTACGGCTGATGGGACTTGACTATAATTACCACCAACTCTTACATTAAGTATTTTAATTTATTGATATGCTGTTTCTGAGAGAGAAAAACAATAAGTGTAGACAGAAAAAATACTCTTTATTGTAATCAGTTAAAAACAGCCAGCATGACCAAGGTTTAAACCATGTCATTCCAATTATATAAATGCCACATTGCCAAAAATACAGCTACACAACGGGTTTTGCAGCTTGGCGTTCAGTTCCGGCTGTATTGCTAGAAGCGCAGCTGAAATTGAAAAAGATATATACAGGAAGAATATTAGATAAGGACAATTACAATGATTAACTGCTTGTTTTAAAAAGGAACATCACCATTATAATTTAGAATACTCTGCATCAGGTATTTACCTTGATAGTTCCATTCCTTCGAAACTTCATGTAGTCTTTGAGTGATGAACGGTATATATTGTTCTTGAACTCAACTGTAATGGATCTCCTTTGCACTTTCTTCACAATGCCTGATAATATATGAGGGAAACACTTAATAATCTTCAGAAAAATTATGCCATTACAAGTTTAACAGCTGAAAATATATCACTCATAGTATGCATAAAAGTGTTGATGACTTCAAAAAGATGCTACCAAGTTGGATACAATGTGCATCATACATTTGAAGTCAAAACAACAAAAACACAACAATGTTACATATTTGTATATATACCTCGGTGCAATCTTAATTCGTCAGATTCATCAAATTGCCATTCAATCCTTAAGATTTACATACAAGGAAGGTTGCATAACATAACTGAGAGCTCTGAAAATATGCCGGCCTTGTATACCATGTGCACCATGCAACTGGAATCATAAGACTGATCTAGGAGACCAGGCCAAGGTCAGCTAATTAGGTCAAAGTTTTAATTGATCCATACCAATTTATACGAAGCTATGTGTTATGTGTAAATTTGAAAAGAATTTAAATTTACCCTCCTTCTATGTTTTTAAAGATCAGGGCTCATAGTATCCATAAATTAAATGACATAGACATGTTTTTAGGTAACAGACAGATGGACAGACAAATTAAAAGAGTTCAATTTACATACCATTTATCCATGCAGGAATGCACATGCATACCTAAGTTCATACATCAACCCATATAACTATCCGTTGTGTATGCTTACCTCTAGCTGCTTCATGTCAAGAGCCTCGTGGGGTTCAGGGACATCAGTGCTCTCTACCTGAACATAGCAACATTTCGATTAATAAAGATCAGCTGCCAAAAGTATGAGGTACTGTGACCAATCACATTAGAAATAAGGTGAAGGTCATTTAAATATTTTGCCCTTAGTGAGTTAGATAAGATTGTTACTGACAGATATCATTATCAATACATTACCACTTGAACAGAATAAAAGGAATTTCAAGTTAATCAACAAGTCAGATGTAAGGCTTCTGTTTTTATATAGGCAATGTTTATTGTCCAAGGAGTCACCCTTTATACATGGGGCGGCTAGTTTGACAAATACTACTTCAAAGAATAGGAATAGACCAGTGGATTATGTGAAAGATGACTCCTGGTATACAACTGAGCTAATAGGGCATATCAGCTTGCTAGCAGACACATAAATATATGAACAAATCCTCAAATGGATGCATACAAGTTTACATATACACAATGTTTTTATACTTTTATGCATTTAACAACCCATTTCATAATCTCAAACAATTGTGTATGCTTACCACTAGCTGCATTATGTCAATAGCCTTGTGTGGTTCAGGGACAGAAGTGTTCTCCACCTGCAGCGTTCAGTGAGTTTGAATCACATATGTTGGGGTGCTAAGAGGTGTGTACATGTGCAGGGCTTTTCTAAAGCATTTTAAGAATGCAAGCAATCAAATGTGAAAATGAAAGTCAGAGATTATGAATAATGTGCAACCACAATTTACAAATGGATGGAAGAATAAACTGACTTCAGAGCAAAGTTATACAAAAAGCTCTACCAGATATCAACAGCTGACTCAGAAGACACCTCGTGTGGTATGGTATCTGTTCGTGTCTAAAAAACAAAGAATGAATTGTTGGTAATAATAAACCAACAGAAACTGGTTTCCTATGCAAGCATAGTGCAATATCTTAAAGCCTTAAATAGTCTGCACCATATGACTTTTTTTACAGGTATAATTGGATGCTGTGCCAGACATGCAAATTAACTTTTAGCAATGTGCACTTGCCATCATTTCGTCTGAAGTCACTTGAATTTCCTCTGCCTGACACATATTGTCATTCGCTACACACATACACAAAAATTTACCTGTCTAACATATGCCAACAACCATATAATTATAATGCAAAGAATATGAAAAGTGTTACAGGGAGGAGGAACTGTTCTTGGGCAATTTAGTTGAAATATATAATAAACACTTAGCTGAAATGCAATGATCCCCACCAGCACACACAATTTATTTTTATAAATTGAGGAGCACATCCACTTGGGCTCGGGTTTTCACGGGTTTTGAGAACCGTTTATAAATATAATTATGTTGAACTGGACAGGTGTGGTTTTTCGTTATGTCAGATTTAAATTAGTCAAACAAATAATAGCAGATTTTAAACATATATGGGGAAATCTTAGAAGAATCAATTGTATACACACCGTTCTACCAACACCCACAGCTTCCATCGTCCAGACTGACTTTCTACACTGCAAAGGTACGGGAAAGTTGCCAAAGAATCGCGCGAGTAACCAAGGATGTCAAGTGCATAAACGCACTCGGGACGAAGAGCGGCTATGACGGGGAGCATAGCGTTACCGGTAAATCACAATCAACCTGACTATATTCCCGCGCATTTGCAAAATTAGATGACTCTGTGTTTTAACAACATACGATGTATGACAACGGTTACGGTTTATCGCCTCGGAAGGACCGGGCAATTGAGTGGAGGGAATGGTGAAGAATAATTTGTAAAAAGTAGCTATGCGAGTTTAACGACTTATTGCTGATATTCACACTTTGTAAATGAAAGTCCGCCATTTTCTACCCTTCCAATTCTCATATGTGTTGATGTTTATTCATTATAGGAAAGTGATGGCCTTATGATTACAGTGAGAACACGTCATCGTTTCGATACGCTGACAGAAGGTTCTCCCAGTAGCCAGCAGTAGGCGTTTCTGTCATCCGAACGAGCGCGAGTTTCATTTTCCGACGTTATTGACACAATATTATTTCATACACTGTATGTGAATAGAGTCTGTCATTTTCTTCTTCCGATTGTCATATGTATGGACGTTTATTCGTTGAAGGAAAGCGACGGACTAATGATAACAGTAAGAACACGTCATCGTATCGATACGCTGACAGAAGCGTCTCCCCCAGTAGCCAGCAGTAGGCGTTTCAGTCATCCGAACGAGCCAGCGACGTTATTGACACAAGGCGTATGTTCTGTCATCCGATTTGTTATAGAAAACGAGCAGTAGCCAGCAGTAGTTCGAGTTTCACTTTCCGACTTTTGACGTTATTGACACAAGAACACGTCATCGTATTGACAGAAGCGTCTCATACACTCATTTTCCGACGTTATTGACACAATATTATGTGAAATAGAGTCTGTCATTTTCTTCTTCCGATTGTCATATGTATGGACGTTTATTTGTTATAGAAAAGTGATGGACTAATGAAAACAGTAAGAACACGTCATCGTATCGATACGCTGACAGAAGCGTCTCCCAGTAGCCAGCAGTAGGCGTTTCTGTCATCCGAACGAGCGCGAGTTTCACTTTCCGACGTTATTGACACAATATTACACTGTATGTGAATAGAGTCTGTCAACGATTGTCATATGTATGGACGTTTATTCGTTGAAGTAAATCGACGGACTAATATAACAGTAAGAAACACGTCATCGACGATACGCTGACAGAAGCGTCTCCCAGTAGCCAGCAGTAGGCGTTTCAGTCATCCGAACGAGCGAGTTTCACTTTCCGACGTTATTGACACAAATATTACTTCATACACTGTATGTGAATAGAGTCTGTCATATTCTTCTTCCGATTGTCATATGTATGGACGTTTATTGTTATAAAAATTGAGTTTCACTTTGGACTAATGTAAAACAGTTAAAAAGAACAGTCATCGTATCGATACGCTGACAGAAGCGTCTCCCAGTAGCCAGCAGCAGTAGGCGTTTCTGTCATCCTGTATGTGAAAACCGAGCGAGTTTTTCACTTTCCGACGTTATTGACACAATATATACTTCATACACTGTATGTGATGTGAATAGAGTCTGTCATTTTCTTCTTCCGATTGTCATATGTATGGACGTTTATATTTGTTTATTCGTATCGATAAAAGTGATGGACTAATGAAAACAGTGAGAACACGTCATCGTATCGATACGCTGACAGAAGCGTCAGTAAGAACCATCATCGATACGCTGACAGCGTCTCCCAGTAGCCAGCGTAGGCGTTTTTCTGTCATCCGAACGAGCGAGTTTCTCTTTCTGACGTTATTGACACAATATTATTTCATACACTGTATGTGAATAGAGTCTACCATTTTCTTCTTACGATTGTCATACGTATGGACGTTTATTCGTTGAAGTAAAGCGACGGACTAATGATAACAGTAAGAACACGTCATCGTATCGATACGCTGACAGAAGCGTCTCCCAGTAGCCAGCAGTAGGCGTTTCTGTCATCCGAACCAGCGAGTTTCTCTTTCTGACGTTATTGACACAATATTATTTCATATACTAAATGAATAGAGTTTATTTGTTATAGAAAAGTGATGGACTAATGAAAACAGTAAGAACACGTCATCGTTTCGATACGCTGACAGGAGCGTCTCCCAGTAGCCAGCAGTGGGCGTTTCTGTCATCCGAATGAGCGAGTTTCACTTTCCGACGTTATTGACACAATATTACTTCATGCACTGTGAGTGAATAGAGTCCGCCATTTTCTACTTCAAAATGAGTTTTAATTCATACGCTAGTCCAATTTCCATAGACAAGGTGGCGTTTTCGCTGCATCTCCAAGTAACCAGTAGGCGATTCTATAATTTTTTTGCCACATGACACCTATTTCTGTCGTCATTGGTTCATTATGTCTGTCTTAAGAATGGGTTTTTCACCCGACATTTCCAATACGTCGCAGATTGGTTTGCCTCGCCTACTCGCATCCCCACTCCTGGTAGCTCATTTTGTCTTTGAATGAGTCAACTCACAATAGGTGGTCTTGTACTTTAATAACCAAGGTTGTTCCCTTATATTCATTATGAAACTGAGCGATATATAAGAACAATTCATAAAACCCCCTCTCGAGAGGTAAATGCAGATGATGTGCACCACTTGATTTCGTAAAACAAATGGACAATAATTAAATTGACATCTGGTTCGCCCGGGCCATTTACTTACTGAATCTGTCATCGTATCAATAGGCTGACAGGAGTGTCTTCCAGTAGCCAGAGGGCGCTACTGTCATCCTATGGCATACGCATGACCGGCGACTCCCAGTATCCTATAGTATACGCTGACCCCAAAAGTTGATGATCAAACACCGAAAGTGATATAATAGTATTAACACATTCACGGGCGAACATATCAACACAGCAATGATTGTTTATGTGCACATGCATTTCCGAAACATTCGTCGTTGAACAGCGCATCACTAGTACACTGCAATTATCCTTTTAGCTATTTCGATTTCTTGGCCAGAACTCAACCATCTGCCGATCTATCGACCGAAGCGTACCACATGTGACTTAAGTTTACTGTAATATTCGAGGAATGGAGAGGAAAGCCTAGCTCTTCATGTAACTTATTCTTGTAGTAAATTTGCCTCAAACCGAAACCTTATGTCATACACGACGTTTTCGCTAACTAACTGTGTGACAATGATCGCGAACGATTATACGCACTGTAGGTTTAAATCATTCGCGTAACACTGAGTTGGTGGGCGACAGCATGTTATTGGGTGCTTGATATTTGCGTTTGCGTATCTCGTACGTGAGTTACATTATGTTTCATTTAGGCCTAAAATCGACAACGGAAACATTCATTGGGCAACTTATGCCGAGGATCATTTAGAGTTTTCACAAACAACAACCGTAATTCTCAATACTATTCGCAAACTGACTATTGAGTGGGCTAACATAGAAAAACATGCAGTTGTGGTCATAAATGCGCTGAACACCTTTTTTCATTTCTGCCAATGCAAATTCGTTATAATCTGCGTCGTCTTTATCATTAAGAGATGTCTGAACCTTATAATTTTGTATAACGTTCCATCGGAAATCAAGGCAGCAGCTCATCGAGATAGAATTAACAGCAAGAGCCTTTCTAATGTGATACGTCGTCAAATACTTGTCAACGCGTCGACTTACACCAAGTGAGCGGTAGATGTTTGTGCAAATATTATTATCTTGTAATAAGAACATTGTGTTAGCACTCACTAGTGATCAGCTAAGATTCGAACCGACCGGTAGGATTCAATGACATAAATATAATATCATTAGCCCATTTATTCCCAAATCGTGCATGGTCGGTAAATGAAGTATATTTGGTACCGCATGCTTAAAATATGCCCAATAAACGTAGATTTTGGGAAGCGTAGAAATTGGTTTGAGTTATGCATTTTATTTGCTTTTTGTCTCTAGATTGTGTTGAAGACATGCTCGCCATAACATTGTTGTTCGGATAATGGCTGAACAGTATATGCATAAAAATATGCGATAACATCTATATATTTTAGAATCTAAGCTCACCCTACAGATACATAGACCCCATTGCAGCCCGACTGAATCAATGACTGGGTCCAGCAAATGGGATTTGTTTATAGTATATCACAAATTTAGCAAAGAAGATTAAAAATGCTATCTATACATGGCGTCAACAGTTTTCAAGCTTACTCGGATCATTAATCCTGTCGGTCGTTGACCTATGCACTGTTGATACTATCCAGTTTATTCAATCTATTCAAACAGTTTAATGGTGAAAAACTTGTCAGCTGCGGCTAAAACGATATCAAGACCACAGGTATTGCTAAAATGAGGTTAGGTAATCATCAAAAAGACTTGGTCAGCGATTCTTTACATGCCGTGTCTCCATTCTGTTTCCACGATTTAATTGACTTGGATAATTTGCTAATGGGTAATCAAAATACCCAACGGTTTGTTAATTTCGAGGCAAAACATTTATACTTCATTGGTATCTTTTCCATATTTATTTTGCAAGAATCAGATAACGCCCTATTTCTGACTTACTTGTTCTACAGACAAAATTAAATGTACCACATTACTGGATTGAAACCGTGATCATATGTATTCTAGGTAGTCTTAAGAAAATTACTGGACGCCGGAAAAATCCGGAATTAATGCAATGACCGCTAGTCCATGCGTTTGGTGTTCGTCTCTGTTTTACGGACCTGAGTTTGGGGGAGTGCAAGGCTTTTACAAGCAGATACCCTACATCGGTATCAAGAAGGCTCATTTCCATGTCGCGGAGTTTACTTCTATTTGAGAGGTGCTTGTTGCTTGAACTAAGCTACATGAAAGCGCTCACTGGGTACTGAAGTTTTAGGATCTAAACAGGATTGACCCCGATCAGGCATCAAGCTCCATCAGTACGATAAAACGTTGGCCCTTCCAGCTACCTACATTTGTGCAGTGCAATTCTTTGCAATCAGTGTAATCTAATTCATCGGTCAACCTGACTTCTGTGCCAACTTTACATTACAGCAATGGAATATGCTTAAGCACCATAAACAAAAAATGTAATTAGCTCAATCGACATCATTTCAAAAGAAACCAAGCCAGATTTAGTGCTTACAGTAATACACCAATGAAATATGTCATGTTAAGACAACGTAGCCGAGCATTAGATGATAAGAAATGGTAATAGTTGAATGCAGTTGAAGAGGTGTACATGCCATAAAATATCGAGGGGATGCTGGGTCACAATACAGATAGAAGGATATGCAGATGATATGAGTTTTTATCTTCGAACATGTTCACATATTTAGGAGCACATGATCACTCAGATGGTTGTTTCGTGCATGGAGAAAGGTACAATCTGAGCATTATGGATAGGGATTTGTTTACCATACACTCTATCGGAGCAATAGATGGGTAAGCAAAACTAAATTAATGCCAACGTCATTTACACTTACGTATCGCCGCATTGGGTAGCTACTTGCTCGCTAATATGCAATATGTTTTCGTTTCGCAGCAGTGCCGACCAAATGATGTCTTACAAGTAAACGGGGATGAATGTAGGCGATGCCGATGTCATGGTTGCTCGCATGATCTTAGTTAATCATATGCAGTGGTCCTTGATTGGGGATGATTATTAACTTGAAACAGGTAGGTTAGCTAAAATGATATGGCCGAGTTGCTCGTTACACCGTAGCAACGACAGAGAATATCTGTTTAATTTATAAACATCAATTGAGGGATAGAGTCATGTTGAGGTGCAACATATGTAATGACAGTGAAATGATCAGCGACACATAAGTCACGCTCTGATGGTCCTATCATTCCCATGTACACGTCAGCTGCTACCATATATTGAGTAGACTCTTGAATTCGTTCAAAACGCTAGTCCTTAATTGAATATTTCCCCGATTTTAATCATAAGAAATAATGCTACTTGGAACCTTTCATTTATCATTTTCTAAATCATTGTGGCGACTGTGAATAACATAGAAACGATCCATAAATTTAATGTTTCCAAAGCGTTTGATATAAAAACGATCCAGTCGAACTTAGCTCTTTCACATTCTCTATGTACCCGTCAGATAGCGACTTTGATCAACAATATTAGTTTAAAGTGATTGTAGCCTTGAGTTTATAATCTAAAGCTTTGCCTTTACAAAGATCCCTCGCACAACATATAACAGCAATCATGGTAGTAGATTACGTGACGGGATATAATCAGATTCAATTATGCATCATGTATATATTGTGTATGTCAAATGTTGCATATGTGCTCAAAATAAACCGGTTGGAAGTTTGACATAACCCATATCAACAAAGTTATTAAGCGAAGATGATGACTGCGGATAATTTGATACATATATTTTAGAGACAGCTCTTTTTAGCCCATTTGGCATTCCTATGTCCATTACTAGGCCAAAAAACCCCAATTCATTGCGATACTATTGAGCAACTGTCAGAGATGGAACGGTCATTTAAAGTGACCTCCTAATCACGAGGAACCTGTTAGGGTTTTACTCATTGGAATTGAACACATTACCTATGGTTCGACGCGTGTATCCTCTGAGCTTCGCAGAGCTCATCGTTAAGCTACTGGGCATCAAGTTACTATCCGCCGAAAAGATCCCACAAATACAAATATTAATGTTCCCATAGCTTGAAGTACTTTTTTCAATGTGGATGAAATGTGCCAACAGTCTCAGTCCGAAAGATTCATTGAGTCTAAAAGTGATGTCAATGTCGTGGCGAACTGCATCTGATCGTTACCGTCAATTATTTCTTAATGTTTGTTTTTGTGCTCAAATTGGAATCATTAAAAACTGCACTCAATGGCGGTTCAAGTGGAAACAGCACTGACCAAATAATACATGCCTAGTCAGCAATTGCATGTGAGATTGATTCTTCAAAAGTATCGCTGATTTGTCCCGGTTTACTACAGGCTCCTAGCAAGAGCAGATATCAAACCAACTAAGCTTTCACATACGGTGGTTGAAAGGAGGGTTAACGAGGACATTGCGCAAACAATGAGCCAAGAGCAAACACGAACAGCTGGATCATGCCTCTTATCAACATTCTAAGTGCATGAGGTGGATATCTGAAGACATCTACATAGCAAATATCATGTTTACCACTGACCAATATGGTCTGCACTTGGCCACCGTAACATCACATTGAAAAAAATGCAAGGGCCCTTCTGTTAATTGTGTGTTGCCTCCACATCAACATAACAAGTTATTTAGTTTCGGCTCGTGTTTTGATTACAATAATACGTTCATGGCAATGTTTGAGTATAGGATTGTGCAGCTTTGGAAATATAAGAACGCGACTTAATCTTAGTAACGTAATAATTTGTGTTGGATGCAAACGGTTTGTCTTTCTCTTACCATATAACGCTACCACACCTAAAGTAAAATGGGATTATTATAATGCTTCAAAGTGGTAGCTACGTTTCAGTTCCGCAGTTTTATCGTTTGGATGTAACGTCCGATGTTACTGACTAAGCATGCGACTTTAAAACCGTATACCCCAACACAGTCAGGTGTCTATTAACAATAGAAGGGGACAGTAGAAGGGCAGTGTATTACATGGGTCATTGCTTCGATGCAGAACATTTTGCATCACGGTGCTAGGTTCCGTATGTTAACTATGAAATGTCTGATGTCAATAGAGTTAACAATTGATTAGTTTTTTACTTTTTGAAATTAAAATTAATGTTTACCTACGCCGTGTCCGTCAATATAAACATTTAATGCCAGTATGCTCCCAAATATCGTCGGGGAAGATATGTTCTTTACATGTGAAGACTGCTAACCATGACCTGCTGCAGTTGTAGGGGTTTTGAAAGTAGGTCGTATATACATTAATCTAATTGCGTGGCATTAAGGTTAACTTATCACCTTTGAGCTCATTGCATCAATACTAATTGCATAAATCAGAAAATGCGGTTGGATTATTGTTGGACAATACACCTAAAACACATCGTAACATCATTGAAAGATTCGATTTTAAAAGTTTAATTCTGGCCTGAAGCTGTTTTATTACAGATAGCGAATAATAATACTGTCTTCTCCATTTTTAGGTGAATATTTCTGTAACAAACATAAAATGGATTGCATGAAATAGGTCAAGCAATGAAATGTCTAAATAACTGTTTGTTGGTGTATTAAGAATGCGCTCAAGTATGCCTATGCAATATATGCACATCAACATCTAGAACAATGCTTGGAAGCATATACACCCGCTGATCAGTTTAAATTAAATTTACTTTCTAATATCGTGGTAGCACTCGGAAGTTAAGTGAACATCAGCCCTTCGCCCGGGGCAAAGAAATCGCGAGCTCTGATTGGACAATGTTAATAGGAGCTTTAATCAGATTACTTATCCCAATCGAACCTACAATGGTGACGCGTGATTCGTCAGCATAAATCGATTTAAGTGGCATATATTCGTCATTCGCATAGTATTTCAAGTTTACAATGAGAGGGGGCAAATTATCTGTCGTAATATAATGACGTAATACGATGTGTATGGCGTAGAAGGGAAATCACTGTTTCCTAGTGGGCTAGCAAATAGAAAAGGTTACCACACTCAGGCATACAAGAAACAATAGATCTGTCATTGTAAATCTGAATCCGTTATCATATGGTATAGTAACAGTAAAAAATGCCACTGATGAAAACGAAAAGTACTCTTACTTTCTCGAATACATCATGGCTTATTTGCGGACGGCTTTGTTCCGTCTCTTATTGAAAAACCTTCGTATGTTATATTTATGTTACATCCAGCAAGTTACCCTTTTTCTATCCTGCAAACAGAAACGTCACGGTTTTATGTGCATTGCGCTGGCTTTAAAACAGCATTAAATGCTACTGATTGAATCACTATGTCTTGATTGCATTTGACATTATGGACACGCGTGGTATGTTTTGGTGTTCATTGCCATTCCTGTTGCTTTGTGTCTACAAGAAGTCAAAATAGCATCCAAACATAAGCCGTAGAATATGTTCAATGAACAACATATATATTACGTCAGGAAAAATGCAAACTTTGCATGAAACATGCTATGGTCAGATTTGAAGAAAAAGAAAACATTTATTAAAAGTATCGTGCTAGGTATCCATACATGCTATGATAAGGAAATATGCTTTATCTACTCCAACGATTACAATCAAGTATGATTTATTACAGGTATTTTATAGTAGTTTACACATCCATGTTTACAAAATACGCGGTCCTGTAAAAAGTAGTCAGTACATTTTGTGGTTTAATCACTTGCTGCGGAGCATATTGATTATTTAATTGCTGTTTTTTTATTTAAAGCGCAATACGGGATCGATTACTTTTTCTCTCTCTCTAATGGAGGCAGTATAACGTGGGAGAGCGCCCACCCGGATGTGATATCAGCCTTACTCAGGGGTTATACCCTGGCTGCTATTCCGGCGAAGGCGGCAATTTTATATGTTTTGCCTTCCCTGATTTACTAAGCATGTGATTTTTTTCGAGTTACAAATTAGCATATATATTATGTTGGGCAATTACGATTGGTACAGATTGTGTGTATGCTGCGTTCTAGAGATGACGCATTGTTGTCTCATCAAAGGCAGATTTTAGAACACGTTTAGAACATCGATCATGTATTAAAGTTACCTACGTTATGCAATCGATGTTACAAGCGCCCCAATATCACTCTCAACTCATTGCATATGAGGTACGTTACATAGTCATTGCAAATGTTTGGTTTGCTATGTATACATACTAAAATACCCCTCTCGTGGATTATCATATGATGAGAGCGTGTTTTTTTCAATTTATGTATGCGAACATTATATTCCGTATATCACGATTTCACTCTGAAAGCACCCCGTGCAGAAAGGATGTAGCATAATAAAGGGTACTCAAGGCTGACTGAGAGGATCGTGCGTTTTAACTGTTTCTCAGCGAATCGAGCCCGAGATCATTTAGTGTTGTTGTGCATGGCATGAGATTTCCAAGAAAGGTTTTTGTCAATAAATATTGCCAGAGCATGCTCATATATATTTGATAAGTTTGTCTTAACACAATTTGCTTAGTTTTTGGGCAGTAAGAAATAATGTATTGGCACAAAACAAGTCAAAAATTTTTTTTCCAAGAGAAGTATCTTAGTAGTGTAGCATCGGTTGCAAACGAGGGAAGCCTTTGAGCACGACACAGATAAGTCATTGGCTTATTATAAACAAAGCAGCGGGCCGAGAATTGAATCCTGATGAACTCATATTATTAGCTGCATTGCGTATTTGTAGTCAGCTACTTCTTTAAACAATGTCAATGCTAGTCCCTGTCCCACATTACACGTTTTTGTCCAAGATTGTTCAAACTGTACAGAATACATTAACGGCAGGCGATGAAATGTCAAGGCATTTTCTAGGTTATTTCTCATCGGATGCATAAATGGAAGCTAAATATATGTTGAAATGTTTTCAACATAGATATGTTATAGGCCCCGCCGGAAGAAGGGAGTGGAATGCAAAAAATGATCATGCGGCGACAAGTTAAGGCGATAACAGCAAAACGAAGAATATCGACATTCTTTCCTAGTAGAAACGATATGACACAAGGATTGCTAGGAGCAGTCCAAAACCAGTACAAATAATTTGATAACAGTTTCACAACGTGTAGCATGATTATATAAAGCATGCTACAGTACGATAACTGCATAGTTTAGCGTATGAATCGAAAATATCCGAAAACAGCATTCTCAATTTGATTATATGCTCATATGCATAAACCATGTTTTATTTGAATAAGGGACAATCTGACATGATGATATTATGATAACACACAGTGGCAATAATAACATAAGGGGCTTATTCCACAATAAGGTCACCATGCATTCATAATTGAACTACTATGATGAACATCAGTTTTCCGGTGTAGAATATGCCATTCTCTTGTTTTTGCACTCATGAGATCGCAGAAACAACTCATCAAACGTCACAAGCGGGCAATTACGCGTTCATGGTCCTATTCGAGGGTAGGCAAAATCATATCTCCGATATCATCCAAGCTGCCATTAGACAAAAATGTCAATTAAGTAAAAGGCGTATTTATTTAACATCGTCAGAAATTATGGAACGTGCCTATGTTACAGAATAAAGGTACCTTTCAGTCATTCATATAGAAGCGTTTCATAACATGTGTCATCTATTTCGCTTTGTAGGAAAGACATGTGAACAAATTTATTTATCACACCATACCGCACCTGTTTGGTTACTGCGGATAAAACAGCGAAATTAACCCCTCTTATTTCAGCAGCGCATAGTTGAAACTAATTTTAATCGATCTATTGTTCTGCATATCGAACAATCGAGGCCGTTATTACCCATATTGCTGTCATAACAACCTGACACCTTAGTTTGGGCACGTTGTTTTCATGCGACAGCCACAGTGTTCTGCGACATGTCGCAGCCATTATGTACTCTATATGGACAGCAATCTTCTGTTTTATATAACCAAATAAGCCCTGACATACCAGATATTGACCCAGGTATCTAACAGGTGTGTCTAAAATCACTTTTACTCTGTTATAAAAAGTCCAGCAATGCCAGTCTTATCACTTTGACTATGTTATGAAAATTCAACAAATGCTAGCAATAGCCCACCAGCTTCATCAGAACAATTAAGAAATGCTATCTGTCTTCCACTTGTGTGTTCGACCGATCACATAGTATTACACATGTTACGTAAAGTAAGAAATGGGCATTGACATATCTGACAATAGTCGATGTGCACAACGGTAAAACAATTTTCATCATGATATCTCGGCCAAACAGCTACATAGGCAAGTCCGGCTCGATTGGGTGAATTTGTCTGAAATTGCGTTAAAGTAGCCGACAGAACCAGTTAGCTGCTGAGTATTATGTTATGATTGAGCAGAATATCCAATTTGACAACAGGGTATTCGAGGGATAAAAACATGCATTAGGTTAGATGTACATATTTCACTATCCAAAAAGGCCATAGTGTGTCCAGTAATCTATTTTGTAACATGACACAGCATGAATAAACTATCATTGAATGCACATCAGTCTCAGTTTGTTATTTTTAAACCTGGCAATCCCCAGTGAAACGTTGTATGTAAGCAACCAGATATTTACGAATGAAAAACACTCTACAACTTTCCTTGGAGCACGTTTTGATAGAAAATTAACTTGGTCACAACATATCCACCATGTAAAATGGAACATTGCTAAAAATGTAGGAATCTTATGTAAAGCAAAAAAAGTTGTCAGCTGTTAAAACAATGTATTATTCATTCATCTATCCGTACATTACTTATTGTATTTAACTGTGGGGAAATGCTGCCGAGAAACATACTGACTCAGTTTTAAAGTTGCAAAGATTATGCTGCAGAATAATTATAGGGCTTCCAAAACGAACCAGTTCTAGTTCAATTTTTAAGATGCTAAATATTATGTCACTATCGAATGTGTATGAATATTGTGTACTCTTATTTGTGTTCAAGGACAATTCAGGTATTTGCCATAACCATTGTATAAAATGTTTAAAAGAAAGCCTGACACTAACCATGTCATAATTAGACAACGATTTTCACTATGTGTACCCAAATGTAAATCGCTAATAGCTATTATTAGTACTATGTATAAAGGTGTTGTATTGTTGAATGGTATCTGCAGTACAATTAAACCATGTATGTCAAATTCAAAATAATTGCAAGAAAACACATTGTAGTAAAATTGCAACAGTATATCTATCTATAAGTCAATGAGACTCAATAATCTATTTTTTTGCTGCTAGATTAACCACACTACATGATGTCTGGCACACGCAATATCAATGCATGTAAGTATGTATACACACACACATACACACACACAAGCACACATATATATATATATATATATATAGATATATATATATATATAAATATATATATATGTATATATATATATATATATATATACATATATATAAAGATATATATGTATTCATATATAGGTATACATATACATATATATAATAAAGATATATATATGGTACATATATATATGTACATATATAGAAACATATATATATATAGATATATATATATAGATATATATATAGAGATATATATATATATATCTATATATATATATATATATATATATATATAGATATATATATATATATATATATATATATATATATATCTATATATATATATCTATATATATATATATATATATATATATATATCTATATATATATATATATATATATATATATATATCTGAGCCCGATGGTAGCGTTAAGGGAACGATATAATTCGCATATGTTGAATCCATCATGTTTTGGCGCCTTGTTTTCGCAAGTGTGCAAGACACACATACTCGTCTATCACGCCTGATGTCGCCACTCCATATGTCGAGAGACTTATTTATCATGGACAATGCCTTTGTACTGCCAGTACCATTCCGCTATTTTCTCGCACGTAGTCCAATGTGCAGATCTAGATAAAGACTATCGAAAATCACCGTCAAGTTTAATTAGATTCAACAAGTTACTTGACCTTCAGCGTATGAATGTATATTTTGTATCATGACAGAATATCATTTGCTGCGCACTACTGGCAATGGGTCCATGAATTACTTAGGGTATTCATACTTTTAGGTTGCCAATTGTTTATTTGCCGCATTTATTTGGCGCGTAATTTGAGATGCAACAGCCATTGAAGATCACGACAGCGCGGAAATAATAACTCAACAAATATTTACCAGATAGCATGACCGAAAATATCATACAGACTTGTATCCTTAGTCAAAGTTTATACAATTATGATATACGTCGCATCTCATATTTTGTATCTTTTTTCTACGTTCAAACCACAAAATATTCTTCCTCACACACTGAATGGTTTCTATTACAAGCTAATCAAACTACGTATGTCTAGTTACATTAACAGGTATCAATACTATTATATAGACCAAGATCAAAGAAAATCAACTGTAAACATGTCTTTTGCTAATTAATCTTAAAAGGTATTTTCATGAAAACTCTTTGTCATCAGCGGATCTGCTGTTATGAGGTAATCAAATCCTTGGTGCCTGGTAAGCCACAACCGATTACACACAACAGTCATTACATTATTTGCTGTACTACGTCCTAGATAATAACTGCGTGACAAGTCTGGGGTGCGGATTAGGATTCACATACATTTAATTGCTTCTACCTTCCGACAATTAAGGGCGATTGCACCTCTTCATAACTTCCATTTCTACGATAAATATATGAAACTCACAACTTACATTTATGTGTGTTATCATAACAAGCATGTTTATTGCTGCCACAACGTCACCACAGGTAGCTATCTGATCTGATGAGAGGGTTAGTATTTTATTACATCAACATGATTGCCGAAAAGTGCCAGCTTTAATTATTTAATTGTCAATTACTGGTATCAATTGGAAAAATTTCGAAGGGTAGCAGATGCGTAAACAGGATATGATCTTCCCCAGCCGAACTCAAACACGTGAGAACTAATTAAGATGTAAATACCACCTTAAATGGTTTGCTTATTCCATAGGATATGGCTTACAACAAAGGAGTGGCGAGCAACTATTGTGGTCGCATACACGCACACGCTCCCACTCTGCATCTGCCATAGATCCAACACAATCAACACATTCATCCCCATATCCCTCCATTAATACATCTATATATCCCTCCATCCGTCTGTCCGGCCGCCCGTCCGTCCGTGCTTTCATTCATCCACCAATCTATCTTCACATGTCGCCCAAATGCAAAAATGCCGGAAACAACACGAGGGTTTAGCATTGAGCTAGGAGCAATGTTACTGCTTATGTTTAGATGCGACGGACGAGGATATCCATGCCACCTGCTGCTCAACTCAAACGAAAATCCTTTTTGCCTTGTTAGAAATAAGGTACTTGACTAGTGACTGGAATACTAAATGCTAAGTAGGAAACATCTATCTTTCTGTTGGTATTTTGACTGCTATTGAGCAGCTGAGCCACCGCATAATAATAACCATGCACCAAATGCGTCACATTTCTGACGAATCCTTAACGATATGGCCTGGGCAAATTGTATTAATCGGATTTGTACCAAATGTATATGGAATGATTAGATTTACAGAACGGGCGCATGCAGTTGTTTGTGAAATTCTCGGAAAAAGCTTCCATTGCAGCCTTTATCAACAAATTGGTTTGGATGCATACACCATTCAAATTTATGAGGTTTAAATTTTATGCAGCTGTGTATATTCATTATTTGTCAATAGACCAAATACTGATAAAATACGTCGTGTTTATCATAGAGTGCGCTTAAGGATGGGAATCATGATTTGCTTAATGGTACAAGTGTTGTTTGAGTGCCAATCGGATGCTCAAAACAAATGCAGGGTTGCTAACTTTCGACGTTATTACCATCAATCCTCTTGTCATAGTGACTTAGGTAAGGTTATGGCAATGTTCCGAATAAACTACTAAGGAGTCGGTATATATATTTAGCTATTGAGTGTTGATTATTATGATTTGTGGATGGTAAAGTCAATGATTTGCTGGAAGGGGTCGCTCCACAAAACTGGTGTAGGTGACAGTACACAAGGAATAGAGGGCAGAATTTTTATGTATTAAGAATTTGGCGATATAATAGACTGAGAACAATTATTACGTACATTACGAGTTTTTAACTGATTTTATATATATATATATATATATATATATATATATATATATATATATATATATATATATATATATATATATAAATATATACATATATATATATATATATATATATATATATATATATGTGTGTATATAAATTATACATAAATATATACATATATATATGTATATATATATGTATATGCATATAAATATATAATATATATATATGTGTACATAAATATATATGAATATGCATATATATATACATATATACATATATATTTATATATATATATATGTATATAGTGTGTGTGTATGTGTGTATGTGTGTGTGTGTGTGTGTGTGTGTGTGTGTGTGTGTGTGTGTGTGTGTGTGTGTGTGTGTGTGTGTGTGTGTGTGTGTGTGTGTGTGTGTGTGTTACGCCATAATTCAATTATTATCCGTTCTTTACAGACATCGGTTAGCAGTTGGCAATGAACAGTATATGGTATGTGGTTGGGACGATATTTGCCAATATACGCACACAATAAATCTGTCAACAACCGGCGGAAACAAAGCGTCAAAAATCATTGACACATATTCATTGATTAGATAATACTAACTTTATTCATGCGCAAGGCTAATCATAACTTCATCGAGCTATAATAAACTGTAATTTTACAATGTAAAATACGACTGAAATTTGCTTTTAAGCATGACAAGTGTTGGTACATATTTGATAATGTCTGGGAGAGTTTACTAAACACTTAATGCAAACTTCTACAGATGTCCACAAAACATCGGCATAGGGCCTTTCTGCGATTCACGGAATATAATTGATGTATCATATCAATGTTCCAATATAGTATTGTACTAAGTTTCATTCGTTTGCGATACCAACAATCCCCAAAAGCTGATGACAGGAATGTGTTCTGCAATCGAAGTAACTGCCAGGTGAGCATTTGACGACAAAGAATGATGCCTGAAACATTCAAGAAACAATTGTACAAGGTGAATTTTTGAGTCCTAACTTAAATCGCCTCACCTTTCTCCCTCACCAATCCACACTGACATTGAGTCGCACCATGACATGACTTCGCATTAACACACATAGCGGCAGTAATAAAAATCATTGTTTCTAACCTCTCGCAATAAGATGCATTTTCACGGACTGGTAAAACATACCAATTTAGTTTTATATCTTTGTATCTGGCTCCCCGAGCTTGACCTAGATCATGCTCCAAACGAGTTCGACATCAGGTACAAAAAAAATATCTGAAGAGATGCACTTATCATAGCTCTGTCAACGGTTTGGAGTGAGCTGCTAAGTGGAAGGAAAGCAGCTACTCGTGCGATATCAGACTTTTTACTCTACTGAACACGCTGCCCTGCTGCCGCCTAAGCATCGCGTGATTTGCCAAATCGTACCACGGGAGGGGTCGGTTCAATGATGAAAACCATCTAGCATCACTATAGGACGTGCGTAAACTGCTCGCCTGCGGGTCCCATGGACTCGAATGAATAAATCACTGGGTTTTCATCGGCACTAACGCAGTTCCCTCACCCGGGTTCCCGAGTGCCGTGCATTGGATTGCATCACACCATTTACTTGTACTACGAACTATTCACTTCCATTCTATCAGATGTTGAAACATTTTAGCACATCCAGTCGTACGTGCTAACAATTCAGGTGTCAGTATTTGCTAGACGTTCTACCTTCGTTGTATTTGGCACTATTTTGGTAAAAAGTAAAAAAGAAATTGGATACTACACTGTTATGCATAACATTATATTATATTATTATTCAACAGCAGTAACCAAAAATGAGAAAATCGACATTAAAGTAATGTGAATATTTTACTGGGTTATTTGTAGCCCCTTGATGAAATTATATACGAAGAAGTACAAATTTAAAGTGATTATTTGTGATACAGATTGTCAAAATCTCAAATTATCGTTCGCCCAGCCACCGTCACTCACTCGCTTCCCGATATCATGGTTCCGACCACTGAGTGACTCGAGCGCCTACGCGCCAATCCGCCGCGCTAAGACTTCATAGTGTTTCAGATACAACAAAAAATTTCTCTGCATCCTACTTCAACGCTCACACGACACTGCTTTCACTTGTTTTCACACATCTAGCGACATCCGTCTTAAATACAGGAGTAATAATCCCGCGACAAATTTACTGTACTCTTTCCCCTTTCACTTTATATAATAGGTGGCCGCACATTACTATTGAATCAATGCGTGAACATATCCGGGGAATGCGTGACAAAAACAAATGTAATTTAATCCGATTCAACTGCATATCCTAGGTACTATGATACCACCGGTCGATTCGCGCTGGTGTATGCAAGTTCGAACCATCTGCGATGCATAGAGGGTTTAAAAGTTAGAAGGGATAGCAAATGAGGTTTTCTTAACTGACTATACAACGCGTGGGAAGACAAATGTTTTATTCCCCACATAGATTCCTATCGTCTACGTTGTAAGAGTACGTAGTCGAATAACGCTAGCTGTGTCGCATTGTGAGTTTTATGACAGAGTTCTATCTTCAAAGATACGGGAGAAGAGATGACTTTCCTGACCAATGCAGGTCAAACAGTTCGTTGTGATGCTTAAATGAGCAGAATTGATAGGTTAAACAAGATGACGTAAATTCAAGAATAAAATATTTTAAGCATGTTAACAGCTTCATCCATCCACGCCAAATGGCCGTGAATCGTGAACATGACTTCAACAGTCCAATTGACTTTGTAAATCAGTTTTACTCCATATCACCAAGTTCAAAATACGTGTCCTACTCACACTAGCATTCCTTTGATAAAGTCACAATATGAAATCTCCCAAAGACGCGGATCGTTGCCGTGGCGCCGAAGCTATGGCGTGTGAAGATTAATCAGAGAAGATAAGGAGATTACATGTTGTTTATAAATTGACCGTATGTTTTAATTTTTTGTCTTATGGAAGAGATAATCAAATCAATGTGTTGGGGGAATCTCCTTTATATGGATCCGAGTGATAATCGTAAAGTTATTCGAGTTTCGAAAAGTAAACCAGTATTGAAGCGGCAAAATCGCGATTTAACACGCCGAAATCTGATCGATTATCACATGGATCTGTATATCACTTCCGTTCTTCTACGTTTGTGTGTAATCTATTCAACAATTGTATGAAGCATAAATTGGTACGACTCTCTTTTCATAAATAGAGACACGACTTATATGGCCTCGAAAAATCTTTCCGCCAGGAAAAACAAAAAAAATCTTTATTTATGAAATATTGAACGAACAAAATTCATCATTGCACCAACAAAATTCATCATTTACATGATACTACCAAACGGCCCAACAACTGCCTTGTCTAAATGAGATCGGCGCGGCGTTTGACGCCCTACCGTGCGTGCAGCCTGGCCAGAAAATATATGGCCCCCGAACATGGATGCTAAGCAAGAAAGCCCCTCTGTAATTCTCACAAGGCAGGTATATTCAAATGTAGCCGCTCGTAAGAAGAGGGTGTTAGCGCCCCACACCTTTAGCTTTACAAAGCTAATATCTACCGATCCGCATACAAAGATGTTTGGATTTCAAGTCTTTTGATCGATTTATGGATAAAACGTAATTGCTATTGAAAACTGCTAGTGAGTTCGAGTTTTCAATGTTGCTTACATTATATCCATAATCCAAATAAAATCTCAAGAAAAGCACTTACCCTTCCTGCGGATAGATAAAAATGAGTTTGTAGTAAAGTTTGGCGCTGGGTTTATCCGCCGATAACTTTTAAATAAATACAATTAAATAGCCCTCTTCTTTGAGTTGTTCAGCGAGACGTCTGAATCAGAATCCAAGTTTGGGGCCTGACATTTCTTGCAACCTTCAGTTGAAAGAGTGGGATTTACTGTGTAAAATGGGAGAATAGTGCTCTATCGTATTTGAAGATATACTATACCCAGCCATAGCACCGTAGATCTATTTACTGAGAAAGGAATCCGGTGCAATAATAAGAAAGCTAAACTTAGCCCTGCATGTCAAAATCTTAGCGTTAGGAACTCAGGGCATGGTTTGACATATATTTGCATAAGCGTGTGACAATCATCTGATGATTATAGTGAGAGAATTACAAAAAAATCGTCTCGAACTTGTCCACATTTGCTCCTAGATAAATCCTCGGTGTACATTTCATTTGTAAACCATGACTTAACAAATCAAAGCTCTAGTCTGGGTGAAATTGATCAGATTGTCTGACTAACCTGATGCGCTTGATCGAATAGATGGCGAACATGAACCCGTGTGGACATGAAAATTGTAGGCGAGCTATTATTGGTCGAGTGCGTATGCGTGTTCGACCAACCAATCACAGCGCAATTCTATCTACATTTGTATATAACAGTTCTGGATGGTGATAACAGGTGGCGCACGCGGCCGGTGTACTGGTTGGCTAGACCCAACATTTCAGGTTTAAGGCGTAGCCATATTTCATCATAAGCATTGCAGAACGAACGAACGAGATTAAAATTATCATTGGGTCAGGAGATTACTGGGTCCAAGACCCAATATTAGTGGTTTTGGGTCTTGACCCAGTTTTCGAGTAAAAAACCCGATGAAGACCCAATATGAATAAGTTTATAAAACTATATATATATTTATATACATATATATATATATATATATATATATATATATATATATATATATATATATATATAGATTATATATATTTATATATATATATATATATATATATATATATATATATATATATATATATATATATATATATATATTTATATATACTTGTTTACTATTTGTTCTACAAAAGCGTCGAGCAGAAAAGAATTGCCATGGTTATTCAATTTATGGATATTCATGGTTTTATGCGTACTTAGTTTGACTTTCGGAGCTTGATTGTGAAGCTTCAGCTGTAATGGAACATGGATCGATTTTATCTTTGTTTTGACGGCGCTCGGTGGTTTACGTTGTCAGTGAATACTGGATATGATATGTGAGTCGAAATTTGAGGACACTTTGCGCTCTTAGAATGAAGTAGATCCTCAGTTGAGCCTTTGCTGCTTCACTTGAAGTCACTTTTACGATTAATGGCATAAATCTTTGTACTTCAGATGCCTTTCATGCACTTTCATGTAACTTGCGATGATTAAAATATACCATATTTTTGCGCACCTACCGATTACATAGCAATAATTGGTCTCTTGGTTTAAATAATGTATGTAATCCGGGTATCTAAGATCCCTTTGTATCGACTCAATCGATGTTATCGCTTCTTAATACAGTGTAATTATTTCTTGAACAATAACAAGGTAACAAAACTCTGGGAAATGCATTTGCTGCTCCAAAAAAGGTTCTGGTCTTTTATATTTCTATTCCTGTAACCCAGGTACAGGCGAGAGTTATGCAGCGATAGCAGGGCAATATAAGTGTTGATAACATTTTAATTCGGTTTCTACACTGCTGTATTCTTGTAATGACGGATGCATGTCGTACAAAGCGGTACAGCATAAACTACGATTACTGTTGAGTTCCGCTGTACACATGGCGCGCATTCATATTGTAAAATTATTGTGCCGTTAATAGACCTCATACTAGTATGTATATGGTAATAACATGGCAACAAACATATACAAAAACAAATGACGTATTATGAGACGATGGAGGACAATGCCTCAGTATACACAAGAACATATATGGTTTGAACGGCGTTAAGTCGACGTACAATCGTTTTACAGTAACGTGAGCGGAATGAAATATAGCACAGCCTGAATTGTATTTTGCCACGGACCATTAGACAAGCATGCATCGCTAAAGCTCCATGAACCGCTAGTTGAGGTATGACCAAAAGAGCGCTTTTAGCTTGAGAAGCTATCTCAAGCAACTTACGACTCGACATACTGGCGCTTTCATGTTTTACCTGTCATATCAAGAGGATTTGAACAAGGCAAATGCCCCATTACATTCCGTCAGGCCAGTTTCTCAACTTGCACCCACCTGGGCTGGTTTCCAACTGTCGTATTCAGCGGGTCGCGATATAAAAAGCGAGCACGATTTAATATCCACTGGTTTAGTTATGGCCTTAATTCGTTGTCTTGTTTTTCTATTCAGCTGTTGTTCTGCGTTTAAGTGGTAGTGGCTTAGGTGCATTACCTTTGGCATAGTGCGTATCATAAAGGTAAACAGTTATAGAAGTGAATGATATGGCACCGAGTGCAAATCGCTACAAACCAAGATAAGGTTTGCACAATCATATTACCCCTACCTCTTGGAGGAAGATTTATTAGATAAGATACATAGCTTCATGTCAAAAGGTGCTATGTTAGTTGTTGGTTTGGCTTCGGTATTATTGTATTGGCTCATTCCACATCACTAAGGTGTTCGGTAGTTAAGTCATTAAAAAACATTACCTTTTGAGTCTTAACATCATACGTTAATTTGCAAGTGCTCTGCACATAGCCTTCATATTTTTAAGTTTCAGGTGCTCTCAACCACTCTTGCTGTAGGTGTCTTGTGGGCAGTAACACAGTCACCGGCAGCCAACCTTCTTATAACACAGGCAAAAAAATATGCTATGTTACAATTGCAACAGCCTCTGTATGTTACTTTCAACAATAACTTACAACGATTATATTCGATGTTACCTTGACTGCGTAACTCAATAACTACCGTTTCATATATCACAAAAACTGCAACAAGCTAGGAAATAATGTATGTTGATATCCGATTTCCTGAGAACAGTCAATTGCTTTGCGTATTGTATCATTTGGCGATTGCCCTATTGTGAAATGATACCCTGCAGTGACGTACTGTCGGCGTATAGTATGGGTTGGCATGCGATGCCGATTCATTGAGTGAGCAGGCCAGTGATAGGGTAAAAGAATAGGTTGCTTTTGGTATGCTAATTGAAGACATCAGAGTACCGGCAACATAGTGTAGGTATATAAGATTTGGCTTGTGCAGAAAGACTGTAATATTATTGGGTCTGCTGTGTCATTGGTAGCATTTTGCTATTCCAGTTCCGTCTGCATAGATTTTAAAGCCCGTGCTGCTTGTGATAGCCATAGTGTAAAATTTAAGCAGACTCGTTTTTAAGTGTTTAGTATTGTACGTAAATTGCTTTGCGTGTGGCGTGTTCGTCACATATCAACGGAATTACCGCGATTAACGCTTTGCTACGTGTGATGCATATATTTATTCGTGCTAACATTATACCCCATATATGACCATTCTGCACCTGGTGCAGAATGACAGCAAGCTAGTAGAGAGTACTCAAGGCTGATTGAGGAAATCTTGCGTTTCAATTATTTAACAGCGAATCGAGCATGCTTATTTATATTTGAGGCTTGATAAGTTTGTTTTAACACAGTTTAGTTTTTGGCATTGAGAAATAATATATTGACTCCATGATGATGTCAGTAGTGTACGATCGGTCGTCGCCAGCGAGAAAAGCTTCTAAGCATGACCCAGATAAGTCATTGGCGTATAATAAACAAAGCAGCGGACCGAGTATTAAACCTTGGGAGGCCCTGCTCTGTATTAGATGCATTACGAATTTGTAGTCAGCTACTTCGTTGCATTGCATTCGATCGGTCAAATAGCTTTCGAAGACAATGCCAGTGCTATTCTCTTATCCAAATTTTAACGTTTTTGTCCAAGAGTTTTCCGTGGTCTATCATATCAAAGGCTTTGGAAAGATCACAAAATATGGTGAGCGCTTACTCTTTTGACGTTCTATTGGGTGACATATTGTATTTGTTAAGCTATTGTTTAATTGGGTTTTATATATATATATAAATACATACATATATATATATATATATATATATATATATATATATATATATATATATATAAATAACTGTATCTTTATATATATATATAAATATATATGTATATATATATATACACATATATACAAAGATATATATTAGAAAGCTAACATATACCGGCGACGGAGCATACAACGATGGAATTCAAAAGTGTAATAAGAAGGCACGTAACTATTGCCAAGGGGCTCCCACCGAATACTGTAAGAGGGAGGCAAGTAAATATAATCAGAAGGCTCCCGCTGTACCTCCTCTTTTATCACCGGGAAGATCACTTCCAGAAGCTATTTGCAAAATTGCGCACCTGCTCACTTGGCGTATAGCGTGGCAGGAGAGCAAAGTAATGTGGATAATACGGTAAATCGACGTCTTTTTTCTTTGTGTAGTGTATAGTGGACGAGCTTGTTTACTTATAGCGCGAATGAATATCGTTCTGAGTTTTTCGTTGCAAGGATTTGGGATACACTGGATGGTTAACTTCAAATATAAACGTACAATAACGGCTGGTGTTTGGATCAAAACGACGGTGCAAAATCGTACTCATAGATATTTAAATTATCTCGCATCGACCGTCGCTGTTGTACATCATCTTTGTCAGATGTCACGAAGTGATTACTAAGTTAAATGATGGATTCACTATATTTTTCGTTCAACGCTGTTTTATTCTGTACACTGAATACTTTCATGGTATACCGCAATTGCATAGGGTAATATATCGTGTGACGCAAAATGATGTAGGCTTCGGGATAATTCGTAGACATCGAATATCTTGTCCAGTATTAAAATCTGACTATGCTTTCTTTTTATGTGTTGTAATGGCGTGAAGCAAATCAGGACGGTTTACCTCGGTAATTGCATGCGGTTGATTTGATAGGTCTGATTGATGGTAACGATCAAGATACGATAAAATTGGAGAGTGCGGAATCCATCCGTATCTTTCATTTGACGTGGGCTTTTTTGTGGTCCTTGTTTACACATGTTTGCAAGACATAACATTCTCTTTTATCACGCCTATGGCCGCCACTTTTTTGAGAGACTGATTTATCATAGGGCAAAGGCTTTACACAGCCATATCCATTTAGCTTTTCCCTCAGAAGTAGTCCAACGTGCACAACTAGATATAGACCATCGCAAATCACCGTTACGTCACGACTAGTAATGGGTCCACAAATTACTGAGGTTCAACAGGCTACTTCGCATTCAGGTCAAAAGTATAGAATATTGTGTATGTATACTTGGCATTCTAACAGAAAGAATCGAGCGAATGTCATTTGCACACGACCGGTAATGGGTCCATAAATTATTGAGGTTACATCCTAAGTATTTGTTGAAAGAGTGTCATTTCTGGTAAGTGTCTCGATTGGAATAATGTGTCCGCCACATCGCTACAGATTGTACTGACCAAATCGATGATATCACTCTGCAATGTAATGCTGTTGTTAGTACTTTCGGGTATGCATTTTGTGATTCGAAAACGGCAGTTATCCTGGTCGTTAATACCTTACTCGGGTGCAGGCAACAGTTATGTCGTCATAGTGATCGCAATAACAGCGTTGATTACTTACTATGGATTCGCTTCGTGTATATAGAGCACAATTAAGCCACTGGCTAAAATGTAAAAGCCCCCATTTATTAAGCGTGTAAGTTAAGCTTCCACAATCACTGCAGAGAACGGCAATGCGAAAAGTAATAATGTAACAAATATTGACGTATTGACTAAATGGGGAAATTGTCATTCAAGCCTGGTCGCTTGTTAAAATGTATCAAGATCAGAGAAAACCTATTCAACTACGATAGCAATCACATTTTCGGGTCACCGACTGCTAGAAAGACCAGCGTTTATTTTTCAGCAACCCACCAAGATATGGAAAAATAGCATAGAGTACTGAATTCGTTTTATGGTTTGAATAACTTAGGGGTACGTTATTATTCTTTCTTGTCAGCGGACATTCTTGCTACAATTTGTTGTCTTTATAACTAGAGTTTCTTAGGAAACGCATTGATCGGGGGAAAGCTTTCTGCGCGGTCCCATATATTTGTTTACAGGCTCTTGTTGTGTGTATTGTTTTAGATTCTAACTCCCACGGTCCTGCCTAAGCACATTACACATTCGCGCGGAAATTAAAGATTCAGGGCCGTATATAAAAATATTACAGCCGGACCGGGGCTACAAAGCTGTTGCTGCATATGAAGCTTCTGAAAGATATATGATGATGCGGTAATTAGATTCTCACCGTAAAAACGTTTCTTATAGCTTCACGAAAAAATATAACTGAATATGGCAAGATAAAACAATATGAAGACTAACTCATAACAGCGTAGATATTAGACAATTCACAAGGAGCATATGCTAAAAGTCTCAATTAAAAAGATTCATCAAGTGTAAAAACGATCTGTTGCTGAAGGTCCTTGCATTCAACTATTTTTGAATGTTTGCTTTTTTGCGCCAATTGGAACTATAGGAACCATGCTTGATAAATGTCAAAAAGCTACCGCTGCTTGGTTAGGGTATACTGCAGGTTTTAAGCAAATGCCAAAATCAAATCAACTAAGCTTTCATATACTGTAGTTGAATGAAGGGTTAACAAGGAAATTGCGCAAACAGTGAGTCAAGAGCAAACACGAACAGCGGGATTGTGCCACTTATCTACCTCTCAGCTGCATAATGTGGACTTCTGATGAAGTATAATAGGCGGTAGACGGCAAATGTCATCTTTACTAGTGGCTTATATGGTCTGCACTTGGCTACCATAACAACCCATCGACATTTAACAAGGGTTCTTCGGATTAATGTCAACGCTGCCTTTGTTAGCAGTTGTTTGGCGTCCACTGATCAACAAACAAGTTATTTGATTTTGGATCGTCTTTGGATTACAATACTGCGTTCTTGGCAATATGTTTGTTAAACATTTTAAACACAGCTTTGCGATGTTAAGAATCATTCGACGCAGCTTAAACGCTGCTGTTAAACGCCGCTGTTTAGTGGAAGTTATATGCGGACACTCATTTGTACTGCGCCAGCTCTATAACGATGTTTGACACAGTAACAGTGCTACAATCGGTTCCTTGACGCATTTTTGTCCCTCGTCGTCATATAATTTGTTTCTGAGGCGAACGGTGTTACTAACTCTAACCTATGACCTATTCCGCTGCCGCATGTAAAGTAATTGAATAAACAAATACTGTAAGATATTGATATACTCAGCGAATGACGGGCGGGACTTATTTACATTCACAAACACATATTTTACGTTGATCGAACAATTGAATTGAATTAATGCGTGCTGCTTCCTCTTAGGATCATAGCGTTTTTCGGGTTGCTCAAAGGCTTCAGACTTATCCACATTTCTTTGACAACAGGACTACGGCTACCATCTTAATATTTCATAACAACGTACACTAGGTTACTCCTACCAGCCAAGATTGACTTATGGAAAGCATTTATTAATGTGTTGAACGGTGGGAATGGGAATTTGATTTAAATGATTAAATGACTTAATGTTTCGCATATCGACGGATTTCAGCACTCGCAATTATCTTAGCCGTATACTTGAGTCACATACCCATTAATTTCCAAATAATATGTAGTCCAATGCAACCATGGTAAACTGCTTTAACAATCGTATATCAGTCAAGCCACTTCATAACGATGGTGCGGGTTCATTTGATATGTATATAACAATGAAACCCTTTTGAGGCACTGTAAAACAAACTGCCACGAGCATCGTTTCATGACCGATGCATGATTTACACGTGTATCACTAAAACTTATCAAATAACAAATACCAATCATGAATAGCAAGTGTATTTTTCTCAGTAAAAAGGCATATGCATTATTCGAGTGTAGGTAATAATCATCTGCAGCCATCGATCACTTGGTTCCCGCAGCTTCAAGTACGCCATTACTGTCTGACCAATATGTGGTGATTAACCCCGACACCCTGTAGCCAACAAACACTTGACTTATTTAACATTCCACATGCAATAAAAGAACACCTGTATTATGGCTTTAAAACCAAATAATGCTTAATAAAAAGACAAACCTCTTAAAGTTGTAAATGCGACTAGTAACGCGTTCCAACAGCACAGTCTGACAATGGATTACCATGGCAACACTACTCTCAAACTTCATTGCAAGCGATAATGATGTTGCGGAGGAGTCAAGCCTTTGTTACAACATAACAGGTGGTGTATTTATTCTACTGAAGGACAGATTAACGTGTGTTATTCAATCAGTGATTATCGTTAAATCCATGACCGTCGTCAAGATGCTCGCATAGCCTAGATTTAATAATGTGCGATGAACAGTAGTGTGCGCTTCTTATCCGTATGCCGTTCTGCTGATAACGATAACTAATGAGATCCATTGATGACTAAATTAACATCGTCACTCATGTCGCATTGCATAATCAAAAAGTAGACTAGGGTTGCAGCGATCGAGAAAGCCGTGATCATGTGGAACACAGTATGGCAACAAAATGAATTATAGATATCCTCTATCTGCACAGATCAGGATATGATATTGACTAATCTTGTGGTAAATACAGTTATTGATAACTGAAGTCACGTATTATAAAAGAAATCAATCATTCGGATTCGTGTAATCTCTTGCACAAATACGCCATCCTAACATCGGTGTGGAATTTTACATGAGCTATTTAACGCCTCTTTGTACTAAACCATGCGGGCGGTTACTAGATATTTTACGACGGGCATTTGATTCCTAATTCACAATCATGTGATTGGTGATGTCTTTATCGATGTTCGGATTACGATTGAACGAGGCAATGTATCACAAACATGGCCCATAGTTGCATTGACTCTTTGTTATTTGTGCTGCTTCCCATCACTCACGTTTGTACTGCAAGACGCCAGATATGTTCCGTGAATGGTTTATATTGGGTTATTTCTTATGACCCGTTCAACAATAAGAAGGTGGTTTTTAGATCACAACATTATGCTGAGCAATTTCTACTGGGTCTATGAAATAATTGGATCCTTTGTAAACGCTTCCTGTTTTGCGATTGACTTCATTGAAAAAGGAAATGAAAAAATTAATCCTGCTTTTGTGTGTTGTAATCATGATGCTTAGGAACCTTTCATACAACTTTATTTATGAGGCACTAGTAAGACCTCATTAAGATATTCAATACAAGGATGGTCATTATTTCATTTTCATGACAAAAAAATAGGAGAAACTTGTCCTTCATTATGCAGAAGATACATACATATTTTTGGCAGTTATTTCACAATGTGTAGATATTTTATGATATCAATGTTTTAATTGACTAATGACTCCAGGTTAACCAGCCATTTATTTATCAACCAAGTAAATGTGATATTCTGTGCAGTGCGTCATCGAGGCATGGTCTACAACAAAATACGACTTTCAGAAAATGCATGATAAAGCATGGTTATTTCAAAATCAACACGTCTACCAAATAGGCAGCACTGAATAACAGCTACTGCATTACATATATTGTTTTTTTTAAACAATGAAGCGCAGTCAAAGAATAAAGAACTAATAAAGGACACGGTCTCTAGAAAATGCTTGCTTAACCATACTTCACACTACAATATTCTGCAACTGAACGAGATAGCATTAACTCTGTTTTTTCGAGATCGTATATGTGATTCCTTCTACACATATGTTAGACAATCTCAGTAGTCTACTACCATAAGTCGAGGATTTTTTTTCAGCAGTGATAGCCGTTTCGTACAAGTAATGGGAGATGGCTTTTGAGGTCGACCCCGATACCGATATTTCTGGCTAGTAACCATCCCATTCATGTATATAACGTGTAAACTCCAAGTTCCGGAGCTCGATGGTAACTGTAAAGCAGCGATCAAATTTGCAAGAGCTGAATCCATCGGTTTTTGTGCGAATAATCCACATACTCGTCTATCACGCCTGAGGTTACCACTCGATAAGTCGAGAGACTAATTTATCATAGAACAGTGGTTTTGCATTGCCTTGACCACTCAGCTGTTTTTTCGAAAGTAGTCCAATGTGCAGAACTTGATACAGACCATCGCAAATCACTGTCAAGTTAAATTTGACTCAACAGGTTACCTCACCTTCAGCTCAAAAGTATTACATATTATGTGTGTATATTTGGCTTCGTGACAGAATGAATCTAGTGAATATCATATGCGCAATACGACTGGTAATGGGTCCATGAATTATGTGGTAATATGAGTTAATTTAAGATTGGTATAAGCTGTCGTTGATGAAAGAATCTACTGAAAACAATTGAAATAGCAATGCACTTCAATGTTTTTATTTCATCCCATATACGCGTGACCCGAATGTTAAAATGAATGACTGCAGGATTGTCAGTGCAGCTCTGTGGGTCCACTGTAATGTATGTGTATTGACTGCCATGTGTGGGAATTATTGTGACCGTATTCGTATCGTAAATTAAGAGTTTGATGCAATGTTGAGTGCACTTTTAAGGTAATGAATAATACCTTCGCGTCGTGTACCGAACAAACACTTGTAATTCGCGATTAAGAACCGGTTTTGGCCCAACTTACGATTACATCCCAGTTATTTGTTTAATGCGCGTCATTTCGGTGTGTGTCATGAGTTAAATAATGTAAGCACTTAATCGCCCAGTGTAATGACAAAAAATCGATGTTTTTCACTCCGGCATGTTATGCAGTTATAGGTACTCTCGGACATGCATTCTGTGATTCAAATACGGCATTTATGTACGCACCCTGGTCGTTAATATCTTACTCGGGTGCGGGCAACAGTTATGTCGTCATTGTGATCGCAATATCAATGTTGATTTCTTACTACGGAATCACTCTGTGTAACAAGATTGCAATCAATCTGTCCAATCAACAACTGGGTCAAACGTAAAAGCCGCATTTATTTAGCGCATAATTTAAGTTGCAACAACAATGGCGGATAACGACAATGCAAAAAGAACAACTTAACCAATATTGACTTTTTGGAATTGTTTGATCTTTGCTGGTTGTGTGATTGACTTGATGGGGAAAGTGATTAATTATTAACTTGTTCGAAAGCTACTGTCCTTTCAGTGCCAACCTGCTTTTGTATGCCGTAATCATGATCGAGATGTTCATCAGTCACTCTAAGGCAGATGTTATCTAACGTTATAAAGCATCTGTAACGAATAACGAATATGTCATTTAAGCATGGTCACTATTCCATCAGTGTGACAGTGTTATGTTCCTAGCTAGGTTATTAACCAGGACAAAGCTCGTTGCTATCACAGTTCGGATAATTCAAACCTTCAGGGACATTCGTGCTACTTGACAAAACCTATCGCTAAGACATAATAAGGTATTGGGTTGTGATCATTGTACATAGTTGTGAATCTGGTCACCATGTAGATTTGTTTAGACAGAACATCACGTTATTCTTTTGGAAATCCATATGGCAATAAATGTTAGAGACACAATATCATCGCTTAACTGGCAATACATTTATGAAGCTTCATCAATGAAAATGTAATTATATTACAACCGAATGCAATTCCAAACGACTGGCAATGTTTTTTTCAGCAATAAGTTACGACAATTATACAGATGACATGACTTAAATAGTAGTAGCTTTGATTACTGGGATAGCTACTTGCTCTGAATCATGCCATATGTTCTCGTTTCACAGCAGTACAAACCAAATGATGTCTTACAAGTCAACTGAGGAGGAGGCGGGCGATGTCATCGTTGCTCACATTGTCTTAGTTAAATATATGCAGTTAGGTTGCCGCTTATGGAGGAACATTAGTAACTTTGAGAAGGTATGTTTGCACAAATCATATGGCCGCGTCGCTTGTAAAAATGTAACAATATCAAAGAAAATCTGTTGAAGTACGATATCAATCACATTGGGTTGTCCGCGAGCTGGTGTGAGCACGCAAAGGCATTCCTGCACCCCAATATGCTTGCGATATAAGCGACAAATAAAACATTTGTAGCTCAAATTGGATTTGTTGAGGCCACCGAGTAATTACCGCCATCTTTTCTTAAGAGCAGAGAAGCGAGTTTAATAAATGCTCAACTAAAACGAACAATAGAGCTGAATGCGTGGGCATCCGCGTCCACGTGCTCGTTAACTGAAAATTGTTATTTACGAGGACTGTTGATAAATAGCGACACAAGATCTAGTGTGAACGACGGAATAATTGTCCAAAAATTAGCATCCTCAATGCATTTCGTAAGCTGATGCTTTCTAACAAGTGGTATACGACAATTTAACAAATGGTATCGCATTAAACTAGGGCACTGTTCATACTTGTCAAATATGTCTATGTAACCAGGCGTTTTGATGATTACAGACAACAATAAAGATAATGTCATTTTTAACCATAATGATCTGCTCTTGGCAGCCATCTTGGTGCCTTAACGTGCGCTTATAAGGACTGAGGATAGTCAAGCATGATACTTATCTACGTAGATTTTGCCTGCCACATTAAGACCCATTCATTTGCATTGTAAACAGCCACTGTCTCGACCAATTACTTGTTTGACTTAAGCCAATAACATATAAATGGTAATTGAACAGGATTGATACAATCAGTTGTCTACAGACGTTGCTGTTGCCATGTTTATGTCATACGTCTGTGGTACATACTTTAAGATTGGCCAGTCATTTAAATATAGATATTATGCAATGAGAAAGTTGCAGTTAATATTGAGCATATGTATAATGCAAAACCTCGTGATGCGCCATAAGTCAGTAACAATTGCGAATAACCCATAGTTGAACATCAAAGCACCTGAATAGGCGCCGCAAAATCAAAAAATATCTCTGTAGCTTACTTTCGAAACGCTTAAAACCGGAAAGGGAAATATTCAAAACTATTCACCTTCACCTATAACTAGCAAAAAGCTGAAGATCGATAATGAACACCTAAATACGCCACAACGTATTGCGCTCTGACAATGCCAATGCTCTGATATCTTCTAATGCGTTGCGGATTCGTTCTTCAGGTCTGATTGCATTTATCAGAGCGATTTCACATGTTATTTGAAAAAAAAGGTGTACAGTGAAGGATACATTCCGTTTTGAGAGAAAGCAAGATACTTTTTGAATAAAAGGTTTAAATATTGCCATACTATTGTTTAAGCCACATTACAAAATGCGGGGATGTTTATAAGGGTATAATGTACCAAACAAAGGTACCGTCTCCTTTTAGATTATTTGCCTTGTATAAGATGCGCAAATAAGCACAGCGGTTTGTTGTTGGCAATGCCTGATTGTGGCAGTCAACAAGCTAATGAAGTATTCTAATGCTTCCATGGTGGCTGTGCTGCGACCTATTTACGTGGATGGTCCAATGCGTGCACGTATCACACTGCAAGCATCGTGTAAATTCACAAGCCATACAACATCGATCGGCGGGCATAATTGTGACCGTTTTGATTGCATTTGGTGTTTTTATTGACAAATCATGCAGCCTGGAATGAACAGCAAATGCGTAACATCATACAACATAGCTTTTCTGGCAAAATCTAAGTACAAAATTGGAGGTTAAAAATAAATCGAATAACATGTCTCTAAGCAGAGGGTTCATGAGTTTTGTTACAAAGTGGCATCATATAGATTTTATACCAAAAAATCTAGCTCGTCGAAGTAGGGTTTGTACTCACATTCAGTGTAATATTTTCGACGAATGATTTGCAACAATATTGTTGTGGGCCAACCTAATCAAGGGAACATGTATATCAAAGTTGTGTTTAGTTTTTAATCAATGCGTGCATATGTGCGTGCGTAAATATCCGCCGTTGATGATCTTCTTTATAATTTATAGTTTTAAGCCACATCACGCTACCAGACAAAAACAATAGATACCCCATCACATTACGAAAGTGTTGGTCACATCAAGTGCACATGAAATATGTTTCACTTGAAAAGAATGTCTGTTAAGCGTGCTCTATATGGCAAAATAGCAACTTAGGAAACTAGCAGCATATGCGTATATAACATAGATAGCCAACACAAACGGTCGATCCTGCAAAGAAAGTAGAAAAGTGTGTAGGACCTAACAATTTCATCGCTTGCTACGGGTCATTCGAAAGTCGTCTTATACACGCGTTATCAGTGAGGAAAATTTTATCATGTATCAAAACTGCAGATTCATATAAGCTCATATATATATATATATAATATATATATGTGTATATATATATATATATATATATATATATATATATATATATATATATATATATATATATATAATATATATGCATATATATATATATATCTGCTGGCTAAGAATCAAACATTAACAAAAGCGTCATCATGATATAATAGTCAACTTTGGTATACTACGTTTATGCTGATGTGTATAGATGGCACACGATTAATGGTGTGTTCCAAAACCTGTACAAACTTTCATTGATAATGCAAATGACTATTATAATGACCTAAGCTGGCCCGTAGCACATAGCATCAAACAGAATTATGTTTGCAAACATAAAAAGCCCAACATTGTGATTATGAGAGCGCCATTGTGGCTAGCCTCTCGGGCTTCAGATAACTCTGATATTAACGTACAATGTGTTCAGCAATTACACCGCATCCCATTAATTGTCTTCTATCAGTGATATGCTATTTGTATGTGACTGCTACAACGCTTGTTGTTTTTGTATGAATAATTTGCGACGTTGTATGGTAATGGTAGAGAATAATGATAATTTTTTGTATCTTCGAAATTGCCTGTAAAATAAATTTCTGTACATTTAATATGATTTCAGGCGTTTACCCTGTGCACGTATATGCTATGCTGCATCATCAGCAGTGATGCAACTAATTACTGGCCGGTATACGATTGCAAATCAAAGTATTGTATTCAGTTATGGCGGGCTACACTTGTATATGCTTGCTATGTTGTCACATTGAATTTTCTTCCATCATGCACAATAACATTATCATCTGCCCAATGCCAATACCGACACTACGATGTCATGCAAATTATTCTGCAAAGCTATCATACCCTCAGCTTATAAGACGTCCATCGAACAATGTGGCATAAAACAAAATCACGAACATCAGCATCATAAATTATTCCTTTGTCTCATGAGCACATCCGAGTACAAGGGAATTTAAATGGCAATCAGTCGCTTGGAGATGATAAATATAGTATTTTTACCTCAAGGCCGGATGGTATAAAACACATTATAATTGAACATGCTGTTTTACATATTTCCAACATCCGCAGCGAATGCCATTTACTGTAGTAACTCCAAACAAGAATAACGACGAGCAATCCGATGCTAGTGCTTTCTGATGATAACAATCACCATCACGTGCGTAGCACTTAACAACGATCGAATAGTCACCAATCCCACTGTAACCTTTAGTCAGAATGTAATTGCCATTTGCTGATCTCTATCTATCATATTATTGTCATTAAGCAAAGTTACCGTTTTATTTTTGGCTCTGTTTAAACTACCTCAAGTTTGACCCTCAGATTGCATGAACAAAAATATCGTACAGACTTGTATCCTTTATCAAGGGTTAAAAAAGTATATTTACGACGCATCTTACATTTTTGTATCGTTTGTCCACATTCAAACCACCAATTTGGGATCGCCCATTAAGTAATCTTCCATGCACACTGAATTGCTTCCGTTATAGCCTAATCATACTGAAACTGTCCAGTTCTATTTACAGGGGGTCAAAGGTCATGAAAACTGTTTCATGTCTTTTGCTGATATATCTTGAAAGGTATTTTCATGCAAACTCGTTAGCGAAACAGAATACACACAATAGTCATGTTAAATTTGAATGACATTATTTGCTGTACCACGTCCTAGATGATAAATGCGTGAAAAGTAATATGCGGGTGGGATGGACTTAACGGTGCACATAAATATAATTCTACCGTCCGGCAATTAAGTGGCTAGATCCTTTGTCAGTTTTGAACTATTGCCGACGGAGTTACAATGCGTTTAAATGAATTGTAACCTTGTCCGACAAACAAGCATGCAATGGGATTCTGGGCTCACTTCGACAGCAGAACGAGTGCACCTCTTCATGAACAATTTAGACGGGAAGCAGGTGCAAAACCCGGATTGGACCTTTCCCAGCCAAACCCGAACACGTGTGGATTCGTTAAGATTGCTGTTAATACCGCCTCAATTTGTTTTCTCATTATATGGGATATGGCTAACAATCAATGGCCAAACCACACACACACGCGCTCTATCGCTCAGTAACTGCCATCGATCCATCGATCCATCAATCAATCAATCCATCAATCCACACATCCATTCTCCCACACATCCATCGACCCATCCATCCATCCATGCGTCTGTCCGTACGGCAGTCTGTGCATTCCTCATCTACTTATTTATTTTCACATATCGCATAATTGCAAAACGGCATGGAAGCAAGATTAATATAAAGGTAGATGTGATGTGATGGTTCAATAGTTGCTTAATGCTCGATAATGTTGAAAGACACCAAGCGTAAAGTATAATACTAATCCGACTAAAAGATACTAGATTTGCCTATTATTAAGCAGTGAGTTTAATGAAATAATTCATATCCAGCATTTGCGGTGATGTTGATCCCATTTCCTAAGCCACTGTTTAAAATATTTCAGGGCTTCAATTTCGTTCTATTTTAGAGGCTCAGTGAGTTTAAATACAGGTAATTCCCCCAAGCATGTCACACGTTGTAAAGCTCCCTATAATCTCATATTAGACAATTGTAACCTAATCCCTACCAGCAGGCGGTAGGCAGTCAATTAACACATAATCGTCCCACGCGTGTGAAAGGTTTGTTACAGTACACGCGGCTCTCTATGGCTAGGTACACGTCAGATTGACACAATAGCAGACTATTTATAAGCGGTTTAATAAGCTTGGCAAACACCCAGTGTTTTACTGATGTGACAATAGTTCAACTATGGTCCGAAACCGGCTGTTCCTGGCTTATTGCTATGCCACCTATTCAATTAAAAGATTTCCATGTTCTTAATGCCTAGGTGATGAAAGCTGTACCTGTAAAGTCTGACTGAATTAAGCATTTATTTGGTACCAAACAGCATCAATTGCTAAATAGCATGGTTCGACAAGGTAACGATTTGTTAACAGTCATAATCGATGATAGCTCATCAATGGAACACGTTATGTTGGTAAAATCTCACATTGCCGGAGTGGTCCCTAGACGACCCCGGAGCATCCCGGAGGCGCCATCGGTGTTACAATCCCGGAGGTAACACGGATCTGATTACGTAATGAAGGAACATGGGGGAAACACGGAGTCGACATAGATGTGTACGGTGCAAAGACGGAGCTGACACGGGGGCACCGTGGTACATCCCGGAACAAAAACCCTCGGGAGACGCCGGCAACTACATGGAGGACCCGGCAATAACACGGAGCGTCCCGGATTAAACACAAAAGAGCCCGGAAGACGCCGGAAACAACACGATTATTACGGAGGACGCCGGCGGTAATACGGCATCAATGCAGAATGGATACCCGAATGCTCCTCCTGTTGTCGACTCATTCTTGGGGGAGAAAAAAAAACTTTTTTGAATGCTTAGTGACTTAACGCAATCATTGTGTAAGGCAGCAACCTCTATGGTACCAGATTGGGAGAAGAGAAGCCATACATTGTATAGTAGCTCGGACTGGGACTGCTCCCTAAAACATTTCCCCCTCAGATAACACCTACAATGATTCAGGGATTTATATTTAACTGCATGGATGTGTCTGTTGAGGAACAGCTGATATCCCCTATGGCTTTAAAATGATGCCACTCTGCTAGGGCTTTATTTGCACTTGGTCATCAAATAAATAAGGTGCATTTGACATGTCGGACTGCCATGCAGAAAGTTTGTTGGACTAAATGCTAATAGTTCTTCATTCACTGTAAATATTCTCTCCATTCCGACCATGTCCACACTATTTACGGTGCTGCAGGCACTTCTCACTAAATTTTTAAGCTGGGGTACCTTCCACTTAAAATGGGGACAGTGACGACATGGTGTAGCAACAGTCACGCAAGCTACCTTCGAAGAGATATCGGGTGAATACTGATGTACTTGCAGAATACTTCCTAGAGATGTACGACTAGAGATGAATGAGGTTGACAGCACGATTTGATGATAATAGCTGTCTCTGAGATCTGCTTCAAATGTGGCGACATGACGGGGTTCAGATGAAATCAAGAGAAGTTCAAAAAAACGCTAGATACCTTCGGCGACGTCTTTGATGTCCTGTACAGCTAAAGAAACAAGCAACAAGAATGCACTCAACAACGCAAGAACAGCAACTGGTAAAGCGCAACAACGCGCTGACAGCTTGACAGGCAGAGAAACATAATCAAGTGGATATTGCATCAAGCGGATTAAAATACATAGTCTCGTTCTTTTCAGTATTGTCTAAAAATTTTAAACATATCAGCGAACTCAATTCACACTCGTTTATAATCACCGATCAATTATATAAAAGTGATTGCATTATTGTGTGGAATTGTAAGACTTGTAAAAGAATGCTACGTTCTAGGCATGCGTATGGAGGTGTTGCGGCAGCTAGTCGATAATATTGGCATCACAACTACCTATCGCCACTTAAGGAAATAACAAAACCCAGCAAGATATAAACCTCAATGCTTGGATGTGACTTATACAAACAGTGCGAGCGGCCGGGTGAAATCGGACATTTTAGCCTCCAATTCATTCGAACAATTCCAGGCAAATTGAATTAGATTAGTGATTTCGTAGTTTACAAAATAAAAGGTCATAGGGTTCGGCCGCAGCACATTCGGCATTTGACCATTTCCAATAGGCATTGCACTTACTTGAGTTTTTCTACCTTATACACTCAAGCTCCGAAACATCGTCCTGGACATTAAGGCCGCATTGCGGTCAGCCTTTCGTGATAACTTTCTCAACGTTCTCCCAGAAGTCAAGATCCGTGGCTGCATCTACCTTTGGACACAAACTGTGTGGCGCAAGATACAAGAATGTGATCTATAACCAGGATACTACACCTTTTTTGTGCCTTCTGTATGATGGAGCCAAGAGTGCCTCCATTACCGTTCGTGTCCAACAAAGTATTAAAGCGCATGCATCGCACCCGCTACAGGCAAAATGAGAAAGTCATCTTTGAGGTGTTGGATGCCTACATAAAGGAAAGGAAGGTCTATGATATGCTTCGCGTCCGATCAGCTGTGTATGCTTCGGTTGTTCGTACAGAGCAGCTGCAGTAGTTGAATAGATATTCACGATTAACTGTTTATAATGTTAAGCTAACTTGCTATTAAATCAGGACTTTAGTGTATGTAGATAAGTGGCAGATATAGTATATGATGTGTATATGCTGTGCATTTAATGCTTTTAGAAATAAGGCCTGGGAATCAGTGATGCAAATAAAATCCATGGACGCTAAAAGACCAGCAAGACGGCTACAGTCGCTGTCTGTTAATTTGTTTCAAGCAAAATGTTCAATTAATCATCTGGTCATAGATGAAGAAGTTGTCACCCACAATCAGAAACATCGACTGCAAAACAGTGTAGGGGTAACGAATGACGGGTCAAATGGGTGACGGGTTGGCAATGATCCGAACTGGCGACGGGGCGAAACCACGTGATACCTCTATGACAATTTAGTTTTTAATCAGATAAATCATTTCAAAGTGCATATTGAATTATTGACCGTGTTCGATTCGTCGACCAGCTAAAACACATCACCAACCAAGGGTACCAAACTGGCTGCCCAAGTGGCATTGTACTTAACATTGCAGCATATAGGTTTGCAATTATCTCGTGAACTTTTTGCAAATCAACATACCATTAATTCCATCATCAAGATTAACAATATCGACGACTGGCCTAGAATATTAATATTGGTCCTATGAAGATTAGGGGCGACCCAGTACACTCATTATAACCTATGTAATATGATAATAAATAGGTGATAATTGCATGATTGCAAGCACATTAAAAGTGAACGCGTAGTTTGATTGGATAGCATTATTTGGTCGGGCGGAGGCGTCAGAAAGCAACACAAATTGCCAGCGGAGTCATTGCCCTCATAACCCAGATTGTAGAACAAATATGATGACGAGAATATAAGTAATTGTACTGGGCTTGGATTGTCATTGCAAGGTTGGCAAACACGCATAATCGGAGAAGACCTCATCAAACAGCAACCCAAACAAAAGCCCTATCATCATTCATCAACTAGAGCCCATTACATTAGGGCGGTAGTCCCATGCGGTACCGTTGCACCACGTTTCGTGAGCCGTTTGTAGTGCATGCGTTCCTCTGTTTCCAGCCTGTATACTGAGAATTCAGTTGTTCGGATAGATGTCATACTTCAACGATGAACGACAGTGCAGAATTGAATTTGGAACTTACAGAACTGATCTCGATTGTACATTTTATTCGCGAGATATGACCAGAATGTTCGAAACTTGTGGTGTTTCGACGGGCCTTATGTGTGGACTGCTAAACGTCGCAAATAGTTTCGGTCGATGCAAGCTATCATTGGTGCACAATAATTAGATGGATAAGTCCGGATGTGTCGAGATTATTTTAAATATTCAATCTCAATCTGTACCGCGTGTCCGAACCATTATAAAGGTAACCTCTCACCTCAAGAGAAAACGTACTCGCCTATTATATCCACTATTGTATAAGCAGACCTGTCTCAGCATATCAAAGCGATACATTAAGCTATAGTATGCAAACCTTATAATGGTGAAATGAAAATGCGTTAATGGGAATGTCGAGATGATGTTTATCATTTCTTAGAGTGCTATTATTGTCCACACAGTTTGGTTGCCGTAGCCCTATTTATAAAATCATGGCCAGTGCTGATATTTGACCGTTACTACTAGCAACTAATCGTGAAAGTAATAAATATGCTGGTTGGTATGCTAAGCTGAAGGTGACGCGGTTTGCTTTGATTATTGCTTTAATCGACTTGCGGGCTGGTTAAGCGCCGAATGATGTCTACCATTCATAGCATTTATTAACCGTAATATTGCGACGCCATTACTTGCGATCTCTATGAAAGTATATCATCAAGCTCGAACAGAGCCTTTTGTTAAGCGGGTCATTATCCTGCACAACTATAACAAACCTACGTTGACAAGTACACACAAGCTTGTTTAAAGCGCATATTGGAGCGCGCCATTCATTACAGAATCATCTTAAATGAACCACTTATTCATTAACACCATGCAATATTTTACAAATGAATGACATTCAGTCTAATCGTCGATCAATCCCAGAATAGAATGCTGAGCGAATGCAGCATTATATAAACATATGAAAACCTGTGTTCAACCCAGCATTTATAGCTGATTTACTAAGCAAGATGGCCAAAGCCAAAATTGTACAGCCTTCAGGTTAGGTTCGGTTAGAGCATGTATTTTCTTCATCGTGACTGTAAAAGAGTGGGTTGGTTACTGTTTGTGATCACGCGGTTTCGTGTTGGATTTACGGAATGTGGGCATGTCGTTTATGCTCTATGTATATGCAAGCTGCTTATGCAACACCAGACCTGTTGTTCCACGATTCATTGCGCGTTATTTCTGGTATTAAAAAAGACAGGGCAAAATGTACATATTTCTTTGATCAAACGACGTGCAGTCAAAAAGTCAGAAAGCTTTAAAGAATAATTGAATCCGTAAAATGATGCCTGAAAGAATCAACCATACCGTCATCTGCGACTGACGCTATCATTCAACATTTGAACGGGTATGGGGTTTAAGTTTACCTGGATCAAATCCGACGTATTTAGCGGTTGAATTGTACATAGTGTTAGACCGAAGATTTATTAGTAATCAATTAGTGCATTTCCTTACGCGATGGTGGTTCTTGTAAATCAGCTCCATCTGCAACCCTCATGACAGGTCTTTGACTCTTCTCATCTAGAATGCAAAGGCATCCAGGTTGATTGTTCGTTACAAACGTGTGCAAGTGTGTTTATCACAGCATTTTATATCGACTATTGTGACATATTTCATGCCATTTCGACGTATTCAACATCGAAACGAGGATATACTGCAATACCACCCGCTAGGTTGGCTAGTTGAAGTCACCGGCTACGTCTCTTTTGAGGCCATTATCTGAAATATCCGCGTTAACAGAGAAATTATCGACATTGCTTATTAACTTAAGTGGTGATGGCGGTACCCTAGTCCGACAAAAGGTGATTGATCGCTTTATCGCGGTCACATAACACTCATACAGTCAAAACATTACCCAATGATCTAGGAGAGAAACACAATTTTTTTGCGTGTAATGCGCCATTTACAGATTTGGATTGTTTCCAGGAATGAATTGTTAATGATGTGTTTACAATTAAAGTGAATTATAAAATATTTCGCTGCAATAAATAAAAACCATAAGTATTCATCCACACAATGCCGGGGCTTATTTCTGCAACACAATGTATCCGGAGAGAATTTCAATTTGTTGCGTGTAAAGCGCCATTAACAGATTCGAATTGTTACTATGAATGTATTGTCGATCATGTGTTTACAATAAACGTGAACTTTAAAATGTTATGCTGCAATAGATAAAAAAATATTTATCCATACATTACCGGGGCTTGTTTCTGCAGCGCAATTTATCCGTCAAATATATTGTGCGGTTTGTAATGTAAACGGTTTCCCATCAATTGCAAAGTACTATTGAAAACTCAAGAATTTCTGTTGTGGTTACTTTTATTCGTAGTGTATGTGATTGCTACTTTTTTGATCAAACATTGCATCCGTTGCAAGAAGCGTTACACACTGGAGGTGACTTTACATTGTTCTGAAATATGGTTAATGCATGCCAACATGTTAAATTGTAAACATGCTGGAATATTTCAATTTGATTTCAAAAAATATCACCTTAAGTAGGGTATGCACTTGAAAGCAATGCGTTACAAAAAACATGCCGTTCTCTCCTTTTATAATCCCACCCATTAGCCCTTCATGTTGGATAAACTGCAATTCGTCTAAAATATTAGTCTTACGGGAGAATTGCTCGTGGTAATCGGGTCAATCTTATTCTGGCGTACTGAACGGATCTAGTGTATGCCTGTTACGCTAGTCGCTTAGTGTCCTCTGAGAATCATAAAACTAACTGATAAGGTTCTAATTTCTTGTTTATCGCTAATACTTCTGCTCGCCTGAATATGAATGATGTAAATATGACAGTCAAGTGACGCACAAATCCAGCTCAAACTGTCTCACTTGTCATGTGACACGCTATTTAGACGGCTCTAAGGGATCGTAGAGACTCTTGACCTGTCAGTGAGTGACACGCTTCGAACTAAAACGGATATTATAGGAAAGATTATCCTTACACTGCATCTGTTCTACAATTAAAGAAACAACTTTGTCCTTCTTTCCGTGATTTACTGTATGACTCTGTTCTAGCAACTTAAACCAGACTGCATTAATAGAGTAAAGTGTACCGATCAATAGAACAGGTCGCCATGAACAACCTTTTTAGTGAAGCCATAACGTCAAATATAAAAGAAAGATGTCACCAGTACACATATTAATTACCGCGTCCGTGATGCAATCGCCAAAAACCAAATGGCACCAGAAGTTAACATCGCAAACCAAAGATAAGTCTGGCGCCATCGCATCTTCCTATACTGGTCCACAGTCGGTGTTATATGATCATTTTAACACATAGTGCAGGAATCGCATAGGATGCTTATAAATTATTAACTATCATAAGGATGTTAATATCGCCCCCAACTAAATGATAGACCTGCGGTTATTTGATGGAGCGTGCCAATTCAGATATCATGGGCTGCTTGATGCCACGTTATATCTCGAATTGAGGTATTTGTGAGTGAGCTGTCCATGCATGCTACTATAGCTCAGATTTCGCAGATATGTAGTAAACCAGGAGCCCATGGAGTTTTGTTTAGCATTGCAAGTACAAAAGGTTTGAGGCATGCAACATGTTGATTAGGGTCAATGTACAATCAAATGGCCATTCTTAAGTTTCCACGCCTGTACCAACTCTAGGGGGAGCCACTCAAAATATCCCAAATTTAGATTTAATTAGCATAACTGAGTACATGTATGAAACCAATGATAAAATGTTCATTTTTAGGGTCCAAATAAAGATCCATCTTTCTTAACCCTCAACTCCTGTACTTAATCCATTTAAGAAAGCCACTAATTAGCGCTAATTAGCAATTTAATTAACATAATTGAGTACATCAACGAAACCTTCGCTAATGGATTTGGTAGGTTCACCCAACTAAGAAAAGTGGATTCTTAAGTGCCAAAACCTGTACCGTGACCCCTTAAGAAGTGGTCAAAAGTCAGGGTCAGTTCAACCAGGGCTATAATTAGCATAACTGAGTACATGTATGAAACCAATGCTGAAATGTTCATTTTTAGGTTGTAAATGAAGATCCATCTTTCTTAACCTGCAACTTCTGTACTTAATCCATTTAAGAAAGCCACTAATTAGCGCTAATTAGCAATTTAATTAGCATAATTGAGTACATCAACGAAACCTTCGCTAATGGATTTGGTAGGTTTACCCAACTACGAAAAGTGGATTCTTAAGTGCCAAAACCTGTACCGTGACCCCTTAAGAAGTCTTTAGATCCCCATCTGTACATTTTAAACCCATGGATATGAAGCATACTTGTAGGCCTACATGTGGCTTCATTATAAATCAGAACTTTGCAGGGGCTAGTACAAGCAGTTTTTATCCCTTGGTATTACTCATCGCATTCTCAATGAAGGAAAAACCTGTGATTAGTTAACAGGGTGGTAACTGAAACCAAAGCCTACAGATTATCTCATGACCTACTTAAATGCATCCTGACCCCCAGACCTCTCACGGTTCATGCCTACGTTACTCCCGTTCAAGCCCTGGCTATTCCCGAGCCATTCAGTGAACTTTTATTGTTGATCCATAAATTGCTCTTGTCCACTGGCCCGATGTCATCCTTCATAATTTGTACCTTCAAAGATGCAATGAAATATCCACCAAAAGCCACCTATTACATCCATTTATTACAATATTCTGTTTTCATCGTAACCATGTACAAATATCGCTCACTAATCCCAGAAATGAGCGCAGTATATATAAATAACAAATGGAGAAGTACCATGGATGGAATAGCTACAAACATCGATGCTTCCTTGTATAACACTGTCAGGTCTAAAAATAACAACCTATCAGTTACACGATGATGACTCTACTACGGCCATCGCAACATTGTTTATCTTGAGGTGCCCTCCCCTTGTTAGTACAACTCTGATATTTATGCAGTAATTGAGCGATGAGCGCTCTGATTGGACACATTTAGTATCCCCGGCTGTCAGTTCACCGATTGGCGTGGGATTGGCCAGGGCTGAACTGGAGTAACAGAGGCATGAACAGTGAGAGGACTTGGGGTCAGGATGACTTAAATGTAGCATAATTATGAATTCATACTGTATTGGAGCCAGTGCCAGCTAAAGATAAACATTGGAAATGTGTGGTCAGTGCATCTGGATGGTTTATGTGGAGAACACCTGTGTCCTATGAAACTGTGTCCGCAATTTTCTTGCCAAATTTCCTCCAAACTCCATTTGTGATTTTAAACAGTTGTGAAAGGTGAGTACATAATGTGTAATATTTCATCAAGGCCTAATGTCTCTTATTTGAGGCCCCTTACTCTTCCCCCTGTCCCGTGGAATGACTACATGCAGGGGCCAATTAACAGGCATGCAAGAAGTTGAGCTTCATGTAAAGGAGCATCCCTGAAATGGGACCTGAAAAACAAATAATTACATTACCAGGAAACTGCATTTATGATGCCGTAATTCAGTTTTATACCTCATACTGTGACAACTGCCTTGTGGTCTTGCCGCCATCCTCTACACACTGATGCAGGGGTAGCTATGTATGTTGGCCCTGTAGCCAGCTGTTACTGAATTGTACTGCCTGTCGCCCTTTAAAACATACAGGTCTCGTCCCCGAGTCCCAGGGTTGTAGCAGTTGGACCTGCACGATTTTACAGTACCAAAAGACTAATGAATGCGTGGAATCATTTTCAGGGTCCTCAACATGGAGAACGCTACTGATCCTGAATGGCTTCCCAGAACTCCTACACCAGAAACCACACGTTCTGACACAACAACGAATCATCCACGTCGTTGTATCCTATGTAAGCCTCAGCAGAACCCTGCCAAGCGGATTCGCTGTGACGTTTTAGCATTTGGTGAGCAACAGTGGGCAAAGGTACAAGACATTAAAGTAATCCGAGGTAACAAACGAAACTTTGAGACTTCAGTGTACCATGGTGTTATTGTTAATCTGACTGAGCAACCTGGAGAAACAGATGGCTATCATTCCATCTGCTACAAAAACTTCACAGCAGCTCCAACTACTAGTACTCCTTCAGATGACGCTGACACTGCTAAGAGCAGGATTCAGCATCTACGCTCTGCTTCAGTTGAAGAAAAGCCATCAACTTCAGGGATATTTCCACCAAACTGTTTGTTTTGTGGAAACTCAAAGAAACGCAAGAAAGGTCTGCATGAAGTTGCTGGTGCTTGTGAAACACTCGAAGCTAGCCAAAGCATTCAGGAAGCGGCTTTGACTTTGAATGACTCAAAGATCCTGTCGAAAATCAGTGGTATCGATCTTGCTGCAAAAGAAGTGAAATATCATCATTCCTGTAACAGTGCGTACCTGATGTCTGCTGCAAGAGCTAAAAATAGTGTCAAGGAAAGTGTTGACGCTTGTTCAGATGTGCATGCCTGTCCATCCGCAATTCTTGACATTCAAGGATATGTAGAACAGTCCATCATCGTCAACCAAAGACCTGAACTTCTGACATCTGTATATGCTAGGTATTTGGACTTATGTGCAATCTCCTCAGAAACACCTCTCAGTACTGCTCAAAACCTCATGCGAAACTTGTCTAAAAGGTTTGGTAACAAGCTTAAGTTTCATTCTCCTTTTGGGAAAAAAATTGGGATTGATCCTGTACAATTCTGAAACAGCTGACGATGCAGTACGTGTTGCCTATGACTATGCCTCTGATGATGAACGTATAGTTACCAAGGCAGCACTCATACTCCGAAAGCACATACTCAGTGTACCAAAGAAGGATTTGCCAGAAAATCCTTCTTTGGATGACCTAAAAGAAGGCGATGTAATCCCACCACCCCTGCTCTCAACGTTCTTCACCAGCTTGTATTGTGGGCAAAATCCAAAGAATTGCACACAGCAAGCAATGCGTCGGGTTAGGTCATCCTGTGATGATGCACTGTTCATTGCCAGAAAGGGTACGGTCAAGCCTGCTAAGCAAGTGACTCTGGGAGTTGCAATAAAATCTGTCACAGGTAGCAAAAAGGTTGTGCAGGTGTTAAATCGGTTTGGCCATTGCATAAATTACAACCGCCTGGAGGAGTTAGAAACTGAAACTGCTGAGCAACTACAAGAGAGACAGCTTGCCTGTCCAGATGGCACACTTAAAGGGCAACCTATGGGCCTTGCATTTGACAATTTCGACGAGCTGACTAACACCTTATCCGGGGCAGATACATTGCATGACACAATGGGTATTATGTATCAGAATATCCCAACTGCATCTGAAATAGCCCAACCTGTTGAAGCCAACACAGAATTGCCGTCAGTACCAGGTAGCAGAAAGAACAGGAAGAGGTCGTTGAAGACCGAAGATGTACTCCTTGTTCCTGATAGGATGAAACCAAAAATGAATGTATTCAGCTACAAAAAGACAGATGTTTACAACCTTCAAGATGTCAGTGCAGCTGCTAAAAACTTAGATTTGGTCTGGATGATGAGCCATGCTCTTAATGTAGGCAAAATTCCAATGTGGGTCGGATTCAATGCCAGCAGGTACCAAGACAACTCACCAAAGCAAGAGGTCCGCTACATGCCGAACTTACGCCAGCCAATCACCAGTCGTGATGTGATTCAGGAAACCCTCACCACAGCCCAAAGATGTGCAAAGGAGTGTGAGCAACAGTTTGCAGTTGTATCATACGACTTAAATGCTGCAAAACCTGCAATGCAAATTCAGGCCACAAAAAAACCCAGATTCGATAACGTGTTTGTCATGCCTGGAACATTTCATATTGAGATGGCCTTCTTTAAGGCCATTGGGAAGATCATCTCAGATTCTGGAGGACCTGACATGCTCACAGACACAGATGTTCTTGCCCCTGGTTCATTGAATGGCTTTCTGTCTGGCAAGCATTTTAATCGGTGCAAACGGCTCCACCCAATATTGGCCCTTTCTTTTGAAATCCTGCATTTCAAGACATTTCTGAAGACATACGAAGAAAAAGACGAGCTTGAGGAACTCATGAACATTGCGAGTCATTCAGACACTGCACTTGAATCTGTGGGCGAATCAGATGTCTTCCTCACTGCTTCTGCTGCCTATACCAAGTACTCGGACGAAACAAGATCTGGAGTACATGGCTGCACCGCCCAGTTCTGGATGATGTACATTGATTACATTCGTCTGTATCACACTCTAGAAAGGGCAACCAGAACCAATGATATTGACCTCTACATCTACTCATTGACACCCTTGATAGGCCTCTTCTTTGCCTTTAACACCTTGTTCCACTTTGACCCCTGCAATGGCAGCTAAATTGCTCGTTATTTACATTCATGATACACACAAAAATAATCTGTAGTTCTTAATGATGAGGCTAGCCGTGTATTTCAGAAGCATGGCTTTGCATCATTTGCTTTGACCGCATTCAACCAAAAGGAAACTCAGTGATAAAAATTATGTTTCAGGGAAATGCTTGCCTTCCTAGTGATATTTGGGGAAAATGGAATAATTCTTTTCTTTACTTTGTATGCCACAATCATTGTCTTTTGGCATAGACCTTACTTTAAATATACACTATTTACCCAACTTAAAATGAGTACAATTATGTAGATGAAGCACTTGAGATGTTTCTCTGTACTGGTGATGAGCACTGCATGCCCAGTTCTCCTGTTTGTTGAAGACATAGGCCTACAATATGTATATAGCCAAATTTTTCAAAGACAATAAATTCGATGTAGCATGTATGTAACTGGATAATGTTTGGGTTAATATTCAAAATATGGTGCATTGCTAATCAACACTGTGGAATCAGCTCGGCCTGCAATGAAGAAAATAAGGCGAATTTCTGCATTTTTCTGGTTGAAATTTCGAATCATTGAGAATTTTAATTTCAAACTGAAAAGCAGAAATTGGCATATTACTCCATAGTCTGTCAATGCAATCAAAACATGCATGTAAGTTTCTTTGCAAAATGTTTTAAGGAGACAAGAATTCAGTCATTAGCATGGGAGATGCAAGTCTCTCTATTTCAGGTAGTCACTTCATGTGTGTGTATACCCTTCATTATACCCTTCATTATGGTCAAAATCGATCAGCAAGTCCAACAACTTACAGTATGTTGCATGAGTCACTAGTGATGTAGTTTCTAATTGTTTGTCTTTTCAGTAAAAAAAATCATAGATACTAGAATTTTAATTAAAATCTATGTACCTGAACACAAAACTGTCGAGTTCTTTCGATCTTCCCCTTTGACCCCTTCTTAAGGGGTCACGGTACAGGTTTTGGCACTTAAGAATCCACTTTTCTTAGTTGGGTAAACCTACCAAATCCATTAGCGAAGGTTTCGTTGATGTACTCAATTATGCTAATTAAATTGCTAATTAGCGCTAATTAGTGGCTTTCTTAAATGGATTAAGTACAGGAGTTGCAGGTTAAGAAAGATGGATCTTCATTTACAACCTAAAAGTGAACATTTCAGCATTGGTGTCATACATGTACTCAGTTATGCTAATTATAGCCCTGGTTGAACTGACCCTGACTTTTGACCCCTTCTTAAGGGGTCACGCTACAGGTTTTGGCACTTAAGCATCCACTTTTCTTAGTTGGGTGAACCTACCAAATCCATTAGCGAAGGTTTCGTTGATGTACTCAATTATGTTAATTAAATTGCTAATTAGCGCTAATTAGTGGCTTTCTTAAATGGATTAAGTACAGGAGTTGAGGGTTAAGAAAGATGGATCTTTATTTGGACCCTAAAAATGAACATTTTATCAGAATACAACTCCTTTATATTCATCAGTTTATGTTTCAAATGTAGACGCGCGTCTATAATCACCCACAATCCCGGCCACAACCTGCTAACTGAATAGGCTACTAGTTTTAACCTAGAATAAAGGAGCTGATCATTAAATGGGGTAGGGGTAATAAAACATTGCTCTTCAATTAACTCCGTAAACTCCTGTGGTTCGTCACATACGATGCAGATAAATTACTTTGCCCGGCCTTCCGTAAAATTGAGATACTACACATTTTAAAATCAATTGCAGATTATGGACTATGGTGAGACTGAAACGAAGACAGCAGCTAAATCTTGGTTTATCTCTGATAGTTTACCAAATTTTGATAAACTCTACATCAACTTGTGTGTATGAGGCAATGTCTTAAATGATAAACCTGAGGTTGTAAATGATTAAACGCTTATTTGTTCTGTTAGGCTGTAGTCTTCTGCAACTGATGTTGCGGTGTAATGGTTCGGACAGATTATTGAAACATTACTGTTACAGTAATTGTTTAATGCGAAGAGGCTCATTCTGGTCCTTGTAGTATAAATTTCCCTGAGGAGTTTATGATTCAAGGTGCGATTGTACGTCATCGAATCCTCGGAGACAGGATTTTGCTGCCAGAATAAAGGTATCCCAGGAGGAGATGATAACGTGACTTCCCCTACCAATGGTGTGTCTGTTGTTTGCCTTGCAAAGAACAAAGAAAGAGTTTATAGCTACGCTAAGAGCGCTCACTCGAGCCTTCCGCCCGAGGAAATATGTGAAGACGCAAGCTGTTAGCCAAAGCGTTACTGTCAAAGCGTCTTGTCATAGCGTCACTTAAATTATCTGTTTACTTGGGAGCTGTAGTCGCCTCGATCAATCAGATGACTGCATATCTGTAACATCCGCCGTGCCCCGGTATCTTCGCCTCATATCGGGGGTTCCAAAACACGTCGGTATTATATGAATAGCGAAAATAGCAAGTATGCTATTTAACAAATATCAACTTGTTTTGTAGGCGGCAAGGCTCGGCAAAACGACACATTTCTCGTTCTCATTAATCGCAGTGACGTCCCCCCATTATTCCCATGTGTTTTTGTATGGGTCACAGAACAGCCACCTTACGATTGCAATATACTATAATTAGGGAAGCGATCATCTAAGATCCACTCGAAGTGAGCTCTCTTAGCGACGCTATGTAGTTTTGTTGATAAGAAGGGAGCCTTGACTAACCTTAAGATTCCAAGCTGCAAAATATCAGGAGAGGTGCTTAAAAGTGAAACCAAGAATATGGAAGCGCAGTGACATGTTTATATGGTTTCAGAATATCATAGAATAGATGGATCAAGATTGTACTATCAATATGCTGATATTATGGGATAATCTGCGTTGTTTTTTGATATTTTTGTCTATGACACCTCATTATATTATGTATGTGGTCAGAGTAAATATTGCAGGTCAAATGCTATGCAGATTCAATCCGAGTGTTGTCTCGATATGATGTTGGGAGCACTTATATGGTATTGATGAGAGTGCAAAGACTGAAGGTGATTGTGAATGTGTAAGGCGCAGAAATGGTCACAGGTCTGTCACGGAAGATAGATACGATGAATTAAGTCGTGCAGTAAAGGGATGATCTATAGATTGTGAGGGTTATTGAAGCAATCATGGTGACTACGTTAATGAAAGCGGGTTGTTATGTTGGTGGGGTGAACATCTGCTTTGTTGTTAATGTTCTTAGTGACTACCAAACAACGTTGCAAATAAGGGTGATATACATATTTGCCGATGGGAACTGTAGGGAAAACTTTGGGAATCGTTTAAGAGAAGGAATTGTGACAGGGGTAGGTGGATCGCACCAATCGTTGCATATGCTTCCTGTAATAACCAAGGTAATGTATATTATTTAACAGTTATTCGGTTAAGTGCTGTGTGTGCTCCCCTAGACATACTAGTAGTAGATGTGCACGTTTCACTTGAGTCAGTGGCTTAAATAGATAATTACATGCTGTTAGATTGCTATGTGATGCATGGAAAAAATATTGCACCGAACACGGTTTATACAGATATGGAATAACGATGGAGTGTGTTGTAGTCAGTAAACAAAACAGTTAGTGCAGACCTAGGATCAGGAGAGATTTGATAATGTTGCGAATGAAGAGTTGGTGGTTTCTTCTGAAGCTTAGAAGCCTTCGATAATAAAACCGTGTAAAGCGATAGTTAACCTTTATTTGACGATAGCAGAACCACTGTGATATTTAGGTGTCTAGGCGATCCATATGGTACGAGCGTATATTTACTCAATGCTAGTTTGTCTGATACCCAAGTAATGTCTAAGTCACACGGAACCTACAGGTGCTTAGGGGCCTAATACGGCCTTGAGAGCAGTACGGGGAAGCACATAACAAACCATGCTCCATACGAAGTTGATGTCACATGCCACGACGGCAGTATGGGGCTGTGGTCCGTGCAAATTTGTGTTCACATGCTTTGTGATTTGGCTTTGGGCGTTCTACTGGTTTTTAAAGGAAATCTGGAGACGGAGTCAAAACAATACATCCCCTAACGGACCCATAGATAACCTGTAAGTAAACCGTGCGGACCCCGCAAAGGCCCCGGACTACTACCTATAAGCTCACTGCGGCCTGAAATCTATAAGCCCGTATCGGAAAGTAGTGCATGTTCAACTTTTGGTCACGTGCTCTACAGGGCCCGTACGTGTCAAAAATCTTCAAAAAATCGCAGATTATCAGAGTGGCATCCACTTTTTTTAGTGTGTTGGCTGATGTTTTTTGCCTGAAATCACGCGAAAATAACGTGGTGCTATTTAAATTTCTCCTTGATGAGAATTATCCAATAGTCGTCTAGTGTTTCGCAAATGTGGGGGTGAAACTGGGCTACCATTTGATGTTTGTCTGAGACTTCACAAATGAAAACATTTTAGATTGTTTTATCGGCACCACACGCTCATATATAAATAAAAGGGATACTGCTGATTGTTAAAACTGAAAGTTCCAGGGCAACCTACTATTTGCTGTTTCAGATGGATGAATGGATGCATATATTAACAAACAGTAAGCAAGTTTTCTAGTTTTGTTTATCATATCATCCTACCTTGTCTATTCCTGTTCGCCACATCGGCATCCGGGTCAGGGCAGTATTTTTTGCTCTGCTATTTAATCCATCCAAGGCCACGCAGGAGACAACTATGTCAACTGAAATTGGTAATTGTGTACACCCTTTAGCAAACCATTGGTTGCAAACTTATGCATTTGCTTTTGTATATAACCAACCCAAATTAATAAACAACTTTAATATTTCCAGTAATATTTGACCATGGATTCTAGCATATCACGATTCATTACAAACAATTTATGTTATGGTTGAGATTGGTTATGATCTTCTCTACAATGCAAGAAAAATCATACATTAGGGTCGAAAAGGGAAAATGCAATATCTCGAAAATTATCAAGAATTTGCATGAGATATATATTGCGGCACATATTCGTCTAAAAATCCCATTATCTCCGTCTAAAATCACGTATTTTTTAAAACAAAGCGAGTTTTATAATGAAACAATAATTAACAGACATGACATGCTGTGAAAAAATGGACATCGCAATCAATAAACACATGGATCTGCATACAGCATGTAATGTTACGCTTGGATCTCTATCACTGTCGCCGAGCATAAAATGCACCAGTGGCGATTGCCGTGCTTCGAAAAGTACAACTAAAACACAAGTAATTAGCCAATGGTGAACCTACCAACACTTACAGTGCTATTTTCTCAAAGCTGGCTGTGTCATCTCTTGACCCTTTCATGTTAAGCTTGCACTGGGATTTAGGGATTTAGTGATAAATCTGCAAGCAATATGTCGGAATGAATACAATTTGTGCATGAAAATGTCTTAAACATTGCCAATGCGGACAAAATTCATATGTGAAAGTTGTTTGGATCATGGATGTACACATCATATACATCTACAGAGTGAGAGCGAATCTCACATGCTTGTCAAATTGTTCAACGTATTCCGGACACTGCTACCACCAATTTTCATACACTCTGAAACTGGCACAAGAATGTGACATTTACCCAATATGTTTGAATTAAATGGCTAATTTAAATTGTTGGTAAAAGACTACAAAACTACAAGGAATTATTCAAAAGCATGTTGGTTGATTTGGGTGTAACAGTCATTCCAGAAAATACAGTATATGATAATATGGCGACATTTTTGTGGAACATATTTCATTGCTGTTTATTATATGCTGACGCCCACCAAAACTGCAATTTTACATACCCACAAATTCTTTCTATGGCTGTCCATCAACTGCTCATTGAAATGTTGAAGTTCCTCAGTGTTGTTGATCTTCATAGCTTCAGGAAGCTGTTTGCCGCTATCGACCAGCTCTCTCCTCTCCTGTCTGTTCAGTATATCCCTGATTTGAGGAGGTGTAGGCAGCGCTTCTGAAAACCTGTGCACACACAAATTATGCAGTGTTCAATAACTATGCTGCTGTCTACAAACATGTAAATAACAATTCCTATCTCAATAGCAGCATCAAAATATTTAAAAAGTAAATATTTAAAAAGTAAATTATTCACAAAAGTGCCATTATGTTTAAGGAAAACCATCATTGCTCAACCGACGACTGCCAGAATGAGTTACTGATGAGCATTGACTGTGGGACTGAGTGACAGATAAGTGATTACGACTGTGTGAGATGCATTGACAGATGAACGATGACTGTGAGATGGACTGACAGATGAACGATGACTGTGAGATGGAGGGACAGATGAACGATGGCGTGTGTGTGTATAAGATGGTTGTGGTGTATTAAGGAGCAAGCCTCCTAATACGCACGAGGCGTGTCTACAGCCATTCCGCTGCAACTGCTGGCACTTTGCTGAGAGCGATAATAGAGGTTTCAAGCACCAATGAGCATAAAATTATAAACCATGAACAAATTATATACGGCAAGCAGTATTTGCACAGCCACTTGAGTAAACTTATTTTCATTAAAAGAATAACATTTAAATACCACTCACTTGTAAACATATAAACTGTCAAAAAATATAGCAAATGAATTCTCAACTTTCCAAAACTGCAGCAAATCGCGCCAATCGATTGTTACGAACAATGTTGGAATTAGTTTCGTATTAGTTTTACTGCTCTAAATCAAATCTTTCTAGTTCAGTATGACGCATAAATCTCGTCTTCAATAATAATAATGTATACCGTGTACCGTGTATTATTCGATATTGATCATAATTATGCAAAATAAACTGGTACGAAACTTAAGCGAGGAAAGCGGTTTCTCAAGAGCTCGATACGGCCCATGATAGCGCTCTCAACCTTCGGCCGGGTCTCCACCACGGACCAGCAGGTCAGGGGTTCGAGCCTCGCCTACGTCTGCAGAGTATCTCACCTGAATTTCGACTCACTATTCCAGGAGACCCCAGTCACGATAGTAACCAAGCAGTTGAAAGCCACAAACCATCATCATCCCCAGTGCTCATCGATCGATAGCACCAAAAGTTATGAAACCCACTTTATCTTGTCATATCTAGCACATGCCTAGCTTGGGCTGTCAGGTTAACATATGCCCATATTTCTGGTATAAACTGAAAAAAAAGAATATGTAAATAATAATTTACAAATGGGTCCTAAAATTCTCCGTCTTTTCCACGTGTTTTTGACATATCTATGCCACGTGATTAAATACTCGTTGAATCCACATGTGTATCACGTAGAAGTTCGTGGATCCACCACTTCGCCAAAAATACACATGATTTCCAGGTGGATTCCTCGTGTTGTGCCCACTGGGATTGTACCTGTTTGCATAACAATTTTGAATGTGATTTATTGTTGCATCTACTCAGATCATGGAATAGCTAATTTATGATTAATAAAACTCATAGCCGTCATTAAAAAATTACTGAATGCGGATGATCTATATAACTACATGTTTATTTATTCGTTACTACAAACTTTGCGAAAGTTGATGATCAAACACCGAAAGTGATATAATAGTATTAACACATTCACGGGCGAACATATCAACACAGCAATGATTGTTCATATGCACATACATTTCCGAAACATTCCGTCGTTTTACAGCGCATCACTAGTACACTGCAATTATCCTTTTAGCTATTTCGAATTCTTGGCCAGAACTCAACCATCTGCCCGATCTATCGACCGAAGCGTAGCACATGTGACTTAAGTTTACTGTAATATTCGAGGAATGGAGAGGAAAGCCTAGCTCTTTATGTAACTTATTCTTGTAGTAAATTTGGCTCAAACCGAAACCTTATGTCATACACGACGTTTTCGCTAACTAACTGTGTGACAATGATCGCGAACGATTATACGCTCTATAGGTTTAAATCATTCGAGTAACACTGAGTTGGGTGCTTGATATTTGCGTCTGCGTATCTCGTACTAAGTTACATTATGTTTCATTTAGGCCTAAAATCGACAACGGAAACATTCATCGGGCAACTTATGCTGAGGATCATTTAGAGTTTTCACAAACAACAACCGTAATTCTCAATACTATTCGCAAACTGAATACTGAGTGGGCTAACATAGAATAACATGCAGTTGTGGTCATAAATGCGCTGAACAGCTTTTTTCACATGCGAATTCTTTTTAGATGTTTGCCCTATTTTTCTTCAAGCTGCGCAGCTTATCAAGAGAGATCTGAACCTTAGATTTTGGATAACGTTTCATCAGCAAGAGCCTTTCTATCAAGATTGATCACGGAATAGCATTAACAGCAAGAGGCCTTCTAATGTGATACGTCGTCAAATACTTGTCAACGCGTCGACTTACACCAAGTGAGCGGTAGATGTTTGTGCAAATATTATTATCTTGTAATAAGAACATTGTGTTAGCACTCTCTAGTGATCAGCTAAGATTTGAACCGTTTACTATTCAACCGACCGGTAGGATTCAGTGATATAAATAAAATATCATTAGCCCATTTTTTCCCAAATTGTGCATGGTCGGTAAATGAAGTATAATTGGTACCGCCTGCTTAAAATATGCCCAATAAACGTAGATTTTGGGAAGCGTAGAAATTGGTTTGAGTTATGCAATTTATTTGCTTTTTGTCTCTAGATTGTGTTGTAGACATGCTCGCCATAACATTGTTGTTCGGATAATGGCTGAACAGTATATGCATAAAAATATGCGATAACATCTATATATTTTAGAATGTAAGCTCACCCTACAGATACGTAGACCCCATTGCAGCATGACTGAATCAATGACTGGGTCAAGCAAATGGGGTTTTTTTAATAGTATATCACAAATTTAGCAAAGAAGATTAAAAATGCTATCTATACATGGCGTCAACAGTTTTCAAGCTTACTCGGATCATTAATCCTGTCGGTCGTTGACCTATGCACTGTTGATACTGTCCAGTTTATTCAATCTTTTCAAACAGTTTAATGGTGAAAAACGTGTCAGCTGCGGCTAAAACGATATCAAGACCACAAGTATTGCTTCCATGATTAGTCTAGAAGGTCTGTGTGGTGTTCGTGTCAGACATAATACAATTATTTCTTAGTGAAGCTTTGCTGACCCATCTTTACTTTTAACCCTAGTAAGCTGCGCAGTGCTAAATACCAAATACTAAGGCATCATTGAACATAGCTAAAATGAGGTTAGGTAATCATCAAAAAGACTTGATTCTTAATATGCCGTGTTTTCACGGTCTGCGCTATAACACTAAATATGCATTGTGTTCAGTACCCGAGACTCTAGCACGATTTAATTGACTTGGATAATTTGCTAATGGGTAATTAAAATACACAACGGTTTGTTAATTTCGAGGCAAAACATTTATACTCCATTGGTGTCCTATCTTTTCCATATTTATTTTGCAAGAATCAGATAACGCCCTATTTCTGACTTACTTGTTCTACAAACAAAATAAAATGTACCACATTACTGGATTGACACCGTGATCATATGTATTCTAGGTAGTCTTAAGAAAATTACAGGACGCCGGAAAAATCCGGAATTAATGCAATGACCGCTAGTCCATGCGTTTGGTGTTCGTCTCTGTTTTACGGACCTGAGTTGGGGGGAGTGCAAGGCTTTAACAAGCGGATACCCTATATATTCCATGTCGCGGAGTTTACTTCTACTTGAGAGGGGCTTGTTGCTTGAACTTAGCTACATGAAAGCGCTCACTGGGTAATGAAGTTTTAGGATCTAAACAGGATTGACACCGATCAGGCATCAAGCTCTATCAGTACGATAAGACGTTGGCCCTTCCAGCTACCTACATTTGTGCAGTGTAATTCTTTACAATCAGTGTAATCTAATTCAAAATAAGCTCAAAATAAACAGGTTGGAAGTTTGACATAACCCATATCAACAAAGTTATTAAGCGAAGATGATGACTGCGGATAATTTTATACATATATTTTAGAGACAGCTCCATTACTAGGCCAAAAAAAACAACAATCCACTGGAGCAAAGGCTGATTGCGATACTATTGAGCAACTGTCAGAGATGGAACGGTCATTTAAAGTGACCTCCTAATCACGAGGATCCTGTTAGGTTTTTACTCATTGGAATTGAACACATTACTTGGTTCGACGCGTGTATCCTCTGAGCTTCGCAGAGCTGATCGTTAAGCTACGGGGCAAGTTACTATCCGCGGCAAAGATCCCGCAAATACAAATATTAATGTTCCCATACCTTCAAGTACTTTTTTCAATGTGGATGAAATGTGCCAACAGTCTCAAATCGAAAGACTCATTGAGTCTAAAAGTGATGTCAATGTCGTGGCGAACTTCATCTGATCGTTACCGTCAATTATTTCATAATGTTTGTTTTTGTGCCCAAATTGGAATCATTACAAACTGCATTCAATGGCGGTTCAAGTGGAAACAGCACTGACCAAATAATACATGCCTAGTCAGCAACTGCATGTGAGATTGATTCTTCAAAAGTACCGCTGATTTGTCCCGGTTTACTACAGGCTCCTAGCAAGAGCAGATATCAAACCAACTAAGCTTTCACATACGGTGGTTGAAAGGAGGGTTAACGAGGAAATTGCGCAAACAATGAGCCAAGAGCAAACACGAACAGCTGGACTATGCCTCTTATCAACCTTCTAAGTGCATGAGGCGGACATCTGAAGACATCTACATAGCAAATATCATGTTTATCACTGACCAATATGGTCTGCACTTGGCCACCGTAACATCACATTGAAAAAAATGCAAGGGCCCTTCTGTTAATTGTGTGTTGCCTCCACATCAACATAACAAGTTATTTAGTTTCGGCTCGTGTTTTGATTACAATAATACGTTCATGGCAATGTTTGAGTATAGGATTATGCAGCTTTGGAAATGTAAGATCGCGACTTAATCTTAGTTACGTAATATTTTGTGTTGGATGCAAACGGTTTGTCTTTCTCTTACCATATAACGCTACCACACCTAAAGTAAAATGGGATTATTATAATGCTTCAAAGTGGTAGCTACGTTTCAGTTCCGCAGTTTTATCGTTTGGATGTAACGTCCGATACTACTGACTAAGCATGCGACTTTAAAACCGTATACCCCAACACAGTCAGGTCTCTATTAACAATAAAAGGGGACAGTAGAAGGGCAGTGTATTACATGGGTCATTGCTTCGATGCAGAACATTTTGCATCACGGTGCTAGGTTTCGTATGTTAACTATGAAATGTCTGATGTCAATAGAGTTAACAATTGATTAGTTTTTTACTTTTTGAAATTAAAATTAATGTTTACCTACGCCGTGTCCGTCAATATAAACATTTAATGCCAGTATGCTCCCAAATATCGTCGGGGAAGATATGTTCTTTACATGTGAAGACTGCTAGCGATGACCTGCTGCAGTTGTAGGGGTTTTGAACGAAGGGCGTATATACATTAATCTAATTGCATGGCATTAAGGTAAACTTATCACCTTTGAGCTTATTGCATTATTACTAATTGCATAAATCAGAAAATGCGGTTGGATTATCGTTGGACAATACACCTAAAAAACATGGTAACATCATTGAAAGATTCGATTTTAAAAGTTTAATTCTGGCCTGAAGCTGTTTTATTACAGATGGCGAATAATAATACTATCTTCTCCATTTTTAGGTGAATATTTCTGTAACAAACCTAAAATGGATAGCATGAAACAGGTCAAGCAATGAAATGTCTAAATAACTGTTTGTTGGTGTATTAGAATGCGCTCAAGTATGCCTATGAAATATATGCACATCAACATCTAGAACAATGCTTGGAAGCATATACACCCGCGTATGGGCCAGAAAACTAATTTTCTGTTGTTGCTGATCAGTTTAAATTAAATTTACTTTCTAATATCGTGGTAGCACTCGGAAGTTCAGTGAACATCAGCCCTTCGCCCGGGGCAAAGAAATCGCGAGCTCTGATTGGACAATATTAATAGAAGCTTTAATAAGATTACTTATCCCAATCAAACTTACAATGGTGACTCGTGATTCGTCCGCATAAATCGATTGAACTGGCATCTATTCGTCATTAGCATAGTATTTCAAGTTTACAATGAGAGGGTGCAAATTATCTGTCGTAATATAATGACGTAATACGATGTGTATGGCGAAGAAGGGAAATCACTGTTTCCGAGTGGGCTTGCAAATAGAAAAGGTTTACCACACTCAGGCCCACAAAAAACAGTAGATCTGCCATTGTAAATCTGAATCCGTTATCATATGGTATAGTAACAGTAAAACATGCCACTGATGACAACGAAAAGTACTCTTACTTTCTCGAACACATCATGGCTTATTTGCGGACGGCTTTGTTCCGTCTCATATTGAAAAACCTTTGTATGTTATATTTATGTTACATCCAGCAAGTTACCCTTTTTCTATCCTGCAAACAGAAACGTCACGGTTTTATGTGCATTGCGCTGGCTTTAAAACGGCATTAAATGCTACTGATTGACTCACTATGTCTTGATTGCAGTTGACATTATGGACACGCGTGGTATATTTTGGTGTATAACCGACCTCTTTTTTGCATACTGCTATCAGGTTTGTTGCACTTCATTGCCATTCCTGTTGCTTTGTGTCTACAAGAAGTCAAAATAGCATCCAAACATAAGCCGTAGAATAAGTTCAATGAACAACATATATATTACGTCAAGAAAAATGCAAACTTTGCATGAAACATGCTATGGTCAGATTTGAAGAAAAAGGAAACATTTATTAAAAGTATCGTGCTAGGTATCCATACATGCTATGATAAGGAAATATGCTTTATCTACTCCAACGAATACAATCAAGTATGATTTATAACATGTATTTTATAGTAGTTTACACATCCATGTTTACAAAATACGCGGTCCTGTAAAAAGTAGTCAGTACATTTTGTGGTTTAATCACTTGCTGCGGAGCATATGGATTATTTAATTGCTGTTTTTTACTTTTTCTCTCTCTCTAATGGAAGCAGTGGAACGTGAGAGAGCGCCCACCCGGATGTGATATCAGCCTTACTCAGGGGTTATACCCTGGCTGCTATTCCGGCGAAGGCGGCAATTTTATAGGTTTTGCCTTCCCTGATTTACTAAGCATGTAATTTTTTCGAGTCACAAATTAGCATATATATTATGTTGGGCAATTACGATTGGTACAGATTGTGTGAATGCTGCGTTCTAGAGATGACGCATTGTTGCCTCATCAAAGGCAGATTTTAGAACACGTTTAGAACATCGATCATGTATTAAAGTCACCTATGTTATGCAATCGATGTTACAAGCGCCCCAATATCACTCTCAACTCATTGCATATGAGGTATGTTACATAGTCATTGCAAATGTTTTGTTTGCTATGTATACATACTAAAATACCCCTCTCGTGGATAATCAGATGATGAGAGCGTGTTTTTTTCAATTTATGTATGCGAACATTATATTCCGTATATCACGATTTCACTCTGAAAGCACCCCGTGCAGAAAGGATGTAGCATAATAGAGGGTACTCAAGGCTGACTGAGAGGATCGTGCGTTTTAATTGTTTCTCGGCGAATCGAGCCCGAGATCATTTAGTGTTGATGTGCATGGCATGAGATTTCCAAGAAAGGTTTTTGTCAATAAATATTGCCAGAGCATGCTCATATATATTTGATAAGTTTGTCTTAACACAATTTGCTTAGTTTTGGGGCAGTAAGAAATAATGTATTGGCACAAATCAAGTCAAAAGTTTTTTTTCCAAGAGAAGTATCTTAGTAGTGTAGCATCGGTTGCAAACGAGGGAAGCTTTTCAGCACGACACAGATAAGTCATTGGCTTATTATAAACAAAGCAGCGGGCCGAGAATTGAATTCTGATGAACTCATATTATTAGCTGATTATGTATTTGTAGTCAGCTACTACTTTAAACAATGTCGATGCTAGTCCCTATCCCACATTACACGTTTTTGTCCAAGATTGTTCAAATTGTACAGAATACAATTACGGCAGGCGATGAAACGTCCAGGCATTTTCTAGGTTATTTCTCATCGGATGCATAAATGGAAGCTGAATATATGTTGAAATGTTTTCAACATAGATATGTTATAGGCCCCGTCGGAAGAAGGGAGTGGAATGCAAAAAATGATCATGACAAGTTAAGGCGATAACAACAAAACGAAGAATATCGACATTCTTTCCTAGTAGAAACGATATGACACAAAGGAGCCGTCCAAAACCAGTACAAATAATTTGATAACAGTTTCACAACGTGTAGCTTTATTACATAAAGCATGCTACAGTACGATAACTGAATATTTTACCGTATGAATCGAAAATATCCGAAAACAGGATTCTCAATATGATTATATGTTCATATGCATAAACCATGTTTTATTTGAATAAGGGACAATCTGACATGATGATATTATGATAACACACAGTGACCATAATAACATAAAGGTCTTATTCCACAATAAGGTCACCATGCATTCATAATTGAACTACTATGATGAACATCAGTTTCTATGTAGAATATGCCATTCTCTTGTTTTTGCACTCATGAGATCGCAGAAACAACTCATCAAACGTCACAAGCGGGCAATTACGCGTTCATGGTCCCAGTCGAGGGTAAGCAAAATCGGATCTCCGATATCATCCAAGCTGCCATTAGACAAAAATGTCGATTAAGTAAAAGGCGTATTTATTTTACATCGTCAGAAATTATGGAACTTCCAATGCGTGCCGCCATCACCGAAACGTGCTTTAATCTGCGCATATCGTGACATATATTACAACCCATTTGATAAAGGGGCAAAAACAATTTGTCATGTTCTCAGCAAACACCGCTTTTAATAGGCAGCCCCGCTATTGGAAATGACGCATTCTCAACCACTTCACTATACTTTTTATGTCGCGCATCAGGAGGTTATGATCACAGCATTACCGCACTCTTGATAATATTAAGTATAACTGAGCGGCATTGTTCTTGCAAGCAGACCATTTATCTTTACCTTGGTGTTAGATATTGACCCCGGTAGAGAGTTTGGCGTGACATATTGAGAGACTTTATGAGACTTGGGTAATTCTGAAGCCTAGCAACAACTGATTGTAGGAAGCAACATGGCCTATGTTACAGAATAATGGTACCTTTCAGTCGTTCATTCAGAGGCGTTTAATAACATGTGTCATCTATTTCACTTTGTAGGAGAGACATGTGAACAAATTTATTAATCATACCATACCGCACCTGTTTGGTTGCTGCGGATAAAACAGCGAAATTAACCCCTCGTATTTCAGCAGCGCATAGTTGAAACTAATTTTAACCGATCTATTGTTCTGCATATCATCAAACAATCGAGGCCGTTATTACCTATATTGCTGTCATAACAACCTGACACCTTAGTTTGGGCACGTTGTTTTCATGCGACAGCCACAGTCTTCTGCGACATGTCGCAGCCATTATGTACTCTATATGGACAACAATCTTCTGTTTTATATTACCAAATAAGCCCTAACATACCAGATATTAACTCACGTATCTAACAGGTGTGTCAAAAATCACTTTTACTCTGTTATAAAAAGTCCAGCAATGCCAGTCTTATCACTTTGACTATGTTATGAAAATTCAACAAATGCTAGCCATAGCCCACACGCTTCATCAGAACAATTAAGAAATGCTATCCGTCTTCCACTTGTGTGCTCGACCAACGTAAAGGAAGAAATGGGCATTGACGTATCTGACAATAGTCGATGTGCACAACGGTAAAACAATTTTCATCATGATATCTCGGCCAAACAGCTACATATGCAAGTCCGGCTCGATTGGGTGAATTTTTCTGAAATTGCGTTAAAGTAGCCGACAGAACCAGTTAGCTGCTGAGTATTTTGTTATGATTGATCAGAATATCCAATTTGACAACAGGGTATTCGAGGGATAAAAACATGCATTAGGTTAGATGTACATATGTCACTATCCAAAAAGGCCATAGTGTGTCCAGTAATCTATTTTGTAACATGACACAGCATGAATAAACTATCATTGAATGTACATCAATCTTAGTTTGTTATATTTAAACCTGGCCATCCCCAGTGAAACGTTGTATGTAAGCAACCAGATATTTACGAATGAAAAACACCCTACAACTTTCCTTGGAACACGTTTTGATAGAAAATTAACTTGGTCACAACATATCCACCATGTAAAATGGAACATTGCTAAATATGTAGGAATCTTATGTAAAGCAAAAAAAGTTGTCAGCTGTTAAAACAATGTATTATTCATTCATCTATCCGTACATTACTTATTGTATTTAACTCTGGGGAAATGCTGCCGAGAAACATACTGACTCAGTTTTAAAGTTGCAAAGATTATGCTGCAGAATAATTATAGGGCCTCCAAAACGAACCAGTTCTAGTTAAATTTTTAAGATGCTAAATATTATGTCACTATCGAATGTGGATGAATATTGTGTACTCTTATTTGTGTTCAAGGACAATTCAGGTATTTGCCATAAACATTGTATAAAATGTTTAAAAGAAAGCCTGACACTAACAATGTCATAATTAGACAACGATTTTTACTATGTGTACCCAAATGTAAATCGCTAATAGCTATTATTAGTACTATGCATAAAGGTATTGTATTGTGGAATGGTATCTGCAGTACAATTAAACCATGTATGTCAAATTCAAAATAATTGTAAGAAAACACATTGTGGTAAAATTGCAACAGTATATCTATCTATAAGTCAATGAGACTCAAGAATCTATATTTTTTGCTGCTAGATTAACCACACTACATGATGTCTGGCACACGCAATATCATTGCATGTAAATATATACACACACACACATACACACACACAAGCACACACACACACACACATATATAGAGATATATATATATATATATATATATATATATATATATATATATATATAGATATATATATATATATATATATAGATATAATATATATACATGTATATACATATATATATATATACATATATATATATAATGATATATATGTATCATATATATATATATATACATATATAGGATGATATATATATATGGATATATATATATGTACAGATATATATATATAGATATATATATATATATATATATATATATATATATATATATATATATATATATATATATAGAGATATATATATATATATATATATATATATATATATATATATATATATATATATATATATATATATATATATATATATATCTGAGCCCGATGGTAACGTTTATGCAACGATATAATTCGCATATGTTGAATCCATCATGTTTTGGCGCCTTGTTTTCACAAGTGTGCACGACACACATACTCGTCTATCACGCCTGATGTCGCCACTCCATATGTCGAGAGATGGACAATGCCTTGTACTGCCTTTCCGCTATTTTCTCGCAAGTAGTCCAATGTGCAGATCTAGATAAAGACTACCGAAAATCACCGTCAAGTTTAATTAGATTCAACAAGTTACTTGACCTTCAGCTCAAACGTGTTTCCTATTTTGAATGTATATTTTGTATCATGACGGAATTAATCGATCGAATATCATTTGCTGCGCACTACTGGCAATGGGTCCATGAATTACTTAGGATATTCATACTTGTAGGTTACCAATTGTTTATTTGCCGCATTTATTTGGCGCGTAATTTGAGATGCAACAGCCATTGCAGATCACGACAGCGCGGAAATAATAACTCAACAAATATTTACCAGATAGCATGACCGAAAATATCATACAGACTTGTATCCTTAGTCAAAGTTTATGCAAGTATCATGTACGTCGCATCTCATATTTTGTATCTTTTTTCTACGTTCAAACCACAAAATATTCTTCCACAAACACTGAATGGTTTCTATTACAAGCTAATCAAACTACGTATGTCTAGTTATATTAACAGGTATCAATACTATTATATAGACCAAGATCAAAGAAAATCAACTGTTAACATGTCTTTTGCTAATTAATCTTAAAAGATATTTTCATGAAAACTCTTTGTCATCAGCGGATCTGCTGTTGTGAGATAATCAAATCCTTGGTGCCTGGTAAGCCACAACCGACTACACACAATAGTCATTACATTATTTGCTGTACTACGTCCTAGATAATAACTGCGTGACAAGTCTGGGGTGCGGGTTAGGGTTCACATACATTTAATTGCTTCTACCTTCCGACAATTAAGGGCGATTGCACTCTTCATAACTTCCATTTCTACGATAAATATATGAAACTCACAACTTACATTTATGTGTGTTATCATAACAAGCATGTTTATTGCTGCCACAACGTCACCACTGGTAGCTACCTGATCTGATGAGAGGGTTAGTATTTTATTACATCAACATGATTGCCGAAAAGTCCCAGCTTTAATTATTTAATTGTCAATTACTGGTATCAATTGGAGAAATTTCGACGGGTAGCAGGTGCGTAAACAGGATATGATCTACCCCAGCCGAACTCAAACACGTGAGAACCAATTCAGATTGCTGTAAATGCCACCTTAAATGGTTTTCTTATTCCATAGGATATGGCTTACAACAAAGGAGTGGAAAGCAACTATTGTGGTCGCATACACGCACACGCTCCCACTCTGCATCTGCCATAGATCCAACACAATCAACACATTCATCCCCATATCCCTCCATCAATACATCTATATATCCCTCCATCCGTCCGTCCGGCCGCCCGTCCGTCCGTGCTTTCATTCGTCCACACAATCTATCTTCACATGTCGCCCAAATGCAAAAATGCCGGAAACAACACGAGGATTTAGCATTGAGCTAGGAGCAATGTTACTGTTTATGTTTGAATGCGACGGACGAGGATATCCATGCCACCTGCTGCTCAACTCAAACGAAAATCCGTTTTGCCTTGCTAGAAATAAGGTACTTGGCTAGTGACTGGAATACCAAATGCTAAGTAGGAAATGAACAACAAAGGTTGATTATGGGCTGTTGGTCACATCTATCTTTCTGTTGGTATTTTGACTGCTATTGAGCAGCTGAGCCACCGCACAATAATAACCATGCACCAAATGCGTCACATTTCTGACGAATCCTTAACGATATGGCCTGGGCAAATTGTATGAATCGGATTTGTACCAAATGTATATGGAATGATTAGATTTACAGAACGGACGCATGCAGTTGTTTTTGAAATTCTCGAAAAAAGCTTCCATGGCAGCCTTTATCAACAAGTTTTTTTGGATGCATACACCATTCAAATTTATGAGGTTTGAATTTTATGCAGCTGTGTATATTCATTATTTGTCAATAGACCAAATACTGATAAAGTACGTGGTGTTTATCATAGAGTGCGCTTAAGGATGGGAATCATTATTGCTTAATGGTACAAGTGTTGTTTGAGTGCCAATCGTATGCTCAAAACAAATGCAGGGTTGCTAACTTTCGACGTTATTACCATCAATCCTCTTGTCATAGTGACTTAGGTAAGGTTATGGCAATGTTCCGAATAAACTACTAAGGAGTCGGTATATATATTTAGCTATTGAGTGTTGATTATTATGACTTGTGGATGGTAAAGTCAATGATTTGCTGGAAAGGGTCGCTCCACAAAACTGGTGTAGGTGACAGTTCACAAGGAATAGACGGCAGAATTTTTATGTATTAAGGATTTGGTGATATAATGGACTGAGAATAATTATAACGTTCATTACGAGTTTTTAACTGATTTGATATATATATATATATATATATATATATATATATATATATATATATATATATATGTATATATATATATACATACATATACATATATGTATATATATATATATATATATGCATAAATATATAATATATATGTGTACATATATATATATATATGCATATATATATATATATATACATATATACATATATATTTATACATATAAATATATATATATACATATATATATATATATATGTATATAGTGTGTGTGTATGTGTGTGTGTGTGTGTGTGTGTGTGTGTGTGTGTGTGTGTGTGTGTGTGTGTGTGTGTGTGTGTGTGTGTGTGTGTGTGTGTGTGTGTGTGTGTGTGTGTGTGTGTGTGTGTGTGTGTGTGTGTGTGTGTGTGTGTCTGTTACGCCATAATTCAATTATTATCCGTTCTTCACAGACATCGGTTAGCAGTTGGCAATGAACAGTATATGGTATGTGGTTTGGACGATATTTGCCAATATACGCACACAATATATCTGTCAACAACAGGCGGAAACAAAGCGTCAAAAATCATTGACACATATTTATTGATTAGATAATACTAACTTTATTCATGCGCAAGGCTAATCATAACTTCATCGAGCTATAATAAACTGTAATTTAACAATGTAAAATACGACTGAACTTTGCTTTTTAGCATGAAAAGCATTGGTACATATTTGATAATATCTGGGAGAGTTTACTAAACACTATATGCAAACTTCTACAGATGTCCAAAAAACATCGGCATAGGGCCTTTCTGCGATTCACGGAATATGATTGATGTATCATATCAATGTTCCAATATAGTTTCATTCGTTTGCGATACCAACAATCCCCAAAAGCTGATGACAGGAATGTGTCCTGCAATCGAAGTAACTGCCATGTGAGCATTTGACGACAAAAAATGATGCCTGAAACATTCAAGAAACAATTGTACAAGGTGATTTTTTGAGTCCTAACTTAAATCGCTTCACCTTTCCCCCTCACCAATCCACACCGACAGTGAGTCGCACCATGATATGACTTCGCATTAACACATATAGCGGCAGTAATAAAAATCATTGTTTCTAACCGCTTGCAATAAGATGCATTTTCACGGACTGGTAAAACATACCAATTTTGTTTTATATCTTTGTATCTGGCTCCCCGAGCTTGACCTAGATCATGCTCCAAACGAGTTCGACATCAGGTACAAAAAAAAAAAAAATATCAGAAGTGATGCACTTATCATAGCTCTGTCAACGGTTTGGAGTGCGCTGCTCAGGTGAAGGAAAGCAACTACTCGCGCGATATCAGACTTTTTATTCTACTTAACACGCTGCCCTGCTGCTGCCTACGCATCGTGTGATTTGCCAAATCGTACCGCGGGAGGGGTCGATTCAATGATGAAAACCATCTAGCATCACTATAGAACGTGCGTAAACTGCTCGCCTGCGGGTCCCATGGACTCGAATGAATAAATCACTGGGTTTTCATCAGCACTTACGCAGTTCCCTCACCCGGGTTCCCGAGTGCCGTGCACTGGATTGCATCACACCATTTACTTGTACTACGAACTATTCACTTCCATTCTATCAGATGTTGAAACATTTTAGCACATCCAGTCGTACGTGCTAACAATTCGGGTGTCAGTATTTGCTAGACGTTCTACCTTCGTTGTATTTGGCACTATTTTGGTAAAAAGTAAAAAAGAAATTGGATACTACACTGTTATGCATAACATTATATTATATTATTATTCAACAGCAGTAACCAAAAATGAGAAAATCGACATTAAAGTAATGTGAATATTTTACTGGGTTATTTGTAGCCTCCTTGATGAAATTATATACGAAGAGGTACAAATTTAAAGTGATTACTTGTGATACAGATTGTCAAAATCTCAAATTATCGCGCTCTGGACTCCACCGTCACTCACTCGCTTCCCGATATCATGGTTCCGACCACTGAGTGACTCGAGCGCCTACGCGCCAATCCGCCGCGCAAAGACTTCATAGTGTTTCAGATACCACAAACAATTTCTCTGCATCCAACTTCAACGCTCACACGACACTGCTTTCACTTGTTTTCACACATCGAGCGACATCTGTCATATATACAGGAGTAATAATCCCGCGACAAATTTACTGTACTCTTTCCCCTTTTCCTTTATATAATAGGTGGCCGCACATTAATATTGAATCAATGCGTGAACATATCCGGGGAATGCGTGACAAAAACAAATGTAATTTAATCCGATTCAACTGCATATCCTAGGTACTATGATACACCGATTCGCGCTGGTGTATAAAAATTGGGGGGAATCTCCTTTATATGGATCCGAGTGATAATCGTAAATTTATTCGAGTTTCGAAAAGTAAACCGGTATTGAAGCGGCAAAATCGCGATTTAACACGCCAAAATCTGATCGATTATCACATGGATCTGTATATCACTTCCGTTCTTCTACGTTTGGGTGTAATCTATTCAACAATTGTATGAAGCATAAATTGGTACGACTCTCTTTTCATAAATAGCGACACGACTTATATGGCCACGAAAAAACTTTCCGCCAGGAAAAAAACAATCTTTATTTATGATATATTAAACAAACAAAATTCATCATTGCACCAACAAAATTCATCATTTACATGATACTACCAAACGGCCCAACAACTGCCTTGTCTAAATGAGATCGGCGCGGCGTTTGACGCCCTACCGTGCGTGCAGCCTGGCCAAAAATATATGGCCTTCGAACATGGATGCTAAGCAAGAATGCCCCTCTGTAATACTCACAAGACAGGTATATTCAAATGTAGCCGCTCGTAAGAAGAGGGTGTTAGCGCCCCACACCTTTAGCTTTACAAAGCTCATATCTACCGATCCGCATACAAAGATGTTTGGATTTCAAGTCTTTTGATCGATTTATGGATAAAACGTAATTGCTATTGAAAACTGCTAGTGAGTTCGAGTTTTCAATGTTGCTTACATTATATCCATAATCCAAATAAAATCTCAAAAAAAGTAATTACCCTTCCCGCGGATAGATAATAATGAGTTTGTAGTAAAGTTTGGCGCTGGGTTTATCCGCCGATAACTTTTAAATAAATACAATTAAATAGCCCTCGTCTTTGAGTTGTTCAGCGAGACGTCTGAATCAGAATCCAAGTTTGGGGCCTGACATTTCTTGCAACCTTCAGTTGAAAGAGTGGGATTTACTGTGTAAAATGGGAGAATAGTGCTCTATCGTATTTGAAGATAAACTATACCCAGCCATAGCACCGTACATCTATTTACTGAGAAAGGAATCCGGTGCAATAATAGGAAAGCTAAACTTAGCCCGGCATGTCAAAATCTTAGCGTTAGGAATTCAGGGCATGGTTTGACATATATTTGCATAAGCGTGTGACAATCATCTGATGATTATAGTGAGAGAATTACAAAAATATCGTCTGGAACTTGACCACATTTGCTCCTAGATAAATCCTCGGTGTACATTTCATTTGTAAACCATGACTTAACAAATCACAGCTATAGTCTGGGTGAAATTGATCAGTTTGTCTGACTAACCTGATGCGCTTGATCGAATAGATGGCGAACATGAACCCGTGTGGACATGAAAATCGTAGGCGAGCTACTAATGGTCGAGTGCGTATGCGTGTGCGACCAACCAATCACAGCGCACTTCTATCTACTTTTGTATATAACAGTTCTGGATGGTGATAAAAGGTGGCGCACGCGGCCGGTGTACTGGTTGGCTAGACCCAACATTTCAGGTTTAAGGCGTAGCCATATTTCATCATAAGCATTGCAGAAAGAACGAACGAGATTATAATTATTATTGGGTCAGGAGATTATTGGGTCCAAGACCCAATATTAGGGGTTTTGGGTCTTGACCCAGGTCTTAAAAACCCAGTGAAGATTTCGATATATAAAAAACCCGATGAAGACCCAATATGGATAAGCTTATAAATCTATATATATGTATGTATATTTATATATACTCGTTTACTATTTGTTCTACAAAAGCGTTGAGCGGAAAAGAATTGCCATGGTTATTCAATTTATGGATATTCATGGTTTTATGCGTGCTTCGTTTGACTTTCGGAGCTTAATGGTGAAGCTTCAGCTGTAATGAAACATGGATCGATTTGTATCTTTGTTTTGACGGCGCTCGTTGAGTTTTTACGTTGTCAGTGAATACTGGATATGGTATGTGAGTCGAAATTTGAGGACACTTTGCGCTCTTAGAATGAAGTAGGTCCTTAGTTGAGCCTTTGCTGCTTCACTTGAAGTCACTTTTACGATTAATGGCATAAATCTTCGTACTTCAGATGCCTTTCATGCACTTTCATGTAACTTGCGATGAATAAAATATACTATATTCTTGCGCACCTACCGATTACATAGCAATAATTGGTCTCTTGGTTGAAATAATGTATGTATTCTGGGTATCGAAGATCCCTTTGTATCGACTCAATCGATGTTATCGCTTCTTAATACAGTGTAATTATTTCTTGAACAATAACAAGGTATCGAAACTCTGGGAAATGCATTTGCTGCTCCAAAAAAGGTTCTGGTCAGCGATAGCAGCGCAATTTAAGTGTTGATAACATTTTAATTCGGTTTCTACTCTGCTGTATTCTTGTAATGACGGATGCATGTCGTACAAAGCGGTACAGCATAAACTACGATTACTGTTGAGTTCCGCTGTACACATGGCGCGCATTCATATTGTAAAATTATTGTGCCGTTATTTGACCTCATACTAGTATGTATATGGTAATAACATGACTACAAACATATACAAAAACAAATGACGTATTATGAGACGACGGAGGACAATGCCTCAGTAAACACAAGAACATATATGGTTTCAACGGCGTTAAGTCGTCGTACAATCGTTTTACAGTACCGTGAGCGGAATGAAATATAGCACAGCCTGAATCGTTTTTAGCCACGGACCATTAGACAAGCATGCATCGCTAAAGCTCCTAGAACCGCTAGTTGAGGTATGACCAAAAGAGCGCTTTGAGCTTGAGAAGCTATCTCAAGCAACTTACGACTCGACATACTGGCGCTTTCATGTTTTACCTGTCATATCAAGAGGATTTGAACAAGGCAAATGCCCCATCTACATTTCGTCAGGCCAGTTTCTCAACTTGCACCCACCTGGGCTGGTTTCCAACTGTCGTATTCAGCGGGTCGCGATATAAAAAGCGAGCACGATTTAATATCCACTGGTTTAGTTATGGCCTTAATTCGTTGTCTGGTTTTTCTATTCAGCTGTTGTTCTGCGTTTAAGTGGTAGTGGCTTAGGTGCATTACCTTTGGCATAGTGCGTATCATAAAGGTTAACAGTTATAGAAGTGAATGGTATGGCACCGAGTGCAAATCGCTTCAAACCAAGATAAGGTTTGCACAATCATATTACCCCTACCTCTTGGAGGAAGATTAATCAGATAAGATACATAGCTTCATGTCAAAAGGTGCTATGTTAGTTGTTGGTTTGGCTTCGGTATTATTGTATTGGCTCATTCCACATCACTGAGGTGTTCGGTAGTTAAGTCATTAAAAAACATTATCTTTTGAGTCTTAACATCATACGTTAATTTGCAAGTGCTCTGCACATAGCCTTCATATTTTTAAGTTTCAGGTACTCTCAACCACTCTTGCTGTAGGTGTCTTATGGGCAGTAACACAGTCACCGGCAGCCAACCTTCTTATAACACAGGCATAAAAATATGCTATGTTACAATTGCAACAGCCTCCGTATGTTACTTTCAACAATAACTTACAACGATTATATTCGATGTTACCTTGACTGCGTAACTCAATAACTACCGTTTCATATATCACAAAAACTGCAACAAGCTAGGAAATAATGTATGTTGATATCTGATTTCCTGAGAACAGTCAATTGCTTTGCGTATTTTATCATTTGGCGATTGCCCTATTGTGAAATGATACCCTGCAGTGACGTACTGTCGGCGTATAGTATGGGTTGGCATGCGATGCCGATTCATTGAGTGAATGAGTGAGCAGGCCAGTGATAGGGTAAAAGAATAGGTTGCTTTTGGTATGCTAATTGAAGACATCAGAGTACCGGCAACATAGTGTAGGAATATAAGATTTGGCTTGTGCAGAAACACTGTCATATTATTGGGTCTGCTGTGTCATTGGTAGCATTTTGCTATTCCAGTTCTGTCTGCATAGATTTTAAGGCCCGTGACATTCCGTTTATCTGCTGCTTGTGATAGCCATAGTGTAAAATTTAAGCGGGCTCGTTTTTAAGTTTTTAGTATTGTACGTAAATTGCTTTGCGTGTGGCGTGTTCGTCACATATCAACGGAATTACCGCGATTAACGCTTTGCTACGCGTGAACGGAATGTTTTGTCCCTAAATACCCACAGGGTTTTACACCAACAAATTGCAAACTACCAGATAGGTTAATGAAACGCCCACGACAGCCAGTGTTTTTGGTATTGCAAACACTTATTTCCATCCGTGCCTTCCCTGTTACAATTTGTGTGTAGGCTACATACTCTTTTATAACGCTGAGGATTTCGGACGGCGATGTTGCGGCTACATTTTCCGATGACGGATCTTACAATCTCCTCAAATGGGGCAGAAGAAAAATGACACAAGACTTGAAGATGTGCTGATGGACATGAGTTTTCACCTGAGTCTATTGCAATTTTATTGGATTGATTATAAAGTCGATCTTCGAATGGGTCCATGAAATTCTTATTTTACCTTAAGATTGCAAAAAAAGATTACTCAAGCGTATATCATTGTCACATTTGGCTATCAGCCGAGATTGATTTCACAATCGCCTCAGATATTATGCAATTATTTTACTGACCTTTGTGACAAAGCGCGAGGAAAGAATTCTCTCTCGGGCTGTTTCTATTCATTTGAAATAAGTCTTCTGTCAATAACTTAAGAGTTACATGATGCATCGTGTCAACGACTGGTAGACATATTCGGGGTGTTGTCTATATAAACACAATATGGTGGTCTCAGTTGATCATTCACGTATGCTGTATTACATAAATCATATAGCATATGATGACTATATGCAAGAATATTTATCTTCCCACGACCCCTCCTTCCCGGTAAATCCTTAACAAACGACAAATAAAGAAGTCATTCGGGAACCTTTGATAACCTCTGGCTTCATAAAATCATCTCGCACAGTACAAATAAGCTAAACAAATTGATGAGAATCGAACCCGACATTCATAACACAAACAAACATGAACAGTACAATAATACATATAATTAAATACAGCGACAGCAAAAGGAAGACTACTGTGTTCAGTTGATTAAAGAGCATAAATCAAATGTAAAACAAACGTGGGCTATACTAAATGATGGCTGATGATTTCAACAATGAGGTGAACGTGATATGGTAGAAACAGTTATTGGCTGTTTGGTTGAACCATAAATATGGGGTATATTTGCAGCACTAGCTACATACCAATGACTTAGATGCTTTTTCCAACTTTGCAGTGATGTAAACTCATTATTTTAATTCTAAATTCATGCACAATGATAGACCAATCATATGTGACAGCTAGAACCACCTGTGTACAAATCATATACAGAAGGGATAATAGCGCAACAAGCTTTGCGCGGCCTTGTCACGAGCCGAACAGCCGGGATAAAGTTATCACGACAAACAATTTATTATTACCATAGCTTGAATCATACATACAAGCGAACATATATATATCATGTATATATGTATATATATGTTTATATATATATATATATAATATATATAATATACATTGCAAAGTTTTGATTTGCTATTTATATATACCATGTATGCACCTATTCGTGGGATATCATTTGATGTATATATTTATTTTCTCTATATATATATATATATATATATATATATATATTCATATATATGTTTTTTTTATATGAAATCGGCTCTCTAATCACCCAGTGCAGATATATATAAGCTATATAGACAGTGCTCATAGGCTGATAATAGAAATCTCTATATATATAATATATATATATAACATATATCGAGCATGCTATATATATATATATATATATGTGTGTGTGTATATATAAATATGTGTGTTGATTATATTCATATACAAACATACGTATATATATATGTTAAATTTCCAGAGAGATATCGATCTTCTATTATTCACCTACGTTATGCAATCGCAGTTACAAGCGCCCCAATATCACGCAGATTTCATTGTGTATCAGGTACCTAACAAAGCCATTGCAAAGTTTTGATTTGCTATGTATCTATACCATTATGCACCTTTCGTGGATTATCATTTGATGCATATATTTATTCGTGCCGACATTATACCCCATATATGACCATTCGGCTCTGAAATCACCTAGTGCAGAAAGGCAGCAAGCTTATAGAGAGTACTCAAGGCTGATTGAGGAAATCTTGCGTTTCAATTATTTAACAGTGAATCGAGCATGCTTATTTATATTTGAGGCTTGATAAGTTTTGTCTAGTTTAGTTTTTGGCAACCACTCCATGATGATGTCAGTAGTGTACGATCGGTCGTCGCCAGCGAGAAAGCTTCTAAGCATGACCCAGATAAGTCATTGGTATAATAATAAACAAAGCAGCGGACCGAGTATTAAACCTTGGTAGCCCTGCTCTTTATTAGATGCATTACGAATTTGTAGTCAGCTACTTCGTTGCATTGCATTCGATCGGTCAAATAGCTTTCGAAGAATGCCAGTGCTATTCTCTTGTCCAAATTTTAACGTTTTTGTCCAAGAGTTTTCCGTGGTCTATCATATCAAAGGCTTTGGAAAGATAAAAAAATATGGTGAGCGCTTACTCTTTTGACGTTCTATTGGGTGACATATTGTATTTGTTAAGCTATTGTTTAATTGGGTTTTCTGTACAATTGTATTTAATACAGCCATATAGATGTTGATCTACTATGATGTGGGTATTCAATAAATTAATAATTCTGTGATACACCAATTTGTCAAGAAGTTAAGAGAACGACGGTAATGAACTGATAGGGCGGTAGTAATTCATATGACACGGGTCTGATTATTTGTGGATTGGGATTTCTTTTGATCGGGAGCTACACCTGTCGTCATTGAATGGTTTAAGACATAGGTCAATCGAAGCACTATGTTTGGCATCGATTCTTTCAAAGTCTTTGCAGGTACGTCCGCACGCACTGAACGTTGTTCATGATTTCAGTTGACAGGTAGATGCTGGGCAAAATGAATATTTCGGCATCATTCAAGCTGTCATTAAGCTCAAAATGTCGGTTAAGTGCGTATTTATTTATTTTTTACATCGTCAGCAATAACGTAACATACAATGCGTGCCGCCATCACAGAAACGTGCATTAATCTGCGTATATCGTGACATATATTTCAATCCATTTGATAAAGGGGCAAACAAATATAGTAACGTTCTCCTCAAACACCGCCTTTAATCGGCCGCCCCTCTATTGGAACTGATGTATTCACAACAACGTACTATGTAATTTTTATTTAACGCATCAGGAGGATATGATCACAGCATTACCGGACCTTTGATATTACTAACAAAAGCTGAGCAACATTGTAATTGCAAGCAGACCATTTATCATTACTGTCGTATTGAATATTGACCCCGGTAGAGAGTTTGGCGTGACAGATTAAGAGACTTAATGAGCTTTGAGTAATTCTGAAGCCTGCAACAAATGATTGTAGGAAGCAACATGGCCCATTTCATAAAATAATGGTGCCCCTTAGTCTTTCGTCTTCACAAATGATCAGAGGTGTTTGATTATAGGTATCATCTGTTTCTCTTTGTAGGAAAGAATATATTAATCATACCATACCGTACCTGGTTTGGTTGCTGCGCATAAAAGCAGCCAAATAAACCCCGCTTATTTCAGCAGCGCATAGTTGAAACCAATGTTAATCGATCTATTGTTAAGCCAACTAAACAATCGACGCCGTGATTACCCATATCGCTGTTCTGAGAACCTGCCAACAAAGTATGGACAAGTTATTGTCATGCGACAGACACAGTCATCTAAGACCTGTCGTAGTCATTATGTAGCCTGTATGGACATCAATATTCTACTGTATATTAGCAAATAATCCCCACAGATATCTAGCAGTGTGCCAAATTACTTTGATTTGTTAAAAAAATTCATCCATTGTCCAACAAGTTACATAAGAACAATTTAGAAATGCCATCTTTCTTCCAGTGTCAATCACACAGGTCACACAGGTTATGTAAAGGAAGGCATGGGGAGCTGTTACATGTCTGACAATAGTCGAGGCGCGCACACTGTAATAATTGTTGTTTTTGTAGCTTGATATCTTGGAAAAACAGCTACACATGGGAAACGTACGTCAATCCATTATATATAGGTATACATGTATATGTATATATATATATATATATATATATATATATATATATATATATATATATATATATATATATATATATATATATATATATATATATATATATATATATATATATATATATATATATATATATATATATATATATATACACACACATATATATATATATATATATATATATATATATATATTTATATAAAGATATATATATATATATATATATATATATATATATATATAAATAAGTATTTATATGTGTATGTCTATATATATAAATATATGTATAGATGTTCTAAATTTCGCTATATGATAAATAATTTACTCTGCAAGCACAGGTTTAAAAGGAATCGTGAACTGTACGGATCTTGTTCAACAAAGCATTTAATACTAACTTATCTCTTAAAATTGGAGGAATTTGTTATTTAACTTGACACAACATTGTTTAGCAAGCGAGGTGTATTTAAGTGCTGACATTATTTTTGTTTGATGAGGAGGATCACATGATATATATCTGATTCAGACCTTTTTTCCAAATAAATTTTACGGCAAGGCAAACTAATGCAGCAAGCAGGCATTGGGAAACCTCCGAACAAACTCACCCGAACAAAACACATACTGAGTCAGGTACGATTGCGTGAATTTGTCTGAAAGTGCCTAAAAGTGGCCGACAGAACCAATTGGCTGCTGACGTTTCACTACTGATATATGGGCCAATGAGCATTATGGTACAATGGAGCAGAATATCTATTCGTTCGAAACGACTGCTTCCGTTGCGTGATATTCGTCAATGATATTGTCCTGCCATCCAGCCACGCAACAAAATCTCATTGTTCATATTAGGTATCGGGGAATCGCAATGAATGTATTATCTCACGAATCGGGACCACTGTAGAGACAGTACTCTTATTATAATGCACGGACAAAGCGGTGAATGCATTGAATTGCTGTAGGCGTTATTGAGGTCCAAAACCATAGTAGTAAATAATTTTTTTTTAAATATGTGCGTATTTTTGCAATGAAAAGAACGATAAGCGATGAAACAAGCGAATTCTGTGGTGAGTATTGCGAACTTACTCGTTGATGACTTACTCGATTACTTCATGCAATTAATATTACAAGATTATAAAATATGATTTGTTTTTAATCGAGAGCAAATCAGAAACATGTGCTAACAAGAGACGTTCAGCTGCTCTATAATTTTAAATTTGTTGAAAGAAATTATATATATATATTATATTTATATATATATATATGATATATATATATATATGATATATTTATATAAATGTATATGTTTGATATATATTATATTCATATTTATGTATACATATATATATATATATATATATATATATTTATATTTATATATATATAAATATATATACATATATATATATATATATATATACCTATATCTATATATATATATATATATATATATATATATATATATATATATATATATCTATATATATATACATATATATATATATATATATATATATGTGTATGTGTATATACATATATGTACACATATATACAAAGATATATATTAGAAAGCTAGTATATACCGGCGACGGAGCCTACAACGATGGAATTCAAAAGTGGAAGGCACGTAACTATTGCCAAGAGGCTCCCACCGAATACTGTAAGAGGGAGGCAAGTAAATATAATCAGAAGGCTCCCGCTGTACCTCCTCTTTTATCACCGGGAAGATCACTTCCAGAAGCTATTTGCAAAATTGCGCACCTGCGCACTTGGCGCATAGCGTGGCAGGAGAGCAAAGTAATGTTGATAATATGGTAAATCGACGTCTTTTTCCTTTGTGTAGTGTATAGTGGACGAGCTTGTTTACGCATAGCGCGGATGAATATCGTTCTGAGTTATTCGTTGCAAGGATTTGGAATACACTGGATGGTTAACTTCAAATGTAAATGTACAATAACGGCTGGTGTTTGGATCAAAACGACCGTGCAAAATCGTACTCATAGATATTCAAATTATCTCGCATCGACCGTCGCCTTTGTACATCATCTTTGTCAGATGTGACGAAGTGATTACTAAGTTAAATGATGGATTCACTATATTTTTCGTTCAACGCTGTTTTATTCTGTACACTGAATACTTTCATGGTATACCGCAATTGCATAGGGTAATATATCGTGTGACGCAAAATGATGTAGGCTTCGGGATAATTCGCAGACATCGAATATCTTGTCCAGTATTAAAATCTGACTATGCTTTCTTTTTATGTGTTGTAATGGCGTGAAGCAAATCAGGACGGTTTACCTCGGTAATTGCATGCGGTTGATGTGATAGGTCTGATTGATGGTAACGATCAAGATACGATAAAATTGGAGAGTGCGGAATCCATCCGTATCTTTCATTTGACGTGGGCTTTTTGTGGTCCTTGTTTACACATGTTTGCAAGACATAACATTCTCTTTTATCACGCCTATGGCCGCCACTTTTTTGAGAGACTGATTTATCATAGGGCAAAGGCTTTACACAGCCATATCCATTTAGCTTTTCCCTCAGAAGTAGTCCAACGTGCACAACTAGATATAGACCATCGCAAATCACCGTTACGTCACGACTAGTAATGGGTCCACAAATTACTGAGGTTCAACAGGCTACTTCGCATTCAGGTCAAAAGTATAGAATATTGTGTATGTATACTTGGCATTCTAACAGAAAGAATCGAGCGAATGTCATTTGCACACGACCGGTAATGGGTCCATAAATTATTGAGGTTACATCCTAAGTATTTGTTGAAAGAGTGTCATTTCTGGTTAGTGTCTCGATTGGAATAATGTGTCCGCCACATCGCACCAGATTGTACTGACCAAATCGATGCTATCACTCTGCCATGTAATGCTGTTGTTGGTACTTTCGGGTATGCATTTTGTGATTCGAAAACGGCAGTTATCCTGGTCGTTAATACCTCACTCGGGTGCAGGCAACAGTTATGTCGTCACAGTGATCGCAATAACTGCGTTGATTACTCGCTACGGATTCGCTTCGTGTATATAGAGCACAATTAAGCCACTGGCAAAAATGTAAAAGGCGCATTTATCAAGCGCATAATTTAAGCTTCAGCAATCACTGCAGAGAACGGCAATGCGAAAAGTAATAATGTAACAAATATTGATGTTTTGACTAAATGGGAAAATTGTCATTCAAGCCTGGTCGCTTGTTAGAATGTATCAATATCAGAGAAAACCTATTCAACTACGATAGCAATCACATTTGGTACCCGGCATGCTGGTATGGGCACGCACAGGCATTTCTGCGCCGAAATATGCCTGCGATATAAGCGACAAATAGAAGTTGTGTTGGAAAATATTGGATTTGTTTAGGCCATCATGCCATCATGCTAGAAAGACCAGCATTTTTTTTCAGCAACCCACCAAGATATGGAAAAATAGCATAGAGCACTGAATTCGTTACTGCTGCTTAAATTGCTTCCTATTCGAATTTCTGAGCGATATAATAAGCACGGATAATTGATGATTCATTGAGTGTGCTAATTAGGTTGTCATTCAGGTGACATACGACAATACCATTACGATTTGCAGTTTGAATTCCTATACCTGGCATTTGGTTTCATCGCGATGAGTACTATCAAACGTGACATTCAGCTGAACCAAATTGCAGTTGTGGTGGATATGAGCACCAAACGTGAACGGATAATACGAGCGAACGGAGAGGAAATAATAATATGTGACCTTATATCTACCAAAATGGTGGACATTGCATCTTGATTTCTCGAAAATCTATATTGAATGCCATTGCCTAAGGAAACGCATTGATCGGGGGAAAGCTTTCTGCGTGGTCCCATATATTGGTTCACAGGCTCTTGATGTATGTATTGTTTCAGATTCTAAATCCCACGGTCCTGCTTAGGCACATTATCCATTGGCGCGGAAATTAAAGATTCAGGGCGAATATATAAAATATTACAGCCGGACCGGGGCTGCAAAGCTGTTGCTGCACATGAAGCTTCTGAAAGTTATTGTAGGATAATGCAATAATTAGATTCTCACTGCAAAAATGTTTCTTATAGCTTCACGAAAAAATATAAATGAATATGGCAAGATAAAACAATATGAAGACTAACTCATAACAGCGTAGATATTAGACAATTCACAAGGAGCATATGCTAACAGTCTCAATTCAAAAGATTCATCAAGTGTAAAAGTGACCTGTTGTTAAAGGTCCTTGCATTCAACTATTTTTGAATGTTGGCTTTTTTGCCCAAATTGGAACTATATGAACCATGTCGAAAAGGTACCGCTGCTTGGTTAGGATATACTGCAGGTTTTAAGCAAATGCCAAAATCAAATCAACTAAGCTTACATATACTGTAGTTGAATGAAGGGTTATCGAGGAAATTGCGCAAACAGTAAGTCAAGAGCAAACACGAACGGCGGGGTTGTGCCACTCATCTACCTCTCAGCTGCATAATGTGGACTTCTGATGACGTATAACAGGCGGTAGACGGCAAATGTTATCTTTACTAGTGGCTAATATGGTCTGCACTTGGCTACCATAACAACCCATCGACATTTAACAAGGGTTCTTCGGATTAATGTCATCGCTGCCTTTGTTAGCAGTTGTTTGGCGTCCACTAATCAACAAAACAAGTTATTCGATTTTGGATCGTCTTTGGATTACAATACTGCGTTCTTGGCAATATGTTTGTTAAACATTTTAAACACAGCTTAAACGCTGCTGTTAAACGCCACTGTTTAGTGGAAGTTATATGCGGACACTCATTTGTACTGCGCCAGCTCTATAACGATGATTGACACAGTAACAGTGCTACAATCGATTCCTTGACGCATATAATATATTTGTTTCTGAGGCGAACGGTGTTATTAACTCTAACCTATGACATATTCCGCTGCCGCATGTAAAGTAATTGAATAAACAAATACCGTTAGATTTTGATATACTCAGCGAATGACGGGCGGGACTTATTTACATTCACAAACATATGTTTTACGTTGATCGAACAATTGAATTGAATTAATGCGTGCTGCTTCCTCTGCTTTAACAATCGTATCTCAGTCAACGCAAGCCATAACGGTGGTGCGGCTTCATTTGATATGTATATAACAATGAAACCCTTTTGAGGAAACGAGCATCGTTTCATGACCGATGCATGATTTACATATGTATCACTAAAACTTATCAAATAACAAATACCAATCATGAATAGCAAGTGTATTTTTCTCAGTAAAAAGGCATATGTATTATTCTAGTGTAGGTGATAATCATCTGCAGCCATCGATCACTTGGTTCCCGCAACTCCAAGTACGCCATTACGGTCTGATCAATATGTGGTGATTAACCCCGACACCCTGTAGCCAACAAACACTTGACTTATTTAACATTCCACATGCAATAAAAGGATGTTGATGAAAGAACACGAACTTCAGGCGTTGGGTTTAGAAGAAACTTACACTTTATTGATAACTATGACTTAGGACTTTAATATGGAACTTTGCCTTAAAGATGGAGAGAGGAGTGTCGAGCTCGGAGGCCAGGGTAGAACTGAATTTTAAAGGTTAAAACGATTCCCTGAACGACTCATCCACGCTATCCCAATTCTCATTGGACATGCCATAGCCTGGTCACAGGACTTGGGGATGGGCGTGGCTATTAAATATGGGGTATGTATGAGCAGAGGGGGTGAATAAATGATGGTCCTCCTAATCTCATTCAAAGACGATGGGGGTGATTGAGGACTATCTTTGCTATGCCTTTGGTATTGTATTACAGAAAATAATTGTTACTCTTGCATTTAATATTTCTACTGCTCATCTACTTACAAGGGTTTTGTAAATATATTCTTTACTTCCTTGTCTTTAACATGTGTGTGTGTCTGTAACACCGATACAGACAACAGTTAGCCACGCAATTTTTAATGATGACAGCATTTCCTTTTTGCTTCTAATGGAGACACTGCTGCATTTATTGTAATGGAAGTTGTATATCGTAAAATGTAGTGCACATTACATAACGATTACTGTGAATATGGCGCGCATTCATATTGTCAAATAAACCCTCGGGACAAAGTTATCAGCCTGCATTTAATTAGCTTGCTATCTAGGTGGCACCAACCATGGCATATGAAGACTATGCGTAAAGAGATAATGAATGATCCATTGACTCTTTGTTGTTTGTGCTGCTTCCCATCACTCACGTTTTTAATACAAGACGCCAGATATGTTCCGTGAATGGTTTGTATTGGGTTATTTCTTATGACCCGTTCAACAATAAGAAGGTGGTTTATAGATCACAACATTATGCTGGGCAGTTTCTACTGGGTCTATGAAATAATTGGATCCTTTGTAAACGCTTCCAGTTTTGCGACTGACTTCATTGAAAAAGGAAATGGAAACAGTAAGTGATTCGTTGAGCACTGTCCCCGTGTTAATAAACGACTTGTTTCCAGTTCCAACCTGCGTTTGTGTGTTGTAATCATGATGCTTAGGGACCTTTCATACAACTTTATTTATGAGGCACTAGTAAGACCTCATTAAGATATTGATTACAAGGATGGTCATTATTTAATTTTCATGACAAAAAAATAGGAGAAACTTTTCCTTAATTATGCAGAAGATGCATACATATTTTTGGCAGTTATTTCACAATGTGTAGATATTTTGTGATATCAATGTTTTAATCGACTAATGACTCCAGGTTAACCAGCCATTTATTTATCCCAAGTAAATGTGATATTCTGCACAGCACGTCATCGAGGCATGGTCTACAATAAAATACGACTTTCAGAATATGCATGATAAAGCATGGTTATTTTAAAATCAACACGTCTGCCAAATAGGCAGCACTGAATAACAGCTACTGCATTACAAATACGGATTTTTTTTTAAACAATAAAGCGCAGTCAAAGAATAAAGAACTAATAAAGGACACGGTCTCTAGAAAACGCTTGCACAACCATACCTCACACTACAATGTTCTGCAACTGAACGACATTTACTTTGTATATCGCGATCGTATATGTGATTCCTTCTACACATATGTTAGACAATCTCAGTAGTCTACTACAATAAGTCTAGGATTTGTTTTCAGCAGTGATAGCCGTTTCGTACAAGTAATGGGAGATGGCGTTTGCGGTCGACCCCGATACCGATATTTCTGGCTAGTATACATCCCATTCAAGTATATAACGTGTAAACTCCAAGTTCCGGAGCTCGATGGTAACTGTAAAGCAGCGTTCAAATTTGCAAGAGCTGAAACCATCGGTTTTTGCGCGAATAATCCACATACTCGTCCATCACGCATGAGGTGGCCACTCGATAAGTCGAGAGAATAATTTATCATAGAACAGTGGTTTAGCACTGCCTTGACCACTCAGCTGTTTTCTCAAAAGTAGTCCAATGTGCAGAACTAGATACAGACCATCGCAAATCACCGTCAATTTTAATTTGTTTCAACAGGTTACTTCACCTTCAGCTCAAAAGTATTACATATTGTGTGTGTATATTTGGCTTCGTGACAGAATGAATCTAGTGAATATCATATGCGCAATACGACTGGTAATGGGTCCATGAATTAGGTGGTAATGTGAGTTAATTTAAGATTGGTATAAGCTGTTGTTGGTGAAAGAATCTACTAAAAAACAATTGATATAGCAATGCACTTCAATGTTATTATTTCATCCCATATACGCGTGACCCGAATTGTTAACATGTATGACTGCAGGATTGTCAGTGCAGCTCTGTGGATCCACTCTAATGTAGGTGTATTGACTGCTATGTTTGGGAATTAGTTCGGCCTTATTCGGATCGTCTATTAAGAGTTTGATGCTAGGGTAATGAATAATACCTTTGCAATGGGTACCGAACAAACACTTGTAACTCGCGATTAAAAAGCAAGGACCTGTTTTGGCACATTTTACGATTACATGGCAATTATTTGTGGGCTGCGCGTCATTTCGGGTGAGTGTCACGAGTTAAATAACGTAAGCACTACATCGCACCGTGTATTGACCAAATCGATGTCGTCGCTCTTTCAAGTAATGCAGTTATAGGTACTTTCGGACATGCATTTTGTGATTCAAATGCGGCATTTGTGTACGAACCCTGGTCGGTAATACCTTAATCGGTTTCGAGCAACAGTTATGTCGTCATATTGAACGCAATATCAGTGTTAATGACTTACTACGGAACCGCTCTGTGTAACAGCAGCGCAATCAAACTGTTCAATCAGCAAATGGGTCAAACGTAAAGGCCGCATTTATTTAGCGCATAATTTAGTTTGCAACAGCAATGGCGAATAACGACAATGCTAAAACAATAACGTAAAAAATATTGACGTTTTGGTATTATTAAATCTTTGCTGGTTGTGTGATTGACTAGATGGGGAAAGTCACGACAGATTAACTGTTTCGAAAACCACCGTCGTTCCGCTGCATTCAGTGCCAACCTGCTTTTGTATGCTGTAACCATAAACAAGACGTTCATCAGTCACTCTAAGGCAGATGTTATCAAACGTTATAAAGCTCCTGTAAAGTCACATTACGTATATGTCATTTAAGCATGGTCACTATACCATCAGTATGATAGTTTTATATCGAACTGATCAAACGTCGTGAGATTATGAACAATGACAAAGCTCGTTGCTATCACAGTTCGGAGAATTCAAACCTGCAGGGACATTCGTACTCCTTGACAAAACCTATGGCTGGGACAAAATATAAATGGGTTGTGATCATTGTGTATAGTTGTGAATATGGTCACCATGTTGACTTGTTCATACACGACCTTACATTATTCTTTTGCAAATCCAATTTACGAAATACTTTACGGCTTATCATCGCTTGACTGGCAATACATGCATGAAGCTTTATCAAGGGAAATGTGATTTATTACTACCTAATGCAATTCCAAACGCCTCAGGATGTTTAATTCAGCAATAAAAATATATTTATACAAATGAGATATGTATATATATAGTAGTAGGCGTATTACTGGGATAATTACTATATCTGAAACATATATATGTTCTCGTTTCACAGCAGTAAATACCAAATAATGTATATAAATATACTTAGGAGAAGGCGAGCCATATCATGGTTATATATATATATATATATATATATATATATATATATATATATATATATATATATATATATATATATATATTTGTGATATATATAAGGAGATATATATATAATTGTGCTAGATATATATATATATATATATATATACTATATATATATATATATATGATTATATTATGCTCCCTGCTTCGGTTTTGCTCCCTAGGCTAGGCTTCACTCAAACAGAATGTTTATTGAGGAGCCCTGCAGAGCCCGACAAGCGTTGAGTCAGCCCAAATTTGGTCAGGACTACCATCATTTATGGCGACCTCTGTAAGGCAGGTTTGGACGAGAGACTAATTTATCATAGGACAATATGCTTTGCGCTGCCATTGCTATTCAGCTGTTGGCTCACAAAAAGGCCAATGTGCAAAGCTAGATACAGACCATCGCAAATCACCGTCAGGTTTACTATCATTCAAAAGATTACTTTGCATATATTTTATGTGTATATTTGGCATAATGACCGAATGAATCGAACGAATTCCATTCGCACCACACGACAAGTAATGGGTCGTTGGATTACTGAGGTGCTTCATACTTTAAAGTTGGCATTAAATTTGTTAATCTGCTTGCCAACAAGAAAAGGTGTTCGAGTTTTTTGATGTGAGTTAAGTTATGTTAGTTATAAGCTTACGTTTATGATATATTGAATCATTGAAGGAGTAATATTTATCAATGTTATTGTTTCATCCCTCATACGCATGACGTTAATACGTATGACTGTCAGTGCAGCTGTGTGGAAACAGCCTAATACAGGTGTATTGAGTGTCATATAGGGGAACCAGTGGTGCCGTATTCTTCATGGACGCGTTAGATATGGTATACTTGAGAGTAGAAAGCGGTTTTTGAGCAAAATGGTTCGTCAATTTAGCTTTTTGATGCATTGTTTTAGTCCACTTTTACGATTAATTATAAAGCACTTTACTTTGGTAACCATACAAACACCTGTAACTAGCGGCTAAAAAGATAGAATGGATCATAGCACATCAGGCAATTACATAAAAATTATTGCAGCCTGGACATTGTTTCCGTAGCATGTTTTTTTTAATGACACCCCTTCAATGCAAAAAGCAAGAGAGCAATGAATCTAAAATTGCACATGTTATTGTCAGTTAGCGTAGTAGGAAATATGTAATGGCTAAGTTACATGGCAATTTCTAAGCAAAATTAAAGAAATACTGACAAAGAGCGTGTCATACTTTGTCAGACGACGGTCGTCATTTTGTCATCATGAGCCCCTTTGGAACCATACAAGCGACACTGACGTTTATCTTAATTAATGGAGCATGTCATGTTGAGCCTTAGCAAGTTTTTTTGCATGTTTCTACGAACACATCAGGAGCATAAAGAGAGCTCGTGTAAACAGTTCGTTCTTAACACTGAGAGAGGTAGAGTGATGCTTAGGTTGGGTGACGTCGGGTGACATTTAGTTTTGCCCGAATTTTACGACCCCTGTAAATCATGAGCAGTATTTATTCATGCGTAAGTCTGTCGCTATTTGAGCCATCGGAAAAAAAGCGCACCACCAGGGAAAAAATCCGAGAACATAAATCTTAAGGAGATATTTGTGTTTTGCGTTCGGTATTATTGTATAAGAAAAATTCCACAGCACTGAAGTGCTCGGCAGAGAAGTCATCAAACAATACTAGGAAGCCAAGAATGATATTAATTCTCTGCCATAACGTCATACTGTAATTTTCGAGTGTGCAGCTAGATTGCCTTATAGTTTCTGGTTCCATTACGTGTAACCACTTTAGCTTGAAGTGTCCTACGCACGATATATCACAACCGAACACAATTACAAACGATTCAAAATGTGACATTTATTAATACGTTTCAATTCTACGGGTGATGTTATTGAAATAGCAGTAGCCTTGACTGCTCATTTCATTTCACTTAGATATGCGTTGCCCTTGTTACCACATTGTATACCCGCTTGCAGGACATCATGACCTCTCCACATCATAACTGTGCCACATCATTATCGACAGTAGTTTTGACTCCAAATTCGTTTAATACAAATATGTGATCGATAAAAAAGTTCCAGTTGACAGATAGGCGGACTTGTGAGTCGTCGAATGATCCTCGAGCCTAGCAACAAATGATCATAAAAACTCATCACCTTAGTGTGTGCTGAACATAACATCACTAGGCCATTCGTTATATCTAATTGGAAAATACATGAAAGATTAGTTGGTATTTCTAAAGCGCGGTCATGGGTGAAAATTCGGCTGCATAAATATGCGTTCATTTAGCAACCATTAGTTAGAGAGCGCTGACTCCATACTTATTTGGAATACGTCAGAAATGTCCAGTCAAAGAACAAGTCGGCCAATTTCTTAGACTAGTTGACAAAACCTAGACTACCAAATGTATGGAGCAAATATTTAACCATGGCTAGGTGTATATGTTTGGTAACGTAATCGATTGAATGTTGTTCGCTACATATGGTTGTTTTAGCCAATGTTGGAATAAATATTGGATGAACATCAGCTGATGTAAGTGACGTAAAAAGCGTCTATCTTCCCCATGTCCGAAATTTAGCAATTACGGCTTGCCTACATGTATTAAATAATCAATACCAGATGTTGGCCTACTTATGCACTATCGCTGACATACTGCGTTGCTTCGGCGGCACGTGTGCACGTCACAATGGCAGATATACCCGTGCACGAGCGCAACCAATATGACGTATGTCTTAAGACGAATGTGTGCGCAGTCATATTCGTGGTTTATAAGACATCGGTGTGCAATTTCTATCAACAGGACTGGTTAACAATAAATGCAGACTTTGATTGATATCTAAAACCGTTCGCAACATCTTTGCTGTATTATGTCCAACAACATATCTCAACTAACGACTTTTGACTACACCCAGCCCATTATAAAATCAAATCCTAAGAGGTAGGAAAGAGATTGTTTCTATTTCCTTTCCTGTCTGAAACGGAATTGTTTTACTAGGCTCTAACAGTCGCTTGGTATAAAACGAATCGTTTTTACACTCTGCCAAGAAATTTCGCCTTAAGCGTTACATATTTGTATTATTCACTGATCAAACTAAAAGCGAGCCATAATGTGGACTACGACACGTGACACTCCTCGCGATTAATTATCACGGTTGTCGAAGAATCAAGTTTAGTGGGACCAATTTTTACCCCATGAACGGTTACTCTGCTAATATATTCGACGATACTACGCAACATTATAACCATTACTCGTCTATCCAGCTTTTCTAATTTGATTTGTCACGAATTGTGCAATATCCGAAGTATATCATTGTCCCAAGGGAAGTGCTGAAATAGTGTCTCTGTTTTGCAAAGCTTGTACGGTATGGCAAATTGTTTATCAAGGCAGCAATAATAATACACGACGTGAGATTAGCGGATACTGTTTATCCCGTTATTACTATGCGAGTAAAAGAACACTTTTCAGATGGAACATCCACCAGAACCATGGTTGCAAGTGGCACTGTTTTCTGTTATGCTTACTGAGGCCGGACAGTTGACGAAAACCGACCGTGTCAAGTGGCGCTCAAGACGTTGGCTCGGATAAATGTTCTGTTCTAATCAAACCAATTATACTTTCATTGGTCCTCATAAAGGCGATGGATCGCTCTTCGCGTTAAATGAATATTTGGATGATGGATCATGTAAATAAGGCAAAATTATTGGAACAAGACTAGACTATTCCTAATTTTGTTGCGTCAATGGTTTCATAATGCGTACAATTTCCCACAGATGTAGGGTAAATGCTTTAAGATTTAGCTGTCCTAAGCTAACTGCTCTCAATTCGTTTGGCATAAAAAAGGGGATTGACACCATGTATGGTTTTATTGGAGGTCGGAACATCGTATCTAGCATCGGTGACACTAATCACAGTTAACATCCTGCCTGGCACAAAGCCTAACGGATAGTTTGGCTCCTATCACTAATGAATAATTAAGGACACAGATTATGACATCCGTAACGCAACAAAACATTTATTATAGAACAGGACCGTAACGCAACAAAACATTTATAAGTAAAACAGGACTCGTATTTATATATATATATATATATATATATATAAGAGTCCTGAGTATATAATATATATATAGATATATATATATATATATATATATATATTTACATATATATATTTACATATATAACAATTAACAATTTATATATATATTGAAGTATATATATATATATGTATATATATATATATATATATATATATATATATATATATATATATATATATATATATATATATATCTCTATATCTATATATATATATATTTCTATATATGTATATGTCGGTATGTACTGTCGGTTCTTTTTCCATCGCCATGCCTCGGGCAAGGTAGCTGGTGATTAAATGATTGCGATTTGGAACACATAATAGCATTCCAAAGTACTTCTCGATCAGTTCAAGTGCCTCTTCTACTTGCCTTGAGTGATATTGCAGCAATGTCGGATGCATACCATCGAAGGAAGCCTCATGCCTCTCATCATTGACAGATGAACGGACATCGTATGATATTAAAGCTTTAGTCGCTGAGAATACTGAGCTTAATGTCTTAATTAATGGTAAGAAGGGAATCCGACGACTACAGAGCAGGTTAAATAATTGCAATTCTGTATTCATTCACCAAGGCAAACGAAGTTAGCCCGAAGTTAATTGTATTTGTCTCTAATTATAAAATTACTAACCATTTGATTATTCTGCATCAATGCTTTTGTATATATCCACGATAGTGCTTACTACTTTCGATATATTTCCATATAAGTTGCTGGATAGAGGGACCTTTTCTTTTGATTCGAATGTTGCTGATAGGTGCATATAATAGTTTCAACATGATTTTCCGCTTCAAATGTGATCTGAAGCATTGAGATCATGGTACCTGAAAGGTCCTGCAGAAAGAAGTTAAATATGCTAGCGTAAATTAATATGACATGCGTGAATTTTATCACCCAAGCAAATCATCCTAGAACTCTATTGAAAACATAGATAACTGATATAGACGATTTAAAACAGCTACATGCAATGAAAACAAGACAGCCAGGAAACTAAAAAGTGATAAATGCTACAAACCAAACTTGTAAGCGTGCTGGTCAGCAATCGAACGATGAATTGTTTTGCACATACAACCTCATCCAAAAAGAATGCGATGTGGTGGGGGTGGGGGGTGCAAGCAGAGCGACCGATCCTCCTTCTTAAGCTTTTATATTTCACAGGTTAGCTTTCTGCTTCAAGTTATATCTGAGCAATACGCTCTCCATTGTAGCACCCATCATTAGCTAATCGATTTGCTAGGATTTACACCAGAACACATCGGATTGAGCTTTAACTGGTCCTTGCGTTTTATTAGTTACATTCATTATGAATAGAATTGTCAACAATGACAACACAGTGGATTACCTGCCAGTTTCTGTTACCATGAATGGTTGATATGACACTATTTAACGCTGATGACTTTCCACAACTTACGAGATAGAAGCACCAGTATATTATTAACAGTTTATTAACGTCGTCCGTCCGACAATTCGGCCAGTTGTAAAGGAGCTACCGCCACATGGCATCATATTTCCTGTCAACCTAGGTGTTAAATTTGACCAATCTTTTTGCGTCTCTATTAATCAAGGCGAAACTTTAAGTCACATGAAATCGCCCACTATGTCTTCGTTGCCCACTTTTCAAAACTCAACACAATATAATATACCGTAAGGGAGATGGGTATTTACCACTTTTTGCTTGCTTGGATTGAGCTTACAAAAACAAGTACACAAGCTAAAGTTTATGAAGGAAACTAATTTATATATGCTGAAACTACTAACTTGAATCATGACAGTTGCTGGGTTGATCGTGTGAAGTGAATAGCGTCGTAAACATGTCTGACGCCATATATTGCCATTCCCCTTCGAGCCGGCTTCTAACTCCAACATGTTTTTAGGCTCTAACGAGTTAGATGGCGGTAATAGATGGGCAGAGTAAGTCATAAATCAGCCCCTGTGGGTTTCATTCAGCGGGGTTGGTTTCTAGTTGGTCTTCAATCATCCCGTTAACTGATAAGGAATTTAAACTCTTAATTCTTGGGCCCGACTATGCAGCATAATTGTGTTGCAACACAGCAATTAACGGTTTAAATGACAATAACTCGTCGACTTTGTTTCCATTTATGGCATATATTGTTATAAATCAACCATTTTGAGGAAGCTTTTTACGGCTCAATAGCTGACGTAATCAGTATTGGATAAGTATTTGAGCCTTTGATTGCTCAATAAATAGGGCAAATATATAATTACGGTTATTAATCATATCCTAACCGTACGATGCAGCGTTTGAGTGGGCAAATACAAATCCCACATTAGTTTTGGTTCTTACTGGAATTATGGTTGTTAACGACCGATGAATAAAATCCTTACCTATCATTTCATTTAAATGTGGTGTAATCGTTAAAACAACAACAGCAATATTTCGATTGTATGCCAGCACTTCGTTTCAAGGCATGTACAACTGTTCTGAAAGCATATAATGTTGTTGTGTTATATATAATAACGCCATTAGCGACATTGATCTCTTTCAGGTGTTTTTTTCGAGCCAAAACCCCTTTTTTGCACACAAGGTTTGCAACTAATATGTCAGTTATGCTCAAGATTTCATGGTTTACGTGTTAAAGCATAATATATGTATTGCGCCATTTCTTACAGACCTATTATATTCTTCAGACGGATTATGTTAACGTACGAACTGGAACAACTGGAACATGAGTATAGCAAGATCCATATCCCAGTCACTTCTGTCCTTCATATTTCCCCCTACGGTATTCAATTGCAAAGGCTGGTAGTTATATTTTTCATGTACTGTGATAGCACGTTGGTGACAAACCGCGGAAGATCTTCACTTTACAGTTATTGCGTGAAAACCCATAAGGCAAAACCTCAGGTTGCTGATCAGCTTTCTGGAATCATTCACTAGGTGACTCCAGAGAAAGTAAAGGTAATATTTCGATAGTGAAGTCGCACTGTGGCAGGTTTTTTATATGGCAAATAGTGGCATGTAATCTCAACTTATATCACTCACATAGGACACAGTTAGAAAGCAATCCATTGTTATTATTTGTTAAGAAGAGAAGTGCCCCCTACAAAGGCTAGCTGCACTTCCATTTTATACGTTTTCAAAGCGTAGCTTGATTTCACGCTACATTACACTACAACGTCTACATCGATTCTTAGTAAGGCAGTCCTCACAGCACCGCATTATCTCATCGGTGTATTTCCGAAAGAATCTAGATATAGTAAGTGTGCTCGAATTGAACTGACTGATCATAGCCAAGGGCCACGTAATTGAAGAAGAAATTAATGTAGCGCCTGGTTAAATATCTTGTTTGAAGTCAATAAACATACGCCTGTGATTATCGTATGTTTGCTCAGTGCCTATTGAGGTCATTAGAATGCCGGTATCGGATATTCAGAGCTTTAGGAAATGATTTAAATAGCTAGAGAGGGAATAAAGAGCAAAACTAGTGCATGATGTTATCTCGATGGAAATTAAGAGAAATATTTGATCTCTTGACCCGTTTAATAGTCATTTAATCAATACTTTCTGCCTAGCGTCTGTTTACGATGGACTGGTACAAGAACAGAGAACGTGAAAAACATCGCGGGGTTCGGTCTCGCTGTTATCAAAAGGGCGTTGAAAATGGCACATTATGTATGCAAAGAAGCATTTGTTTTGTTGCATACGATTTCATCGTGTAGCACCATCTTTCATCGAGCGGAATATTGGTTCATATTTTACACCAAATCAATTAAGCGAGTACATAGCTGTATGTATAACTAAAATTTAAGCAGAAATCGCTGAATACTCTACTTCGTACGTTTAGATCGCTTAGAAATAGCGTCGGAATGACATTTCTTGTCACAGCATTGATCCGAACGTGATGTGAATTGCACACTTATATCAATGTGGCTGCCAAAAGAATGCTTGACCTATTATTATATCATATATATAAAAAAATAAATTATTCATTTATAAATAAATATAAACATATACATATATAAATATATATGTATATATATATATAAATATATATATACACATATATATATATACATATATATACATAAAAATATATAGAAATATATGTATACATAAAAAAAATATATGTGCATATATATATATATATATATATATATATATATATTTGTGTGCATATATGTATATGTGCACATGTTCATTCTTGTGCATATATATATATATACATATATATATATATATTGTGTACATATATATATATATATATATATCTGTACATTTGTATTCTTGTATTTTTACATTGCAGGTTGGAAATAAACCGAATACAAACCGGCCAATGAAATATTTTGAAACTTATAAATAAGTTTGATACCCTTGCGATACATACTCAAGAATGTTGTAGACTAACCTTATTAAGCGAAGTTGCCCTCCACATAAGTTACAAAGCATTTCCTGTCCAAACTGAATGGATGTCTCAGGTGAGAATAGTTGTAGATTCGAAACGCATTTAAAATACCAGGCTTGTTAAATGCCAAACCAAAAGTAACGACCATGCCAGTACATTATGACGCAGGAATGAATTGATAGAGAACGCATGCTACATGAATGCTAGTTACTCCACTATGATTAACTTTACTCTGGGCAGCAGGACTTCACCAACTATGCCACATAACGGAAAAGGCTTACCACATTGTGGCACTTTACTTTCCATTTAGATTCAAATGTTGCCGATGTGGCTTGAAAGCAGCCAGCTCTACGAAAAAATAAACCTGTTATTGATTAGCAACGGATTCTAAATAGAAACTCGTTTCATTTAGCAATTGATACATAAACGCTTACAGAGAATTGATGGGCGCATCACAACTTTACAAGCATGACAGTGGCTGCTAGATGTTAAGAATTAGACAGCTCTAAAGGTAATATCTTGCTGGAAAATGGCATCATAACTGCGTACATTGTCTTATATTAAACGAATCCTTTGTGGCATGTACAAACCAACCAACGTTAATTTCCATGAAGTCGAAATAGCAGCCGATGGTCCTGTGGATGAGTTGTGGTAAAATCATACCCCATATCCATCAACTAGTGCAAAAATCAGAATCAAGCAGCGTAGTCTAGCAGCGCACAATATCAATATCCATTCATTATACACAGAAATTATTGCATTATTTACCCGACGCGAGACCATGACTGTGCTCAGTCATAAAGTTCTACCAATATTTTATGACCTCACAGGGCAAAACTGGGTTTGTTCCTTTGTACTAATACGAGAAACACCGATATTGTGGTGAAAAATCTTTGGCAAACATAGAAATATGCTACCTTAGCTAGCTACTCTAAATGATGTAGCGAATAAATTTGTATTGCTCCGTGCTGATCCTTTTTATCTTCTACACTCTGCTTATTTTGTCCCACACTAGATAACCTTTAGGTTCATGCGCACTGGATTTGTGCCCAGAAGGATTAAAACGAAAAAGGATTGCCGACATACTATGAAGGTAAATTTATGCTGGTCCTGAAGCGTGTAATAGCATACTTGTCTGTCAGCACAGTCTAAAATTGCACATGACACGGACTGCTGAATACCACATCAATCAAGATGTGCGAAATGATGCATCCATTCATCTAGCAGGAGATATAGACCCGTGACAGGTCTCATTGTGACACTCCAATTCAACCTGTATTTTGTTCATGAGCTATTTACATGTATTACTGTATAAATATTTTCCTATTTCATCAATCGAAATCTTCTACACCAAACCACCTGATGCCAGCACACCGTTGTAGCCCCTTTATTTTACGCTCCTCCACGTGCAAAGCCCACCACTACAGCGACCCTGCTCGATACGTACGCGCATGCAATCGGGAGAAGGAATGAGGTGTTTGAGCAAACGGATTTGCGACGCACCCAGCAAACCCTACGGATGTCACCAAACAGAGGACAGATTCATATATATTTACAATGAGGGCAAATACCTTCAGCAGGCAAGATTAAACGCGAAATATCATGTAGGTGGAGAACTATTCCCAAACGTCGGCGTTGTCGTTGTTGGCGCTAATTAATATGCCTTGGGGCTAATCTGAACGGAGTTTGGGACACAGTTAACAGTTAGTTTAAAAGCTGATATATTCGTATGGTTTGGTAAAATGCACAATAGGCAAAGGTTAAAAGAAGAGGTATGTAAATATGAGCAACATATAACAGCTGCTGTGCCTGTCGCATCATTCCTTCTATGTTTGTTTGTTACCCCGGTCTAACGGTTGTTAAAGCAACTTTGCTGCAAATCGGCTCGACAACGAATAACAACGAGTCACGCGATTTTATACATGATGTGATGGTCATTCAGGAAATACAATGCATGTTTTTTAAAGTACCAATAATGTTAGCAATTTGAGCAAACACCTCGCACAGTTTTAACTCCGGCAAGAATCTACTTGCTGACTGAGACTAGATTGTTAAGGGTACATTAACCTTATTGAAACCTTTAGCAACCAATATAATTCATCAAGGAAGTACGGTCTTCTCATCGTCATTCAACACAGACAAAAGCACCTTTAAGGGATGTTAAAGTATTCTGCAGCAGGATTTGTTTGGGACGGCTCTGGATTTTGCAAACACGGATTACCCCGGCCGTCACTATAAGTAATGACTTCTGCGTAAGTGGAATCAGTAATATTTGCAGTGAATTGAGCTATTGTTATAAGAAAAGAAAGACAAGATCGCAATCTTTAGTAACCAATTTCATTGCAACAATCTCATCAACCGATCGCTGAGTGTGCTCCAATTGCAACTAATATTTGCTAATAAATGAACGGCTTCAGTATCGATGACACCAAAAACGTCCGTGCAGTGATAATCGATGCCGATAACTCGATTGTCCCAAATTAGGAAAGGGAGTCGTTGCACTACGCAAACATTAATAGGAACATATTCCCTTGGTTCTTTTTTGCAAGCCAAACATGTACATATATATATACATATGATGCACAATCTAATTGATGTTTTGGTACATTTTTCTCCAACGCTTAAAATGATCGAGTAGCTTTTCACCTTTATAAACCTTTGGCCGATCTTGTTGCTCAATTCGTGTGCATTCGTTTCAGAGTCCCGTGAAATTGGCGCAGTCGTAATGGGCGGCTTTTACGATGCTGTAAAACGACTGAGTGTGATCTCGAGAAAGGCACGTTCATTGCTACAAAATGTATTCATCAGTACATTTGCATAAATATCTATCAGTCTATCTGTCACCTCGATAAGTGGCGTTTTGAACGATGTAATAATCAATGACTTTGATCCGTTTTAGCAGTCAACACTGCAACCCCAACTACACGACCCCATCCGCTTGCGACCAGTTGGTATTGTATCCAAGCTAGCGATTAGCGTCACGCTGTGTTTAATGTCCAGCGTCCATATCCATATGCAAGTGAGGGACAAACTGTGTTGTCTATGATTCAACGTGGATGGATAGTTCAGCCAAATTAGCTCAGGAATAGACCATCAGTCACTGGTACATGTTTTGTCTAATAACCATAAATATCATTCAATATGTCCAATGCGTTTACCCTCTATGCGTGGTTGTACTGGTTATAGATTGAATGTGAAAATATTATATATTTGTTATAACATGGCGTAATACTGTTTGATTCACACAAATAGATCGTGGCTATTCTAAAAGGAGTATTGTTTCTGCGCCGGTAGTGCCCTGTATATCCTACTATTACTTGTGGCATTACAAGTGAAGAATATACTAATATACGTGTAAATAATATGTTACTGTATTTCTGTTACCATCAATCAATTTTGTTTGGCATGGCTGAAACCTGACAAACACATTGGACTCCCAGACAACTAAACCAATGCAGTAGCGGATAGCTAAATAGGCACTAAGTATCATTAATGCAGTGCCTGTAGTGAAATGTAGACACTTAATTTGGCTGAAGAAGAGAGAGCAAATACATAGAATCTCTAACAAGCACACACAACTGGATCATTATCATCAATACGTCAATATTGCCAATTGGAGGCCATTTGCTGCATGAAGATGTCACTGGACAATGCAATAATAAGACGGGTAGATAAGCCTTCACTGGGGACCAAAATCATGAGTAGCTCTGAGTGGTGTATCCAGCTGTGGCTTAATGATAAATAACACTAATCGGGCAAAATAAATTGCTGCCAATGTGTGATTGTTTGGTTTAATATTTAGTTTCAGTTTTTTTTTTTGCCTTTTGACATGAAATATAATAAAACAGCGTCACGGCATCTTTAAAGATGGGGTGTCTGCCGTCATGTGAGATTACTGACAAGGACATTATTGAAAAAGACGCCCGTAGGGAATATATTGGCATTCTTCAATACCCACTATTGTAAGATAGTCTTTATTATTTGCACACATTGCTTGGATAATCAGATGACCCAGGCGAAACCTTTGTAAGTAAAGGTCTGAGGGTATGTGGAATCATTAGTATGAAAATCGACATATTGCAATGCGGTTACGAAACCAGTTAACAGCCTTTTGTGGGACCAGACCTGCGAAAAGTAGTGTCCGTAAATTTATACACATAGATTGGTGAGTTTCATAAGGTCCAATTGCGTATTGCCGTTGCTACGAAAGAATTGTTATATCAATTATCTGTATCGAATCAATAATCGATTATCGAACGGTCCCATGGCATATGTGTCCATCGAATTATGTTCAATCGTACTCAAGCCAGAGAAGCATGAGGTGTGAAGACGGACATCCAGCTTAATCAGCATGTTATTTCATCATGCTTAATGCTTCATTTTTGCTAGATGACCAGGGCATTTTCATAATACATCAGTGACCTCGGCGCAGATAGAGAGTATGAAAGCTAAATAGGACGTTAGCGTTAGTAATAGCGTTAAGTAATGATTATACAGCTTCCAGATAAAAATCGGGTGTTTCTTGCTTGTTTTACTGTCGATGTTAGAAATCGGATGGTCACGTGGGTGATATGGGGGAAAGGATGAGTACGTTTATCATCTGCGTAGCCATGAAATAACATACTTATTGCGATTGTACCTACTCGCGATTATTAAAACAAATAAGAGCACACATTTTCATGTGTGTGAAAATGTCAATATCTTACGTGTTTTTCTCTCCTTATGGTCCTTTTACTTACAGTTAGCCTCTCTCAGGGAATGATGCAACCTGATGTTTATCTTAATACATATTACAGAAACATGACACCTGCATGTTTCACATTGGAGTTTCTCTAATGAGCCCTCTTTAACTAGAATGCTTACAACCCTGGCATTCACTTGCTTACTGTATAATACTGTGTCAATGAATTAGCGGAAATGCTCCTTACGCTTGCATAATGCATCTGATTTGCTTGGGACAACGAGCCCTTCCTTTGCATTTCGGTAATTCTTCTGGTCATGAATATCATTGACTACAGAAATTTTGTTTCTGCATATTGCACACAACTTAATTTGCGGGCAATTTAGCCAGAGACATATGCTAGAACATTCACTTCCTGGGTGGAAAGGTCTTTGTCAACTCAAACAGTTAATTGCAGCGCAGAAATGCCCATTTATGATGACTTTGGCTGCTGCATGTCGAGTAGCTTCCACAAAAGTAGGGGGCGCTGCCTCAACGGTGTCACGGAATTTGTCGGCCGAATGCCCGAGTCGGGTATCTTATTATAACAAGATCTTTGGTATAACCTTTGACGAGTGATTCTCCATGGCGTTTGCACGGGCAGACACCTCATGACATTGACATTGACTGAGGGAGTATTAAAAGTTAGCCTCGTCAGCTCGCATGTAATACCTTGTCTTCGGTGTGCTAGCTCATATACACCATCCGCGCTCGCTTTGGCAGGTGTAAACACTATGAACGATAAAGTCTTGACAGGAGTTGACTTTACATATATCATTGCATTTTATACTGGCTTTGTGTACCGCTTTCGAAGTACCGCAATGCAGACGATCGCTATGCGCCTTGTGATCAGCAGAGGAACGTTACGCAATGGCACTGGTAACTGCGCCCAGTAGCGCAACATCCACTAAATAACGTTTCGATATCTTTTTATAACCTGTAATAGATGTTGATGAGGTATCAGGGGTTTTTTTACGGTGTTCATTACCAGCATATGTTTGTGAGCTTACATAAAAGCGAAACGAAGCAGCAGTTGGCAAATGATCCGCGAACTGGATAAGTTGTTTACAATGTTCAGATCTGACAGAATGGCGTGAATGCAAATTGATCCAGGATGACGTCAACGTGTGTGCATCACTGACATTGTCACTTTATCACGATAACTGCCCGAAGAATGAGTAACTCAGAGCAACCTGTCAATATTATGGTGGTGAAATCGACCACTGTCAATTGATTTCTTACTTCGTCATATCCCAACACCGCCGTAGGGACGACAGCGTATTGTTTCTGAACTTTCGTCCATCGCATATACCAACAAAATCAGGGTTCTTTGTAATATGTCATCTCATCAGTGCCTAGCCACGTTTCCTGCGTGACGATTACATAATATATTGTTGAAATATACCCTACAAGTTCTAAGACCGCAGCAATCGAACGAGATTATTTTAACTCTAGAGACAATAGGTAAACACGGTACATTCAATTACAAAGTAGATGTGCAAGGTTACAAGATTAGTCACAATATTTACGAATGATAGCGCCTGATAGCCATGTCATAGCCTCCAGTAATGGAATGTAGTGCTTTTGTCAACACGAGTGCAAAGAGATCAATAAGTTCCATACTTTGAGTAGAGGAGGTCACAGCGGACGGAATTATCTGTTTCAGTATATTTTTGGTGACGTCACTTGCTTGTGTCGTTATCGCCGGGGGTGACACAAAGAGTCCAACGCAGCGGCGGCTTGTTTTTCTTTTTCGGTTGGACGGACGAGCACAGATGCATGAGCTGCTGTTGTCACTTCATGGGCCTCTTTCAGTATCTTCACGTCTTCTTTTATAGTCTCAATACCTCATAGAATACTTGTCAGATCGCAGTTGTTGCTATTCCGAGGAGGGAGGTGACATAACATGGTAATGACGGAGGAATTGCGCTGATAATGTCTTTCATGACATACTTCTTCTTCTCCAACCTTCTCCTCTTCACTTAACGAGATTGTTCGCGGTGACTCGACGACCGGTCGGTAAATGCTGTTGAAAAGAGGATATTCTTCACGCTTTCTATTTTCGTCATAAAACCCTCTGCAGAGTTTGGTCAAATAGTCAATGGCAACGAGTTCATCTTACAGATGACGAAGCATAGCAACCCATTAACAATCGGGTCCATTAAGTCCTAGCAAGAGACCGACAGCTCGCAGCTGCATCACCGCCATCGACCACAGAAAAATCCGTTCTCTCGCCTTGCGTTATTGTTAGTGCCTGCGACCTGACGGATTGGCCCTATCTCTTTAAGACTTAATACTCTCGTCAGGAAAGGGCGATAAAATAGTAGACTGGAAAGAGCGAAGCAGAAAACCAAGCAAAACACGCAAATTAACGAGTTCTGTCGAATAAGCTATCCTTGCGAAAACATACTGGCTATGTCTCGCTTGAGAATTGCAGTGTAATGGTACAAAACGGCAACAAAAGTCTTCAGCTTTTTTGAGGCGACCATTTCGTCGTGACTTACGCAGCTACATCCTTGTGGCATGCATTTTATTTGACTTTTATGTGTTCGTTTTCACTAATGCGGATGTTTGGCCAGGCTATGCGCACAATAAACAACAAGTCAATTGTGTTAGATTGCCATGTATCAGGTGACATCTTGGAGGTGCAACAACTTAATGTCAAGTGTGTGAACATTAATTGGATACAATATAATATACCTTATTATCTAATGCCATCACTACTTATCCAGTATCTATTATTATCAGCGGATTGATGACATTACATTTGTTTAGCTATAGTTAGCTATAATCCTTTAGCTTTTGTCGTGTTATACTTACCGGGCACAAATTGAATATTCAACTTGATTTTAAACGTGAACATCGGCCGGATATATAACCACACACTGCGAACAATGTGAGATAATGGTACAGTAACTTTGATAGTCGTGTGTTTACGTGTAAACAACTATTTCAGCGTGATGTTACAGAGATATTTTGTACGACCCTCGGTACGCGCCCCATGGCATACCTTAGCTAGTATTAATCCTACAATTTTACAGTATCGAATCGCGTCAGAAAAAACAAGAGGCTCTCTCGATGCCCTTGTTGACGATGACGAGTCTTTATGACGGTTCACAACTTGACACTCGTTTATTGGTGCTGTGCTTCTTGTCCAAGATGTTTTTTAACCGATGCCAGAGATATAACGGCAAATGTACTTGACGCTATTTATCAATTACACCACATCAAAATCTAGTGAATTTCAAACCAATCAATCATATAATATATTGCCCTCAAAAATACAAGGTGACCACTAAATTTAGTTTTCAAAAACAGCAAATTACATGGAATATTTGTTCGTTCGAACCAATTTTCTCTTACAATTTATTATAAATGTTTAATACCAGTTAGATTATGAATGCTTCTGTGCGAAATTAATCGCCATTATATGCGCAGTCATATGTGAATCACCTAAAGAACAAACACTTGTAGCAAGATTACGCGTAGCAATACAATAATGCTTATCGAAGACTGATTAGATGTAATTGCATTAATCGGTTAGGCCTCGTTGCAATGTTGAGAAAATGTGCTCATGATTGTATGTGTCATAAGCAAATATGCATCGATAGATGTGATTCTAGGTTACACTGTTTGTGACAGTACACGTAGGTGATTGTCTTACCCATCAGGACCAAAATCGAAACTGTTACATTTATAAGCTATTAAATTCTAGTGATCATTACCGATTCCATCAAGAATAAAATATGTACAGGAATCATATCATCCTAATGTCATATGCTCCCTCTAACTGATGAAGCTCCTTCCAAACCATGGATTGGATTCGTCCCCATTTGATAAACTTACTATAATGATGATACCTGCAACAGTAATACTTGATGATAGCGCATGTATTTTCAGGTGGTTAGTAGCACGGCAACAAAATCAAATGCCGTCAATTCATCCGCAGCTATAAGTTCCGCAAATATAATATATGGGCAAATATCAACCCAGAACTCTGATCCTTTCTTGAAAGGATTTCATAGGAATACAGCAACTTTGTGGCCTTAACACAAAGACCCAGCTTGCTGTGGGCAATGGAGAACATATCAATAGCAACTACTATCCTTTCGTGAACAAGGGAGGTGGCTATCCCAGCATATATTATTAAGAAAATGCACACCTAGTATGCGTTTCAACAGTAATCCGGCGATGGGGCTACCGCTTGGGTTCGCAGCTCTTCAGCTTATCATTTCACGAACGCTGAAGGAGGTCTTTGCCTCCGAGAATATTATACCCGCCACCACAAGTTACCCAAAAGCGTCAACATGTAGCCTCTTTCTTAATGACATCTTTCCAGCTAAACCTTTCTTATAGAGAAAAGCTATTACTGTGGAGACTGTTAGCCTTGCGCACAATTAAATGCACGTATGTCTGGTATGCATTTCCCATTCAATTTGGGAGGGCTTTGGAGATAAGTGGCCCCTCAAACCCAAAACACATCAACGGCCACAAATTCATTAAATCCTCTAGTGTTTTAAGCTATTTTGCTGTGTAAAATGCAATCGTCTAACCAGAGAATCATGTTATTTGATACTTGAGATGTGACATCTTAGTATATAGGGAGAAAATAAGTTGAATAAATAAGCCACTCCTTTATATTTACCATCTCGGTAGTGAATCCACATCCATTACCCAGCTCGTCTCCCACATCCGAACTCTCGTTTTCGTTTTGTTCCTTTGCTTGATATCGCTATCATTTGCGCCCAAAAGCAAAGACAATGCGTCACCGGGCCAGGTAGTATATGTATATGTGTTATTTACTGCCATATCTCATTAAATTACCTATACAACACAAGTTGTAAGAGGGTCATTTTTGTTGGTACGAAAGGTTCATTTGTACGCATGTGTGTAGTTATCGATATTCTCTAAAAACTGACTCACCATATCCTAACCATTGGGAACTATCTTATAAATCTTCACGATCACGAATGCTACAATAAGCAATAAGTCTACCCTGGCTGCCATGTCATCTTATAAAATGCATATGGCAGGTGCGCGTAGCATTGTCTAATACTACTTTATACTGTTCGTTCTTTCCCAATGCTTCGCGTTAATCGTGTGGCTATGCATTAGCGATAGGGAATGCTGCGAAGGCTGGCTTGAATGGAGCGCTCACATGCATCAAGTAACTATAAAACACGCGTCCAGTACTTCATTTCACCAAATGACGTCTCTACAAACTACGACAAACTATAGATATTACGCCATCTATAACAAACTATATCGCTCATTGATGTAAATATGACCATGTGCTGAATATATTACCTAATGACCGCGGCAAATGCTGCCTAGCAGCTGCTTACTGAACAGCTTTTCTATCTTTAACTTATGTCAATAATGAATTGTATTTTTTCTTAGAAGGCAAAGAGCGTACTTAAAGCTATTGATGTTTTATGTACAAAATGAATATTATAATGGTGTCGATTAACGAATAGTCAAGGCCTTGACATACTACACTGATTGATATAAAATATGTTTAGTCTTCTCATTGCTATCATAGTTATTGGAATAGAACATGTTTATTCGATATTTACAATTATGCTACTACCTATATTCATTTCACGTTCGTGGCTGAGCATAAGAATTCCAATATACAGAGATCGTCCCATGTTTCATAAACTGGCTTTGCAAAAGCTGGTTACCATTCAATTAAGAATGTATTCAGGCTACGGTGTCTAGCATCAATTGAAGAATACCAGATTCCGTTGATCATGGGATGCACGTCAATATCCATATATGTCGTAACCATAATATCCCGTACGGGCTATTTTCATGCAATAACACCATCCTGTCTAGACGAATAAGTGTTAATAACTGTAATTATACTTCGTCGGCATGGGAAGATACCGTTTATACCTGCGACATCGTGTTACTGCTTTACGTTCGTTATTACTGCCCCACCTCAACGGATTACAGCACCATATATACTGATCAAACGTTTTCACACGACAATGTGTATTGTTGAATATCAATTGTAGAACGGCGTAGAATGCCAATGTATAATTTGTTCTATGTTTTAGGCGGTTATTTGATAACATAAACATGACGTTAATTAATTCATCGTCGCTAGATCTCATTAGCATTGCAGGCGGAAACATAGAGATGATACTGTTGGATATTTACTGGGCTCTCTTAAGTAGGGTCATCGTGAATTAGGATTAGAAATTAGCTCAATTTTTTAGTCTAAAGAACAGAATGTGGTCATTGCAGGCAATGATGTAGATGCGGTATGTGAAGGAATGCAACCGCTGTTTTATGCACATGTTGCTTAAGCCTATGTAAGAGCACGTACTTTTGTAGCATATAATGCATATCAACGTAACAAACATTTCCACGACGGACACCACCTTGAACGCATTCTCACATTTCCCTCACACTTTTTTTTTGTTGTGAACGTACCGTATGTGCTAAATTTATCTTAGTCTGCAGAGGACTACCTCGTTTAGTACAGTTTTGAATAGTACAAATTTCAAGGTTTGACCATAATATCACAGGGATAGAGGTGATCTATCTGTGTGACAAATTGCAAAGTTCCATACCTCATCACTATATCATTGACGTCCGGTAGTACAAGAGATCATGTGAATGCACAAATTGGTTGTGCAGCTTGGTGAGCAACGATAGGTTTCAAAACACCCCAGGGAAGTTTGCAAAATTGGCGCTAGTGAAAGATCAATGGATGCTGCATGTTTAGTAATGGCATAATTGTCTAACTAAGTAGAATGGTCCATATCCTCACAACATGTTAATAAGCTCAATAAACATGTGTTTGCTTTTTTCTTGTATTGTTGACAAAGCGAATTTTGGCCACGGTGATGAATTGGCACAACGTTGTTGGTTACGAAGCCAATGCTAGTCTGCAGAATACCAGGGTGAACTATACAGACGTTTGACACGTGAAATAAGTGTCACAGAAATATACTAAAGCAAATCTCTAGCTAGGCTTGATATAACTCGTTAACGCTGATGGTGTTTATATGTTAGGAAGGGGCATATCGGTTGGCGCATATACCTGTCCTTCCTCTTATTGTAATTACAAGTGACTATTGGTATGAGCTATGCTAATGTATCGCATAGCCAAAGTGACGCAACATCAAACAATATTATGCTAAAGTGTGATTAGCATCTAAAACCCCTACAATATAATTATTAGAGAGCCAGTGTTGCTAGCTGTTGAGACTTGAGATAACACATTAACGAAGACTGTGTTTATCATCAACACAGCGACACATTAACGCTGGTGTTTTGCAGGGTATTATTCTAAAGAAATACATCACGTGCAACTTTTTGTATGACACGATATCGCATAAAAACAAAATCACGAACATCAGTATCATAAAATATTCATTGTGTCTTGATGCACCAGGATGATTTAAATGGCAAAAACTGCATGCTTTGTTCGTTAAAAATAGATATATTATTAATTCCACATAGCATCATCATGCTTTATGACTTCCTGCATACCTTGGGGAGCCAAACATTTTGCATCACATATTTGTAAAAATTCCACGCGAATGCCATCTATTCTGGTAACTTAAACCAAGATTAAATGCAAGCATATTATAACATTTATAAATTGTTTGTACTGTAGATAAGCACTATAGAGTGATGAAAAGAAAACGCAGGTGCCATCAATCCTCATCCCGATCGTACCTCTTCAAAAACGATCGAATAGTAATTAGTGTTGCTGCAATACTCAATGTTAGTGTTACGCTCATAGTAATCAAATGTCAATCATCAACGGATAACGTGTGTCGCATGGCTGCAGAATTTTTGATGTTACAAATGATCTTCATCCATTTTATTCCAGTAACTAAGTTTCGGTGTAAGTATTGGCTATTTTTGTGATCCCTAATGTTACGGGAATGAAAATATTGCAAAAAGGGTTTAGATATATGATTAACTGCACCCGTTCCGTTATTAGTGTATATCTTTGTTTCCTTCAGACTGCTAAATTTTAGAACGTAGGAGCACTAAACTATTATGATTGATCATTTTGAGATTTCAAAAGATCAATAATGAGTAGACGACCGAACGGTTAACAAATCTTTACGTCTCCACTAGCTTAGATGAATTCTGATTGCCATCGATTAACAAGAAGTCCCCGATTGCTATCTACATTGTGAGATATGGCCTTGTTTTCTGCTGTGCTTCACTGTGATGCAGTGGTTGCATGTTTTTTTAATTGCAGAGTCTTGGGTTAAGACCACATAAATACAGCCTCGCACGGGTTGTCCGGTATTGTGTAAGGGAAAAACTTTATATTATCAGACCAATGTCTTCTAGTTTCGATATACATTAGAGAAGAGCACCCTGCTAAAACCTATTCAAGCACCTATAAACAAGTGCTGTTAATGTTTAATTCAATTACTGTTTCAACTAAATGACTAATTGGCTTTACCAGAACAGCTTGCAATATTGATTTTTTGCTGCATACATTTACATAAAGCGGATCAGGTTGGTCATGCCACATGTAGCCTTCAATTGCTCAAACTCAATGGACAATCTATTGGGCTTTGTTAACGAACAGGGTGGTTTTTATACGAATCTATTTTATACCAAGGTGTTTTAGCACTACACATAAAAGAATGAGTGAGTAGGATAACGCACCTTAGCCACATCACACTCATGAACCATGCGCAAGTTGCCAGTCCGTCTTAAAAGTTATCTAATGAAATAGACTTTAAAGGTATCAAAGGATTTGAAGTTTATTGATAGAAATTGTACCAAATGTATCTGAAGTAATTAGATTTACTCTGCGGAAGCCCGGGGTTGCCATTGAATATCCTCGAAGAGGGACTTTCATTTTCAACTTCTGTTTATAATTTATTAGGAATGCATGCGCCATGCAAATGATTAGCAGTTTTAGCAATATACAAGAAATAACATGATTCGACAGCTGAGATGTATTAATGTTATATCAATGGAACAAATACCAACTGAATACGCGGTCGGTATCATAGGATGGTCTTTGAGATGAAAATCATGCTTTTCTAAACGTATTACAGGTTAATATAGTTCCAGTGGTGATTTAAAGGTACGCGGCTCCATGTCCAACTGTCAAAGTCATTCACCTCAATTGAAGTTATGTATTTGTCCTGAATGCTTGGGCATGGGTAAATCTTGAAATGGTTTCCAATACATTTGGGGTGACTTGACGTCGAGCAAATCATTTGAAACTGCTACAAGGACGATCTAAGATTGAACGCAACAACACTGGCTGTGTCTGTCGGTAACTAATATGCCTCATGCAGGACACGCTTAGATTGCGCATTCGCAGTAGGCATAATTGGTACAATTGTAAGCTGAACTCAACCGAAAATGAACGACTATGATAACAGTTTTGAGGATCCATGTATCGTAACGGTTAACTAGACCTGTGGCGATTTGCCTGTACGTACGAGATTACATTGATAACTGCACATCGAGTGGTATTCCGCGTGTTTGTCAGAACGTCCTACTAAGATGGTCGAAACAGTTGTGTTTTCCAATGATGTGCCTATACCAGAGTGAACCGTGGTGTGTTCTTCGGTGGTGTAACAATTTTGACCAAGTAATAATCATCACCCTCATGTTTAGACATGCTTACTAAATAAACATCAAACCGTCCCCACTGTGTCAATTACCATAGTCGTCATTATTTATGGCACAATGTACAATACTTGCTACCGCTCGAGGAGCTTGAACGAGGACAATTCACAATATCTGAAGATTATACCACCCCAAGCAGTCCATTGTCGCAGTTCCTAAACGCACAATATGTAGCATGAATTATATAAAGCAACCCTAAGTTATCAGTTGTTGCAGTGCCTATGCGCGTCCACTCAATTCACCAGTATATATTTCATTTTGAATCACATGATTCGTAGTTGTTAAATATTACTTCGACTTTTGAGAATCATGTGTTATTTTGATCGTCCTATCTATGCACAGAACAACATCCACATATTGCGATATTTTCAAAATGCTGATGAATACAGAATAGATTTACGAAAGGTTCTGTAAATCACGCAGTCAAAGACTATACGAGATCCCTCATTGTTCACAGTTATATGTTATAAGGACCATTTCCACAGACGTCAGATATAAAAGACGCCATCATATGGACCAAATATTCAGTCCGCATTCCAGTAACAGCGATCTACAATGCCGTTAATCTAACAAACCAGCTGTATTTCCTGCAATCCCCTGGCGCACAATAGAGATGGATGTCTACTTAGCCTGTTATTGACACTCTATTTAGCCTGTTGGTCATACACTATTTAAAACTGGCGTGCAGTTTTTATAGCAGCCCCTTCGCGTGGAGAAAACATTATTCTTAAACTTCACCAACAGTACATGTTAAAGCGGACACGGAAGAGCGAAATGGAGGGGTTTTAAAAAATAAAATACCCATAGTTTAAATCATGCTTAACATATTGACGTAGAACTAAAGTGCCATCGCTAAAGGGCTATACAATAGGAGGTCTATGTGGTTTATAAAACAATATGTCAGCGATATTGGCATGTGTTATCATGCGAGGCTTTACAGGTAACTAAATCTGTACAGTGTCGAATCAAAGGTGCTAGTTTCCCAACCAGCTTAATAGTCGGTTTACTACTACGGTTAGCGACAGCATTCCATCCAATCCTATGGCTCGGCCTCAAATTAACTCAACGCAAGTCTATATGTGGTAGATAGCATATCCTGATGGGTAGATATCTTCCTCCGTGGTTCTAATGTTGTTTATGAGGCAATCATTATGATGATTATAGTGATGCTAGAGGAATCATCATGTTAATACCCATCATGATATCTAACATGTTGTCGTTGTCATGTGTAAATAATCCGATATTTATACACATGTACATTTATGTTGGCTCTTGTAAAAATCCGCCTCGCTCGGATGGTGCTCCAATTTACTTAAGCCTTGTAAAGGATGGAAATCCTCGTCGCTTCTGTATAGCGCAAACAAAACAAACCAACTACAAGGGTAAACAGTGGTTATAAATGTTTATGTTATATACATTTCGCGATCTGTTTCAATCATGGCTTAGATTTCATTGAGCGTGGTCATATCAACGAAAGTGTACGCCAACAACAGCGCATTAAGCCGTATACATGTAGCCAGCTTTTATCACAACTTATGATGAAGCATTTCCAACCATTCGGTCTAATCCCTATCTAATCATGAATGTCTGTCATGATTTACTAAGAGCGAAATCGATAACTGGGTATACAGGAATCTTATGTAATCATCAGTCTTTGATCCTCAGTGCACGTTGTCTTTGTTATCAAAATAAGGTATTTGATCCTCATGACGTTGTGTCATATTAATAAATGGCTCGGTCATTTGATGGCTCAATTTGATGCTGCAATTACTTCTCAGTTATGCAAAACATATACAGGTTTGTTTACATGTGCAGGAAAATGTCAGTATGGTGGTTGGTGGTGATGCTGACAATCTAATCCATATTCAACCAAATCCTCCAAGAATGGATTCCAATTAATCGTTATCAGCCCCGACCATTTTGAAAGTGGGATCTCTTTGTGTTAAAGTGGCAAGCCGTGGATTGCTGCGTATTTCATGCAGGTGACTACCAGTCCTGTATCTTTCTATTTACATCACTTATTTCAGCTAGTGTGGATTCAGGTATAATCGGCAAAATTAGCGGGCCCTTAGCTTCACTTGGCACTTAAAGGTACCGTCAATGGTGTTATATAAACTTGCTCCGAGTTATATCCGCCTTTTGACAGAGTGGGTAAGCGTGTCGCTATCGCCTGTGACCCATGGGGCATTCTTCGCTATTCACCACCTCTTCTGAGGCATATCTTGCCAATATCAAAAACGGTGAGGTGTCATTGCTAAATGATACAATAATTTGTATGGGCTCCGGTTCCTCGACAGTGAGCGATTAATGTACCATTTCATTTCATCAGTAGTTTTTAACCAGTTTCCGTCACAATATTGGAACATGAAATTTGTTATCGCACGATTGGCAGCGGTTTTAACGCACCTCCGCTAAAACAGAACGATTATATATCCTATTATCTGTGTAATCTCATTCTTATTGACAAACATTAGCAAGTAGACGCAAACCCGTTCTCGGTCTGTTGGCCCATGCAGAGCAATATCCAAGCTTGCGCCTGAATTATTGGTCATTGATGTGCAACGTGCACAACATGATGCAATTAAGATTATGCTGCACTTTGCCATTGTAGTTCTACGGCCATTGCATAATGAGGTGAGCGCCATTATACGGGAATGCACACTGGGATACCACTCGGACGCGCGCGATTCCACTGAACTTTCATACATTTCGTCAATATTCTGGTTGTAGGTTGTTTTTATTTCCTCAAATAGGCAAGAAAGCGGCCAGCGGCATAACCATGATTATCTAAGCAATGAGTGACTGTAACGCATCAGTTCAACCGATCTTCGCAATGAAAGTATTAGCCCTCCAGTGCAGAGCAATTGCGTTCTGCCTTTGACTATGCAAATGTTGAGCGTTGCTTCATCCAGTTGGAGGTAAAGGAACATAATTTAACACGAAAGGCTCACATTATGAATAATTTGGCAATAGAAATCATGCATGTAACGTAGTCCGCGGAAAAGATTGGGACACACACAAACATAAGTGATATTGCCCTTGCTAAATAATGTATGACAGTGGCCAAAAACGGTTAGCTCACAGGGTGATTTAGTGACATATAATCTTCGTGATCACGGACATCAAGGGTCGACTTTGCGCAAAACGAAACTTCCCCGCAATAGCCGTACTTCGAAACCAATTCACTCAGCAGGTCAGAGATTCACCTCATAAACAATGGTTTGCATATCGTCTAAGTGAATTATGCGTTGCGCAGAAGGCTGTTACTACTTTACAAAACCTCGCCCACATGCCATTATGGTAAAACCTCTGGCTAGTGTGGATTCAGGTAAAATAGTTATAATAGAGTAGCAAGGCTTTCATGTGATGAGGCGGCCGAACCTGATAAGCAATCATACCTGCAAAGTCCATATTTGCCGATGCCGATATATGTATATAAATATATATATATAGATATATATATATATATATATATATATATATATATATATATATATATATATATATATATATATATATATATAATATATATATATATATATATATATATATATATCTATATATATATATATATATATATATATATATATATATATATATATATATATATCTATATATATATATATATATATATATATATATATATATATATATATATATATATCTATCTCTATCTATATATATATATATATATATATATATATATATATATATATTTATATATTCATAATTAGTAGTATGCACGGCAGACTATGCACCATCGAGCATCATGCATATCTGACGTTTGGACGTTTTGACTGTTCATGACCAGAAAACTACCGTCACTTTGTATCAGCACCCAAACAAAAAGGTCGTGATCGCTAATGGTATGGATGTTCCGTGATATACTGAGTAGAGTTTGGAATATAGTACAACGTTAAACGATCTGTGTTTTTATCTCATGAGAACAGATATTTTCATTCCATATGAAAAGCATCCTTAGCAGTACGACTTTGACCCATTTATCAATGACTTGTGGGAGCCTAATGGCGTGTACGCGATCGAGTTGCAACCCCATTATGATTAGTAGGTGCCATGTTTTAGACTTCATTGCAACTTACGCAACCTTTGTTTAAAAAACAATATATGGGAGTTTATGCGACCTTAGTTTTTGGACCAAAAATGCAGGTAAATGAACGCGACCATTGGCGATCGTAGCAGTTTTTCAAATGCTGCACTAAAGACAACATGAACCCTGACTTGTATTATATACTCCTGGTCATTGTGATCCAGAACGAATCCTAGATTCAACACGAGGCGGACCTATGATACACCCCAGCCCTCAGGAGGGAGATCCAAAGAAGGGGAAAGAGTTGGTGACCACAACAGTTTTGGATCTGAAGCCTGCTGATTGATAAGGAGAGGTAGGAACACAACCATTATCTTCAAAAACTACCTGATGATGCCTGGAGACCTCTTTAATAAGATATTTTAGAGGGTGAGACCCCACATCACAGCATAAGCTACTAATCACCGACCCTCCTAGGAGCAAGGGCTTAAACTGGCACTTACCCTAAGGCATCTGCCAGCTGATGACCAGTATTAATATATCAAATCTTATAGCTACAGAGCATGATCAACTGCATGCCGAGCCACTTGCGAGAAGTTTACGACCTGTTATACTGAGCTGAGAGTTGAGACTTGTGCAAGCTAATAACGACCTATAATGATACCGATTATGTGTTTTCACTCGTCGCAAAGTCTCTGTGAGAGTTTTAAACAGTTCATAACACTCGCAATGCTAGTGACACTGTACTTAATAAATGGCAATTAAATGACAGGATTGCAGGATAACGAGGTGTAAATTCCACGAACGTTTACCCCGGTTCTATATGACGTCAATGGTTGCAATGATTGTAGATCTGGCTTTTCGGCGCAGTTTAGGGACGGCAATTTGCGCACTTATTTTATAGTTGACTGATGTCAGCACTCCAAGTAAGTTTTCTAATTATACCTCTGTTATATAAGCAAGCGGTAACATCCGTCAGCGTGTTGGCTGATAAAGTGTGCCAGATAATTAATACAACATTGAATACAAATGCCAACACTGCCGTGAGCATATTTTATCATGAAAATCATACATGCCCAGTCGATAAGAACTGATTTGCAAATTTATGTTTAAATACAAACCATAAATACTAACCAGATCTGTTTTTAGTTTCCAAACCATATCAAACTCTACCATTACATAGCTCTTCCTGCCTCAGTGACCTAATTGTAATAGACATGATGAGAAGCAATTCTAGCAGAGCTTTATGTTGGTGATGTTCACCAGACATGATTTCATCATTTATGACCACGTAAGCTAGGCATGCCAAGTTTTTGTAGACCACTTCAATTAATATCATAAAGCGTTCTTCATTTTTTCCAAACATTGCTCTTAAATGCTGTATTATTTATTGATTAGCGGAGATATTGCATTTCTACACGCAGCTTTTAATCTGGTTTTACGTTTGGTTAATCATCTTAGATTTCAGTGTTAAACTATTTAGATTATGCATAGACTATGCTCTTGGCGTTGCTTGGAAGTAAAAATAAACCGCTGGTAACCACTATGCAATTATACACGCACATTCACCTAATTAGCTGTTGCAACCGATACGGCCAGGATTTGATTCCTCAAGCCTCGTGAAGATTGTCAACCTAGCACTCATTCATTGGCGAAAGATGTTTTAAAATTTTGACGACACTAATCCGACTTTGATATGTCGGTTCGTTGTATCCAACCACATTTAGTCTTGATCTGGAGCAAATAACGGATCGACACATGATGTTTTTTTATAGAGGGTCAGATTGCTGACAATTTAACCCTGTAAAGAAGCAACAACAGCATATCCACAAAACATCTCCACTCGTCAGGGGGTGAATATCAGATGATGTCAATATACAATATAATGTACTGTTAAATATAATCATGTAGACATTGCGCCCAATACCTTGATGTTATGGCACGTTTTATCATGCACGACAACCCATTTTTAAACAGTACAGCAAATGTATCCTGCACATTGTGTATTGTCGTGTGTCGGGTGTCAGAAAAATGAATCGATACTATATTGGGTTCCACTGAGCATTGCGACATTCCGACACCTATAGAACGTATGATTTATGTAACTGCTTGATAGCTCTGCTCCGAATATCTTAAACCATACTTCCACCATGTATGTAAATGCAGAATTAGTTCGCGTGATTAACATATATAAAGTTGGTTCCCTTGCCTTGTAAACGAGACCGTACCAAACGACGATATTTATACTGAAGTCATTGTATATGAATACAGAATTAAATGTTATGAAGCAATTGCGTTAAATCTCGAACTACCAGTCGACATACATCGCTGTCAAATATTTATGGACACATTACATATCTTGTCGCAGCTTTAACGTTCGACCATTTTTGTGCTGTTCGAAACACTGCCGGTATTTAATTAGGCAATTCAAAATTGTTTGGGTGGTTGTCCAGCCCTATTCAAAAACCGAAAAACTAGTAATATCTTATCTTAGATGTATTGCTTTAAAGAACGAAATCCGTGAAATTCAATTGCTGACGGTCATTGCTGATGGTCAATGGTTTCATAAAAGGTTTTGTACGTTCCTACAGTGTTTTCTACAATTGATGTCCCTGTCAATGCGGACGCATCAATCATCATCACCGAGGCGATTGGCTACAAAACAGCCTGTTCTATTACAGTATATTATTATGATTAAGGGGAGATAATTTGATTTGTTAGCACCAATGTATAAAGTGCTTGATAGGAATACAACTTCATGAATGAATCCGATATCGTTGACGTACTCAATTGCACCAAGAGCGTTAACCGCCAACAACAGTACTCAATCGTTCCGTCTCAACGATGGTTAAACTCATCGGTTCGGCAAAACGCCTGGACTGTAACCTATGCTAGCAGTACAATGTTGGCGGAATATTATCGTTTTCTATTCCAGACAGGCTGTTGGAGCCGGCTTCTATTTCATCAGCGATATGACAAACCAATTGCAACATGAATGTTAACCGCATCATTGGCGGGTTTGAATTGACACGCAAACGTTTGGGTGTTGCCAGCGTCAGCACTCAATTAGCATAATTCGGAGTTCGGTCTTAACCATGGCAAAACTATCAGCTGCTCTGCACGGCGCCTAGATTAAAACATATGTTGTCAGTTATATTTTATAAACGGTATGTGTTAATCATTTTAATTTGCATCATGATAGAGGCAAACCGAACCGTTGTTTTAGCACATTAAATTGCAATGTGATTGGGAATGTGAATTATATGAAGTTGGGCAGTTGAATACAAAATAACAGAGCTAGGTCAAATTTATGTTAATTTGGGTGCATCTCAAACAACACACAAACAACGCATGTGCACCACTAATCGGACTCTGAGGAGGTTTCCACATTTCAGACCAGTGCTTGCTGGGTCCATTGGGTGTTTCTCAGGCATCTCACCCGTGTAAATCTGCTTTTGATGATATGGCTATTGGATTAAGATGATGCTACCGTTATGATTGTTTTCAGAAAATGCAGTCAAAGTAGGAGTGCAAGCAAAACAAGAACATCTGCTACATAAGCGACTCAAAACTGTAAATGCTTCCTTTCTGGGGTTAGCATTGCACTCTCGCTTGTGTCATTTGATTTAACACACGCAGCGCATGTTCATGAAATATTATTGCACGCAGTACTCGGTAAGAAATCGCTCGCAGGTCGCATGCAAGGTCGATAGACTACAGTACATTAATATATCGAATCATGATAAAATTATGCGTCAAATTGAGCTATAATTATAACTTATTCAACGTAGATGTCTCCCCGATGGCCTGCCATTTCTATATTGCTTTGTTCCAAACAAATGCGATTGCCTATATATTTTTAGTGCTGGTAATTTTCAAGAATATAACGGTGTGTAATCTCTGATGCGATACATTTGTACTACAACATGCGACATTCGTACAATGAGAATCATTATGGGAAGATGAACACTCTGTACAAGTATTCAGGTGGTGTAATTTGAGGGGGCGTCGTGCGTCAACCAGCTGCGTCATTAGATCTGCTCGTAATATATGTCACGTAAGGTTATGCATCCTCATCAGCTGCAAAAGTGTGTACATCCGCAACGAGCTAATTAATTGAGTATTAGATTTTATAATGAGGTTCATTAATTCACCTTATATTGAAGAGACTGTTCAGTCCCATATTTGGAACGAGGTTGCCTAGCAAGCTGCTTTGCAACCGCACCTTGGAAACCAAAAGTTACATTATGTAACCAAAGCGGAAGAATACACATCGATTTAGTGAGCGGAAGTAAATTCGAGAGCGCGTTCATGTTATGATTTACAGTTAACATTCGTGTGGTTCATGCTTTTAGGGAGGTACCGTTATCGATGGAACGATATAATTGAATAAAACAGATTTCCACAGTAGATCATGAATATTTCCAGTCAAATAATAATGTTAACAACTTATTAAAATTTTCCATCATGCGGCACAAATTAGAAGATGGCATTACTTACGTCTGCGTTAAACGTAATAATGTAATAACGAAATGTTCCTGATTGCCTTATATGGGGCTGAACAGTCTCTTTAAGTAGCATACAATGTAGCAATAGCATGTTGGGATTGTGGTGACCCAAACTCGCCTCTACCTCGCACCTTATCATATGGTGTTGTGTCTGATGATTTGATTGTTGAGTTCAAGTGCCCCTTTAATACCAGGGACAAACCTGTCACTCCATATCAAGTCAGTGTGAACAACCAGCTGACCATCAACAGCCAACACTACTCACCAGATTCAATGCCAGATATTTTGTACAAACAGTTGACTTTGTTGCCTCGTGGGATTAACCTCTAAAAACATGGATATTGTTCCAGTGACCCGTGACAATGACATTATGTCTGCTATGGTTGCAAAGTTAGAGATTAATTCAGTGACTACTTTAAAGATACTGTGCTTGATTCCATTTATTTTTACAATTTCCATTACTGAGTTTGTGTAGTCTTGTGCAGTGATTGTTTCCTTATGATTATTTACCTGAACCTCTAGTTACATATTTTCTGTAGTGGAATGAATGATGAACTCTGGGACTTTCATGTCCGAAGTGTAATAATTTATTTCTGGGCTCTTTAAAATTATAAAACATGTTAGAATCCAGTCCTATTAATAACTTTTTTAATGAAAGAGACTTCTATGAATAGGGTACAAAACCATTGTATCTTCACAACATTAAGAATTTGCAAGTGAAGGATTATTATTAATTACATATATAGGAATTATGGACCTCACAGTGGTTCACTAATTCCACTAAAATATCGTTGACTCCCTTAAGTTCCCTGGTCGCCATACGCCTTACGTATCCATCATTCTAAGTAACCATAATCCGACCTCGTTAGGAGTTCCATGCTTAATCAAGCACATCTCACACAATGCCCCCCAGGCGGTAGTAAATTAAAGGATGTCATTACATGAGACATTCCGTCAAATGTTTATTAATAATCTTACATACGTCATCAGTTCGATGAGGTTTCCTGTGGTACCTAACTGTTTCCACGCAATTTCAAGGTAATTAGGATTCACCATATTAATGTAGTTTGCACGCTAAGAGCATCTTCATTTTTGTATTTCTTTACGAGTCTGCCCATGTTACAGATAGCAGTAACACGATGACAATAAAGGTCTAGGGTGGCATGCGTCACTAAGTGTTTAGATCCAAACCCTGGAATACATCAGGCCGACTAGTTGCTGCTCCCGGCCAACTAGACTCTGAAAGGTTTATTATTCAATTTACATTAATGCGGAAGATAAGCACAGCAAAAAATATCAAATAACGTTCAGAACAAAATTGCATACATTGGATAGTTACAAAGCTCGTCACCTAATATATTTACAAAAGGATGAATGTTGAATTGGGTTTGTCGAATGATAACCAAAGCATACTGCTGGTCCGTAATGAAGCTGTTAGCGTGGATTAGCAGTAAGGTCGCGGCCCTATATGCCTGGGGCTCGTTTATCCAGGAAACATATATAATCATTTGTGGATAATCGATTCATCAATAGTGGAGTTCCTGTTCTAGGGGTGTACAACTGAGGCGAAATAGTTTTGCTAACTCTGCGTCTGATTATATGCTTGTAGACTGCGTACATAGAGCTCAGGGTGATAACTATAATAATTTCTGTGGCTGTAAATAATAATATAAATTATAGCTGTCCTAATTGCATACAATCTAAATGATTTAAAAGGCAAAACGACACCTGGGTACTTACTATCTACATTGTCAACTCTAAGAAAGATGCCGTAGTACTATATTGTCATTCTTATCACAATGGGAGGGGAGATTGAATTAATCAGCAGGTGTGAAGAGCAGAACCTTCTATGTATTTACAGCTGCTAAACACATGTGAAATCTCCTCTTGATGAGACAGTTATGTTAATGGCCTCTCGCTCCCTAACTATCCATGTCTTTACCATAAATTCTTCCATCAACTTTGGCCATTGATATAAACCAGGATGGAATTTTCTATCACGTGGAGTTGCTGTGTGTCTTCCTGCAATACTTCCTACTATCAGGAAGGCTTTCCTTTGAAAGCACAGCTATAATATTTTATCAAATATTCATATTGTTTTTCAATACTGACAGTCATTGCCATTAACACGCATGAAAAATGCGTTGTACAGACATAACCTCCTGTTAGCTTAGCATATTAAGTCAGTTATCCAGGCTAATTGAATATGACAGACCGGATACCTTAACAGCGAAAGGGGATTAAATTGCTTATCATTGAGCAGCAAATTGCTTTTCCAAAAACTTTCTTATGCTGTCAGTCAACCACCCAAATGCAATTTCGTGCAGCTTAAGGCAAATGTATGGGAATTCTGCAGACACTTATGATACCCTTCAAGTTTTCGTTCGGTGCTAAACGTGAGAGAAATCTCAATGACATATATTTGTATAACATCAACAGCTGAAGGATGATCAGTTCAAATTACATCGCAAGCCTTGAATCTTGTGGCGCATTAATGTATGTATACTGGCTTGGTAAAGTCGGCGTCAGAAGTTGGGGATCTAATTTAACTTGTCATGCAGTTTGATGGACACTGCAACTGAATAACATTCCGATAATTTGGTATTGCCTCATCAACTTTACCTAAAAGCACCCTTTGGCAATTTGGTTTTCAGTGTGATGAACAGGGTAAGTCATCAAATTGTGGTGCGTGCAGTCGACTGTTATTCGCCTTAATACGCGGTAATAGCAGGGATAGATACTGCTTTGCATACTCAGTTATAGTGCCAGATAGCCTCTCACTTTCAAAGCTGTTTGAGAGTAACAACTAACACTTTGTGGAAGTTATTGTCAATCATAATAAGCATACGCATATGATAAGCATTTAGAGTCATCTGACTGGGTCTGACGGAAATGAAATGCATATAGAGTACAATCCGCATGCAGAATGCTCTAATAAGAAAAGTTGTGATTACAATTGAATCTATAAACAACTTACTCGTCGCGACAGGATACAGCTATTGTTCAGATACTTAATACAGAGCTTGGTTCGCCACTATCGTCAATAGACACGCGGCAGTCATTAGTGAAGATGTAAACACTCCATATGAAAGAAAAGCTGGCTGGTACAATGGGCCATATAAGGGGATGATAATAATGACGCTATGCTTATTCAATAACACACTAACTAAGGTATATTCGACAAATATCCTTGTTCAACTTGAAAGTCAGTCAGTGCGATTCTAGACTCATTATACTTTTCTACGACATGCAAAATATTAGCATTATTGTCGAGGTTGAATGTCAAGAAAGAAAACTTATGCAACTCAGATTGGTTATGAAAGAATATTGATCGCATAAGATGTCTCGCACTGGGATATCCCCCTGCTATTATTGTGACTATAGAAATTTACGAAGCGTTCAAATCAAGCTTATTGAATAAATAAAACGATCGCAGCAAGACAGACAAATGGATAAGTGATGTATATAAAAACACATTAATGTCGTAATGGGTTGCCGCCCATCATTGTGATTCGTAGTGTAAGCATCGATTAGAAGAACAGATTCTGGTATTCATGAGTAAACTGCAAATGGATAAGTGATGTATATAAAAACACATTAATGTCGTAATGGGTTGCCGCCCATCATTGTGATTCGTAGTGTAAGCATCTAGAAGAACAGATTCTGGCATTCATGATTTCTCAGTCATCCATGTTCAATAAAGCCAGAACCCATAAATAAAGCCAGCAATACATGGCTAATGCAAGACAAATGCCAAAAAGCCGTTAAGCTTTTTTCATTTGCCACAAAATTGATTCCGTGTTATCGGCAGAGGCTGTGCGATCGCTGCAAATGGTGAACCAGGACATTGAATATGGGAGGATCGAGGGGGATAATTACAAATAAATCATCCCATGAGGTATGCTCGTCGTGAATGGTAGGCATAGTGTTCATTAAAACTCACAACACAATAAAAACTATCAATTAACCTTAAGAAAATCATTACACACATTACATAATTACGTCACCTTATAATGTTTGCAAGAGGACAAATGAGGAATGGACTTTGTCCTATGAAAGCTAGAGCAAACAACTGGTTCCGTAATAAATACGTTTATTCGTTGCTGGAGTTGCCAAGAACGTCGGATCTGTCACTGTGGATTAGTAGTAGGGTCGCGGCTCTGTAAGCCATGGGCGCATTGACCTAGGTAACATAGTGATCATTGGTGGCGAGTTGATACATGGATAGTAGCGTTCCTGTTATGGAGGTGTACAACTGGTAGCAATATGATTTAGTTAACATTGTGTTCGAACATATTCTTACCGACTTTTAACAAAGAGCTCAGGGTGATACATATAAAGCACAATGTAGTAGCCACAACTGTGGATTTGGGTCTAGAATTTGGCTGCAGAACGCCATTATATTCCTAACAGGCGCTTTTGTCAATTATGTTGAATGAATTTCATTGAAAAGATATTGCCTTCGCGACTAATTTAACGAGTTGAAGAGGGCTTTAGTGGGGTCAATTACAAGATAGTCCAAGACGTTGTGAGGAATTCCATTCATCCACATCAAGTAGATTATTCAGATGTCATATTCCGTTCAAATTACAAACAATGTATAGGTTTGAGCTGCCATGTTCCAACATGTCCGGGGAAGCGTGTGCGATTATATTAGCCCCAAGTGCTGCCTTGCGCAGGGTGTTTAATGAGAACAACAACATTTCCAATGTATGCTGAACGTTTTTATGTGTATTGGTGTGCGTGCGCGTGGGTGTGCGCATGTTTTCTTAGTTGTGTATGTGTGTGTGTGTATGTGTGTGTTTGTGAGCCTGTGTTTGTGTTCGTTTTCTGTTGCTATGAATCGCGATCATTATTTGTCAGCACAGAACAATTTCCTTCACGACTTGGTTCACTGAGTGAGCAACAACAAAAGGCAGCTTTTGACTATATGTAAGCCTTGCCAATGTTTTAAATGATTACGCGCGGTTGTTCCGGACCTATTTCGAAGGGTCAGTAGACCTATGCAAATTAAATACAGAACTAGGCAAGGCTTACAAAGCCATTGGATTCGCGGCTAACTGTATCAGAATGCTATAACATCAGCCTACTTGATCCATGGTAGTTTTCATTACTTTCTATTCCATAGGTCGAACGACTCAATACGTAAGTTTCCGCACGCGATCGTGTTTAATTTGTGTGTGTGTATGTGTGTATGTGTGTGTGTGTGTGTGTGTGTGTGTGTGTGTGTGTGTGTGTGTGTGTGTGTGTGTGTGTGTGTGTGTGTGTGTGTGTGTGTGTGTGTGTGTGTGTGTGTGTGTGTGTGTGTGTGTGTGTGTGTGTGTGTGTGTGTGCGTATGTGCGTGTGTGTGTGTGTGGCGTGCCTGTGGGTGACGTGCCTTGGGTTTTCGTTTTCTATTACTATGAATCTTACCTTCATCCGAGGTTAGTGCCATTAGTTGTGGCTCTAAAGCGACAGTCGGCAATGGTGTTTCATACCGTGAGGCATCTCGCTCAGCCGATTTCAGCCCAATTTCTTAATGCGTTCCAGCGATTAAGGATCCCTGTTGAAAGTAATCATCTCCTCACGGGATAGGTATTTTCTATTGGGTTCATATACTACTTAGATATTTGATACAGGCCAAGCAGCGTCAACACAGTGAAATTACAGCCTCATAATTGTTACATTAGGTAAAGCGTTTTTAAACACAACAACGGATTCGTTTTGATGTACAGTTATATTACTTATATAAAGGCCATACAACGCTAATGCTGTTATGGTTTTCTTAAAACGAGCATGTTACTGTGCATGTAGTATAATACAACTGTATTACTTTTTAATTAACCAAACGCTAATACAGGTCGTCTTTATGACAGCAAGAACTTAACAGAGCGGAGATAACAGCATAAACGAATACGTCCATAGATCATTGCACTGTCGTGAGACTTGTCTTCAGTGTCGGACTAGCGTTGCGGGTGTTCAGAGTGGATGGGAGTTTCTTAATGAATAAAATGATAATGTAACTGTCATGTTAGAGATACATTTTTAAACCTTGACCTATAGGAACAACTGAGTAAGGATCCACATATCATATTAATAGATTTATGAATAGCAGGCACCTAGCCCATAAGCATATGAATCCACTTCAAGATAATATTGAAGTGCACCCGGAGCAAAAAAATTGCTCGTAATGCTGCACGCCAACGAATAGGCAAGAAATAGAAAGGACCTCTTTCCATTCTAATCTCTCAGTTATCAGCAACGATAACTGGGAATGGAGTTCAGTTTCTGAAATGCTGCCGAGGAAACAAATTATATACCACCTGTTTTATAGTAAATAAAGATATATACGTTGACGATCGCAACAAGGCGTTGTATTATGAGAATGACATATATAAAGTTGGCACCAGCAACCCTGAAACGACTAACCTACTGTAATGAAAACACAACAGTTTCATATTCTGGATCACTCTCACAGAAGAGACCGTGTTGAAGCAAACTCAATATTAGTTTATATGCCTAACTCCCTAAGTACCGTGGCATGTTTTGTTGTTGTTGAAGTTCGTCAGCTTTGGTATTTGAGAACGCATCGCAATCATTCTAATTCGTCACCTTTGAGATCTGTATTATGGAATATCAATGCTCCAGTTTTGCTGATATCAAAAGAGCATATGGGGGCAGCAGACAAAAGCTAATCCGAAGACCCATATATCACTTCTGTGCATAATTAGTTAGAAGGTACTGCTGCTAACGTTCGGCAGTTACCCACATCAGCGGCATTTCGCTTGGCTCGCGACGGAAGCGCAAACGCCCAGCAATTTATAGGTTCGACTTACATCGGCCACATCCAACTAGTGGCCTTTATCTGATAAAAATCTGTACAATGTTGGAGCACGCATGGAACGTTCACAACAAAAGCACATAATGGATTCACAGATTTATACCGTGCCGACTGCGGCATATGCCAAGATAACCGCGGTTTTACATGATTATTTCAATCAGTAACTGAATTGAAATATTAATACTATCTACTTGCATGGAGGCTGGGGCAATGGACAGCTGTAGGTAGTAAAACCTACCAGGATACCAGGATAACACGACCACCAGCGGACGTAGGTCCCTAACACGTAGGTGATGTATATATCTAACCCATATCGGGATATCGCAAACAAAAGCTATGCTATTTATATTTTAACCTATAAAGATAAAAAAGGGAGTCGTTTGAGAGATATTGATGTCTGTAATATACCGCTAGTTTCGGTTTAGTGTTTATGTTAATTATGATTTCCACTCCGATTACTCCATATATCCGAGCTCAACAATTTACAATTCATGACCGCTTACATTGTGTGTTTAAGTAAGGAATGCTCCATTGATATGTATTTCATTACAACTAACAAATAATCGATCTTGTCGCTCAACGAGGTCAGTCGTCTGGGTTAGGTTAAACATTTTCGTGTCATATACGTAAATGGTCATGTATTCAGTAGCATTTGACAACAACTGATGATCTATATATGAACAGTTGATGTTGCAATTTACAAAGCACAACTTCCATCACGCTTTATTGTGATGACGCCAAGTTTTAGGTTGTTGCCAATTGAATACAAAGCATCTAAACGTAATGCGACCGATCATATGTATTTTCAATAGCCTCCACAAAACTTTGACATACTTCGACTACTGTAATGGTCTTTTCCAAAAACATAACTGAATGGCACAGTTGTTATCAGAGAGCATTCATCTCAAGATTAGAAGCGTGCTTGTGGTGAGAGTCTTAGTGTTTGTTTAACGTCTAGCGCAGTTATCGTGTGATAATAACGGCTCGTCAGAAAGTTTGTACGATATTAATGTTACGATTACAACAATGGTTAAGAATATGACTTCAATTTCTGCTAAGTGTGCCCGGTGGGTAAGACGTGAAAAAAGGGTAAATACCGGGATTATCGATCTCCATATTTGTCAAAGACAATGGAAGTCATGTTTTAGGAGAGAGCATCAAGTACTATCATGGTGCATTACCAGGCCCAAGAATTCAGAATACAAATTTTTTCATGCCTTGCCATTAAACGGGATGATTTAAGACCGGCCATAAACCGATCCTCAGTTACAGAAACCAACATGTCCTCATCTCTGACATCATCTACTCATCAATTACGGCCAATAAATTCATTGCAGCCGAAGAATAGAGAAGAGGGATTGGATGTTTTCGGCAGTATATGGCGCCTCACTCCAGGTTTACGATGCTATCCACTGTACACGCAATTGTCAAGATGTTAATGGTATCCATATCTTTGAATGGTACTCTAGTGTGAGTAATTGTATTCGAACTGTCAATCCAAACAAACATAAATGACTCAAGCTTTATATTCCTGTCTTCCCTGCCAACATACTTGTTTGGTACATGCCGGTATGGTGTATTGAGTGCATTTGCCTATGGGGGAAGTTGGTGAATAACCGTATCAACGTGACTGAAATATGGGCTAGTTGTTAAGCAATGTGCAATAATTGAATAAGAAATCGATCTGTGCGGCATTGGTTCAGCGAATAGTTCTATTTTAACTTCTTTTTGTGATTACGCATGCTATTAGTCCGCATCAGATAACGAACGTTGCGGCTGTCTTCAACGTCGACTGTTTTCTATGCGAAGGTGGAAACAAAGGTGAATCTCTTCGGCATAAATATGCCAAAAGGAGCATATCATAGCCATAAGGAGCTTACTGCATCTTAGACTTCAGACAGTAGAGCCATGGAGTTATAAAAGTTACTTTAAACATCCAAATTTACCGATTTTTAAGGCTGTAGACGTTCAATTCATGGTCTAAGAAACTGGCAGGTAATTCTCTGGTTTGTCATTATTAACAATTCTATTCACGATACATGTAAATTATTAGAGGCAAGTACAAGTAAATGCTCAATCAGATGTGTTCTGGCGTAAATTCTGACTCGTCGGTTTGCTCATGATGGGTGCTCCAATGGATAGCTGAAAAGCTCTGTAATACATAATCTTAAAAGAATGATACTCGATAGTCGTCGCATCCCTTTTTTAACTATTTAGTCAGATATAAAGCACATTATGCGTCCGCGACCATCGAACGATGTCCATTCTTTCTTTACTGCCGAGCAAGCTTTGCTGCAATAGCACTCAAAGTAAGTACAGGAGACGCATTGACTGTTCGAGATGTGCTTTCTTTGTGGCTAGTGCCCCAGCACTTTATGCGTTCCAAGTCACAGTCATCACATCATCACCCTCTTTCCTCTAGGCATGATTATGGAAAGAGGACAGACAGTGACAATATATTTCGAAAGATTATGCGATTGTGTTCCTTCTTCTTATGTTTTTCTTTATTGAAACGGAAGTGTTGGGGTTCACCAAATTGATCTGAGAACATTTTTCCACCCCATCTATCGATGCATCAATATCGCCCTGTTGGGACTCTCACTTTTTCATTCAGCATATGGAGGTGGATTGTGGCACACAGAACTACACTGAGATTTAGAACATGACAAGCAGAATTATATAGACTTCATGCTTGGTGTCAGGTAGCGTGAGCAATACAGGGAGTCCACTGCTTTTGGACTCCGTTCCGCCATGCTACATCCATGTATGATATACAAAACAACCCGTATCCATTATTATGCGGGCATAGCAAATGTTTTTTCTAACTGAGGCACTGCACTCATAATCGATGATATCGCATGAGCTGTGTGACCTTATGCCATGCACCAATCTCTCTCTGGGTTTATTGCGATATTACAGCTCATTGGAGGCATACAGTTATCCACCTTTGCCCTTTATTTCACAGGAGATGGTCGATAGGCTTAGCCACTGAGGTTTCGATTAGGATTTGAAGCGAACTCAACTTTATCTATAGTGATATTTTTCATATTAACCTTGCCGACTGCTGCATTGTGTTTAGATGTGCGTCCAATGGTTGATAATGGTGATACCTAAGCATCGTTAATGGTGTTAACTTGGCACACGTGGCCACATGTAACCATCATTCGTTATGTGACACGATTTGGCTAATTAGGGTTTGATAGTTTGACACATGTCAGTTCTGTAAAGACGCACGCCAAGGTTTGGATTGGTACAACATGAGCGCAACTGTGCATATTAAACAACATATGCGATCGCCATTTGCATTCAGTAACCATATAATCTTAAGCAGTGTATAACCTTCTGCACATTGTCTATTCATTTAATAATGGGCTGTTTCTCTGATATAGGGCGCCCTGGAGTATGAAGAAATCGATAACATGCTACCATGACCTCACTGAACAGATGTAAACTAGATAATGTCGTTGATTTATAGAGGTGTTACACACGGCTGTACATGGAAGCCGTAGCTGCATGGTCTGAAGTGCGGTTTGGCTTTGTTTGCAACAAAAAGAAACAAGCTCTAAATTTACATGATTGCAAAAGCCAACCTGAGCCATCAAATAGTCACTGTTACAGTTAGTTGCAGGGGAATTATTTTAGCATATTCATTAATGAAATAACCACCTATCGATCAACATTCAATGACATATAAATAGCGGCGATGCACGCCATCAATGAGTTATTTATAAATACAACTTACTATTAACCTGACACAGACGCCATTCTAACAAAATATATAGCTATTATCGTTTCGACTGGCTAAGGTGTCTGTTGAGAACTGAGTTCGGACAATCAATTAGGACAGGATATTTAATGGCTGTTGCCGCTAAATTTGACGGTCATTTAACGTTCGTATTTCAATGTCATTGATGAGTTTATTTATTGCAGGTATACGACAGTGTCGGCTAAGCTCGCGCAGCACATGGTTGGACATGCTGATGTAAGGCTTTGCGGAACATGCATATAATTTTAATCTTTTGCAATATTTTTATACATTCGATGTATCATATAAAGAGAAGGATTAATTTGTGGTTATGCGTTTCTTTAACCTGCAATAACTGGCAAACATTAAACAGCGTTTCTGCAAGAACATGTATGACACTTTCGTCTCTGATAATCGTATATATTGTGATCCATCGAGTTGTAGTTTGATAACAAATTTAATGGGATAGGAATAAATAAAGCATTGAATGTACCATATACAAGTTGCTGTTGGCATCAGTTGTCAAAGCATTTAGCTGTTCAAAAGTCTTATTTTCCGCAAACTGACCCACCGACATGGAAGACAAGTCTCACAACATTGTTATGATCATACCCTGCGTAGTAGATTTAGAGTTGTTTTTCAAAAATACTTACGTGTCCAAGGTTATGTTCCGCCTAAATATGCAATCACTTATCAGAAACCATCAGAATCTATAGATATTCGCAATATCGTTGTAATAATCGGGACTGATTATAAAGCTTAGCTGTCAAAAGCATGGCCTAGAAATGCAAGTGAAACGATAATATATCCCGGTTTACAATTTTATATGGCAAATATTCCGTGTTTGACGGTACTAGATTTGCAGCTGAGGTAAACCTCTCTCGAATGCCAAGCAAAAAACCAATAAAGAACTGGCTTCCTCCTTAATCTTGACAGCAGTTCATCCTTATTCCTATAGACATAATCAAAAGTTAAAACCTACATGAACCTATAAAAAATATTACCCTAACTAAGATTAAAATAAATGGCTGGACCATTCTGTTCTTTGTCTGTCCTGAAGCTAAGCTTATCATCATAATGTGTTAAGTATGAAAATGCTAATTGTTTAAATTATTGTAATTAAACAAGTCAGCGAATGATCGCTTGACTCGTAAACACTGGTAACGAAATTAATCGCTAGAATGCATTCTAGGCGGTTGAATATAATGATGGCATTTTGACTTTGCCACTGGTTCATATTCTATTAGTGTTTTAGACATTAAAGCTACGTATTTACGAACATAACATTTGTCATTTGAGAGTGGATGATGGTAGTATGGCATTGAAAGAGTTGATACAGGCTATAATGACGGTGATGGTTGGTTTTAAGGTAGCGAAACCTACTACCTGGAACATATATTATGATGATCGAAATAAGGACGGCAGCTGCGGCAAAGGCGGTGACAGTGGAGACCATCATGATGACGATGATGATGTTGGTGATGACTACGGAAAAGTCTATGACGATGGCGAGCATAATGACCACTGTGTTGCTGACACTGATAGCCACTTGCGTATTAACCCTGAAGGCTTGGCACAATCACTTTATCGTCCCTCGCAGGAATAGGTCCGACAACAGAATAAGCATAGCTTTAACAAAGTGAATTAACTGTCTTTCAGTACAGGCTGAAATATGCCAGGAATCTGGGTGCCGTATTCATAAAGACTCCGTAAAAAGCTTTCGAAGACGTCCATAGATCATTGCACTGTCGTGAGACTTGTCTTCCGTGTCGGACTAGCGTTGCGGGTGTTCAGAGTGGATGGAAGTTTCTTAATGAATAAAATGATAATGTTACTGTCATGTTACTGGGAATGGAGTTCAGTTTCTGAAATGCTGCAAATTATGTACCACCTGTAATATAGCAGATAAATATATATACGTTGACAATCGCAACAAGGCGTTGTACTATGAGAATGACATATATAAAGTTGACACCAGCAACCCTGAAAAGACTAACCTACTGTTATGAAGACACAACAGTATCATATTCTGGATCACTCTCACAGAAGAGACCGTGTTGAAGCAAACTCAACATTAGTTCATATGCATAACTCCCAAAGTACCGTGGCATGTTTTGTTGTTGTTGAATTCCGTCACCTTTGGTATTTGAGAACGCATCATTCTCATTCGTCACTTTTGAGATCTATCCTTCCAGTTGAAAGAAACATTATGCAATAATAATGCTCAAGTTTGGCTGATATCACAAGAGCATATGGGGGCTGCAGACAAAAGCTGATCCGAAGACCCATTTATCACTTGTGTGCATAATTAGTTAAAAGGTACAGCTGCTAACGTTCGGCAGTTACCCAAATCAGCGGCATTTCGCTTGGCTCGCGACGGAAGCGCAAACGCCAAGCGCTTTATAGGTTCGACTTACATCGGCCACATCCAACTAGTGGCCTTTATCTGATACAAATCTGTACAATGTTGGAGCACGCATGAAACGTTCACAACAAAATCACATAATGGATTCACAGATTTATACCATGCTGACTGCGGCATATGCCACGATAACCGCGGTTTTACATGATTATTTCAATCAGTAACTGAATTAAAATATCAATACTATCTACTTGCATGGAGGCTGGGGCAATGGACAGCTGTAGGTAGTAAAACCTACCAGGATACCAGGATAACACCACTAGGTCCCTAACACGTAGGTGATGTATATATCTGACCCATATCGGGATATCGCAAACGAAAGCAATGCTATTTATATTTAAACCTATAAAGATAAAAAAGGGAGTCGTTTGAGAGATATTGATGTCTTTGATATACCGCTAGTTTCGGTTTAGTGGTATAAGACACTGTTTATGTTAATTATGATTTCCACTCCGATTACTCCATAAATCCGAGCACAACAATTTACAATTTATGACCGCTTACATTATGTGTTTAAGTAAGGAATGCTCCATTGATATGTATTTCATTACAACTAGCAAATAATAGATCTTTTCGCTCAACGAGATCAGTTGTCCGGGTTAGGTTCAACATTTTCGTGTCTTACATAAATGGTCATGTATTCAGTAACATTTGACAACAACTGATTATATATGAACAGTTGATGTTGCAATTTACAAAGCAAACTAACTTCCATCACGCTTTATTGTGATGACGCCAAGTTGTAGGTTGTTGCCAACTGAATACAAAGCATCCAAACGTAATGCAACCGATCATATGTATTTGCAATAGCCTCCACAAAACTTTGACATACTTCGACTACTGTAATGGTCTTTTCCAAAAACATAACTGAATGGCACAGTTGTTATCAGAGAGCATTCATCTCAAGATTAGAAGCGTGCTTGTGGTGAGAGCGTTAGTGTTTGTTTAACGTCTAGCGCAGTTATCGTGTGATGATAACGGCTCGTCAGAAAGTTTACTATGGGTTGCTTCTTTATATATAGGGTTACCAGCGTCAAGTTGCCTTAACAACTGCAACTGAAATGCGTAGTTTATGTTGCGACTTGGATAGATAAGAGGCTGATGTGTCCAAGCATGAACAATTTATCAATGTACAATACATACACATTTGACACAATACCATGGGCTCATAGCGCCAATCAATTTATCAACCCGAATGCCATTGCGAGTTAAATTATTGAGTTAATTTTTAAGACCTATAAAACTGACATAAGAAAGATAGTATATGCCCTATTATTGCTATAAAATCAGCGACGTAACTTCAAAACTATTGTGGCGAAGGATAAGAGGTATTCGCTATTTGTCTCTTGCTTCTATTGAGTCTAGATTGCCAATCTGATAATTACAGCACAACCATGTCATTAACGTATCTCTTCAATGCGTTATATCTCTTCTAGCCGTTCTGTATTTTTTTATCGCTATCACAGCAACTCATGGCTATTGGTTTGGTACTTGAAGTCGATTTCGCATTTCGCAAATCTATTAAATTTCTGGATTTAATGGTTGAGGTGAAACAATAGAGGATTGAATGAATTGATTGCCTTGGTAGTGTTGATTTGGTGTAAGAAGCATGTTATCTACAATGCCATCCTATGTTGCAAAGGAAATGTTCGACTGACAGGTATGCTTTCGATTGTACTTAAGGCTACTGGTAACAACAGCCAACTCTTTTTTCTATAAGAGGATGGAGAGATTCCATTAAGGAGGAGGCTACATGTTAACGCTTCTGTAAAAAATATAGTGACGGGTACAATTCTCACTGTTGCAAGCGCCTCCTTTAGCGTGCGTGGCCGAATTAATGCAAACCTTCGCTGTAACCTCACTTCCGGCTCTTTGTTGGTGGCACAGACTATGTGCACTTTTCACAATGCTATATGCTATGATAGCCATTGCCTGTTGCTGGATAAGTACAGCGATAACTACGTAAGTGGTCCTTATTCACAAAATAACCTTGAGATTATGGTACTTAAGACTGAAATGTCCTCCTGTAATAACAGATAGCGGCGTTCTTTTTGTTCAGACCGTTGCTGTAACGTTGTTATATCCCATAAAAAGGGAATTGGTTTTGTCCCAACCAAATAACGGACGGGCTTATAGCATCATATGCTATAAGCGACATATAATATTGTTTCTGTGTTGCTTACGCATCGAAGCACATTTAATATTCATAAATCTCACTACTGCAGCCATGACCAATGTGATATCTTGACAAACTTGAGTACAATTCAATAAACAAAATGGCCATGTCTTTAGGAGTAAAATTAAATATATGATGTACATTATAGCAAACCACGCCCTAAACCTTGACCGTTTGGATCAATTGACGTGCCTTTGATCATTCATCAGGACGGAATCACTTCATAATGCGTATTTACGTGTACAATGCCTTGTGTTATTTATCTGCCCTAGCCATGACCAATGATCCACTTTAGTCGTATTAAACCGGCCCAGCTACTCCGCATATGAAGAATGGCAGCTGCTATAACTTAGTGTTCCATGAAATTGAATCATTACCTTTATGCGCGTGCACTAAATGTCTTCGAGAAATAACAAGACTAAAATCACCATGGTGATAGAGTGCCTACGCGATGTAACAGAATGTCCTGCCATAACTTCTCGCACACCCGAGGTTAGCCTTCATTCGCGCCTAACACATCATCTTGAGCCAATAACATGCACACAAATAACACAAGGCTACTGAATCCTAAAATCTGCTTTGCCGTTAAGTGTCAGGGAAATGAATAAACACGTTTTCGGGCATGTCAGTCATTCAATCAGGTTGAGGGGGCAAAATGGAACTTTGTTACTACTAAATATACTAGAGCATGTAACTGAGTTTAAGTTGATCGAATGGCGAGAAGAATTGGATAAGACACAATTAACCAAGCAGTCCTAAAAAGCCTTTATTATCACCATCAATAGAAGATGAATCCACCACAATCCATTCACTAATGATCATGGTTTATCATCATATCTGCTGCATGTCATCCAGCTCATCCATGTAACATGTTTCATGGTTTATTACTTTACATATGACAAAGGAGACCCAACGATATGTTTTTCATGCAACACGATTCATAGAAGGTTATTTATCACCTTTCAAACAACATTACTAATCAACAACATGTAGATCGCAGTTATTGCCAAACAGTTGAAATCACTATCGAGGAGTAAATGATGTCCGACTTATCTGCCCTCGTATATTCCCCATCACATTCAGTCGCCAACATATATGTATATCTTGGCCCTGACGTTGACGAATGTACCCACTTGAACCCTACAAGTGATAGAACTAGTCAAGGTGCCAGCACCCCACACCTCTTCAAGCCCACGAAAAGAGGCCAGAGGGTTCGATATTTGTATTCCCTGCTAACGTACATACAAAATTAATGATAATTAAATGTTCCTACCCAAGTCTTATTTGTTCAAAGCCTCGCAAATTGTTCGAAAGGGTTGATCAACATAAGATCCTGGGCTTTACGTGAGACATTGGACCAATTTACAGATTTTAAATGATGCCATATGTTTTTTTTAATCTATTGTAAATAATGAAATACCACAGAGTTTAATCTAATTAACGTGCACCTGCATTAACTATAATCTTTTCGTATTCGCCAACGTAGGTGAGAGGATGTTGTGCGGTAAAACGACGAGAAGAAGCGTGGCTTCAAGGAATGTAGATTGTATATTAGGACAACCAAAACAATGATGTACGGCGCCAGTGTTCCAGATGTGCCACGCTACGACTTTTCTCCAATGCTTGTGATCGATCTTAACTAGTATCGATTGTGCGAAGAAGCATAGTTCGGCTTTTGGTTCTTAGCTGCCGCGGTAGATATTGTTGGGTAGTATTAGGATATCCTCGTTACGCATGCAAACTTACAAAGCAATCGTATTTATATATTTGTTAAGGCATTTCGCGTTCTACGCAGTGTAATCTGATATTAGCATATTCTAAGACGATGACAAACACCATAATCATCAATGTATAATTCTATGACATGCACAGGTCTGGTTATGTGTGTGCGCGTCCGGAAGTGAGTGTATGTGTGTGTGTGTGTGTGTGTGTGTGTGTGTGTGTGTGTGTGTGTGTGTGTGTGTGTGTGTGTGTGTGTGTGTGTGTGTGTGTGTGTGTGTGTGTGTGTGTGTGTGTGTGTGTGTGTGTGTGTGTGTGTGTGTGTGTGTGTGTGTGTGTGTGTGTGTGTGTGTGTCCGGGTGTGAGCTTCCATATTTGTTTCCGTGCGTGTGTGTCGGTGCGTTTGTCGATGTGTATGTGTCGGTATGTATCCGCGTATGCGTCCATTCATCATGGATATATCCTACAGGTATATTGTCGCGATGCGCCGTTTTATCGAAACTGCTGATGGATCTTAGTGAATGAGTAACAACGACTGAAATCATAACACTGTCGAATATCGATCAAATGGATAGCAAGTATGAACAAATAAGATTTTTACCCAAAAACTATTAATCCATATTTCATCCCATGGTGACGCATGCTGTAGAACAAACTTCCCCAGCGATATGCATGGCTGTCGTCCAAACACGGCAAATAACAATTGTTCAAGCTTGTAACGATCATCCATTCTATTAATAGGCGACACTCATATGCAGAACTTGCTGCGCTTATGACAATTTATCATCTGTTACTCGCCTGGGCAAGATACATTAAAGTCATCAAGCGCACTTATCATACTGTCACGACGTGAATTATTGTTGCATCTCAAGAACGCTATTTAACATGTCTATTCCTAACAGCTTGCCGTGGTTTGGCTTCATCAGATACACACCACCCACAGTCAAATATATATATATATATATATATATATATATATATATATATATATATATATATATATATATATATATATATATATATATATATATATATATATATATATATATATATATATATATATATATATATATATATATATATATATATTATATATATATATATATATATATATATATATATATATATATAGATATATATATACGAACGATCACATTGCCACTGTGAATATGGATCATGACGGTTTTAGATGGTAAAAAAAGGGTCACAGTTGGCGGAGAGTTTAGCTTCCTCGCAAAACGGGTTAAACCCACAAGCAGGTAACCGGCATGGTACCAATTGCAGCACGATATCTGAAAGCGTCATGTGTTGGTCCCAATAAATAGTCGATGACATGCTACTACATTGTCAAGTGTGATTGTTGGGTCATTCAATGGAGCACCTTGTGCATTTACCGCGCCACTTCAGTAGTTATTGCTTTATCATCAAATGAGTGGGTTTCAGTGTAACAGTTTATCCAGCCGATAATGAAGCTTTTACATAATGGGAACCTAGGGCCTAGAATGCTATTATATTTTCCGCAATTATGGTTAAAGTAGGTCTAGCATTAGTAACCAGCACAGCTTGTTTGATTTCATGCGCATTTCGGGTCACAGTATTTGCTAGCGAAATGATACTATCCCTTGCAAATCTAACTGTGCAGCAACGTTTAAAACTTTTCCCTGTACCACAACGTTCCATTAAAGGCAATTGCATTTTCTGGATATTGACAATTTAGTTTTTGTTTTTCGTTTGAGCGTTTCAATGTTTTGCGTTCGCCACATCGCACCTGACGAGTATTCTATTTTTTATGAATATATACCTAAACCAGATAGCCGTGATTTTTCCAATAAACCGCTTTGCATGATATTGTATTGAAATGGAACTGATTTATTTAGGTTTTAGGGGAATTTTACTGAGCTCTAGGGGCCGCTGATGCCACTTTTACTATAAATCATTTTGCACAATGAAAACATCAAGGTCGAAACCTTAGGTCAACATGCCACAGAGATTAAATACCCTTTTGTTGACATTTTCCGTCCTTTTGGTCACATAGCACCCCGCCTCTGAGCCGATGACAGTGTGCGAGTAAGCTGGTTTCTGCTTTTCTATATCGCGCCACATTGGCAACCGTCTCACGGCTAGTCTCAACTTCACCTTGATCTACCTTGATTTGAGAAATTCCCCACCAGAGCACCTCGGTACCAACATGGCAAGACTATGATGCCGCTTGATGTACAGAATATCCTGCAAGCGTTATAGCGAGAGAAGTCCATGGCTTATTAGAACTTCCTGTTTTTGATTATTTGTTATGGAAACGTCTTACCTCATTTCACAAGTTTCTTTCTTGGGGTGAAATTTAACATCTGCTGCCTTAACTAGGATCGAGTAGCGAAGCACGACAAAACTCTATCTTGAGTAAATTTTAATCAGGGGCATTGAACATCCCCGAAGCCTAGAATCAAATTTAATAGATATTTTATGTAAGCAGTAATTATATCCCGCAACATTATCCTGCATGTCTGATCTAAAATCCTTTGAGTGCACACAAATTATTTAGCGTATAAATCAACCCAGAGATTTAGCGTACAAATCAACCCAGAGATAGTCATGCAATTACAATTGACCAAATTATATTGTGGTTGGTCAAGGAACCTGCTTAAAAGATTTTCTTCTGCGGAAGTGATGCGAATTTGCGACTAATAATCGCGTTTAAATGCATATGCAATAAGTATATTATCGCATGGCAACGAATCATATGCGTGTACACACCCGGACGTTCATTGTTCTCGTGTGTTACCTCATACAGTACACTGAGGTATCCCTAAAGCGCTTAGGTGATTCAACAAGAATGAAACATCCGCAGATAAAACAGGTTTTACGGCACTCCCCTCACTGTGTATTTGGATATCCTTCACCACACTTCATCAAAATGCCACTTTATCTGACGGAAGTTGTATTGAGAGCGGGTTCCACTTGTCGACGATACGTCGAGATGATGTTTGAGCAGCGGATATAAAGAATAGTTCATTTGTCAATGTATCGATCTCCATACTAGACTATCTTCTATTCAGGACAGATAGTAAAAGAAGCAGGCAATTATGTGGATTATTCCACAAATACTCTCCCGTTCCCTATTACATTTCAAGTTAATCGAATGCAAGACTTGCCCAAAGCTGACAATCAATCCATCAGTTTCAGAATGTTATAAGTCAAACCATAAAAGCCTTACTTTTGTTTTAAAAATAAAAGAATGGCTGGCATGACAGATTGAAACGTGACATAAAAATTAATATCTAAGTTATCTATACGGTGATACAGGATGAAATCGTAGATGTAGCGTTTTGCTAGCAAATCATAGAAATTACCTATGCCAATTTTTTTTAATGCAAATGTAAGGATTATTCCATAAAACATAGCTCGCAAAAACAGCCAGATACATTCATAAAGGATGTCATGTAAATGAGATACAAACAATAAACAGAGGATTGCGTTTATCAAGACCCACGGAGAATATTAAATATCACTAAATCCTGCCGCCTGCTGTCTATAAAATCAGGGATTTTATGCGTTATTTTGTTTCGAAACGTAAATGTATCTCCAAATAATGACAGGTGTTCCATGTAACATGTTGCATTTACGCCTCAAGGGCTATTGTTGATGGATTGGCCAAGGCTACTTTGAATAAAGTTCCCTTAACCCGATGGCGATTGCCGTCAAAACGGTAGACTGATGACACTTAATGTAGAATAAACACAGTTATTTCATTGGAACATGTTGCAGTACACCAAACACGCACACATATTGAGACATATATATATAGATATATATATATATATATATATATATATATATATATATATATATATATATATATAGATATATATATATATATATATATAGAGATATATAGATCTATATATATATATATAGAGATATATCTATATATATCTATATATATATATATATATCTATATATCTCTATCTATATATATATATATATATATATATATATATATATATATCTATATATATCTCTCTATATAATATATATCTAAACTATCCTCATATGTTGTCTGCTAATTTTGTCGCTGGAGTTGTATGGTGCTACCGATCTTCCGATCATTCTGTTATTTCCATAGCTAGTGCCATCGTCTTACATATTGCAGTATCCATGACAGGCAGATATGATAAGAACAATAAAATAGGAGTTAAGATATCTACATCCTGAAGATGAGTCCAGTACAGCACAATTAACAGATAATAAAATGCTATGAGGACAATTATACTACCCAAATCTTTTGCCATTGATCACGCTAGTGAAATCGCATTTCAGGAGAAAGTATGAATATTGTAAACCGTATATTTGGGTATGTTTATAGTAGTGCATGTGTTCCAGCTGTCGTTTTCTGTTGTCGCAGATCCAGACCAATGAGGGTATCTTATGCTAGTTCCCGTGAAACCATCTTGTTTTTTGTCAATGCGTTGTTATATTAACGGTTGTAGTATTAGTATAATCAAATCCATGTCACAAACGCATTGTTTAAGTGTTGCGAAACTCATACGTTGCTCTGCAACATATGTTTAGTGGGGACAAAATGTCATCCCTTTATGCGGAAATGCATACGCCGCTAACCAAGCAAGCATTATAATCAAGACTGCAAAAATCAGGTCAACCTTTAGCTGAATCATATCGCACTTGATATGAGCTATTTATGTGATAAACATGGGAATTAGACAACTAAAAAGTATGTTTTTCATCATCCACTGTAGTCATCTCCGGGGTTTTGGCAAAAAATGATTAGCTAAGATTTATAACGGCTTTAATAATCCGACCAGCGGGCCTTTCTTATTAACCTACTATTGACAACATCGACGGGAAGCTATGCGTAGGCGTTCGGTCAGTAACCTAAATTGTGGGTTGGAACAACCTTGAAACACAAGAGGTTACCATTTGGCCGTCTGAGACTGCCGGAAAAGCAAGATATATGCAATAAAACCCCGTCATTAGGTTTCAGCCTTCGAAAACAGGGATAACAGCGTTACTGTCAAGAAAAAAAGTCTAGTTGACATTATGTGATTGCTATTGCATCCACCAGCACACTGTTAATGGTTTACATTTGATTATTATACAACGACATTGTTAACGGCCAAATTAACCGCGCAACATCAAAGTTGGAAATTTTTACAACGCAGGCTGCCTGCTTCCGTCATACCCTCGAGGCAATGTTTATTTATGGCGCAGTCAGAACTCGCTATTGTATATATGCAAACGTATCGGCTTTCTCACAAATATTTTTGCATTTTTAATCCTGCTCCACCTATATGTTTATCGCCTAGCACGTACCCCATAAGACAATTACAATTACAATCGTCATCAAGTCTATATGCGGTCCATCGACAGAATGATACAACCACCCAACAGTGTTGTGCTGTTTTTAATTCGACTAATACGACACGTTTCCTTTATTTCTTTCGAGTATAGTATTGCTACTTCATGTTTATACGTACACACTCACTTATTCATTTCGTCAACTCTGTTGCAATACTTTGTTGATAGTAACGAACAAATAAATACACTAGTACTGATCGAATGTAACTTGATCAAATAAATGCTCTGATGCTCCATGACCCTTCTAATGCTACATAACCACGTTTTGATGGTAAGCTCCTCCAATTTAGGAGTAAGTAGCAATGTGAAATACGGCTGTTAAAGCGCGCGTTTCACGGCATAGCATTCTTAATCATACATGGCGAAAAAAATATGGTGTTGTTTTGGAAAATTTCTCATCCAGTGATGAGCGTGAGTGCATAATTCAAACATATTGCTAAAACGCCGACATAATTTGACAATGTGTTTTATCGTTTTCTTTGGATTTGAATACAATACCATGATGTGTCAATATGTGAAGCAGAGTGGATTTTGTGGATTACAAGAGGCGACATGAAACGTAATAAGTAACTGTTATAAAGCCTGCTACATAAGATACAAATCATTTTTACAGGGTACTAGCTTTTTACAAAATCGTACACCTAAGCAATTTAAGTGTATAGACCATAACTCAACTGTTATTCGAGAGATGACCTGAACCATTTTCATTTTTTGTAATAGCTGGATGCCTAGCAGTCTAGGCTGAAGAGTGGGTTAATATTGCCGCTGCCTGCCGATAAAGGGATATTTGACAGCATGCAAACATATATCAATTTGTTACGGCTACGTTAGCAGAATCACGCAGTACGAGCTGTAGTCCTATATAAATCTACGCCACATAGTTGTAGCAATTCATGTCAGAGACAATACTCGTTCTATGGATCAACACATTTGATTTCATTACTTTGGAAAACATATTGATATGCCCTGCAATTCATGTTTGGGGATATGAAGACACTGTCGATGTATGGATAATTGCCACAATTTGACTGCCTAATAAACCAAATACCATACCCCTACCTACAATGAATGCTAATGTACCCGACACATGAAGCCAAGCCCATGGTCTAACTTTATTTACTGATATAGAGAGACATTATGTAGCCCTCCGACCAAACAAACAGCGCCAAAAGAATCGACATCCGACATATTCTAACCGATCACTACTACAGTCAGCACCAGCATAAGTCTGGCAATGAAGTTGCAAATCGACATTCCACATTGATAAAACCGACTTGACGCCTGATACCTATTCAAGCAACGAACCAAATAATTATTCCCAGCTTCGCGCATGCTCAAAGCATTCGTAGAAACAGCATCAACAAAGGAGAAACACGCAGGCCGTTTCAATTATGTTACATGTTTTTGTTAATCTAGACAGCTTAATTAATTGGCTGATTGAAGTCTGTTAAAGCCATGGCTTGTTATTAGAAAATAAATGTGATCGGCAGAACAAGAAGGCAGAAAGCGCTGATAGTGATATCATGCATCGCGCAACCTTACCGTCCAAACACAAAATGTGATCGAACTTATTAAGAAACATTCCTCCAGCGACCAAATATAAAACGCCTGCATGCACGTGTACTCTTCAACGGCCGTGTAACACGCTTGCTATGGGCGCTGATATTTCAACTGAACATTACACCCTTCACGCAATCTTCTTTTGTTTACGTATTATCATTAGTAATCCAGCAGACAAGATGCCCTTCCACCGAAACAACCAATGCCCATCTAGAAATGTTTATGATCATTCGCTGCCCCGATTATCTGCTCCCGACGTTTGTTGATAAACTAAAGCTTCATTTTGACGTGTGAATTTCACGGTGTTAAAACATATGCTGACAAAATGCTCAGCGCTTGATATAGGGTTTACTTCATATTAATCTCAATATGCTCAAGGTTAATACTTGGATATATTGATAAATACTTTTGCTACTGTTCGATGTCAATACGTAATGATGAATTTCCCTTTAAAAGATAGCCGTTCTGTTATGATGAAATCATAGAAGCGAGTTGATGTCTGTTGATTGACAATACGAACATGCCTATTTCGCGCAATACAATCAATAATAGGGGATGGCTAGTTCTTAGCGGCCTGTATTACTATTATTAAAAGGGCGATTATTCAAATCGTATTCGTTGCATAGAGGCCACTTTTACTTCGTATTGACCCTAAAACAGTTAATGACCCAAATGATAATCCATTTTTCTCATAATTCTATTTGATATAATATTTTGTTGCTGCGATGAAGCTAGCCGTTAATGAATGGTAGTTTCTGCTGTCGCGTAGGTCTGACAACATAAATAACAAATGGTATTTGGTCCATATTAGTCATACCTATTATCGCCAACAGCCTGCACCAGAAAACGGGTATCACTAGCATTTCTGTTTTTTTGCATAAAAAGCAATATCTAGCATTATCATAGAATTGACGATGAGTAATTGGAGACTTCTGCGCTTTGGTAATACAGATTGAAATAACAACACTACGCTAATGACTATTTCATCGCCATGACAACACTCGCCATCGTGTACAAGTCCAAACGCCACGGGGTCATTGGTCAACATAGAAACGCCGCAAGCCGGCAAAAACGCAACCAAGCATAAGCGCAACTACCATCACGCGAAAGGTGATTTTCTGAACTCTCAAAACATGCCGTGGATCGGAACTATTGATCCCAGGAACGACAGGCGTTCGGCGTTGGCTTGTGGTTGTTTGCATCGCTAAAATATTTCCAAAATCTTTATATCAGCAATCTAGCGTATATTATTATTTTCCTTGGAGAAGAAAAGCTGTGGATAATTCTTCCAATCAATGATGCGGTAAAATAATCCCTAAAAACTCGGAAGTTGAAATTGTGGTTATAACCAATTATGCATATCGAAGTTCATACATCATACACAATCAGATAACAGTCGGAAATGAATCTCGATGCTCTGATGCCAGCTGCAAGAGCCATCCACGTGGAAAGTAACTTTCAAATGTCAATTGATCAGCTTCCAACGGAACATTTTCCACCACCATTAGAAGCACACATCTGACACAGTTTATCTAGTTGTTATTCATATAACATTTTGGAACCTATTTAAGCTCCTTCTGATGTCAGATAAAATATTGGCAATCACAAATTGTGACAACATAAAATCCTAGTTTATCGTCAAACACGTACATACAGAATGGGCTACACATAACCAATGCCCCATTTTACCTCACATGTTCAGTAAATAGCCAAACAAATTATGGTATGTTCAACCACGATGCATGGTTAGTCAAATGAGCAATCCGTTCTTATTAATATGCCATTGACCATCGAAGCAGCGTTTACATATGGTCCTACAAAACGCAAGCAGTCTTCTCTCATGAAACATCAGTCGACCACACAAAATCTTGCACCCTATCACTACTTATTGTCATTGAAGCGGGCATTGAAATAATAACACATTTGGATGTTAATACGCCTTACGTACACAACTTTCGGATATATCTCATCATGCATTGTTAGTTAGCATACCTATTACAAGCCATAACTGAAATCAACAGCAATCGTAATTGCGGAGGGGCTACCGCAGAGAAGATTAACGAATGACCATGTTTAGGAGATTAGGCTCAATGAGACATATCACAAACGAGTGTGCGTTGTGTCATAGATCACACTCTGTGAGACATATCATAATTGGTTATACTTTTTCTCAATTCTTAAACTATATGTGGTATATCATATGTAATATAGATTACACTTTATGACACATATCATAAATGATTTTACTTTGTATTAAAGATTACACTCTAGGAGACATATTATAAATGAGTATACGTTGTCCCGTGGATTCGACTCGCGTCAAATCGTTAATGCTTATAAGGCAGCAACAGCGTAACAACATATGACAACTTTAAGCACAATTGTTATGTTGACGCACACCACGGCATAATGAATCATTCTCTCATCTAATTTCATTCTTGTTAAAGTCGTTGTTGTTGGCTTGCCTCATGAGACGTCGGTTGCTATGGAGTTAATAAGTCACCATATATCCGGGAGAATATTCATAGACACAGTTTCTAACTGCAAATGCCATCTTGTAAGTTCATACACCGTTTGTTTCCAGTAGTTAGTCAAACATCAAACTCACGAGTTATTAGATGCATATGATGAGAGCTCTAAGTATTGGAACTACTAAATCACTACATAGTTTCTGACATCGACGGTGTGTGACATGTGCGATACATTATTATTCACTAGGCGATATGGAAAATATCAAAGTATGTACATAACTTTAACCATAAATCGAGAATTGTTCCTGTAAGCTCTGAAGTTCCATCTTACAGAATCACAAATGATTGTTTGAGTCAACGAAATCGGCACAGCACAGGCAGTTATCTCCGTCTTGAAGGATTCGTTTCCGGTGGCCCCCTATGCCATTGTCACTGTTCTCCCTATTTGTGCTGTGTGGCACCTAATTATTCCCTGGTGGCATGTACTTCCGCCAGCCGTATAGTGCAGTTAATGCCTGAATGATGATGCATTTTGTCGCTGCCGAATCAATATAAATTTTCTTCGTTTTAAGTTGCTACATTTGCTCGATATAAATCTTGTCTGAGTGCTGCAATAATTAACGTCCCGTTTAAAAGATGGCTTAAAAGTTAACAAAGGCGTGAAAATTAGCAAGGGTCAGAAATTAAGTATATACATATATGTATTATATGCATATATATATATATATATATATATATCTATATATAAATAGATATATATATATATATATATCTATATATATATAGATATATATATATATATGTATATATATATATATATATATATATATATCTTTTATATATATATATATATATGTATATATATGTCTCTCTATATATATATATCTATATATATATATATATATATATATATCTCTCTATATATATATTTATCTCTCTATATATATATATATAAAATATATTTACCAAAGTTGGGATTCCCTGCGACAACAAAACCGCTTCCGGTGATTTCACCAGTATGTGCTAGGCAAACAGCTTAGAACGATCTATCCCTTGTTCAATTGCTTATGCCAATATGCTTGACCTTATTGAAGATTGTACGCGTGTTCGTTGTCGCAGTAAGCCAATAACTCTAACAGTCATGTATTATTGGTTGAATCAGTAATATAATAAACTGTGGTATTATAGTTTTATCCTCCATCGATATATTTGAACTTACGACATCGTGCCAGGGCTTTAGCCATGATCAGTTCCGTTTATTACACAGTTCCTTAACTGATGCAGCTTGCGGGACGAACATTTGTGTAATTAATGGATACGCTGTCCTGACCATAATTTCTTTACATAAACGGTCCAAACCAGACCCTTCAAAGTCACTCTCCAAATGGATTTGTTTTTGATATGCTTTTACTTGACAACGACTTAAGCTTTCGTGACCATATTGACACCAGAAACACAAGTTCCAATGCTGATTAAAGTGATGTTGTATGGTTGACCTGAAATTCGCATCAGTCCATCAATCCATTACTGACTTGCTTGTTAATCAAAAACTGATTTAATAAAGTTCTACGACTTGCTTCGTCATGGTTGACCTTGAGGTTATTTTAAAGCTCATATGGTCCGATTCAAATATAATTTTGCGCAGTGGGACGCGTTTCCCCAATAATATCTCCGTCAATATTGGTTCGGGATCGAAACGTCAACATTACCAGTTATGCTAAGTTTTCACAATAGAAGGAGGGTGTAAATTGCGCAAAACAGCGAAATTGGTATGGAATTTGCGAATTTCCGATAATTTTTGTCTCTTCTTAATCATATTTGTATTATAGCTAACTAAAAACAAACTGAAACTAATAACACACAATAATAATCATAAGTAAGCACATGACGTCAATTTTGGCTGCGAACACGCATAAAGTTAGTGGCGCTACTAGGTTGTATTGTGTTACATACGAATTTGATGCACCTGGTCGAAGTCCGCAATTTGCATAGCGATGAGGTGACTCGGTGCTCGGGATGTAAGTATGGCAAGCTGTGGTAATCTTAAATTGTTGGTCGTCTGACTTGTTGTTTTGTCTGTCGTCACCAATACTTTTGTATTGTGCCGCTACTAGGTTGTATTGTGTTATTTACGAGTCTGGTGCACCTGGTCATAACCATGTTGAAACCAGATGAAGTTCGGTGATTAACTCGATATTTCATTCAATGATTTCAAGTGGTTTGGCGTGAATTAAATAATCGGCCGCAGCCTGTGACATCAATCGTGCAATTGTGGCATGCACCGTGGTCCACCGCTACTTACCCATACTACACATTAAATTATGTCTTAAACAGGACTTCAATTCTTTTCCCTGCTCCCTTTTGTTTTTCTCAGTATGAGCTGCACTCGATAGAATGGCTAGTCAGGTCCGACTTCCAACTGGCCCCGACTCCGCCAAGTTAGTTTGCTTCTAAATTAACGTGACCATAGGTTTGGTGTCAACTCTGTTCCCGGCTATCCACCGCTTCGAGTCCAATGGGGAGAGTGACACCTTGATGACATACTGCAAGCGAGTGCTTCAACGGATACTGCATTACAAATATATTCGCAAAACGTTCTCTATGTGAAGTATCTTTCGCTATCTTGCACCTATTAACCGATTGGTTAACCAGAAACACATAAGATCTATAGGAAAACCATATACTTACATAGCTCGGAAACAAAGACATTCATGAAACATCCTTAAACTGCAATAATCGGCCGCCACATTAATAATCTTTAAGATTAATCCAACACGGTGTAGTAACCCTATCGTTAGAAATCGCTTCAAAAGACTCACGTGCACCAGCCTTATATCATCGTTGAGCCTCAAAATCCAACGTTCGCAGGCTCCCTATATTCCATTAACTGTGCACGAATTAACAGAACGCCTCGAATTAAGCGCTCAATACTTAATAACTCTGCTGATTATCAATGGTCGTACTACCTGTAGCCAACGCATGAGCGCTCATAACAAACGTAATCAGGTGGATATTGCATCAAGCGGATTAAAATACATAGTCTGGTTTTGTCAGTATTGTCTAAAAATTTTAAACGTATCAGCGAACTCAATTCACACTCTTTTATAATCACCGATCAACTTGTGATAAAAATCAATTATATAAAAGTGATTGCATTATTGTGTGGAATTGTGAGACTTGTAAAAGAATGCTACGTTCTAGGCATGCGTATGGAGGTGTTGCGCCAGCTAGTCGATAAAACCGGACTAAGGTATTGGCATCACAACTCCCTACCGCGTCTTAAGGAAATAACAAAACCCAGCAAGATATAAACCTCTATGCTTGAATGTGACTTATACAAACAGTACGAGCGGCCGGGTGAAATCGGACATTTAGCCTCCAATTCATTCAAACAATACTAGGCAAATTTAATTAGATTAGTGATTTTGTAGATTACAAAAAAGGTCATTGGGTTCGGCCGCAGCACCTTCGGCATTTGACCATTTGCAATACGCATTGCACTTGCTTGAGTTTTTCTTTCTATACACCCAAGCTTCGAAACATCGTCCTGTTAAACATGCTTGAATATTTCAATTTGACTTCACAAATATCACCTTAAGTAGGGTAATCGGTGGGAAACAATGCAGTACAAAAGCACATACCGTTCTCTCCTTTTATACACCACTCCCATGAGCCCTTCGTGCTAGATAGACTGCAATTCGCTTACAATATAAGTCTTACGGGGGAATTGCTCGTGGTAATCGGGTCAATTTTATTCTGCCGAACTGAACGGATCTAGTGTATGCCTGTTACGCAAGTCACTTAGTGTCCTCTGATAATCATGAAACTAATTGAAGACGTATTCATTTCCTGTTTATTGCTAATACTTCTGCTCGCCTGAATATGGATGACGTAAATATGGCAGTCAAGGGACGCACAAATGCAGTACAGACTGACTCACCTGTCATGTAACACGCTATTTAGACGGCTCTTTGTAATCGTAGAAGATCTTGGCCTTTCTGTGAATGACACGCTACGATCTAAAACGGATATTTTACGAAAGGTTATCATTACACTGCATCTGTTCTAAAATTGAAGAAACTATTTTTGTCCTTCTTTCCGTGATTTAAATGATAGACCCTCTATTGCTGGATGAGGCATGTCATTTCTGATATTCTGGGATGTTCGAGGCCACTTTTGAAGGCCACGTTAGATCTCGAATTGGGGTAATTGTGAGTGAGCTGTCCATGCTCATATCAGGACTATAGTATGCCTTATGTCACCTCATGTTATAAAACAAATCCGAACATATTTTATTAATTTGCACGTCCGATGATGACAATACAGCCGATGCGTTAGATTGAAGGAATCACTAAATATGCAATACCGATCACAGCAGCCGGATTCGATCGGTATAACCATCGAAATAATAAACCTGCTGCTAGGCGGTTGAAATCGATATTAATGATGAAATACAAGGAAATTCGTTTACGTTACCAGGTCAAACGTTTTAAAACCGTTATGCCCGTAGAAGGGTCCGTACTGTCAGCTGGACGGGGGCAGATGAATCAACACAACTCGTGAAGCCTCGCAGGTAATGCAAATCGCTTATACACTTAAGCTGTCCGCTTTAGAAACACAATATAAGCAGGCATGTTACGTCTATACTTGTAAGTCTTACATAACACTCGTGAACCGTGCGGATAACAAAGACACATTTAATATGCAAGAGGCTCCATCCATAATACTAAACTACAGTAAACGCAGTTAATGTATTGCTGAGGTAGTCGTTTATTACAATCGGAATTATGTTTATATGGTTGATGAACTCTTGATATCATATAAATTTCAATTTACACGTTAATGCCACATTGCTAGTAGTAGTATCCTTCAACAACTGGGGCATTTTCAACATATCAATGAAGTGACGTAAGAAACGTCATCAATAACTAAGTGTTCGAGTTAACTTAACTACATCTGTGTATAGATATATGACAAAAAAAGAGCACGCATCCATTGTGGTGTCCAACGCTTTGAGCCTGTCCATAAGTGTAACTGACATTTCACATTTGCCCCGGGATTATCGTGGGGCAACTGTTTGAAAATAAAAATACGGAAAGTGGCAGACATTGTGATCGATTTAGAGTTGGCCGGTCCAAATCGAATATTAGCTGTAAACATAACCCTAAGTAGTTTAAAACATCCATGCATATATATATATATATATATATATATATATATATATATATATATATATATATATATATATATATATATATATATATATATATTATATATATATGCATATATATATATATATATATATATATATATATATATATATATATATATATATATATGTGTGTGTGTGTGTGTATTTTTATACACATAAATATATATGTATATATTTCCCGCCATGTTTGAAATAATTATTATCTTCTCTCTGCTAAGGTATTAGTCTGAGAGAGTGCTGAAAAAAAACTTACTGGTTTGCTAAAAGAATCAGTTTAAGATAACCATGCATTCAATATTATATCTCGTTACTTAAAAATGATCATCTAGGTTGACGCATTGATTGAATGTAAATATTCATAGTCAGTTAGGATCCGATACACAATTTGTTGCAATATCAATCATTGTCGTTGGTTCAGTGCATTGGTGTTCTGAGCCTACACTACCCTGCCAACTAGCTTCCATGTCTTTGTTCGATGTTTTTTCAAATTATTATTTTCGTTCTATTCATCAAGTCGTAGTCATCGTATAATATAGTCTATGACAGTTGGTTACACGCGTTTTCCGACATGGATGGGATCAACATAGCATTAATCCAGCACAAGCTTATAGAGAACAACGGGCAGTGTTTATTGTTTCACCTAGTGGGTTGGCACAACGGATCGCATTAAAGGCTTACTTTGGAAGAGAGCATGAACTCACATGAAAAATATTAAACGTCTATCATTTAGACTGCATTTTCTCCGTTACTTCGATTCCGTAGTAAACAAATATCACATATCTAGCTAACTCTTCGACATTCTACGCTTTGTCTTTTGAATGAAGTATCCTGCATAAATGTTTTCGTGTATGTTGCTCCAAATTAAAGGCGTCGCGAAAATACTGTAGTTATCGGAACTTAACGCCCTAAATAAACAAGCTTCAGTGGTTGTTAGTGGTTAGGCTCCTGCTGTAGCGTATATTTGATCGCAGAGAGTATAGGTTTTATTACGGTGAACAACATTTGCTAACTAAACAGATAGCTTTTCGTTATGAACGCAGTCACTGCGGTTTCTAACTACCCTGTATATCGTGAATCTAGCTAACATATGTATTTCACCCGGACAATTGCTGTTTTAGATTGTCTTCTCTAGTATTGGGGGTTTGTATTTATCGATTTATCCAGGACGCACTCGCCATTTAATATTACTTGGACTTCGGAGCCAGCGTGGCGTTTTTGGGATCAATGCCCATTTATGCGTAAACGGATAGAAACGAGATTCTCTGTGGATTGCGAATGAGTGTACCTCACACGATAACATCATGATGACCATGCATGGAGGGAAGGATTCGGGAGCAATTACAATGGCTCTGAGGGCTAGAAACCAAGCAACAAACCGACTGTGACTCATAAGAGAATGTTTGAAATATTTATCTACTCTCTATCAAAGTTTCTCATTTGCTTAAACAATCAGTTTAAATCAACCATTTATCTACTATTATATTAAATACTTGGCATACAAATGATCATCTAGGTTGACACATTGATTGACTTGACATATTTATTATCACGATCATGTTCATAGCGATCAGTATCCTAATTTCAGTTTGTTTGCATACTCAAGCATTGTCAGTGGCGCATTGCATTGGTATTCTGAACCTACAACTTATCCTGCCACTTAGATATTACGTGTTTGTCTGCCGTTCATAAACTAATTGTTTTCGTCCCAAGCATCGAATGCTAGTCATCGTACAATATACTCTTTGACAGTTGATTACACGCATTCACTACATGGAGGTGATCAATATAGTTATGTTGATTGATGTCAAGCCGCGAAAGCTTTAGGGAATATAGCATGTAAAGCAGAGGAGGTTCGCCAACTGGTGTTATCAGCGGATTTATCTCCAGCGTGTGGTGGCTCCTCGTAAAAGCCTGAACGTACGCATAGTATTTACACCAATATATAGCTTGTATGTTATTAATTTGTATGCACATAATCATGGCTGGTAAGCTGACCTCCGTTCAATTGTAATGTTGTTCCATACTCATGTTATGACATTTCTGAACCTTTTGCACTAAATAGTCAATAATAGCAGAAATCTATAGGCGATGGTAAAAATTACCAATAGCACATAACCATCAAGATTGATTCCACTAGTTAGCATGCAAATAAGAAGTTCAAACAATGCAAATCCTGGATATTCACCACAGACTTAATATTTAAAATGCACACACACGCCGATAATCACCTACAATCCCGGCCCCAACCTGCTAACTGAATAGGCTATTGGCTTTAACCTGGAATAATGGAGCTGGTAACTACGTGGGGTAGTTGTAATAAAAATGACTTCAATCAATTCCGTAAAGAATCTGCAATGTACGATTTACGAATTTGTTGAATGCCCTGACAATTAATCAAACAATAATGTTTGTCCTATTTTGCCTCAATGTAGGCAATATCTTCTACAAAGTTTTTAGTAAGTCTGGACCTTCGAATTTCGTATGAAGTAAATTACGCTTTATTGCAAATCCAAGTAGATGTTTATTAAGATTGATCACGGAATACAATTAACTGCAACAGCGATATCAATGGGCTGCGTCGCACAATATATGTCGGAGCATCGACTTATATCGGGTTGAACAAATGAGGTTCGGTGCAAATACGATGAGGCATATTGCAAACATTCATGCAATAAGTACCCCGTTAATGTGTCGGGTTTAAACGAGGTTATCGAAGTAAAAGTGAGGGCGTAAGTTACGTTCTGCCAGGAATACCAAGCGCTATGGCTACTTGATACAAGGCTAAAATGTGGCCAAATAATGAACTATCACCCTTGGGTGGACATGCGTGTCTCCCTTGCTTCTTGCCTAATTTGAACTCTAACAATAAATGGGCGTTGTGCTTGGCGACCTATAACTTCTACAATGAAATAAACAATGTCGTATTGAAACTTGACAGCACGCAGCATTTAAAGTAGCACGTGAATATAGCGGATGAAGCGTACGGTACCAAATGCAAGATCTGAGAGGTATGCGTTATGAATGATCTAATAACGTGAAAGTGTTTGGTTTATGGATAATATGTCTTGTTTAAGGATAAGTAGGAATATGTCGCAAAATACAAGTTGTCACGTAATTCATCAAGATGTAACTCATTAGTAGACACATACACTAACCCGGACAAAACAGGGAGTGTGAGGGTTTTTCAATCTAATTAGATTGTTTTGAAACACTCAACGACAGTATGCTGGATACCTAGATAGCTCATTTGACTTCCTTGTGAGGCATCAACGTAAATCAAATGTGCGATATTTGTCGGTCACTCGTGTCATCAGAGGGAGCAATATATACACATTATGTTATTCTAAATTACATCATCTGATGTACGGATTATATGACAAACAACCAGGTTGCAAATAACGTGCAATATCGCCTTTGGAAATTTAAGCTGTCATCATCGTTCGAAAGTTGGCTAAAAGTACGTTATCGCTCAAACTTAATGTTGGCTTTCTCTTATTGGCGTAATGATTGCTGATGGACAAGCATCACGCTTCTTGAATGTACAGCGATAGAGTATAAGGTTATTGTCTCATAAGTAGAGATGAACAACATTTGGGCATAACCATTTCATATATTGATGCGCTATTGAAGTGTTGTTAGCAGATTATTGTGGCATAGGATCGGTTATAATTAAACCTCATCTATATTTTTGAAACATTGGAGAGAAACACGTGATCTACAATATATGCTCCTTGGTCGACTATCTTATGCTGCAGGTTTCAGTGTGACTCCTCCATACATCAGACGTAGCATAGAGGCTACAGATGAATACAGCAATCAATCGAATGAACAAGCTCTTAGAATGAGTGATAGCACTATCACATTTAAGCCTCACGTCTAGACTTCGTTGAATTAAACCAACATTTGTTAATCAATATACGATGATTGTCCCACGATGAACAATACCCAATTAACTACCGCCTACGTAATGGAGTCTGAATTTTATAATTCTGGGGATCAAAAGGGAACTGTGCTAATGAAAGAGAATGCCACATCTGATTTTCACAAAAGATAAAGGTGCTGTCGTCACGACGAGCATTCCGTAAAACCGAAACGAAAGTAGTTTCCTGAATTTACACCTTCCATGTCGTAACCGCAACGAAATGCGTTAATGTTTATATTTATGCGCAGCGCTGGGATTTCATTCGGTCTATTGTTGCAGACGAGAGGTGTCTGTTGGCATGCCACGCTTCGCTTGTCTTTTTGTTAGGCGCCATTCCGGTTAACTAAGCTATTGTATTCACGGGGTAATGTTTTCCTCAAGCCACTTATCAGGGCAGGTCTACAACACTCTTGCCAAGCGTAAAAAGGCTGATTGTCTGGCTTTTCCTGCGCGGCGAGAGATGGAATTGCTGCGATTGCTTAAATTGCACTCAATTGCTCCAATTTCCATTATGAATCTCGCTAATATGCACACCTGTTGCTCTTCTCGTGTGTCAAAACAATTTTGCCAGACCTTTCGAGATGTCTAGGCCACGTAATATTTCAATCTATTTATGCATCTGAAAATATGGTATTCACGTACCAGAACTTCTCTGTGGTTCGTAAAATGGAGATACTACACATATTAAAATCAGCCTCACGTTTTGCCATTGCAGCTTATGGACTGAGGTGAGACTGTAACGAAGACAGCAGCCAAATCTGATGGTATTAGAGAATGTGTATCTCTGACAGTTTAGCAATTTTTTATCAACTCCACATCAAATTGCATGTATGAGGTAATCTGGAGCCAGATAATTGCCGTTATTATCAGGTTCATGAAGCTATACACATTATATCCACGGCGTATTAGTTATGATGTGCATATTAGTTATCGATGATTATATCGGCGCTCATTGTAAGGCATTACACATCTCTGGTCTTACAGTCATAGTATTACTCTAAATAAAGAAATACTGCCGAAAACATCGTGTTAATTATCTTGTATTATTGAATTCCTAAGAATTGTGTGGCTTGGTCTAAGACAAAGCAAGTATGCACACATCGTCGTCACAACAGCACAACGGATCAGAACATCCATCAGAAAATGTCCTCTTAAGACGTTTATATTAAGATGTGCTTTGTGATGTGGTAATGGATGAGGTTAACAAGAGGTCTTAAGAAATTGTCATTGCAATACAAGGATGCATATTAAGGGGTTATTGCAGTTAGTGGCAATGATGATAAGAAGGTGATAATAATTGAGACTTTGAACTTAATGAATTCTTTCAGTACTATATTATGATGATGACAACGATCATGAGATCTGTTCTTTGTGCAAAATTTAATTTCGAACATGAGCAGTCCATATGCATCTTTTCACCCGGGGTAAGACATATATCGCCTTATTTGTTTGGATATAAGGCCGAATAACTGCATCAAATATAACCATTATGTAGAGACTTATTTACCACTTTGATATCTCCTATATATTGTAAGCCTACAAGGAACCATCGTTGGTTGTTTCAACGACACATATATCCGCCTTTCGTTTCCAGCTGGCATATGGAATTTCATATGATGTTTCATGCTATAATAGTTTGTCGTCGTGTAGCTCAAAACAGACCCAGATTGACCACTGGGCAAGTTGGGCACGTGCCCTAGGACCCCCCCATACAAGGGCCCCCAAATCTGTATCTGTCCCTTAATAGAAAATGAACCCCTGATGTGTTTTACATCTGGCCCCTCACTTGCTTAATCAGGCATTAAATGCAATGGGCGAAGTCCAAACGAGATCTTGTCTGAGCTCTTCGCTGCTCGCTGTGTTATGGTGAAATGTGATATATCTAATACCAGTCTGGCCATTATAATGGTATGTCCCATTCTCTATATAGAGCATGTGCAGCATATTAATCCATCGTGCAATTCATCAGCCTCGATGATAAGAAACCAGTCTACATGGGACATCTCTGTTGCGGATCCTGGAGCCAGACTGCTTTTATGTGTGAGAGATTTTACACGGTAAGCGATAATTGCCGTTATTATCAGGTTCATAAAGCTATACACATTATATCCACGGCGTATTAGTTATGATGTGCATATTAGTTATCGATGATTATATCGGCGCTCATTGTAAGGCATTACACAACTCTGGTATTGCAGTCATGGTATTCTTCTAAATAAAGAAAAACTGCCGAAATCAAATTAAAGCTCTCAAGTAAAATGATTTGGTTTTCTGTCATGCACTGTTACTTGCAAGTACATTATTTATAAAATGGGAAATGTACAGGTGGATGAAACCGCCTATGGGAATGTGCTCAAGCCAGAGAAAGTGGCTTTTTGATGAGGTGTGAGGAAGGACATCCAGATACACAGTGAGGGTAAAGCAGTGAAACCTGTTGGTCTCTCGGCATGTTATTTCATCATGTGCAATGCTTTATTCTTGCGAAACGACCAGGGCGTTTTCGTTATACATCGGCGCAGATAGACTAAGTATGGAAAACAAATTGGACGTTAACGTTAGCAATAGCGAAAAGTAATGATGATACAGCTTCCAGATAAACAAATCGGGTGTTTCTTGCTTGTCTTAATATCAACGATAGCTATCTGATGGTCACGTGGGTGATATGGGCCGGGGCGTTTGTCATCTCCGTAGCTATGCTGTAACATACTTATTGCGATTGCACCTATTGACAATTATTAAGCACCACCAACGCACTGAAATGATTACGTAGTAATTTTGGCTAAAGTAACATAATGGGTCACTCAGTAGGTTATTCCGTTTTCATTTGGCGCCGTATTTGCTGCCGCGAGTAGGTCGTGATAAGTTAACCTTCGTTTATTATCATGCCACATAAAATGAACCAGCTTACGAAACGCTGCCGCACATGATAGCTGTGCTAGTTGATTAAATAACTGCAACGATCTTAGGTCATTTGTAACCAAATGACAACGTGTGGGTGGAAGCGTGATAACAATTTAGAGAATTAGAATAATGAAACATCTGATACAGAACATGACTTACACATAATTTTAATGTAGAACAGATATACCAGTGTGTGATGTTTAGTAGGGATGACACACAGTGTTTTTATATATATGTTATATGTTAAATTTAATTCCAGTGGCTCCATAGTTTTGCTATGTCAGATTCGTAGTACAATTTCGACAAAGGTGACCTTACGATTCCACCTTAATATCATCATTTTTTTATAGAAGTGACAGAAAACATAACATGACATCAGTGACCCTCTGCGGTCAGTACAATTCATCTACAGGGACCAAATACCATTCCAATAGGCTATGTGGATTTATCCTTAACTGTTGCTACATGAATCCGATCCATCGCAACCATGCATATACACATCCCCTAGTCAACGATGTGGTCAACGAATTGCTATTATACCAATCCTGGCTAACTTATTTGGTATTTGCAGATGTTCCATGATTATTAAACTGCTCATCCGATGCGAAGTGGATAACGCAACTTATTGAATCTCTCAAACTTGAAAACCCTAAATACTCAATGTCCAGAAAATGCGATAGCCAGCAATGGATTTGGTTTTGGTACATGGAAACGTTTACTGCACTTGCGGTTAGATTTTGCAAAGAATGTCGTTCTTTTATTAGCAAATACCTAACCTGAAATGCGCATAAAATCGAACAAATAGTCTTTTTAACCAATACTAACAAAAACTCATCATAAAACCCCATGAAAGTTTCGATCGCAAAAATCATCTTGAAACGTTCGTAGTATAAAATAATATGTAGTTATTGTCTCAATTCCCATATACGCCATTTCTGTCTCTAGAAGTACCAGCTCTAAGATATATTTGTAAATTTCTTTGCGCAATGAACTAATGGATTATATCACACTATCCCCTATTACTAAATATGCTACGTGTCACATTCCCGACAAACAATATGTCACATACCCCATCTGTCGGTGAAAACAAGAGCTCAACTATATCATAAGAGATATCACAAATATGTCTCAGTATGTTTAGGCTTCATTTCCATCTGGATAACTACTGAACAGCGGCGTCCAATGCATGATATGTCTCGTTAAATGACCCCATTATTACACTTATCATTGGAACTTATCATTGGGACCAACACGTGACGCGTGATATCGTGCTGTAATTGGGATCATGCCAGTTGGCCACTTGTGGGTTTTGCTTATTATAGGAGGAAGCTAAATGCCATAGCAGTGGTGGCCAATTCTGACCCTTATTACAGTCTATAATCTTCATTGTCCATATTTGCTGCGGCAATGCGATCGTGATCTTGTTTTGTTCCTCCGAATTTTAAGGTGCTGTTTGTGATTTCCTAACGGCATAGCCTGGCATAGCGTCATTCGCATATGCCTAGATAGGTTAAATTGCACCTCTTCAGTTTCCTCAAGGCCGTCAATGACAAACAATCGTTGCTACATCAACCTCAGATAGCCACGGATATGCTTAAATGTCAAGATGGCATCCAGGGGTTGTTTTTGTGTTAGATAGTGTGCTATGTTATAAGTCTTTGGTTGCTCTTGACTGACATCCATCATGATCATGTGTATTTGACTTAGTCTCTGCGTCGCTCTTTGCATTAGTTATTCTGTCTCGCATGAAAATGTACCACACTCAGATACACTGCGACACGCACAGCGACACACAATCATACAGACACACACACAGCCGTTCACGCAAAGTAACACATGTGGACACACAAAAGAACACACCGACGCACTTTCATGCACTCACTAGGGCATGCATTGTGCATCGTATATTAACGATTACTGTGTTTATCATTGCCTCTGAATATGACTTACACACAGATTAGGCGGTGATGAAATGCCTAAACAAATATATCGTAAAGCCTGCTTTGTATGTTTGCATGCAAAACGATGATAAATCAGCACTGACAGAACATATCTATTGCCATGCTATGCTACTGCGTTCATTAGATAATAATCAAGATCGATCACACGACCTGCAGAAAGTCGTGGCGTGCCACATTTGGAACATAAGCGCCGTACATCATTGCCTTGGTGGTCCACTGCACAATATACTGTCCATGTAGCCACGTTTCTCTTCGTCGTTTAACTGAAATCACACGTGTTCGAACAGCATCATCTTACCCATGTAGGGGCATTCCAACTAGTACTCAATCACTGCGATTGGCTGTTGTTTCTAACCTATATTTGTCACATCAGCGACAGCCATCGCCGATATTCTCATATATCCGCATAGTAGCTTCAGGCACTTCTTAAACACTAGATTTACGTTGATAATGGCGGCAATAAGTGCATATTGTATTGCCACGTATTATTGAACAATAATCAGCGCTTTGCTTGCTTGTGACATACGGCTAAGACGTGACAGAAGTGAAATATATGATAATTGTACAATTTCACTAGAGAACCCGCAACAAAACCTCGGCAAGTTTCAGCGTCGAGGCATCATTATCTATGTGCGGTTTAAATTTTGGTGAGTGACAAATTGAAGTTATAATGAAGTGAAGACTCTCCTTACTGATCTAGCTATTTCCGCTATATCTAGAACATTTGATAATATCGCATTGAGCATTTTTAGCTTAGATGTTTAGTAAGGTAAAAATATGATGATCAACAGTAACATAAATTAGAATACTGCATTTCCAACGATCTCGGTAAACATCAATGTTTGTACGCATCAAGCCAGGATATGTGTAATAGTACCCCTCGACATGGGTGGAATCATAGTTGATAGCATATAATTAATTAAACCGTTTCAGCGACTAAACAAGTCCTGTATTCAATAGATGAACAATGGCTGCAGCATGTCGCAACGTATAACATCCATCTACGTTCAATGTGTTATCACTGTTAACTTATTATATCGTAGCAACCACACTTTCGTGTGGTACATTATTTATAAAATGGGAAATGTACAGGTGGATGAAACCGCCTATGGGAATGTGCTCAAGCCAGAGAAAGTGGCTTTTTGATGAGGTGTGAGGAAGGACATCCAGATACACAGTGAGGGTAAAGCAGTGAAACCTGTTGGTCTCTCGGCATGTTATTTCATCATGTGCAATGCTTTATTCTTGCGAAACGACCAGGGCGTTTTCGTTATACATCGGCGCAGATAGACTAAGTATGGAAAACAAATTGGACGTTAACGTTAGCAATAGCGAAAAGTAATGATGATACAGCTTCCAGATAAACAAATCGGGTGTTTCTTGCTTGTCTTAATATCAACGATAGCTATCTGATGGTCACGTGGGTGATATGGGCCGGGGCGTTTGTCATCTCCGTAGCTATGCTGTAACATACTTATTGCGATTGCACCTATTGACAATTATTAAGCACCACCAACGCACTGAAATGATTACGTAGGAATTTTGGCTAAAGTAACATAATGGGTCACTCAGTAAGTTATTCCTTTTTCATTTAGCGCCGTATTTGCTGCCGCGAGTAGGTCGTGATAAGTTAACCTTCGTTTATTATCGTGCCACATAAAATGAACCAGCTTACGAAACGCTGCCGCACATGATAGCTGTGCTAGTTGATTAAATAACTGCAACGATCATAGGTCATTTGTAACCAAATGACAACGTGTGGGTGGAAGCGTGATAACAATTTAGAGATTTAGAATAATGAAACATCTGATACAGAACATGACTTACACATAATTTTAATGTAGAACAGATATACCAGTGTGTGATGTTTAGTAGGGATGACACACAGTGTTTTTATATATATGTTATATGTTAAATTTAATTCCAGTGGCTCCATAGTTTTGCTATGTCAGATTCGTAGTACAATTTCGACAAAGGTGACCTTACGATTCCACCTTAATATCATCATTTTTTTATAGAAGTGACAGAAAACATAACATGACATCAGTGACCCTCTGCGGTCAGTACAATTCATCTACAGGGACCAAATACCATTCCAATAGGCTATGTGGATTTATCCTTAACTGTTGCTACATGAATCCGATCCATCGCAACCATGCATATACACATCCCCTAGTCAACGATGTGGTCAACGAATTGCTATTATACCAATCCTGGCTAACTTATTTGGTATTTGCAGATGTTCCATGATTATTAAACTGCTCATCCGATGCGAAGTGGATAACGCAACTTATTGAATCTCTCAAACTTGAAAACCCTAAATACTCAATGTCCAGAAAATGCGATAGCCAGCAATGGATTTGGTTTTGGTACATGGAAACGTTTACTGCACTTGCGGTTAGATTTTGCAAAGAATGTCGTTCTTTTATTAGCAAATACCTAACCTGAAATGCGCATAAAATCGAACAAATAGTCTTTTTAACCAATACTAACAAAACTCATCATAAAACCCCATGAAAGTTTCGATCGCAAAAATCATCTTGAAACGTTCGTAGTATAAAATAATATGTAGTTATTGTCTCAATTCCCATATACGCCATTTCTGTCTCTAGAAGTACCAGCTCTAAGATATATTTGTAAATTTCTTTGCGCAATGAACTAATGGATTATATCACACTATCCCCTATTACTAAATATGCTACGTGTCACATTCCCGACAAACAATATGTCACATACCCCATCTGTCGGTGAAAACAAGAGCTCAACTATATCATAAGAGATATCACAAATATGTCTCAGTATGTTTAGGCTTCATTTCCATCTGGATAACTACTGAACAGCGGCGTCCAATGCATGATATGTCTCGTTAAATGACCCCATTATTACACTTATCATTGGAACTTATCATTGGGACCAACACGTGACGCGTGATATCGTGCTGTAATTGGGATCATGCCAGTTGGCCACTTGTGGGTTTTGCTTATTATAGGAGGAAGCTAAATGCCATAGCAGTGGTGGCCAATTCTGACCCTTATTACAGTCTATAATCTTCATTGTCCATATTTGCTGCGGCAATGCGATCGTGATCTTGTTTTGTTCCTCCGAATTTTAAGGTGCTTTTTGTGATTTCCTAACGGCATAGCCTGGCATAGCGTCATTCGCATATGCCTAGATAGGTTAAATTGCACCTCTTCAGTTTCCTCAAGGCCGTCAATGACAAACAATCGTTGCTACATCAACCTCAGATAGCCACGGATATGCTTAAATGTCAAGATGGCATCCAGGGGTTGTTTTTTGTGTTAGATAGTGTGCTATGTTATAAGTCTTTGGTTGCTCTTGACTGACATCCATCATGATCATGTGTATTTGACTTAGTCTCTGCGTCGCTCTTTGCATTAGTTATTCTGTCTCGCATGAAAATGTACCACACTCAGATACACTGCGACACGCACAGCGACACACAATCATACAGACACACACACAGCCGTTCACGCAAAGTAACACATGTGGACACACAAAAGAAACACACCGACGCACTTTCATGCACTCACTAGGGCATGCATTGTGCATCGTATATTAACGATTACTGTGTTTATCATTGCCTCTGAATATGACTTACACACAGATTAGGCGGTGATGAAATGCCTAAACAAATATATCGTAAAGCCTGCTTTGTATGTTTGCATGCAAAACGATGATAAATCAGCACTGACAGAACATATCTATTGCCATGCTATGCTACTGCGTTCATTAGATAATAATCAAGATCGATCACACGACCTGCAGAAAGTCGTGGCGTGCCACATTTGGAACATAAGCGCCGTACATCATTGCCTTGGTGGTCCACTGCACAATATACTGTCCATGTAGCCACGTTTCTCTTCGTCGTTTAACTGAAATCACACGTGTTCGAACAGCATCATCTTACCCATGTAGGGGCATTCCAACTAGTACTCAATCACTGCGATTGGCTGTTGTTTCTAACCTATATTTGTCACATCAGCGACAGCCATCGCCGATATTCTCATATATCCGCATAGTAGCTTCAGGCACTTCTTAAACACTAGATTTACGTTGATAATGGCGGCAATAAGTGCATATTGTATTGCCACGTATTATTGAACAATAATCAGCGCTTTGCTTGCTTGTGACATACGGCTAAGACGTGACAGAAGTGAAATATATGATAATTGTACAATTTCACTAGAGAACCCGCAACAAAACCTCGGCAAGTTTCAGCGTCGAGGCATCATTATCTATGTGCGGTTTAAATTTTGGTGAGTGACAAATTGAAGTTATAATGAAGTGAAGACTCTCCTTACTGATCTAGCTATTTCCGCTATATCTAGAACATTTGATAATATCGCATTGAGCATTTTTAGCTTAGATGTTTAGTAAGGTAAAAATATGATGATCAACAGTAACATAAATTAGAATACTGCATTTCCAACGATCTCGGTAAACATCAATGTTTGTACGCATCAAGCCAGGATATGTGTAATAGTACCCCTCGACATGGGTGGAATCATAGTTGATAGCATATAATTAATTAAACCGTTTCAGCGACTAAACAAGTCCTGTATTCAATAGATGAACAATGGCTGCAGCATGTCGCAACGTATAACATCCATCTACGTTCAATGTGTTATCACTGTTAACTTATTATATCGTAGCAACCACACTTTCGTGTGGTACATTATTTATAAAATGGGAAATGTACAGGTGGATGAAACCGCCTATGGGAATGTGCTCAAGCCAGAGAAAGTGGCTTTTTGATGAGGTGTGAAGACGGACATCCAGATACACAGTGAGGGTAGAGCAGTGAAACCTGTTGGTCTTTCAGCATGTTATTTCATCATGTGCAATGCTTTATTCTTGCGAAACGACCAGGGCGTTTTCGTTATACATCGGCGCAGATAGACTAAGTATGGAAAACACAATTGGACGTTAACGTTAGCAATAGCGAAAAGTAATGATGATACAGCTTCCAGATAAACAAATCGGGTGTTTCTTGCTTGTCTTAATATCAACGATAGCTATCTGATGGTCACGTGGGTGATATGGGCCGGGGCGTTTGTCATCTCCGTAGCTATGCTGTAACATACTTATTGCGATTGCACCTATTGACAATTATTAAGCACCACCAACGCACTGAAATGATTACGTAGGAATTTTGGCTAAAGTAACATAATGGGTCACTCAGTAAGTTATTCCTTTTTCATTTAGCGCCGTATTTGCTGCCGCGAGTAGGTCGTGATAAGTTAACCTTCGTTTATTATCGTGCCACATAAAATGAACCAGCTTTCAGGATCATCAGGTATGGGATGAGAATCAGTTTACGAAACGCTGCCGCACATGATAGCTGTGCTAGTTGATTAAATAACTGCAACGATCATAGGTCATTTGTAACCAAATGACAACGTGTGGGTGGAAGCGTGATAACAATTTTAGAGATTTAGAATAATGAAACATCTGATACAGAACATGACTTACACATAATTTTAATGTAGAACAGATATACCAGTGTGTGATGTTTAGTAGGGATGACACACAGTGTTTTTATATATATGTTATATGTTAAATTTAATTCCAGTGGTTCCATAGTTTTGCTATGTCAGAGTCGTAGTACAATTTCGACAAAGGTGACCTTACGAATCCACCTTAATATCATCATTTTTTTTATAGAAGTGACAGAAAACATAACATGACATCAGTGACCCCCTGCGGTCAGTACAATTCATCTACAGGGACCAAATACCATTCCAATAGGCTATGTGGATTTATCAATAACTGTTGCTACATGAATCCGATCCATCGCAACCATGCATATACACATCCCCTAGTCAACGATGTGGTCAACGAATTGCTATTATACCAATCCTGGCTAACTTATTTGGTATTTGCAGATGTTCCATGATTATTAAACTGCTCATCCGATGCGAAGTGGATAACGCAACTTATTGAATCTCTCAAACTTGAAAACCCTAAATACTCAATGTCCAGAAAATGCGATAGCCAGCAATGGATTTGGTTTTGGTACATGGAAACGTTTACTGCACTTGCGGTTAGATTTTGCAAAGAATGTCGTTCTTTTATTAGCAAATACCTAACCTGAAATGCGCATAAAATCGAACAAATAGTCTTTTTAACCAATACTAACAAAACTCATCATAAAACCCCATGAAAGTTTCGATCGCAAAAATCATCTTGAAACGTTCGTAGTATAAAATAATATGTAGTTATTGTCTCAATTCCCATATACGCCATTTCTGTCTCTAGAAGTACCAGCTCTAAGATATATTTGTAAATTTCTTTGCGCAATGAACTAATGGATTATATCACACTATCCCCTATTACTAAATATGCTACGTGTCACATTCCCGACAAACAATATGTCACATACCCCATCTGTCGGTGAAAACAAGAGCTCAACTATATCATAAGAGATATCACAAATATGTCTCAGTATGTTTAGGCTTCATTTCCATCTGGATAACTACTGAACAGCGGCGTCCAATGCATGATATGTCTCGTTAAATGACCCCATTATTACACTTATCATTGGAACTTATCATTGGGACCAACACGTGACGCGTGATATCGTGCTGTAATTGGGATCATGCCAGTTGGCCACTTGTGGGTTTTGCTTATTATAGGAGGAAGCTAAATGCCATAGCAGTGGTGGCCAATTCTGACCCTTATTACAGTCTATAATCTTCATTGTTCATATTTGCTGCGGCAATGCGATCGTGATCTTGTTTTGTTCCTCCGAATTTTAAGGTGCTTTTTGTGATTTCCTAACGGCATAGCCTGGCATAGCGTCATTCGCATATGCCTAGATAGGTTAAATTGCACCTCTTCAGTTTCCTCAAGGCCGTCAATGACAAACAATCGTTGCTACATCAACCTCAGATAGCCACGGATATGCTTAAATGTCAAGATGGCATCCAGGGGTTGTTTTTGTGTTAGATAGTGTGCTATGTTATAAGTCTTTGGTTGCTCTTGACTGACATCCATCATGATCATGTGTATCTGAGTTAGTCTCTGCGTCGCTCTTTGCATTAGTTATTCTGTCTCGCATGAAAATGTACCACACTCAGATACACTGCGACACGCACAGCGACACACAATCATACAGACACACACACAGCCGTTCACGCAAAGAAACACATATGGACACACAAAAGAACACACCGACGCACTTTCATGCACTCACGTGCGGACGCAGGCACTTATAACCAGACTAGGGCATGCATTGTGCATCGTATATTAACGATTACTGTGTTTATCATTGCCTCTAAATATGACTTACACACAGATTAGGCGGTGATGAAATGCCTAAACAAATATATCGTTAAGCCTGCTTTGTATGTTTGCATGCAAAACGATGATAAATCGGCACTGACGGAACATATCCATTGCCATGCTATGCTACTGCGTTCATTAGATAATAATCAAGCTCGATCACACGACCTGCAGAAAGTCATGGCGTGCCACATTTGGAACATTAGCGCCGTACATCATTGCCTTGGTGGTCCACTGCACAATATACGGTCCTTGTAGCCACGTTTCTCTTCGTCGTTTCACATAAATCACACGTGTTCGAACAGCATCATCTTACCCATGTAGGGGCATTCCAAGTCGTACTCAATCACTGCGATTGGCTGTTGTTTCTAACCTATATTTGTCACATCAGCGACAGCCATCGCCGATATTCTCATATCTCCGCATAGTAGCTTCAGGCACTTCTTAAACACTAGATTTACGTTGATAATGGCAGCAATAAGTGCATATTGTATTGCCACGTATTATTGAACAATAATCAGCGCTTTGCTTGCTTGTGACATACGGCTAAGACGTGACAGACGTGATATATATGATAATTGTACAATTTCACTAGAGAACCCGCAATAAAACCTCGGCAAGTTTCGGCGCCGAGGCTTCATTATTTATGTGCGGTTTAAATTTTGGTGAGTGACAAATTGAAGTTATAATGAAGTGAAGACTCTCCTTACTGATCTAGCTACTTCCGCTATATCTAGAACATTTGATAATATCGCATTAAGCATTTTTAGCTTAGATGTTTAGTAAGGTAAAACTATGATGATCAACAGTAACATAAATTCGAATACTGCATTTCCAACGATCTCGGTAAACATCAATGTTTGTATGCATCAAGCCAGGACATGTGTAATAGTACCCCTTGACATGGGTGGAATCATAGTTGATAGCATATAATCAATTAAACCGTTTCAGCGACTAAACAAGTCCTGTATTCAATAGATGAACAATGGCTGCAGCATGTCGCAACGTATAACATCCATCTACGTTCAATGTGTTATCACTGTTAACTTATTATATCGTAGCAACCACACTTTCGTCATTGTTGCAATGCGTTGTGGTGTGATACGTACTCGCAAATTCACCATATAACAGTTGGGTTCCTCACAAGTCGTGTCCCTGTACAATATTGCACATTTATGATCGACGGCAATTTCGGGGTATTTAATAAAGACCCCATGCTAAATAGATGGATATAATTGTACAAAATGCCATAATGCCGAGCCGTAAACAGCAATGAACCGTACATTTCTGGAAGAAGTGTCGAACGCTTTCACTCAAACCTTCCAAGTAATTAATCACTTCCTCAGACACAATCGGATGATCTTTTGCTTGAAGAAGCAAGCCGTGATATTCCTTCAAGTTACACCGTTCAAATGCTCTTCATATTTGTATCTGCTTCGAAATGCTCAATATGGTTGACTTCCACAAACTTGTTGCTATGGACGGCAGAAAGTTTATAGGCTATGTTACCATATCAACAAGTACACAAAAGTAGTATCTATCCCTGACGTTGGTGTTACCACGAATTGTTGCCGACTGTACATAGCGCAGTTTAATTACTAACTTTGTATATCACACCAACTAAACAAATTACATAGAAGGTGCTTTGAAGTAAAGCTCCTAAGGAAATAGCCAGTTATCTGAATGTTACTTGCAGTAGCCTTCAATTTAGCATTCGATTCTAAAACTCTGGAGCATTTTTACAAAGCAGGTGTTGAGAAATAAATGCGCAAAAGGATTTAAGGTTAGCTTTGGGAGTAATCCTTTAGCTGTGGGTGCTATACTAATAAATGCCACGGAGACTTATTTCACGTTTTAGGTGACAAGTAGTATGAATGCCTTGTAGAATTTCAATGCAGCTATAGAACGTTTTAAATTGCACTAGGATGGTTGACTGACTGTATACAAAAGTGTTTGACATATAATTCGCTGCTCAATGGTGGGTGATGTCATTAATGCTATCAAATGATGAAGCAATTTATTCTTCTTTCAAAACTAAGGTCTTCCGTCTGTCACATTGAATAAGTAGCTTGCAATGCCAAGCGAAAAATATAATATTTCCTCACACCACCATCATCAATCAAATCAAGATTAACAACGAAGGTCATCGTGGAGTGTGGAATGTCGCTCTTGGAAGAAGCATGTCAATAGCACAATTAATGGTCCAACTATATTTAACTTAAGTCATGGAAGAATTCAGTCTTCAGCCGCTCACTGCTTATAGTATCTACTCAACTGCGCATTTGGCATCAAATTTGTAGAGACACATCAACATTCCAGGATTTCAATAAATACCGTCTTTTGTCGTATGGCCGACTTCATGAAAGTAACTGGAAGGTTACAATGCGTGAACAAACATAGGAACAGCAATGATACATTGACACATATGCTTTCGTCAGCAAAAATAAAATGTTAAGCGGCGAGACCATCTACCCCGATAGATTTACCTTGTATAAGCGTCTGTATTGTGCGACGAATATGAGCAGAGGATATCACAGCGGCGGTAGTGTAATTGTCACATTTGACCGTTTCTGTCACCTCAAACCTTTTCTTAACGCTCGCTCACGCTATTGAGAAGTGCGGAATAATTGTCATGCGCAACATGTCGTTGATTTGTTCTATCCCGTTAACAGTTGAAGCCACGGGTATTGCGCGGTTATGGGCACCTGACAGAATCGCGTGAATGTAAAGTGATCCAGCTATGACGTCGACGTGTGTGCATTTCTGACATAGGTAAATAGACTTGACAATCTACTGAGACATTTATGGTCAAATATCACAAGATTAGGTTGTGAACTCCTATCGCGCAGTTCTGACTCATCCCTTTAGTTGACACTCGCGTTTACATCCCCTGTGATAGCTGCTTTGCTGGTTTGGGCGGATTAAGACATTACTCAGAGTTATCCATGTACTAAAGGTAAGACCTCATGTTAAGGTCACAGCGGCGGGATAGGTCAACCTTTATCACGATAACTAAGTCACTGCCCGAGGTACAAGTAACTCATGGCAACCTGTCATCATCATGGTGGTGAAATCGACAACCGTCAATTAATTTCGTTGTTAGTCATATCAAAACACCGCCGTAGGGACGTCAGCGTATTGTTCCAGAACTTTCGTCCATCGCATATACCAGCAACATCCGGGTGAATTCTTTGTAATATGTCATCTCATCGGTGCCTAGCCGCGTTTTCTGCGTGACGATTACATAATATATTGTTGAAATATACCATACAAGTTGCAAGACCGCAGCAATCGAACGAGATTATTTTAACTCTAGAGATATTAGAAAAACAAGATACGTTCAATTACAAAGTAGAGGTGCAAGTTTATTCACAATATTTAAGAATAATAGCGCCTGAAAGCCACATCATAGCCTTTAGCAGTGGAGTGTAGTGCTTTTGTCAACACGAATACAAAGAGATCAATCAGCTCTATAGTTTGAGGGAAGGAGGTCACAGCGGACGGATTCATCTGTTTCACTGTATATATGGTGACGTCACTTGCTCGTGTCGTTATCGCCGGGGGTGACACAAAGAGTCCAACGCAGCGGCGGCTCGTTTTTCTTTTCGGTTGGACGGACGAGCACAAATGCGTGAGCTGCTGTTGCTACTTCTTGGGCCTCTTTCAGTATCTTCACTTCTTCTTTTATAGTCTCAATACCTCATAGAATACCTGTCAGATCACAGTTGTTGCTAATGTCTTTCATATCATACTGCTTCTTCACCAACCTTCCCCTCATCACTTAACGAGATTGTCTGTGGTGACTCGACGACCGGTCAGTAAATACTGTTGAAAAGAGGATATTCTTCACGCTTTCTATTCTCGTCATAAAACCCTCTGCAGAGTTTGGTCAGATAGTCAATGGCAACGAGTTCATCCTACAGCTGACGAAAGCATAGTAACTCATTAACTATTGGGTCATCACCGCCATCGACCACTGAAAGAGCCGTTCGCACGCCTTACGAACTGTTAGTGCCTGCGACATGACGGATTGGCCCTGCTCCTAAAGACCTGACATTATCGTCAGGAACTAGCAATAAAAAATTAGACTGGAAAGAGATATGCAGAAAACCGGGCAAAACACGCACACTTACGAGTTAATATTGTTCTGTCGAAATAGCTATCCTTGCGAACACATACTGGCAATGTCACGCTTGAGAAGCGCCGCGTAAGGGTAAGAAACGGCAACAAAAGTCTTCAGCTTTTTTATGTGACCACTTCGTCTTTAATTACGCAGCTATATCATTCTGTCATGCATTGCATTCGACTTTTATGTGCTCGTTTTCATTAATGCGGATGCGCACTTACAAGATAGTAACATCGATTTACCAACAATAAGTCATCAGGTCAAATGTGTTAGATTGGCATGTATCAAGTGACATCATGGATGTGCAATAACTTAATGTCATGTGTGTGAACATTAATGGCACACAATACAATATACCTTATTATTCAATGCCATCAATACTTTTCCAGTGTCTATAATTATCAGCGGAATCGGTGACATTACATTTGACGGAATAATGCCCAATACGAAGCTTGGCAGTTGCTGCCTGTGCCAAATTTACTGAAACAAGTTATATCAAATAGTTAGCTGTAGTCCTTTAGCTTTTGTCTTGTTATACTTGGCGGGTACAAATTGACAGCAGCAATAATCGATATGATTTTAAACGTGGACATCAGCCGGATATATAAACACACGCTGCGAAAAATGTAAAGCTATGGTACAGTAACTTTGAGAGTCATGTGTTTGCTTGCATAAAAGGTGTTTGGCATAATATGACAATGTACACTGTGTAAACTAATATTCCAGCGTGATGTTACATCGATATTTGTATGACCCTCGGTACGCGCACCATGGCATACCTCAGCTAGTATTAACCCGACAATTCTACAGTTACGGACTGAGTCAGAAAAGACAAGAGGTTGTCTCGATGTTCTGTTGACAATAACGAGCCGTTATGACAGCTCTCAACTTTTACACTCTTTAATTGGTGATGTGCTTTCCGCCCAGATCGTTTTTTCACCGATGCCAGAGATATAACGGCTACTGTGCTAGAAGTTATTTACCAATTTGACCGCAGCAAAATTTAGTGCAATCCACTTCTCTGGCGTTCAAACCAACCAATCATTCAATATATTGCCCTCCAAAATATTTCCAGGTTGTTAGCAACACAGCAGCAAAAGCAAATGCCGTAAAATTCATCCGCAGCAATAAGCTCCGCAAATATAATATATTGGCATTTACCAACCCGGAACTCGGATCCTTTCTTGACAGGATATCATAGGAATACAGCAACTTTGTGGCCTTAACACAAAGACCCAGCTTGCTGTTGGTAATGGAGAACATATCAATAGCAACTACTATCCTTTCGGGGTCACAATTATGATCAACGAAGGTGGCTATCACAGCATATATTATTAAGAAAAAGCGCACATAGTATGTGTTTCGACAATAAGTCGGGTGTTGGCTACAGCGAGGGTTTGCAGCACTTCAGCTTATTATTTTACGAACGCTGAAGAAGCACCTTGCCTCCGAGATAAGTTTACCTGCCGCCACAAGTTTCCCAGAAGCGTCAACATGCAGCCTCTTACTTAATGACATCTTTCCAACCAAAGCTTTGTTATAGAGAAAGTTATTACTGTGTAGAATGGTAGCCTTGCGTACAATCCTCAGCATGTATGTCTGGTGAGCATTTCCCTTTCAATTTAGTAAATATAGATTACTATAAAGGTGTTGATAAACGCATAGTCAAAACCTTGACATATTTGATTGATCAAAAATAGGTCTAGTCTTTTCATTGCTATCATGGTGATTCGAATAGAACATGTTCATCGATATTCACAATTACGCAACCACCTATATTTAAGAAAGCGCGTCTATTTTCTTTACATTTAATTCCACGTCCTTGGCTGAGCATACGAATTCCAGTATACAGAGATCGTCCTAAGTTCTTCAATGTCCTTATTTCCACAATTCTTTTGACAAACCCGGTCTAAAGAATAAAAGTCATTACGCCTGTTATGTTATATGATAAGCCTCTTGCTGTGTTGGCTCTCCCATGTGACGTGCAAGAGGCGGGTAAAGGTATATCGGTCAATATATGTCTGCAATGTGTGTCGGAGGACTTGTTGTTGCAGTTCATTGATATTTACCATCAGCGGCGTTATATGCGATTAGTCAGCCTAATGGCTGGAGGAAGAACCCAATACGGGTGCAGTGGCAACGATAGCTTTCTATGACATGCATGGCGATGGCTACAGATTATCGGCTTTAGTCTCAATTTAAACACTCGTTAAATTTTTGGAAAGTTCGAATATATGCATGCTCAGATACAAGTAAATTCTTGTCAATTGTCTAAACAAGTTTAGCGTGATAAAGTACTGTGTAAGAGATAATAATCGCAAATAAAAAGTATAGAGTTCCTGCACCAGCATTGGGTGATGAAGCCTGCTGTGCTTGATTTGCTGCAGCCTCATTGGCAAATTGAGGTAGAATATAATCGACAGTACTTTACTCATGGCATAAGAAGCAACGGCTATGAGTATGTATGTGAAGGAATTGCAACCGCTGTTTTTATGTGCTTGGTTTCTAAACACCCCAGGAAGGTTGCATGATTGGTGCTAATGAAAGATCAATCGATGATACATGTTTAGTAATGGCATAATTGTCTTGTGATGAAGGATTGTCCGTATTCTAAAAACACGTTGATGTGCTCAATAATTATGTCATTGCTTTTTAAAATACGGCGTGGAACGTCGAAAGGCGTGTTCGCGGTTCGGTTTGTGACGTACATTCGTTATTATGTAAATGACTTGGCTATTGTCTCTTACACGGATTTATTGAATGAAAGACGCGGGAATACCCAACATATAATGACATTCGTTACAGTAAGATTACTTTAAATATAAACAGTTTCGGATCAAAATAGATCAATAGAAGAATGTTAGCTTCCTTTACAGTCTACACTTCGGGTTTGACGCCACCATCCATTCATTAATCACTTGTATCGTTCATAGCAAAAAGAACGGAATGTTCGACCCGCGCCCATGTTGAATACATGAGGCTATTAGAAATGTGTCACAGATGTATAATAAAGCATGTCCCTAGCACAATCAAGGCTCAATATTTGGCGTCACAGTGATAACATAGCCATCCTTGATATAACTCGGACGGTGTTTAGGTGTTAGGAAGGGGCACACTAATTGTATGATCTCTGTATTATGCATATCGGTTGGCGCATATTCCTGTCCGTCCACATATTGTAAATACAACTGACAATTCATATGATCTATGCTACTCCGTAGCAGATAGCCAAAGTGAAGCATCATCAAACAATATTATGCCAAAGTGTTGATAAACATCGAAAACCCCAACATTACAATTGCTGAGGCGTCTTTGTGACTAGCTGTTCAGGCTTGAGATAACACATTAACGCAGACTATGTTCATCATCTACACAGCGACACATTAACGGTGCTCTTTCATTTATATGGCATGTGTATGTGACAAAATTAACAATTAGAAGAACACGACGATAAATGCGCACGATCTGTATATCGTGAGAAAGAACTTTCTAGTCATCGCAATTGGTGTGGGTACTCCATTAAAAACGGTTCCATGCATTTTACCCTCTGATCGAACTAGCTGTACCGTATTGATACCAATAAGGTGAATTTCTGGCGTATTTAGCACATCACCTCACAGCACGGTCATACACGCAGTTGTCGAGGACTATACTTGCGTGCAGCGTTTTTACATTAAATTGTTGTCAATCATGAACATTAGTGCTATCATCTATTCAGTGCCATAAATGCTGCTATATCATGCAATTTTCTCCGAAAAGCTATTATTCTAAAGAAATAGGAGACTTATTCAAAGAGTTAATGTCGCATAAAACAAAATCACCAACATCAGTATAATAACATATTCATTGTGTTTTGTAAGTACCAGTATGTTTCAAATGGCATCAACTGCATCCGTTGTTCGATCAAACTAAATATAATTATTAATTCCTCATAGCCTCATCACGCTATCTTCCTGCATACTTTTTGGAGTCGAACAAGCTGCATGACATATTTTATGAACTCCAAGCGAATGCCATTTACTCTCGGTAACATATTACAAGAATACATTCAAGCAATCAGTAGCATGTTTATAATGTAGATAAGCAATACAGAGAGTGATGCAGCAACAATAATGCGAAAAGATGGTGCCAATACTCAGATCCTCATACGATTGGAATCATCATCGTGAGAACGTGGCAGTGAAAACATTGATGTTCGAATAAACGTAATTATGGTGACGTCTGTTGTTGCGCTTCAGTTGTATCACTAATCAGGGTTTAGATATTAGCACCCGTTTCGTTGCTGGTTGCGTTGTTTCCTCATTTCCTAGTACCCTCATCATGGTATTTTGTCATTATTGGAATTTATCAGCTTAAATAACATTATGAGACACTGGAACAACGTGAGAACCGTGGGTATCATAGGATAGTCTTAGGCAAAAGTGAAAATTATTGATGTTTCCGAATAATCTTGCATCCAAATTTTTCACCTCTGAATTTTCCTGAATGCTTAGGCAAGGACAAATCTTGAAATGGATTCCAATACATGTGGGGTGGGGGACTCGACGTCGAACGAATCATTTGAAACTGCTAGAAATACGATCTCAAATTGAACATAACAACACTGTGAAACTTGGCTGTGTCTATCGATTACTTATATGCCTCGTGGAGGGCAATCTTGGATTGTGTATTCAAAGTAGGTACAATGTTAAGTTGAGCTTAACCGAATATGAACGCTATGATAATATTTGGATGATCCATGTATCTTAAATGTTCACTGGAACCTGTGGCAATTTACCTTTATACATCGAACGGTATTCCGCGTGTTGGCCCGAAAGACTTACCCAGATGGACGAGACAGTTGTTTTAACCAAATGTGTACCTATACCAGAGTGAACCGTGATGTGTTCTTGGGTGGTGTAACAATATTGACCAAGTAATAATCATCACCCTCATGTTTTAGACATGTTTACTAAATAAACATAAAACCGTCCCCACTGTGTCAATTACCATAGTCGCCCTTATTTATGGCATAATGTACAGTATTTGCAACCGCTCGTCTGACCAATTTACCAGCAGATAGTGCATTTTAATCACAGAATTCGTAGTTGTTAAATATTACTCTTTAGAATTGTGTGTAATTTGCATGTACGGTCCTCGCATTTATGCACGGAACAACACCTCTTGCGACTAAGGTGGTCGACCTAGGTGGTGAGGGGGTGTAGATTACAGATGCGTTTGGGGTGGAGTTCTCCAACCTGTTTGATAAATGCTTGGTGCCAAACATAAGTGGCGACAGCCTTGTAGCTGGCAGGAGAACCAACCACATGCAATACTGGCTGAACCAGGTAAACTTTGTTGTATGGTGTGCCACAAGCGGCTGCGGGGTTTCTGCCCTGGACCACCTCAAATCTGACTCCCCAGCACTAAGTAACCTCTACAGGTTCCACGTCTTTTACACCATCCAGAGACTTTTAGACGAAATGAGAATAGCACTGCCGGACGACGCCACATGGTAGGCCACCAACAACACCTTTGACAAGAGAATCTACCACCAGCTCTGCAACGAGTTCGGGGTTGACGAAAACAGCGACTGCAGGATAAAGGGCAGTAACCAGGGCCTAGGATGGATCAACTTCACCGACCCTGAAACACACGAGATACAGGTGATCACTCATTACGGGGCCTTTGCTTCCTTTTGTGACACTGCTTTTCGGGACCACTCAGTAAACCCCAACCCTTCACGGACGGCCTTTGCCCTCCCACCCTGTCTGTAAACTATTGTTTGAAGTGAAAGTGGGGCCTTAATACGAGAATGTGTAATACTTAAGTCAGGGTAGTCCTTCAAACGTAACTCTCTTCTAACAAGTTCAAACTTTGTATAATCGTGGACGAGAGACGGTGTGTAGCCTTTTTTAGCCAATGCATCGTAATAATCATTGACAGCGCCTACAACTAATCGCTTGCTCTGTGGTAAAGTCGTATCCATCTCAAGGCCCTCCCCTCCTGGGAGAGGCGGGACCTCAGGGAGTACATCATCCTCTCCTTCAGGGTTGTAATCCTCTTTTCCAGGGTCGTAATCCTTCTCCACTGCGTCATCAAATTCTGGGTTATCAAACTCCATGTCTGTGTGTTAAAGATATAATTGTAATTAAGTATTCAACATGACGAGTACTTATTGATGCAAACTAAACCCACACCGCCGGATATGCGAACTGCGTGCGACAGTCTGTAGTCGTTACAAACAATCCAAGCACTATTGACTAGAAACAACAACTACTGGTTCGCTTCCCCAATCTAGGCGCAGACGATGTCATTGTTCCAGGGACAGCACGGCTGGCTTTTACAATCACGCTGGCTTTGACTGATGTTAACCGCAGCGTTGTGCAAATCCTGGGCCGTGCTGTGGTTAAGGAAAATGACGATCAATGAGGTCATGTCTATTGATGACAGCGATGTGTAGCAATAGCTGCAATAGACTTGGCATTGTCGGACGTGTCCCTAGGAGAGTACCAAACCTGTAAGTATGATCTGTGACTCTACTTAAGGACGAGTGATGACGACTGCACGGTAGTGGCAGGGCCGTGGAGAATGCGTCTGAGGGTATTACCATTCAGATCACAAAAATATCACAGGCGGCCGGTGCATTGAACGTTTATATGTATATTGTAATTGATGCACAGCTTAACATTAAAGATGGCAGGTTCGTCAGCGCAGTCTACTAACAAGGTTTTTAATGAAACCAAAAACTGAGTTTACATTTCCAGGTGGTCCCTGTTCGGCAATTGTTTGTGGGCAGACAGGGTGTGGGAAAACCGCATTCATCCTTGTCCTACTTGAAGGGCCCTTCTTCAGTGCCTACAAGCATATTGTAATCCTCTGTCCTACCATACGTTTCAACAAGGCCTATCAGACGTGTTCATGTGTGTGGGATGATTCAGAGGTCTACATCGTCGATCCAGGGGAGCGGCTTCATGACCACTTGAGGGCTTTCTACCACTGCTTCAAGGACGAGCCTGCCCTCTACATTATCGATGACTGTTCGGCAACAAAGGCCCTAACCAAGAAGAAAGACATGATATCCGAACTGGCCGTTAGCGGCCGCCATGCGCAGCAAAGTGTCTGGGTCCTCACTCAAAAGTACAACTCTGTGCTGTGGGACTTACGTGAGCAGACTTGCTGCTCTTTCACACCAAGGACCGTGACTCGCTTGAAGACGCCTTGCTTAAAAATGATGTAATTCCAACAAAGAAGGAACGTGCCACAGTACGGCCAAGTGATATTGGCCTTGGTAGCAGCCGCTGTCTCAGTAACCAATTTAGGTTTCTTCATCTGGGTAGCGGTGCAGTATTTTGAAGCTCGAAGGCGTATACGTATATTCATGGATCCTAATACCATTATTGATAAACTCCTTGAACAGGACACGACTAGCTTAGTGGATACAAAGTCTGGGGGAGCGGAACCTAGTTGCACCCCTGATGTAGATATGTCCCTTTTTTCTCAGAGAGATATGCTTGCTGCCGTCATAGCCGGCGGTCAGGCCCGTCAGTACCATAGTTTGGAGCTCCTTACAATTGTCTTATGAAGAGATCACAAAGCTGTATTTGAGATACGAGGCTCGGTTAGGCGCTAGCATGACGCGCACTCTAGGTCAATCATTGCTACAGCTATACTCAGGTATTGCTTGTATGTTTCTACCAATCCCACAAGAACACCAGGCAAAGCTAATTACAGACCTCGAGACTGACCCGTTTGTTGGACACGCACTAAGCACTGCCACTTGTGAGCTATATCATCGCTAAGGTATTTTTTTAGCTCTATTAACCACGGCTTTAACAACACTTAAGCACTTTCAATTCGGAAAAACAAGCACCGAATCAACAGGGGCCGGTGGAGAGGAAGACACTACTTCCTCCCTATAGTATGTGTTTAACTCCGCTATAACAGGTGCTTAACTCCGCTATAACAGGTGCTAACTAAGAGTTGTCAATTGGACAAATAAATTTAGTAAGTAAACATGGAAGAAATGAGCACGAATCAAGGGGAGACAACACCGGTAGAGATAACGTCAGTGACCACTAAAAAAAATGCTAAAAGGGCTGCTGCAAGACGAAAGGGAGCTGCAGCTCGAAACGCAATTTTACTATTGATGTAAATAATGACGTAACCGATCAACTCGACTCCTGATAAATCCAGCCAACCGTCATAATTTGAAAGATTATTATGCTCCCTCAAAGGCACTATTCTCTTTTAAGAGCAATATAGCTGCAACTAAGAGTTGGAACAAACAAACTGTTTAAGACCGATGCAAAATTGCAGACTTAGTTTGTAGATATTATGGACAATTACCCTCGCCAATGCTAAGATTTATATTGGATGCAAAAGCATTACATTATTGCTAAACCTCATCCATCGAAGCCATTACATATCCACATTGATATTTGCGTTGATATTTTCTCGATGGCATGTAACTAGCTTAAGGTTGCATGGAGACTCAAGACACATTTCTGAAATAACCCACAAACTATTTCACTGCGATAACATCTGTAAAGACTACAGCGTTAATGTGTTTCTTCACAGTAACCGGAATATATTCTAGTCTTCAGTACAAGATGGTACAAATTATAATTCTTAAGTGTGAAAGGTATTATTATAGCCTTGTATTGCTCATCGCATTTACCTATCGATCAGTATTACTTGTTATCCAAAATGAAACGAACGTTTAGTGCAATGTGAAGAATATGTATGCATCTACATACTTTTCGTTCTCTTGAAAGCTTCAAGGAACATAAATAATGCAGTTCAGCAGTTTTACTCAACATCCAGATTGTGATGGTAAGCTCAAAACGGGAAGTTTGGTAATTAAAATAATAATACGAACTAAGTCACCATCCACAAACGCAATGAAATATATATTTGTATTTGATTGTAATTGAGAGGGTTGTTGATTGCAAAAACAATGACACATTCTTCTGTAAGGGCGTCTTTATGTTCGATTATAGTCCGTCCTAAATTGACAGGACGATTCCTCTAAAAAAATTAGTGCGTCATTAGCTGCTAAAGAGAAACATTACTTCCGTACCCCGAAGCGAATGGCAATAGTAATAGCAATAGCATCGGTAAAAAAAGCGTTAGGTGCATTTGTAAAGCAAGTTTTGAAGGTAGCTGCTATTTCAAGTTTGCTAATATCCAGAAGAGTAAAATTTAAGCAACCTGACAGTGTCAATGAATTGAACTCCCCAGAAATTATGTAGCAATAGCATTGAATGCGCTGGAACAAAACTCAGCGTCACGATCAAAGGCTCGGTGCTGGTGAGACAGATGTATTGCAGTGACTATGCGATCTCCAATTTCGTTTGCTTGTCTTCATATATATATATATAACATAGTATGCTGCAACATTTTCATAGGAACGATGTTTCTTAAATCACCTTGTACCCATGCAATGACTGTTTGCGCAATTTCGAGCCCCAAGCTTAGATTCTCAATGCTCGTTGCGGTCGTTGCATTACTTCGTTCAACGTTTTCAATTGCTGGCGTTATCCATTTAGCAATAGACCTAATATTGCAGTTCACTACAACCTAAATCTTGTTACATGCAACATCTATACAAAATACATAGCTGCGTCATTGGGCGTAAGTATGTAATTTTGAATTAAGTTATTAATCGCACTGCACTTAGTTAAATAAATACAACTGCTCCCACTATATCTCATGGAATGATCCATTGGCAGAATGGAATTCATTGTTAAGCAAATCATTGGTATGCTGACACATCTGTTACTTGGATCCGTTATATATATATATATATATATATATATATATATATATATATATATATATATATATATATATATATATATATATATATATATATATATATATATATATATATATATATATATATATATATATATATATATATATATATATATATATATATATATATATATATATATATATATATATATATGCTTCACCGTATCGATAACTTATATCTTAACTTTTATGTCAGATTTCATTCTGTCATGTCTGCCATTCTTTTGTTTTCAAGACCAAAGTGAGGGTTGCATGGCTTGACTAATGACATTTTTAAAATGATGTATTGCTTGTCTGCTTTGGACAATCCATTATAATGGATTACCTTGAGTAATCGTGGACGAAGTAGTATTTGTGTAATAATCCGCCGAAGTGTCTGCTTTTTTTACTATCTGTCCTGAACAGAAGATCTCCAGGTAATATATGGAGATCAATTAATTGCCAAGTAAACAATCTTTATATCCGCTGCTCAAACATCATCTCGCCTTATCGTCGACAAATGAAGCCTGCTCTCAAAACTCCAACCAGATCAGCGCACATCAATGCTCACCGTTTACACCAGCGTTTCCAAAATGTCAGCTTGCACCTCCTAAGCGAGCGCAGATAACTGAAACATTACATCATCTGCTAATACAGCATTATCATTATTTGGAATCTTAATTGTATTCGAAAATGACCACGTTCAGGTTGTGACTTAAAATATTTTCTCCGCATATTTCTGAGACTAGCAATTATGAATGCTTTACAATGTAATCCATGTCTAAAATTATGAAATCAGACGATATTCAAACAACGCGGAAACGAATTCCCTTTTGCGGAATTATACTGATTATATTACCTTGGCGTTTAACAATGGAGGGTTCAAATGCAAGATGTTCACGGTTATATTTCTGACAGAATGACTCAATTCAAAATTTAGTCATATCCACTTGATTTGTACTCTAGTTATTCTGACTGTAAATGTCAATGTGAATATATATATATATATATATATATATATATATATATATATATATATATATATATATATATATATATATATATATATATATATATATATATATATATATATATATATATATATATATATATATATATATATATATATATATATATATATATATATATATATATATATATATATATCTATATATATATATATATATATATATATATATATATAAACTAACTGGTATATCATATCTTACTGGTCGGTTCTTTTGGTATCAGATTTGATGTACTATACTTCAGATGGATTATTGTAACAATCCAAATCAAATTTGCTTCAAAGGTTGAAAGACTTTGGTATGGTGTAGCTTTGTGTTCTATCAATTTTGCAAACGTAGGTGATTGACCGTTAGCTACGCCAATGAAATAATGCATTCACCTCTGGTGCTAACAGTCTTTGGCAAATGGAATCACGAATTTGTTCCACACCGGCTAGTCTCTGGTCGGGGTTTGTAAGATAAACCGTTGTACTTCGGCTTGTTTTAGTAAACGAATATCTCTATGGCATACATGTAATGGAAATAATGTAAAGCAACCGTGCTACAACGCATGTGTTTTGGGTTGGTAGTTTTAAGCATAGCAGATGCAACAGTCACATTTCATCCAGGGGTGGCCACGTGACTGTACTATTGCTACGTGCCCATATAAATGTCAAGGCGCGTCATGGAAATCATTTTAATAAACTTTTCATAGAATAACCTTATAAAGTATACTTACCAAGCGTTTCAAATGGCATTATCATTTTCTGGTGGCCGTAATAGCAGGTATTGAAGCGCATCAAATGACTCTCTTCCTGGCAGCATCGTTTAAAGATATAGAGTCAGCTAAACTCACTTGTAAGTCATTCACAGATACATAGGTATTTTTACATGCTCTTATAGGTTGGCTTAGACGTTTGTATAGGTCTATAGATACTCGCTTTTAATGGCATGTTGCCTTCGTCAGGTCAAGGACACTACGAACAGGAAGGTCAGCCTTTTGTCAATTGCTTTCTCTTTTTTATCTCGCAACTGAACATTACATAGTTCAGCTAATAACACGTTATACGGCAGGATTATACATGCTTGAGTTTAAAATACCAGCGAATGAGTCAACCCGTAACCCCGTTAACTTCAAGGTCTGTGCCGGGAACCCCTTTTATCATGTTATATGTTGTACAGACTTGATTGAAGTGGACTTAAAATTTTATTGAAGCTGCTTTGACTGATTGGTCAGTCCACCGCCCATCGCGACCGTCATCCATATCTTACATCGTCAGCACTAAATGCATATGGCTCGCAATCCCTCTAGGAACATTAAGGGCAACTAGTCCATATACAGCATAAATACGCAAACTAAGACCTCATGTTTCAATCTCCCAAGTTAGACCTTTTGCAGTCTTTGAAAGCCACCTGATGAACTCAATTGTTTCAAGGTTGCACCAGCCCACACAATAGTTCATTGACACACCGCCTACGCCTTGGCCCCTGCGGTGCACCTGTATAATTAATCAAGGGCTAAGCTCAACCCCCAGCTCTCACTCCCGCTCTAAACAGAGTCGGGTACATAGCTGACTATGCAAGCCTAAAACATTAATATAAATATAACATAGAAGACGGGGAGCAGAATAAGGGGGAGGGGGTTGTGTCTGACCCGGGTGATGGCAGATGATCTGACTCGACCGAGCATTTAAGTCGTCACCCTCACAGAGAACGTTCTTGAGGTGTCCGGTGGCTACAAGATGACGACTCTTATGCGACAAAATGCGTGCCGCTTTGTTCCTGATATGAACATACTATCGGCCAATTAGATTAAGTCAATGTTTGAACCAATCTTAGTCCATATTGTTTGTACATAGATGATCAGAGAATACCGTTATTTCTGCTCAATTAAAAATATAAAAGAGCTGACCTATTCTACGCATTGACCTTTAATTAGATTGCTTCACTTGGGATGATGCATATTGACAGTTTTTAATAGTACTAACCCCTGGCTAGCAGTACCATTATATGCTACGAATGATACCAAATTAATTCAACATACCGGCATTTGAAGAAGAACAATGAAGCAAGAGCTGGCCAAAGTGTTCCAGAAATACGACTATTATCTGCGTCAACGATACAATTTGAGCAATGATTTAGGCACATATTCCCCAAAACCCATGATACTTACCTTAGACAACTAACAGAAGAACACAGACAATACCGACGTTACTGAGGCAATCATTTATATAACAGTAAGAATGTTGCGGGAATGTTGTAGTTCACAAATCACCCTAATAGCCACCCAACAATAGCAAATTCAGTAAAAGCTATGTCAATAATTGCTCGGTTTGCGTAAATCTATCTATCTAGCAAATGACTCAACATCAAATAACAACTTTTTTCCAACGTTGTATGGTTTAGCCTTTTGAAACGGCGCTTTCCACGATTAATTTTTGGTTTGCCTGTTTTGAATGTTGCAATTTTAACGGATATAATATAAACAATTGCTCATTCTGAGCGTGGGTCAAAATAAGTGATAATTTTATTGCATTTAACTAATATACATCGTTGGAGCAAATACATTGACTAGACCGACTTTCTTATTGACGTCTATTGACTATAGGCTTTAGTCAGATACAATTGACTGGTACGGGGTAAAATTGCGTTCACTTGGAGATTTACAAAAACTAGATGTCATATTCACGTTATATTCACGACCACAAATACCTTTGTGAGTGGCACCTCGACGCAGCACTAGTAGGTACAATATTTCGCCAAAGTTTCACTTTGATTTCGGATCGTTATCAATGAGAGTGAGCATGTTTCTTAAAGGCTTTGCTAACGCCTGCCAATCTTATCGGACCATGTCGCTAAATCCATTGTGCTTATTTCCATTGTAGGTGACTTTTTCCAGCGCATTTTTTTTATACAGATTTGAGCTTCACCAGAAGTAATGTCGCTGTTATTGTGCTGCAGGACCAGGGAATACTTTAGAAATGAGTTAAACAAGTTGGAAGGGGGTGAATTTTTGTTTGCTATCGAGGCAGGGGCTGTTACATTGAGGCTCAAAAAGATGCCCATTGCTGTGTGCCAATGGCACACAGGACCAGATTTGCAGTGGGAAACTAGAAACAAATCAAGTTTTCATATCCTAAATTTAACGGTGTCTCAAAGCCCTAGATATCATCGATGTTTACGTTGATCATATCCTATTACACTCAGACGTAGCATCGCGTGTTGAACTCGGAGGAAATGAACCGATGGGTTAAAAAAAATGCGACAGCGCAGTAAGTCGGCAGCTCACATTTCGAAGGAACACATCGTACAAATAACAATATTCTGTTGCTGTAGATTCATACTTAGCGCAGACCACAAAAACACAATTATATGGCGTATTGAATGCAATAGTCGTGAAAATGACATTTTTAAAAATAAGAACACACTGGCAAAAATGTATGCACCAGAAAGAGCAACGAGGCTTGAATATTCCTGCGACAAACTAAAAAGAAGAAATTCTTGCCAGGGCAAGCAGCAGTCACCTCTGGCGAATAAACACTGACAAATTATATAGGCGCAATGAATACAAATAGAGGGTTCACACGCTAAGCCCACAGCCATCATATTAGTATCAGAGTACTCTTTCTGACCGATAGTTAATCCATTTCAACAATATTTAAATAGGTATATAAGCCAATACAGTTTAAGTTATGCGCAAGGACCATTATATTGTTTTATGCATTATAAAAAAAGAGGAAAATGTAACGTTCACAAATCGACTCATTAGTGTTGGGTTGTCCATATACAGTAACAGATCATTAAATAACTGCCTGTGTAATTTTTTTAATTGGTTATAAAAGCATATTTTGCGATATAAATGCATACACATTTGTATAGACAAATATATACACACACACACACACACAAACACACACACACACACACATATATATATATATATATATATATATATATATATATATATTTATTTATATATATATATATTAATATATATGTATATATATATATATATATATATATTTATATATATACGCACTTATACATATTGTATGTGTGTGTGTGTGTGTGTGTGTGTTTCTGTGTACAACGCAATATAGTTTGTCAGTTTACAAACAGCTGCATCGCAGATCTTGCCAAGATGTCCCCATCAAGAAAAAGGGGTCGTTCTGAACAACTTGTACTTGTCCGTGATACAATACCGTACCATATGGCCTATTTGCAAGATGTCACATATTTCGTTCATTTTTCAGTGTAATAATTGTCCAAATTAAATCTGGATCATGCTCATGCTGAAAGCCAAGTAAATTATTAACATGTAGGAGCGCATAGATGAACAATAATTGAGCCATGATACTAAGTTGCGTACCTTTATCGGTAGTGCACGTAGACATTTCGGTGGCTAAGGGCACATTACAACGGTACATGTGCTTTACGAACAGGTACATTTTGCCCTTCCTATTTACGCCAATTCCAGGTGAATTAACGTACCTTAGGGTGGTTTTTACATATACTTTTCCGCTTAGAATTGTCAATTGTCCCTCGCAATGAATTTCAAATACAATGTTGTTGCTGACAAACGTGGTCCAAATTATAAGTGCTTGAAGCTAAAAACAGATGATATCATCGTAAGCTGACATTCATCGTCTGTCATAATTTGGATTTTTGTTATATCCATATCTATTCCAGTAGACTGGACACAATATTACGCGTTATTGATGCACTCAATGCAATTTTGTCCTTTGCAATATGGTGTTGAGCCAATAATCGACTGATGACTGTGTGAAGCTGTATGAAAACGAGTATGATTAATGCTCTATTCAACGGAGTAACGTCACTGGCGGTTGATAAGGCGTTAGATTGGGATCAGATTCCCCAAAGAGCGAACAAAGGAAGTCAGCGTTCTATTTCAGCCGAGCGTCAATAGCAATGAACGGGTCTTGTACCTTCAAGTCTTATGCATATTGTAAAGAAAGTGTAACAACATAGGTTAAATACATGACATCCCATTGTAATCGTAAATTTGTACAGTACTCATCCTATTTACATTGATCTGTATTGCTGTCATCATTACAACCCCTATTCCTGCTCCATATTTTCAAGCCGGAGAGATTACTGCGTTGTGTGTACTGTTGCTACTCGTTGTATTAACGACATGAATTGCTATTGCACCTGTTGAGAGATCATCGAGAATAACGATGATATGTTATATGATGTCCTAATACATGCGCGGTTCTGCAGAGAGCAGAACTATTTTTAAGCTTGATCGCGTCATAGTCATGTGCAACTAAATAATAGGCCATAATTGGATATAGTCAAAGTCGCATGTTCCAAATGGTTAGGCTACGAATTACCGAACAGGACCACATCGTTGACTAGGTAAAATTTGGTTGTAATAATTTGCCAACTTGGCCATGAAAAATGAGTCTAATCGCCACCAAACTGCAATGCAAAATTACACCAATACACTGGGGTTTTCACCATATTGATCTTAAATTACGGCAACGCAGAAGGCTGTCTTCTACAACTCATCATTAACTAAAGGCTGTGATACCGTGTCCGGTTTTGCAACGCTAGATACTACAATATATGCAATGCTTTCAAAACACGTTTTCTTGCGCAATGTGTTGACGTTAGCCGGGTTGGCTGACGACATGGTCCTATTGCTCGTTGGGGTTTGTTATCAATGCAACATGATAGTGGCCTAATGGAGTCATTTCAGTTACATAATATTATTTTTCTATGCATCGTTCACCCATTCAATTATTCTGAAAGCCCCAAAGAAAGGTAGACTAAATTGGCTGAGGAAAACCAATTTACTAAGTTGCCACATTTCGATGTTTATCACGTCTCCATTACGTCCAAGGACATGTGTCAGCCGCACTGTCATCTGTGGCACGCCTCAGCTGCAATAAACCTGCTATTTAACTTACTGACCGGTACATTCTTAGTTAGGACGCATGCATAATTGAAGTATTTTTAGTCAAGCAGGAATAATATTGTGCCCTTATTCAAAATAACTGTAGAGAAATGTTTGAGGCTTGTAACACTTCGCCAAATATTTCATGTTATAAATTATGAATGGCACCCTGGGGATATAGTTTGGTTGAACGAGTAGAGAGTGAACGTTGCAGCTTACCAAAATGTTTGTCTTTGAAAGCGGTGCTCTGTGCCGACGCGTCATGGGTGAATATAATACAGCCGAACTACTCTAGACATGAATCTCTAACCAGATTGTTTTACTGTCGATGATGAATAATGACGGAAGCCTAATTCGATTTATTTACTTGATCAAAACTGGTATGCATAGCATTGACCTCAACTGTATCTTTTGCTGCTCTCGGGGACGCGTCGTTTTGTGAGATGTGCAGTCTTTTAACATTTCATAAAGAGGTTAGGTCTTCATTCAGTTCAGCTCTTGTGAACGCTACGCAGCACATCAGTTGTAGTAATCAATAACTAGTTTTAAATCTATCGAACCGTACGGAGCTCAAGTCGTTAACGTCACCACAAATGTATTAACAGCACTTATTTTCCACGCGAATATGTCCACAGTCATGTGTTATTTAAGTGGCAGTTGCCTATATGATAATTTAAGTGGTGGAGGTCTTCCATCTCCGTGTCCCAAACTGTGAGTGTTTTTATGGACTGCTGTCTAATCCGTTAACATATAGCGGATGTCACAAATAAAGAATTCTTTCATTTCAGGGCGAAGAGTTGCTATGCTCTGAAAACAATCGGATGTGTACAAAGGTTCTTCCAAACTCACACACTCTATACTCTTATTCATTTACGTGGCTCTGTATAAGATAATTTTATGCTTAATATGCGTCGTCTCGGAATCCTTGTGTTAATTGTATTTTTGCATTTTACATTACACTTAATTATCGTGGTGAAAGCACGACAAGTTTGTAAGACATTGGTGAATCGTTTGTACAACGCTCACAACAACACGCATTAAAACATACCGCGTGTTCATGTTGCCCTTGTTTGCTCGACAAATGATTTGTTGCTCTGAACCTCGAAGGGAAAACAACTTTAAAAGTAAAACCATTTGTTGCCTAAGGTGTGAACAACCTGACCAATTGATTGTAGCTGGTGCCAATGCGGGAAAGTACGCAATTTAGTAGTTTAAGATATTTATTGCTGCACCTTTCATTTGACGCGATGGGTTAATAACATACACTTCGACTCCAATCCCAGCAGAGTGTGTCCATTACCTGCTATAATAGGCGCTGCAACCATCGTGTTAATTCACTTATCCTCCATCAATAAATTGCTTCCGAAATAAATTAACTCCATAGGCATGTTTACATCTGCATGAGAGTGATATATAGATTATAAATTTTTGGTCTAAATTGGTTACATAATTCATTAAATTAATCGTCATGGAGCTTCATCTCTATAGGTAAAAAACCGTACATGCTGCAATGGTGTAGGATTATCTTAGAGCTGCATGAAATGTTCCCTCAGTGCCACTGTTGCAATTGCACGCTGTCTAAATATTTGACGTATAAACGTTACCATTTCACATGCCGGAAAGCGGAAATATGCCACGTTTTCATACATACAGATTGTCTTCAGTTTTTGTATGCTGCTGCTAAGAATGGTGCATGATGTCGCCAAATTCCACCTCCCCAATAAGCGTTATACCTCACCACATTAAACGCATAATCAGACCTTTCATTACATGTGTTTTGCAACCAGACCAATGTCATTAACAAGAGCATCAAAATATACTTTGTACCTTCTCAATGCAAGTTGAGCACATCTTTTCGCGACGCTGGCAGTATAGTTTGATTAAACCACCCGACATCCATTGGCTGACTATATCCCTTTTAGCGATAGTTTATTATAATGAATAGCTGTGGGGCTCGGGATATGTCAAATAACATTATACCATGTTTCGTTGTGGGTTTCATTGATGTAGACATCGCAACAACCAGTTGTTCATACGCAGGCAGTTGGTTCCGATATAGCGAATATACGACTTTTCTTATGTCATAGTATGAGCCTGTGTTACGGAAGCATATTTCATGTGCGAGTCGACAAGTAAGTGAGCAGTGTTATGCATAGCATGAACATGCCTGCCCTCTGGTGTGCAGTTTGGTAAACAGCTGAGCGAGCTGGGTGATAGCAGTAATGTGATGTAAAATAATGCCCACATCTGGAATAGCTACGAAGACAGGCATTATTTGCACATTGGATTCAATTATGGTTAGCAAAGACTTAACTCACATAAATGCCGAATTATTGATGCTTTAGTGATTGATGTGTACGACAGTCTGAGGTGGGTGCTTGAAGCATAATATAACACAGGCTCGTTATGTCAATAATAAAAATATTTTTGGTGATCTTTATAATTAATTTGTACTATAGATAACCCAAAAACCGCCATACCATGTAAATCACTGCATCGACATGAAAATCGCCCGCATGACATTCATCGGATTTGACAATTAATTCAAATACGGCTAAGCAAACACACTACAGCTGTACCACATCGTTGGCACATTTCAATTATTGCCATGTTATTCATGGATAAATACCAAATAAAATACAAATGCATATAAATGCTATAGATATATATATAGATATCATATATATATATATATATATATATAGATATATATATATATATATATATATAAGATATATATATATATATAACATAGGGAAATATATATATATAGAAATATATGTAGATATATAGATATATATATAATAGATATATAGAGATCATATACATATATATACATATATATATAAATATATATATATATAAATATATACGCAACATATATATATATATATATAAATATATATATTATATATATATGCATTTAAATATATATATACCAATCATATATCAATATATACATATTAATATATAGATAATACCGGCATATGCTGCATTTTGTTAGGCATACCATATCATCAATAAAACGCTTTATCTCATTATACCCTATAAGATTATGATTATGATATATCAATGAAATATAAATATCTAGTTATATTCGTATATCTCACATATATAAATATATATTTCTAAAATTTACTTATAGATCTCTACTCTCTCTCTCTCTCTCTCTCTCTCTCTCTCTCTCTCTCTCTCTCTCTCTCTCTCTCTCTATCTGTCTCTTACGCGTCATTTCTCTCTCTATCTATTATACCCCTCATCAGCAGATTTATGCCGCAATCAGAATTCACTCGCATTAAAAAGTGAATTACCGGCGGCATATGCTGCATTTTGTTAGGCATACCACAATTTCAAAAACGCTTTGCGTATTTTCTTTGTGTTTATACCCAAAGATGTCCTGCCTGGATATAGAAATTCCAACCATTGTTTATGATTATGATTTATTATACTGAAATGTAATAAAAATGTCGTAACGGATTACGGCGATTCCGACAGTTATAATTCGTAAAAAGGCAATGCATTCTATCACTACAAAACAATTTTGAGCTAACACTTATGTCTCAACGAAGAATATGTGTAGAACTTATCACAGAATATAAGGGCACATATATATATATATCCGATGCACGTGTGTGTATACATACATATATTTATGTATATATATATATATACTTATATATATATATATTTCGATAGAAATGCATATATATGTGCATATATATTTATATAAACATACATATATATATGTACATATATATATATATATATTCATGTTTATAGATAGTTATATTTATATTTATGCATATATATATATATATTCACATATATATATATATATACATATATATATATATATTTCTACATACATAAATATGTAGTTATATATATACACACATATATATATATATACATATATATATATATATATATATATATATGTATATATTTGTATTATCTGCCAATCTGTTTTGATATTTAACAAATCTATACAATCACATATATATATATAAATATATATATATGTATATGTGTATATATATATATGTATATATGTATATATATTGATATAAATATATATATACAGATATATATATATCTATATATGTATATCTATATATATATATATATATATAAATATATATATGCATATATCTTTGATTGTATGGATTAGTTAGTATCAAAGCTGATTAGCATCAACATATTCATGCTAATCTAATGCGCAGAGATGTTGTTTACCTAGAGGTAACTATAAAGCCTCGCCTGGAGTTCGAAAGTTGTAATTTTATATGTCAGTTTTAAAAGTTAGACAATGGTGTAAGTTCTCAAATAATATTTAGTTTCGATGGCCATCGGACGATTATTATCTTGTCAGTTAAAAAGTTTAATTAATTTTTTCAAATGTTTGCTGGCAGAAGAACATGACGAGCTAAAATATGTATTATCGATGCATTTTTAACATAAACATAATTTTTGAAATTTGCATTTGGATTAACATTTCACAATATAAAAAAACCTATCAAATATCGAAACCTAATTCACGGATATATTTAGTCTTTTTTTATAACGTTCATAGCTGGAAATGGCGTTATCGACATCCTTGAATCGTATGATGGAAACCGTCACTAAAAAAATTTCATTTTTCTGACTTGATTTGACAAATTTATTAGTGTGCGAAATCTACATCAATGCTTTATGGACCTGGGGCGCATGAGCAAACTGTTATTTTCGTTATAATCGCATATAAATCGGATGGATTTTGCAATCAAGTTAGGCTACAAACTGTTGTAAATTAATTGAAGGTCTTGTGGTTATCAATGGAGATGATCGGGATTCCACAATTTATCCCTCGACCTTAGTTTGAGGTCAGGGTAAAAACCAATCTCTCGGTACGGTGCATCATTAATTCCGGCCATCTAAAGTGAACATTCCGTGCAGCACAAAGACAAAGTTAACAGACACAAATACATAAACAAACAAATACATACATATAAACAAACTGCAATGACCAAGATAATTTGGCAAAAGCTATTGGCCAAGTTAATGAGGCAATCACAAGCCTTAATGTAGCAATGATATCAGTAAGGCCTGTTCTGTGCGGTCACATCATTGTGCCGTTTATTATCGAAATGAGTACAAAGGTGACATCCACACGGATATGTTTACGTTGATGAACTGGGTGTAGCCGTATTATGGCGGTACCGGGAAACGTATGACAGCGTCCATCCAGGGGCATTAGTTAGGTATTATCATAATTCGAAAAAAGCTCAAGGCGATTATCATTGCAATTTTCATATACGGTATTGCTTCAATTGTGCTAGATAAAAAGGGAAATAATTGGTGTTCATCTATTGAAGATAGTTTTAAAGTCACGATAAACAATTTTATGAGTTTGGAGAGGCTTCATTGTGCTGCATCGTATTGCCCTCTATGGTATTCGTACCATTGTTTGAGCTGAACTAGTTACACATTGAGTGGCGTGTACAGTTTACGAGGCTGCGATAATCAATCAGTGCGTAGTGCACACTGTGATTAAATTATATTTGATAATATCGCCAGTACATGGCTTATTTGAAGCTATGAGCAATTTTCACCAATACTGTCCTGCTAACTACTCTCCAAGACATAAACCGCATGTGCGTGTTTAACTCAAATGTTTTATCAGATTTCCTAAGGATTAAGAAAGATGACGGTCAACGTGTCGGTCTTTGCGCGGACTAACACCAATAAGCAGTATTTTGATCGGATCCGTTGGTATTATCAGCATTCCCCAATAAATACACTATCAGTCACCTGTTGCTTATTAGACACTTATCTCTACGATTGCGTACGTGTTGAGTTAAGTTAATCTAAGGTATGGAAAATCTTGTGTTTTCGGGTGCCACGATACCATATGCAAATTGATGCTGATGACGCTAGAATTGTTTTGTTGATGTTACACTCATTGCTGTCCACATAATGGACACTTATGAGAACGCCATTCCCCGCCCCCCTCCCCTCCCAAGTGATCGACATTGTCATTAATAATGGACTCAATATGGTACTAATTCCTAAGTCATCGGATGATTATGTGAAGCTTCGCGGCTATGAAATCAAATGTGATTAATGTTCTATTCAACAGAGTAAATGTCATCGGTGGGAGATAACACGGAGTTGTACCATGATCAGGGTAAATGAATGAACGAACTTCTATTTCAGCCGACAGTTAATGGCAATGGACGGGCGTGTGTGATTTGCACCTTCAGGTCTTGTTAATATGGTTGAAACAGAGTAAATAAAAATAGGTTTAAATATATATCAGCTATCTCGTTAACTGGCAAAACGCTGTCTTCGACACCGCAGCACCTGCAAACAGGAAGCATTTAAAGTAAAATAGGCTGCACATTGCTGCACGTCCCATCATAATAAGTCATGGTTGTTCGTTGATTGTTTTTCGTTTAATCACTGGCTATTAATGTTCGATATTTTTGTCTGGAATGTAACATAGCAAAATGTTAGTATGTCTGCGACAAAGCTGCTCAACAGGGTAACATTATATAGCATAGGATGCCTGCTGTATTCTTTGACGTTTTTTATTGAATCGGAATACAACAATATCTTACATGTTGCAAAAGAAGATCATCAATGAAAAAGCACCTATACTCTATATTGTTACATAACAATTCTTACATCTATGAATATCATAATCCTAATCATGCTCTCCATTGCGGCTGAGGAAATACAGCTGATTTCAAGATGGTTTAATATTCCGTTATGATTATGGAATGCAATCCTCTCATGAGCAATTGAGCGAGTATATTGATTGAACTCAAAAGTTACAAAAGGTGTTCATTGATAAGGAAAGCGTTTTAAATGCTGTTTGTGCTGATGTAGGTGTACCGCTTATTCATGCATATTTAGATGATTTGGTACAATCAAATATACATTTGCTGCATAATATTGGCCTATCTGGCGTATTAAATTTGTATCGGCTTTCTCTACAAGTACAAGCAATGTGTTGGACATTTGCACTACTGAATTTCATACCCCATATGCTGCTCCATGTTATTTTCCTCAATGCCTTTGTGACTAACGTAAGATGTATGATTAAATGCTCACATTACCCGAACCAGCATTTAGTGGACATAATGCACTACGTCAGTTATCTTGGCCCATCATGACAGCCTCGGCATTATTACAGTTAAATCATTCCACGTGGATTATTTATGTTTCGATTTTTTACATGAAATGCTGCGTGAGGTCCGCTTGTCGCACAAAAGCTCTTTCTGAAATCAGGATAGTCCATTAGTGCTGGGTAGATTGATAGTGATTCAGTAAAACTACAGAGGAAGACCCCAGTAACAACAGCGCTGAAGACTCGCCTAAAAGGGATTGGGGTATAAAAAAACATATTGTCGCAATTTACCCTCCTTTATATGCCCATCGTCACTGCTTCTAATATAAAACATTGCATACTTTATTTATCCGCAAGAAGCAATTATCATTGGTAATTAACCACAAACAAACAAAGCATGAATTGATAAGCTAATGTTTCAAACAAGATTATAGAGCATTTATTGACAGTGTTTAACTCGAGAGAATTAAAAATAATTCAGTAGTGTTTATCTAAAAGGGAGAAATGCAATGATGATTGCAGCAGTGCACAATGGTTTTTCGCATGCGTTTCTTGCATGTACTCATAAATACAAGCGCACGCATATAGAATCAAATGAAAAAGGACAAAGCGTGGGTTGATTAGATAGACTGGTTCAACGGGAGAGTGGGAAAAAATATCCGGATGACTTGATCGTCGTTCTAAGCCCTAACGTGATCATTCATTTGCAAGGCGGCTCTTTTATACTTTGATGCTGAAGAAGGTACTGGCTATTAATGTAATGGTATTATTGTGCGGAAGATGGATTGTTAGTTCAATCGCCATTATAGAAGAAAAGGGATCGCTAAGTTTTGTAGATATCAAATGGCCAAAACCAACAATACTTAAGTCGGATGTTTTACTAAAGGGCACACAGATATATTTGCTAGTCATTACTCTTATCAGCATCGTCCTATAAAGTTACAATGACTACTTGCTCGGGTGGAATGACTACAATCAATACAGTTCAAGTTGCATTATAATAACCTGTCTATCATTTCCGGTGGATCATACCAATGCTTTCCCATATCCAGTATCCATCAGATACCTAGCCCCACTCACTTCAGTAGCAAACAACTCTCATCGGAGCAAATCAATGATGTGTGTAATAAGCACAGCACCCTCTTCTGCATGTGGATATTGTAGTCTGATGTGAATTATTTCGTGCCGGTTTGGCATCACCTACCGATTCACCAAAGTGAAATGTAAAAGAACACTTCTCATGGTGTACTGTTATTAAGAAGACAACGATGAAGTGGGTGAAGAACATGGATTTTCTCACCCCTATAATTGGTCAGCCGACTTCATTATTTGAAATTTGTTTGGAGATATCGGTTCCTATCCTGTGCTAAATGTGTGAATGGTTTCCAGTGTGTATATAGGGTTACAGGGGCATCAGAGCCCAGTGTAAGTACAAATGATTGAACGATGTAATTATGTTCTTCATTACTTACCAGCCAAATGTATTACGTTTTGAAGCGTCTACTAATCAATTAATCTATGAACTATATTATAGGGCAAAATCATTACATGTTGTTAGACGGTGACCACTTGGTTAGAGCGCGTTCAAAATATGTGTTGTTCTTATGCAAGGACCTGGTAGGAAAATGAATAATCAAAGATAGAGCCAATCGGAAAGTGTTGGATCATATTATGCGATTAAACATTTTAACATTGCCAAAGTAAAAAAAATACTAATAATGCAGATCTGACATGTTAAGCGGCACAAAATGACTGCTTTGGATCCCATCATTTAACCATAAATGTTCACAGGAACAGAGTAAAACTGCCATTATGAAGCTTTAAATAAATAAAATAAGCTTAGTTATTTAATTACATGTCTCCCTAATCAAAGCCAATGAGATGCTGGTGGGTGCTGACAAAGTGTAAAATGCTTTTAACTGATATCTTAATGATGACAAGTGAGGAGTACCACAGACAGCTCGAAAACTCCCGTTTATGAGTACAATTATATATTTGCGCCGTGTTTTTTCCGGCTTTGATGCATGACCATTTTACTTATAATTATAAGGGAGAGAAATAACTCAATCGGTTCGATCACTTTTTCAGTTTGTGTGGTGGGATTGTGTGACAGACGGCTAGGGTTAAAACCCGATCTTATATAATAGTACTCAGTTCACATGAATGCGTTTTCCCTTAATGGCTTTATGACTCCAATATTGAAAACTGAAAATCGCTGCATGGTGGAAGTCTACTGTAAGAGTGTGTATAACGACTTTTCCTTGGAGCAAGCGATAAGTGTAAAACTTAACTGTGCCAACGAAATCTTACTGCAAAGAGGCTATATCGACTGCTGTTGCACTGCGCTCATTTCTGTCCTAATTCTCAGCCCATGTGTTCTTTTCTAGCTTTAAGGTTTAACCCAGATAGGTTTAAACAATAGCGGTGCATCATTTTATGCATGTTATCATTCAGTGAAACTTCCGTTTTCCTTAAAAAACTCGAAAAGCACAGCTGTCTTAATTATGTTGTAATTAACTTCTGCTCAAGTTAGCTTTTACATTTTTGGTGGGCAAATATTGCGAACGTTTCCATCATACATGGTTGATATAGAGTGATCCAAACATCACCCTTTGCTTGCAATCACTGGTAGTCCGAAAACATTTGAACACGTCATGGCAGCTTTAATTCATACAGAGCACTGGGCGACGACTGATATCGGCCGAACAACACACATCAATCGTCCATGTGAAGGAGTCTATGTTTACAATGACACAAAGCTGACCCTCTTCATTTGAAACAGGGCCATTAACCTGTCAAGATGACACCCATAACACATAGACATTGTCAATGAGAATTGTCCGGAAAATATAACATGCTATGCCAGCCTGGCTGGCTATTGTTGTCGCACGAACCCGACAACCAAGCAGCAAACGGCCTCATGAACCGATGAAAGCTTGAGGAAATCGACGCGCAACGACGTTGATCATCACTCAAACATTGGCATCACCTATATTATAGTACAATCATTTAATACGTATGTTGAAAGCAATAATATCTATATTTATATGCTCGGTTTGCCTTTGTCAGTTGTCATCGACCATGTCAACTGCCTAGTAACAACACGTCCTCCCACCTTTCCATCATCGCAGATTGTATGATCGCTTCACTCATCAGATTACGCAAGGCGGTCACCACGCCACAAACACATCATGTATCTCATGCATAACCTAATAGGATAAAACTTGACTTACTTTATCAGCCACATATACGCTTTAGAACAGAGAATTGCTCCCATGAAGAGCCACCGATGGATTAACACCTTATATGATGTTGTGACGTGTCCTCAGTCCTCCCGTCTTCACTATTCCCACTGCCGAAAATGCCTCTGGAGAGGCGACAGCCATATTACAGTCTGTTACTACCTTAGCGCAACGGAACAATTGACAATTACATTCCGAATACAACCCACGGATCTTTACTCATACCTCGGATATTGAGGTCTGGCTTATGAGGATTTATGTTTGTATGATCATAGACCGAATTCGAAAATACAAGGGCAACGTTATGCGTAATCACCAGCGTTCAGCATCATAATTTTGATAACATTAGCAGACCTTCATCCGATACCACGCTGGATGCTTCTTTACAAATTACATATACAACATTGAGTTCTAAATACCTTTAGCTATATGTCGATTCACATGGTACAATTTGTAATCCGTAATGGACCGAGAATTTTGATGTGTTTCTACTACTTATACATCTGAGTAGCGCCCATGGGACGTACATATTCCGACATTTAAGATATGCTTTTCGCGAATTACAACCGGTCATACATTGCCAGCATTTTCATCGACTCAATTGACGTCACTAAACGTGAGATTCCTCGGGAGAGAGCATCGATCCATAGCATGACCTTAATGGATATCAACTCAACACGTAATTCATTTTTGTTATCGGGTGAGTCATTATAAGAGCGATTGAATGGATTATCGTTCATGTGCGTGGTTTTAACACAAAATGTTGAACAAAAATCGCAAGTTGATATGAAGTCACTTGCGGCGTCGAATATGAGACCAGATCGACATATGCACGTAAACCGAGCAGTTATTGACATAGCTTTTAATGAATTGGCTCTCGTCTTGGGTGGCTATTATGGTGAATTGTGAACTACAACATTTCCGCGATATACCTAGTGTTATATAACTTATTGCTTTCAGTAATGTCTGTATTGTCTATGTTCTTCTGTTTGAGCAGGTGAGGGTTAGCAAAATGTGAGATGGATAAACAAGAGAATACTTGCATTTATATTTGCTGTAAGTATTTTAATCACGCTCTAGATTATGTGTCAGGCCATCATAGATACAATTTGCAAACATTGTTTCTGCCAAAGGCAGCTAGATTTGAGCTTAGCGCAATATATAGGAAATTCAATGACTGGTCACTTCATTATGAAATGCTCAATTGTCACTAAACATAGATAGCTTGATTTTACGATGTCACCTATCATTTGGCCGCGGGGGAACAAATAGCGTAAAAACCACTTTCTCTTATGTGATCAACATACCAGGTTCACAGCATTACATCGGCAATGTTAGTCCATGGTTCTCCTTGCAATTCGGTCGATCTCATTTCCTATTACCGAGCCGATGAAAAAGTTACACGGTACTTTAGCTTCTAGAGGTGTTTTGACAAACATAATACTAATTGAAACCGTGTTCATACTCAGTTTAAAGTCAACACTACTGCTTGCCGTATTATTGAAAACGTCATTATGACAGTCATAGGAAGCACATCAGCCCAGTTCATCACAACTGTCTTATAACATGCTATGCAGGCAGCCTATAGCAACCCTGGAACACCTTCGCATGGGTATGAACGACAAATTTCTGACCGAGAATGGCGAGTGCAACCATGGCGTCGAATGGGTCAAACGTCAGAGATATATTTCTACTCATTATCGTGGAGCTTTTTATGTGCGGTTATATCAAGATATTCTTCAACTAAATATATGGGGTACAAAATACCATGAGTCATACCTGGATATTGCACGATATATAACGTGTGCTAAGTAAATTGGTATTTCGTATGATGTGCAGAATACGCTTAACGCCTTTACACGCACGCGCCACCCAGGGTGAATATTTGAGCAAATCCTCATATGTGTGACAGCAGCTTGGCAACGACTCCATGTGGTGTACCCATCAATTTTATACATTTATGCGTGTTGTAAATGCCTATCGAAGTGATATCGCCAATACTGCGAGCTAGTGCATTATGTTCAGTATATTTATAATTTGCTCTTGCTAACAATATCCATCATAACCGACATACGGACCGATTATCGGTCGACTGTGAATGGCTGGGGTACTAGTCACATGTTTACCCTTCAATTTACAGTGTACCATCAATGTTACTTTATGAATTACCGCTTTCCGTTAACAAACTATAGGTTAAACATTTTGCTTATATGTAAGTAGTATCAACACTGCATCATTTAGTTGGTAAAGATCATAGTTTATCTCTTTTTTGTGTCATATTCAGTAAAACAGTTTTATAGTATTATTGCGTACATCATCGCACATGTTATCTGACTACTTTGATGATGCCAATTTTCGTAGGCCGCTATAATGACAATCCAAATGTTCAAAATGAATCTACCTAACCGATGAAATTGTCAGTCATAACAGGGGAATGACACTATTGATAGGTCTATAATAAGCAGAGCTTCTAGCACAGCCGTTTGCTTCTGAGGTAAACCCGCAAGTACATCGATACTCCAAAATCATGGCACTTAAAACTTAATGTCATACAATACAAGCATACAATATATTCTTCTGTCAAACAAGAGTAAAAAAAACAGCCAGGCTCGGTGTTGACAATAATTACAATGCGGTATATCGGACGAATTAGCTGCTATGCTGTTTTGAAATGAACAGTAAATAGTGCAAGCAATCCTAATATTAGACGCTTACTTTAACCCACCTGACATTGTTAAAACATCCATGTACTATGCCATGTGTATTTAACCATTGCTGATGTTAACACAGTCAGTGTTGTCAGATTGGTTTACATAACACGCAAAGCAATGCAGGCAATGCATATCGCCTGATGCTAAGCGATATTGTGGCTGTATAGTACACTTTACTATCGATGCGAGCGAGCTATGTCCTTTGAGTTACCTATGCAGTTGTGCCTCACAATTGGAATAAACCTTAGTTCATTACGTACCGTAAGTAACTCATACTACTACAGCGTTATCTTTGCTCTTGTTCGAATAGGCTCCATATAACACTTCTACTGTTAACCCAGAAGGTGTAACAAAAGTTAAACAGTTTTTGATCGCCTGCAGAAAATTATTGATCAACATGCTAAACTTGATACAATTTACGGTGTCATTCATATTGTAATACCACATAACAGAGTTTCCCCGAGCAACAGGTGAGTTTTCGTTTGGTCGATATATTTATACACGCCTTGGATGCCCTCGTGGTTAGCGTTGTGTTTCCGTAAGCTGCAAATGCAAAATACAACCATAGTACAATGATGAAATGCAGCGTGACAGCTGTGGGATATGGACACAATATTATAAACTTCCGTTTGATCACAATTTGATGGACCATTTATTTCTTAAATTGTCACGTTACCTGAATGCTTCCATCTACGTAAGCATTCCCATTCTTTGTACGAAGTCCTGAATATGTGGGTACATGGACGAGAACTCAATGCTATTGCCATAAGCCATTTTGACTGAATATTATGCCTACAGCCTTCGGAGCCTGTTTAAGCTTCTTCTGATCTCGTATATATGCAACCAATGCCAACCATATAATTTTTCTTGGGCAACCACTAATTGTGAAAGTATTCGTTCCCAATGTATCCTTACAAAACATACACGTCCTAATATCAAAGACATACATTCGGCAGGATAGACTACACAAATAAGATGCCTATTTCACATTACACATGACTTAGCATGCTGCATGTTCAGTTGTTCAGTAGATAGTCAAAAATGTTATGGAACGGTGTACAGCGTGTTTGTGGATTCCGTTCGGATGTGAACATTCATTTCCGTAAAATTGACCATCGCCGCAGGGTTTGTATTCTGTAATTCAAGCGCTCAATTTGTGAAACATCTGCGACCACATCGAAAACCGTAGCCTGCTGATATTACTGATCGCGACGCAACTATTGAAATGATTACTCATCTGTACCTTATTAAGCCCCAAACATACGTAAAAGACAGACATTTCCGCTGTTTGCAATCGATATGACGGAATAGCAATAGTCACGAAGCTTAACGCATGGTGTTGCCTCATAGATGAACTTGAAGCTACACATTTAGTTGAAACACACCGGGGTAATGATACATTACCTCTGCAAAGATTTGTATTGGTTAAACAATTGGGGTTGGTCCTCTCTCTATTACGACGATCGTACGAAGCCAAGCTGGCACCAGGACATTATTTTACCGACAAAACTGAGAAGGCAATCCGCTAATCTATGCACTTTTACACAGCTACAGACGCTGTTAAATGCCCCACTAACTACGCTGTACGATTGAGGTAAGGTAGGAAAAATTTATTGGCTCCTGGCCATATATATTAGATTTACAAACACAACATCAAATCACCATTCCTTCATATGTAGTTTATTGCAATCCCTGAACTAGCTCCTAACAGTTCAAAATACATGGAAGTCACAGCGGTCATTTGCATCAATATTCGTTTGACAGCTATTGGCACAGTCACCCTAGAATAACCCAGAGGATACTCGACGTAGCTTATAGCAGGCCTTGTTATTAAGCAAGCATACTTCAGTTGACAGATAAAGCGCTGGACGGCCATTATCAGGATGCATGTTTTCCATTATAGATCGTAGCCACTTTGGCAACCAACGCAAATATCAACATAAGCTTTTGCAAACATTCGTTACCTTTTCATTCCAGGTCGATACGTAATGAGCTTTCGACATGCAGCTACCAACTTATTCTCAATATTATTAAAACCTACAAAAGCGACTGTATACACGATCTGCCATATCGAAATATTTCGAATATAATTTACGTTTGCTGTTAATAGTAAGAAAAGCATACTGTGACAGTGGGGTCTGTTGTTCAATTCGTGTTGCTTTGTTTTATCTATTCATGTTCTGGAGCATAATATATTAGCCCCTAGTCTTAGGCAAGTTTCACCAACATGCCTTTAATAAATGTTATGCAGTTACGTACAGTCATACTTTGGTACTTAGCAATCATATGTACGTTGTAACATCAAACCGTGTACACGCCCCTCAGACTAACAAAGTATATATTGCTGAAGAGCAATGCAAATCACCAAGCAGATGGGTAGTGTTTGGTTATCATAAGACAATCCCCGGCAGGTTAAGGAAATGAAGATAGGCAACAAATCATTTTTACTCCTTGAGACTCTCCCGTCGCTTAAATGGATAAATAAGCCGCTGACGCTGATTAACGTGGGGCCGCATCGTTTAGTGCATTCACTTGTCATTGAGTGCTTTTGATAATTGTTGGTTGCACGTTTTGGCTTGAACCTTGTTATGTCGAGTGAGTTGAAACAAATCTGGACACTGAATACCGCGGCTTCTGCGTAGCATTTGCAAACTCTAAACGGAATAAAGACGATTTACTCCTTTTGACATATTGAAAGGCTGCTAAGAGGACCACCGTAATATACAATGGTGATCAAGGCAATGCAAACGTGTAATTGGCAATCAAAATATTCTTAGTCATTGTTTTACCCAGCTATTTGTTTACTCTATTATGTGGTTAGTGTATTAAGTAGTTTAAGTAAACAATAAGCACGGCACATATACACAATACGGTAGCTTTCTCTTTGAGAGTGATAAAGTGAGAAAAAGATTCTTAGAATTTTTTTTACCAAGCGGCTGTTTTACTAAATTTAGTGATTTGTTGATCAAGTATTTCAAGTAAACAATGAGCAGGGCACATAAACACCATACTGTGAGAGTGATTCAGTGACAAATTAGAACTTGGGGACGACAGCATCTTATGTCGTTAAGCACGTAGAGTCCACTGATTAAAGAAATATCTCAGAAGGAACAAAACAAAGTACTTCAGATGGCCCATTGACCAATGCCATCTCTCAAGACGATACTGCCACTCATGAATGCAGTAAACCAATATTAATAGCATCCCACATGCTCAGACCACAAACCATCAACAATATGCACAAGCCGCTGCAAACATAAAGTTGTTCTCAGCAAGACGACAGCCAAACTGATTTTGAGGATTTATACGCATAATGATTTGCCCTCATGGTTTAGGATTATTAGAACCAACACATGGAGCACAGGCAGACATAAAACATCACAAATAGCACGTAGTGTTATTGTGTATTTGCCATGACTGAGACAATGTGCATGCAAGCTTTAGCTACAAACAGCAAACAGCTACAAATACGCATCAGTGCAGAATTTAAATAAATTGCCTAATTAATATCAATATGTACCAAAGGTACGTATATACCAACCATGCATGCTTAGTTATACCTGGAAAAGTTCAAGGAAAACATTCTAAACATAGAGAGGAGCTCTGCATTGAATTGAAAAGTGGTCCGATATACAAGCTATTGCGAATTCAATTGATAGAGCAATATTGGGTTATTGAATATGCACTATTTGTATATGTAGAAATATATATGCATATTTAGAAATATATATGTAGAAATATATATGCATACATTCCATACAACCTGAAACTGAAACTGAAACCTTAAACTTGCATCAATAAAAGATCATCGCAACGGTTATATTGAAGCCGTCATTTCCTCCATGATGCGACTTGTATTATAACATATAAGATATTCGGCAATTTTGTGGCAAATGTGACGCTAAACTTTTAAATTAAATACATATTATATATATATATATATATCTATATATATATTATATATATATATATGTTTGTATATATATATATGTATATGTATAAATATAAAATACATATATGTATATATATAAATATGCATATATATATGTTTATAAATATATAAATTGTTATTGATATATAAAAACATATATATATATATTCCTAAATATATACATAGATACATGTTTATAAATTATGTATATAAATATGTATATAAAAAAATATCTGAATTTTAAAATGAAATATGTGTTAAATATATATATATATATATATGTGTATATATATAGATATATATATAAAAATTTATATTCATATAAATACATGTATATATGAAGTTAGATATATATATATATATATATAACATATATACATATAAATATATATTTATATATGCATATATATTTATATGTTTATATATAAGTGTACATGTTTATAATATATATATATATATATATATATATATATTATATATATATACATATTTATATATATATACATATATATATTCCTTGATATCTATGTACATATATTTGTATATCAACAAATATATACACACGTGCATACACACAAATATATATATAGATATAAACACACACAACATCTATATATATATATATATATATATATATATATATATATATATATAGATATATATATATATATATATATATATATATATATATATATATATATATATATACATATATATATAATTATTTATATAAACACTTTCTTCTTTATATTATATAGCTATAAATATATATAAATATATATATATTTTATATATATATATATATATATATTTATATATATTTATTTGTATGTATCTATATATATATATAGAGAGAGAGAGAGAAGAAATTGTTTACTACTGCTATTGTGTTACTACACTTATTATTACCGTACTTGTACGATTGGATAAATATTAAATATGGTTATATACTAGGTAATTGCGCATAATGCAGACTAATTGGTGCTTGCCTATCAGTAGATAGGCATACAATCCACTTCTATCAGGATGTAATTTGAATAGTTACAGTCATTTATCTCTGGAGCGATTGAACATTTGGGGCAAATAGTTCTACCAAGGGCCCTTTTGTCGGATAACTCGGACTAATTTGACTCCCCTTAGACAATGAATAGGATGCACTACATCGAAACCATTGAAAAGTCTCGAGCCAAATAAATAATATGCACTCTCGTTGATGACCTTTTCGCAATACGTTGCTAACTCTTTGCATAAGCATATTTTAAATGAAACGTTACTGCGCCAATCGATTTAATGTCTCATAAACATGAAACTACTTCTGATCACAATCGATAATTGTTATGCGGATTTCCATTTCCCTCTTTAAAAGCGCTTACACGTCAGCTGATGGGGTGGGCTCAATAAATTCATTCGCTTACTTATAATTCTGTAAGCTTTGCCCAATAATGAATAAGCCCGAACCCAAATCATCGGCTTAATTTGGGTGGGCTAAAAAAGTGGCAGAGAATTTCGTAGATCCCTGCTTGATGACAAAATTAAAATCTCAGTACGAGTCATCGACCAACGCGAGACTAGTAGGTAGTATTCGTCATCCTTTAAAATTCTTTGTTTAAAAAGTAGCCCTGCTTGATGAAATCACAGTACGAGTCTCGACCAACGCGACGTAAGTATTCGTAATATAAAATTCTTTGAAAAATACAAGTCGCCATTGCAATGTGTGTTTAAAGTCTTATATATTGACACTTTGCTCGGGAATGATTTGCTTGATTTCGTCAGCTGTTCTTGAAGCCACGGAGTATTAACAATGCCGCAATTAAAACGGTAATAGTCAATATCATTATTCGAAAAAAAAACTGCCAATAAATTGCTGTATAGATATATGATGCAAAATAAAAATATGTCTTCTTGGCTATGTCAGTGGGTGCCATCTCCCCTAAAAATGTAGAATTGAAATATTCGATGTGTAGAATGGAAACAGTTGCAAAATTGAATTGTAACACTTTTCAATTCATCGCATAGGGCGCCCTAGCATAGGTTATTTCAGCCTCAATGCAACTTATTAAAGCAATTTCAATCAATTGCCTCTGGGATCAACGAAGTTTACCTGATGTATAATCAATTTAAATATAACGCGTTACAGTGGTATTATAGCTGTAGGATGTCTTAGTTGCGATGTTCATGATTTCTGATATTGTCTAATGTTAACCATTGTGGCGGCTTTTAGTTATCTGTCGATACTCCATCCTAGAAGCACGTTTAATAGGTAAGTAATAGGCTAAAATTGGTGCTGCCCAAGGGTCAGAACTATCCCGTTCTGCCACGGTACCGATGTCTCGTCATTGTTGAAAACGTTGATGTAATGTCAAATATGTGGTTCTCGTGTGATACAAACATGCTAATAAGCCAATTTCGTTGACAATAAATGCAATCTATACTGTTTTGGAATGCAAAATAAATGAATTCGAAGTATGTGGTATGCGTTTTGGCTCATGTGGTTAGATAAAAATGTGGTAGCACCTTTCATACTTCCTGATACTCTAGTAGGTCTTCAGAGGAGTTGAGCTGTTGATAGACACGCTGCCTAGGGACTTGTAATTGATCCTGTCCGACCATTTCTAAGAAGAGACCTCACAAACATGCACGCCTATCTCCTCTAGGTGCCTTTTTTCGTTAACTATAACAACCCCGCCATGTAAAGCGGTATTCATAATCCAAAATTTTGCGGTTTTGCAGTAACAATATAATAGCCATATATAACAATATTTTGGTTATGTTTATGATTCAAACAAGACCAAAACGGTCAGCATGTGGCGTTGCGTTGAACCTCACTGAGCCCATCTGACCGAAAACATATGAACTATAAAATTTCATTTTAGTCTGCAATTAATTGAATCATCTATGTACAGCATGCAGACGATTACGGCTACAATTGAGAGCTATCTGGCAAAGGCAATCTGTTATGAGAGAACTGTTCATGTTGAATAATGGCATATTTATGGCCGAACCCGACAGGCTACATTGCCAACATGTAGCCTGATCCATTGCGTGTACTTTCATTTTCAGTTTATCACCGTCATAAATAAAACTGTGTTTGAAAACTTGTTCGTATAAAGTCAAACATTTATTGGTGTCTACTAAATTTATCACAGACGTTGACTCGCCGCCATTTGTTTAATGCGTGATAATCAGCTCACCAATCTTAAGCGTCGACTAGAGTGTTCCGAAAGACTCTTAAGTAAGGTAATGACGAAGAGACGACCTCAGCCAATATCAAAAGTTGAGTGCTGCATTATGTGTGAAGAGCACAATACAGCTTAATGTTTCGAAAAAGGTTTGTCTATTGGCAAGAGATGATAAATGTGCAAAATTCGACATGTGAAAGATGTATGTTATGCATGATCAAATAACTCTGTAAGCTTGGTTCTGTAGTAGTAAGCTCTATCCAACCAAATATTGCAATAAACCAATTAAATCTAGCAATATTATTAATTCTTAGACACTAAAATAAAAGTCGATTTTCACTAATTGGTAAAATAAGTAATAATTTAGGTTATATCCATAAATACACTAAACATTCAAAAAAGTAGGAGAGGTATGAGTAAATCACTGTTTTCAAAATGCATTAGCACAAAAGTTGAAAGAAGCACAGTTCCTCGATTGGTTTGATGGTGTAACCTGGTTGAGGTCACAAGCTACTTCGCTCAAGCCAAGAGGTCTGTATGAACAGAGCAATTATCGACGTTGTTTGTGACTAAAATGGTAAAAGCAGGGCTCAAGTCTTACCAAGAATGATGGTTCCCTTGTATTAAATCATTCACATAGCAGTCAAACAGTGGAGTGCCTAATTATTCTGTGTTCGCTTGCACCAACTTGCGTGGATACATCAGGGAGAGAAATGAAATGACATATCAATTGCAATTTGTTGTGCGCAAAGTGCCGTTAACAAATTCGGATTATTTGCAGGAAGAAGTATTCGCAAATTTGTTAGCAATTAAGTGAATTTAAGAAATTCGGAATTTAAGTATAGGAAATTTTTCGGAACATACCCACATGGGATATCCATGGGATATTTTAAATGCGTCATCCTGTCATCACGATAAAATCTACACAATTAGTGTTGCAAGTATTTAAGTCATTGTCTATGTAATTGCAACCATGTCCTAAACAATAACATATAAAATTGTTCCATTCCTAAAATAAAACCTTGCATCGGCCAAAAAGCATCTAAATACGAGCGTAGCACAAAATATGTAAATTAACATTTTTTCTGAAATATGGCCATGCATGCCTACTTAAATATTACTATATGAATTCACAAAGAGGGTAAATCAGTGATAAATAACGGAGCAAAAAAGCACACGTTGTCCTGTCATTCATAAATCTGACCCCTGTGCTCTATATGTTGGATAATCTGCAATTCGTCTACTGTATTAGTCCAGCGGGAGCAATGCTCGCTGCAATCGGATCGACCTTATTTTGCCTCATAGCAAGAATTTAGCGAATGCATAGGGCGCTGGCCACTTAATGTATGTACTAGTAGCCAGTTTATCGTAAATGCTTCTGCTTTCCGGAATGTAAAACGAGTAAATATCACAGACATGAGAATCACAAATGTTGTCTGTCTCACCTTTTCGAGGACTCGTGAAATACAAGCTCTTCAAGTAACTCAGGCCCTTTGTGTTATCAGCTTCATTCGAATAATAATGACATCCATGGTGCGATTTGTAGATAACAATGTGCAAATGATCAAAGCTAATATAACTGTAGATTGTTCGAAGCGCACTGCATTGCAGGCGACGGTATTTTTGTCTGCTTACCCTCGTACTTTTTTTTAATAAAACCCATATTCGATAACACTGATGATGAAACGACGCTACGGACTTCACATATTACAGACCCCCCCCGTCATCATCCACAGTACTAGTCACAAGCTGCATACTGAATGGACTTAAGAATGAATGTGCTGATCATTACTTGCAGTAATGGTAATACAAATAACTCGACTAACCCCGGGAAGAAGCAAAACTATCATATCACTTCTGCATGTACGAATTCGTTTAATGCCCTGACAATATATCTTGCCATAAACGTCTTCCCATTTTGCTTCTTTGTAGGAAATGTCTCTACACAGTTTAGGCACGCCTTGACCAAACTATTTCGGATGCATTAATGTAAGCTTAACTGCAAATTTATGTAAATGTTTATTTTGATTGATCTGGAAATCAATTTAAGTGCAACAGTCCTTCCAATGTGCTGCGTTGCACAATATATGTCGGAACATTCACTTATATCGAGTGTAATAATGAAGAGGTATTTCGCAATTTTATCTCACGTAGAGGTTGTCCAAGTAATGGAGAAGGGATGCAAAATGTTCCAAGCAAGTCATATAAACGCCGCAGACCTTTTTGTACGCACGTTTTGCTACGCCATGAGTACCAAATAGTATGGCCACTTAATACATAACTAAACTGTAGTAAAATAATTGTAACATTTGGTGAGAAATTTCTACATGTTGTGTCTTCCTTGCATTTTGCCCAGTATGTCCTAGTACCGCCGACTTGCGCCTAAGACAAAGGAGTCAATCTCCTTTGATGAACCGCTGACGGAGCTCACAACAGAAAGAAAAGTTTAGTGGTGTTGAGGCACAATATTCTTAATCCCCCAATATCTGTCCAACGGAAAATGAGACTACGTTTTCACGAGCTTTTAGGTACTTACTAGGATAAGTAATAGCAATCTTACGCGAGTTCCTTATGCTGAGCGATCGTGACTGTCATCACCTTAATGGTCGTCCTTCTTAAAGTACAAGCTAATTTCAGTTGTTACAAGCATCAAGCTAGTTAACTGATAGTAGGTCGTTTTTTTTATAAATAACTCATGCTCTCACGAACGCCACCATGTAATATATTATTAGGATTTATCCTGCAGTAGTTTGATTTATAAATTTCGATTAGGTGCATTATTCGCCAGCTGCTTCTACAATGAAATAATTTATTTTAAATTGATGTTTGATGGTACGTGGCGTTTAATGTAGCACGTATATATATATCGATATAATAGTTAATGTATAGACTGCTTTGTGCGATCTGCAAGAGCAGGGAGGAATGCGCCATAATTGATCTAATAACGTGACAGTTCGCATTCAATAGACGACAATTCATTAAGCCAAATGCGGGGGAACAATCAGCGTAAAAACCACTTTCTCTTATGTGGTCACATGCCAGGTTTACAGCATTACATCGGCAATGTTAGTCCATGCTTCTCCTTGCAATTCGTTCGGTCTAATTCCTCTTTACCTATGAAAAAGATACACGGTACTTAAGCCTCTAGGTGTCCTATGACAACCACAATTCTAATTGAAACCGTGTTCATTCCCAGTTAATCATCAACACTTGGCGGAATGTTGAAAAACGTCATTATGTCAGTAATAGGACGCACATCAGCCCAGTTTGTCTCACCTGTCTTATAACATGCTATGCAGGCGTCCTATAGCAATCCTAGAAAACCTTCTCATGAGTATGAGCGACACACTTCTAACCGAGAATGGCGAGTGAAACCATGGCGTCGAATGGGTCAAACGTCAAAAATAATTTTCTACTCATTATCGTTTAGCTTTTTATCTAGATATTCTTCACCTGAACATATGGGGTGCATAATACAATCAATCATACTTTGATATCACACGATAGATGACGTGTCCTGAAAATTAGTATTCGTATGATGTATAGACGTAAAAGGAGCACACAATTCTAATTGAATAAGCTTAACTCACATCTTTACACGCAAGCGCCATCCAGGGTGAATATTTGAGCAAATCAATATACGGCTTGGCAACGACACCATGTGATGAACCCAGCAATGTTATACATTTATGTGTATTGTAAATGCCTATCCAAGTGATATCGATATCGCCAATACTGTGAACTAGTGCATTTTGTTCAGTACGTATATAATTTGCTCTTACTAACAATATCCATCATATCCACCATCATAAGGACCTATAATCCGTCGACTGTGAATAGCAGAGGTGCTGGTCACATGTTTACAGTGTACAGTCAATGGTACTTTATAAACTACCGCTTTTCGTAAACAAACTATAGGTGGAACACATGCATTTTTCTCGTCCATAAGTAGTTTTAACACTGCATCTTTTAGTGGGTAAAGATCATAGTTTATCAATTTTTGTGTCATATTCAGTAAAAGCGTTTTATCGAATTATTGCGTAAATCATCACATATGTTATCTGACTGCTTCAATGATGTAAGCCGCTATGATGACAATCAAAATGTCCAAATTGAAACTACCTAACCGCTGAAATAGTCAAACAAAACAGGGGAATGACACTATTTATAGGTCTTTAATATGCAGTGCTTCTAGCACAGCCATTTGCCTCAATTACCCGCAGGTATATCGATACTCTTTTGAGTTACCTATGGCACTAATAATGAAACATGTGCAAGAGAGCCAGTGCAGTTGTGCCTCACAATTAGAATAAACCTAAGTTCATTACGCACCTGTAAGTAACTCATACTACGTCGTTATCTTTGCTCTTGTTTGAATAGGCTCCATATTACTGTTACAGTTTACCCAGAACATGTAACGGAAGTTAAACAGGTATTGATTGCCTGCAGAACGTTATTGATCAATATGCTAAACTTGATACAATTTACGCTGTGAATAGGCTCATATTTGTACGGTTTACCACACATGTAACAGAAGTTCCCCGAGCAACAGGTGAACTTTTTCGTTTGGTCGATATATTTATACACGAGTTCCCCGAGCAACTTCGATGCCCTCGTGGTTCGTGGTCAGTGTTGTGTTTTCGTAAGCTGCAAATGCAAAATACAACCATAGTACAATGATGAAATGCAGCGTGACAGCTGTGGGATATGGGCACAATATCATAAACTTCCGTTTGATCTTAATTTGATGGACCATTTATTTCTTAAATTGTCACGCTACCTGAATTCTTCCATCTACTAAAGCATTCCCATTCCTGAATATGTGAGTACATGGATTAGAACTCAATGCTATTGCCTTAAGCTATTTTTACTGAATACTAGGCCTGCATGCTCAGTTGCTCAGTAGATCGTCGAAAATGTTATGGAATCTACAACCACTATTTAAGGTTTGCCATGTTAGCCTCCGTTGTAATTAATATTCCGTAGTTATAATGTTAAAGCCCCGTATGTGTACGGTGTGTTTGTGGGTTCCGTTCGGATGTGAACATTCATTTCCGTAACATTGACCATCGCAGCAGGGTTTGTATTCGTCCTTCAAGCACTCCCTTTGTGAAACATCAGCTGACCGCATGGTGTTGCCTCATAGATGAACTTGAAGCTACACATTTAGGTTGACGCACACAGGGGTAATGATACATTACCTCTGCAAAGAGTTGCATTGGTTAAACCATTGGGGTTGGTTTTCTCTCTATTACGTCGATCGTACGGAGTCAAGCAGGCACCATTCAACCAGGAAATTATTTACCGACAATAAGAGAAAGCAATCCGCTAATCTATGCACTTTTATACAGCTACAGACGCTGTGAAAATGCTCCCGCTAACTAAGCTGTACGATTGAGGTAAGTAGGAAAATTATATTGGCTCCTGGCCATATATATTAGATTAACAAACACAACATCAAGTCATCATTCCTTCATATGAAGTTTATTTCAATCCTTGAACTAGCTCCTAACAGTTCAAAACGCATGGAAGTCACTGCGGTCATTTGCATCGATATTCGTTTGACAGCTATTGGCACAGTCACCCTAGAATAACCCAGCGGATACTCGACGTAGATTATATCACGCCTTGTTATTAAGCAAGCATTCTTCAGGTGTTAGATAAAGCGCTGGTCGGCCATTCTGCGGATGAATTGTTTGCATAGATCTTAGCCACTTTGGCAACCAACGCAAATATCAACATAAGCTTTTGCAAATATTCGTTACCTTTTCATTCCAGGTCGATACATAATGAGTTTTCGACATGCAGCTACCAACTTATTCTCAATGTTATTAAAACCTACCAATGCGACTGTATACACGATCTGCCATATCGAAATATTTCGAAAATAATTTACGTTTGCTGTTAATAGTAAGAAAAGCATACTGTGACAGTGGGGTCTGTTGTTCAATTCGTGTTGCTTTGTTTTATCTATTCATATTCTGGAGCATAATATATTAGCCCCTAGTCTTAGACAAGCTTCACCAACATGCTTTTAATAAATGTTATGCAGTTATGTACAGTCATTCTTTGGGACATATATTGTAACATAAAACAGCGCCATAAATGTACACGCCCCTCAGACTAACAAAATATATATTGCTGAAGAGCAATGCAAATGACCAAGAAGATAGGCGGTATTTGGTTATCATAATACATTGATCTAAGCCTTGATCAATCTTTCCTTGAGACTCTCCCGTAGTTTAAAAATAAATAAGCAGCTGACACTCAATTAACGTTAGACCGCTGCGCTTAGCGCATTAACTTGTCATTGAGTGCTTTAAATGATTGTTGGTTGCACTTTTTGGCTTGAACCTTGTTATGTCGAGTGAGTTGAAACAAAAGCTGGACACTGAATACCGCAGCTTCTGCGTAGCATTTACAAGCTCTAAACGGAATGAAGACTATTTACTCCTTTTGTTATATTGAAAGGCTGCTAAGCTCAATTGAGGAACACCGTAAGATACAATGGTGATCAATGCAATGCAAACGTGTAACTGGCAAGGGAAAGATTCCTAGTATTTGTTTTACCCAGCGGTTTTTTCACTCTATTACGTGGTTATAGTCAGCTATGTACCCGTTAAGAACTTTAAGTAAACAATACATACGGCACAAATACATCATACGGTAGCTTGCCCTTTGAGAGTGATTAAGTGAGAAAAAGATTCCTAGTAATTGTTTTACCAAGCGGTTGTTTTACTAAATTATGTGGTTTGTTTATCAATTATTTCAAGTAAACAATGAGCAGGCTGTGGTTTTCCTTTTGAGAGTGATTCAGTGACATATTAGAACTTGGGGACGACAGCATCTTATGTCGTTAAGCACGTAGAGTCCACTGATTAAAGAAATATCTCGGAAGGATCAAAACAAAGTACTTCAGATGGCCCATTGACGAATGCCATCTCTCAAGACGATACTGCCACTCATGAATGCAGTAAACCAATATTAATAGCATCCCACATGCTTAGACCACAAACCATCAACAATATGCGCAAGCCGCTGAAATCATAAAGTTGATTTCAACAAGACTTGACAGCCAAACTGATTTTGAGGATTTATACGCATATTGATTTGCCCTCATGGTTTGGGATTATTATAACCAACACATGAAGCACAGGCAAATATAAAACATCACAAATAGCACGTAGTGTTATTGTGTATTTGTCATGACTGAGACAATGCGCATGCAAGCTTTAACTACAAACGGCAAACAGCTACAAATACGCATCTGTGCAGAATTTAAATAAATTGCCTAATTAATATCAATATGTACTATAGGGTACGTACATAACAACCATGCATACTTAGTTATACCTGGAAAAGTTCAAGGGAAACATTCTGAACATAGAGAGGAGCTCTGCATTGAATTGAAAGGCGGTCAGATATACAAGCTATTGCGAATTCAATTGATAGAGCAATATTGGGTTATTGAATATGCACTATTTTCTTGTTCCATTCACAAAATCGAATCCTGGCAGACAGAAAATGCCCCCAAAATAGTCAGGCGTATATCGTTCAATATCACTTCTCATCTGATTCAGCAATCAATTAAATAGTTGCATTGGAAAGAGAAGCAATGCAACCAACAAATATTGTGAACGTAGAATATTCAATGAAGCTTAGCTCCAGTGAACATCAGTATTTTTGTGCCGTAAGAACCCAAGAAAGATTCTTTCATATACCCGTAAATTATTTTTACATTCACGACGCAGACCAAGTGGCCCATCCCAGCAAAAGGCTTCTATTTGTGTCGGTCGTTTCTTTTAGTCTGCTTACAAACAATATGGGCTAGGATTAGTATAAAAATTACCAAAAAGCATTGAGCTTAGGTTTTGAAAAATACCTCTTCATATACTATAGCAGATGCTCTATTTATACCTCTGCTTGCAATTTACGATAGTGAACATAAAATAAATGTAGAAATGTCACGTACTTCAAATATTATAGTACAACTTTTGTTTAATGGGGACCAAAACAAAAATGCACAAAGCATAAAATAGGCAAGCAATCCATACTACTTAACGACATGGGCTAGCAAGTCATCGGCACTGAGGCATACCACAGTAGACAACGCGGACTAAACATGTTCTCGCCACTATTGTCTACTTATCTCGGAGGTGCTTGGGATGATTGAATAGAAAATGTCTAAGATGTAATTAATATTACATAACTAAAATGACTTAATCTATTAGACCGATGGTATGGTCATATCAGGCACCGAGCGCGTCGCATTTTTCCCCATAAGAGTCGTCATCTAGTAGTCACTGGAAACCTCAGGAACGTAATCAGTGAGGGTGCCGACATAAATGTTCGGTCTAGTCAGATTCTTTGCCGTCATCCGGGTCACACACCCCCCCCCCCATCCCCCCCCCCCCCCTCACTACGCCCCCATTTTCTGTGTTACATTTCTATTACAATTTTAGGCATACATAGTCAGCTATGTACCCGTTCAGAACGGGGTTGAGAGCTGGGGGTTAAGCCTACCCCTTAATAAATCATATAGGCTGCACCACAGGGGTCAAGGTGTAGGCGGTCTTTTTAATACCTATTGTATGGTGCAGCCTTGATACAAATGTGTTCATCAAATGGCTTTCAAAGACTGCTGGTAAAGGTAAAAATATCCAATTAAAACGCGGCCTGTGAAGGTTCAGCCTTCTTTGGGAGACTATAACATCGGGTGTATTTATGTTGTAAATGGATTAGGTGCCCTTAATGCTCCTGGTTGGATTGTGAGTCGAATGCATTTAGGGCTGACAATGTAAGATATTGATGACGGTCTCGTTGAGGCGGTGGATTTATATAGGTGGATACACGAGGGACCGATCAATCAATCAAAGCATCTTCAAGAAATTTTACGTCCGCTTCAATCAAGTTTGTACATCATATATCGTGATGAATGGGGTTTCGGGTACAGTCCTTGAAGTTCACGGGCTTACGGGGTGGCTCATTTGGTGGTATTTTAACCACAAGCATGTCTAATCCTGTCGTATAGCGTGTTAATGGTTGAACTGTGCTTGAATTTAATGTTCAGTTGCGAGATATTGAGGGGAAGCAATTGAGAAAAGGATGACCTTCCAGTTGGTGCTGTCCTAGACTTGACGAAGACATTATGTCATAAATAGGTATGTATATGTGAACGACTAACAAGTGGGTTTAGCTGACCCTATATCTTAAAACGATGCTGCCAGAAAAAAGTGTGTCGATGCGCTTCATCACCTGCTATTACGGCCACCAGAAAATACATTACCTCACTGAAGCCTCACAATACTATTTAGGAGAACGTAAAAGATACACCGGTAAACCATTGATATTCTATGCCAGCGTCGGGATGAGTTATACGCATGGGGTGATCTACGTGTTTGTTGGAGTCTCATATTCTAGGTGTTACCATAGTACTTAATATTTTTCAGGCTCATTCTAGCTTGTGTAAAACCAAACCCTTGAGCAAGCACACTGGTACCATATTATTTGACACATCACACCGTGTATTTACCCTGGGTTAACTAGTCGGTTATATATCGTATCATAGTGCCAAGGCTGCAGCTTCCTGTACATCCACACAAGCTAAATTACTCAGTAAACTATGTAGCGGCGATATAATGCTACAAGTAACGCTTGGTAAGTATTCGTTATAAGGTTATACTACGTTACGTTTGTAAAAATCATTTCCATGACGCGCCTTGTCATTTATATGGGCACGTAGTAATAGTATAGTCACGTGGCTAATCCTGGATTAAATGTAACTTTTGCATATGCTAATCTTAAAACTACCGACCCAAAATACATACGCTCTAGCTCGATTGCATTACATCATTTGCATTACATGCATGCAATAGAGGCAGAAGTACAACGGCCAAACATAACCCCGAACAAAGAAATAGCCGGTGCCTTAAAATACTCCGATGTTAATGGCTGATTGGTTCTGACCAATTGGTTTAAGGATATCGCGTGCGGTATAACAGCTTATCCTGAGTAGCAGCACGTGATATGAGGCCGAGCATTGTCAGTTCAGGTACGGTTATATGTCGTTAGTGCTAACCTCGATGTCTTAAATAGCTAACGTGCCATGCGATTCATACATTATGTTGAATGTAAAAGAGCATTTGTTCATCAAACACATGAGGGACATGATTGTTGTTATTTACACACACTAACGATCTCGCGATAGCTATAATCGCTTCACTGTAGCAAGAATCTTGTACTAAAAACCAATCCGTTTACGTGCACAAAAGTGCAAAACGTAGATGAAATAGCGAGCTTTTGGTGATGCTAATTCGGTGAATTCATAGCTCGCTCTGGTTGTAAAATAATATTTTCTATGTATGGTATAGAAAACGTGGTAACAGCAAATGCATGATCTTATAAATTCGTATCACTGGTTATTAAACCACAGTTAAGTTACTCCAGGAGTTAGAAAAAAAATGTATAAAAATATTTTAGTGTCGCGTCGTACGTTACATTAGATTATAGTCTCTGAGGGATTTTGTATCCCAGTCGAAATGATTTTCATTCACTGCACCTGAATGCGACCCCATTACTCAAATCAATATTGATTTAATTTAATGCATATCAGTATTCATCACATGATAGCAATGGTTTTACTATCTCGATTAATAACGCACTAATTCGAAATCCATGTCAAATAGAAAGAACTCTCGTGGTTTATGGCTCATGTGATGCCGAAGGTCGGAGTATAATGCAATATCGCATTTTATACTCCTGCTAGAAGCGCACGAGAAACCGGTGTGTTTTTCACATGAGTTTAGCTACTAAAAAGCATTGGGGCCAGTTATGTTTATATTGCTCTTGGCAACCAATACAGTAGCATAGAAAAGATGTCTGGCTACATTTTCTATGCAGTCTTTCCAGGCGGGTAATAACCTCCGGTCAGCATCAGTAGTCTTCTGAAGGACCAGCGAATTATTCTATCTATTTTAGCAGAAACAGCAATGTGGTTATCAATAAAGGTCAAAGTGCTAGGTTTGATTTTGCGTATTGTAATTACTCGAATACAAAGCACTGTTTCCTCCCTCTAATTTGTTTTCTGGTTATCATAATTAGTTTTGCTAAAATTGTATTAGTAGTATTTAATGTCACTCGGAAAACAAATTACTTGTGTCCAATGATTGTTCACCACACTATTGCCTGGCCTGATATAAATGAAGGAGAGAATATCACTCCTATTACCTTGCGTCTTAATGATTCATCGGTGGGATTTCTCCTGCCGCACATGTTAATCTTGATTTATATCCATAACTCGTCAGAATCACCAAGGGGTCTACTGAAGGGTAGAGATGATAATGATTTATGTTTGAATCACAAGCCAGCGCAATTGGCTATTATTTCAATATGACCAATGAGCAAATACGCATGGCAAAAGTCTTATTTGTCGAGTTTTTGGAAGCGCTGGTTTTCTGTTGCAAAATGTGATGGTATTTATACAATAAATAATAAGCCCAAAGGTCAATGGCAGCGATTTAGACGGACTTGTTGGATTTTTGAATGTATGCGGAGGTAATGGCATATTTCAATCATGAATATAAAGGGGGTGGCGGAGCTAGTAAACATGGTGGCGGCGCCATAATTGCCGTTGGCGGGGTGTGGCTTAGTCATTAAAGAGTATTTTTTTATAACATTTACTTTCAATTAAGGGAATAATGTACACTGGAACCTTAGTTACATCAGTTATAGGCATATGTCGTTATCAACATGCTGTAGGGAAATGGCAGATAATCTCTGCGACGCATTTGCACATGGCAACGACGAGCCGTGCCTGGCTAAGCGAATGGACGATACACCGCCTTTGGCATAAACGTCGACAGCTATGAAGCAGGGTGCAGTCGAATGACATATGTACCGAACGGTGGTAAATATTTGACCGATAGGCATCAAAATAAAGGTATTGAATTACGATCAAGATTATTAATTGTCACTGTATATAGTTCCTCGCCATATGTTGCAAGTGATCGCACTATGTGACCTGTCTGACATGACACTGCCACAAAGCTATAGGGACATTCATTGAGATCCCATATCCGATGACAATGTAACCCTGTCCGATCGAAGCGTAGATCAGACAATCATACACAATACTGCAGATCACATGTTAGGGTCTCGTGGGCTCTTTAGCCAGAGGCTCAATAAGCAAGAACGATTGTCGTATTTTAAAGTAACTGTTTCGCGTTTCTTTACTGCTTATTTTGCAGGCCTTACTGCAACCCTTTTATTGTACCATGATGGTTGCAATTACTTATTTATTCACTTGCTAATCAAGGTGGTCACAATTGATGTGGTTTACAAGCTATATATAAAGTAACTTTCTAGAAGCAGATTAGCCGCCGAAATTAGTACTTGTATTTTAAGTAATCTACTTAACTAGAGTTATTGACGCAAAAGCAGTTCGGACAAGAAAACAAACGAGGGCTTTAAAGAGGCTGTTTTGTCACGATCACATTTAGTGCCCACACAGCGCTTTATTAAGTTTAGTTTATAGTGTAACTGTAATCACGGTCTTTTGAATAGTCGACATAAATCATTGCCATCTCCTTCCAAACAACATCGCAATAACTCTTTGTCAACCAGTGTGTACTTACTAGAGTAGATGTAGACTATAACATCACGCGACTGTAAGTGTAGTATAATCATTTATTTATACGTATTGGTAATTGCATCGAAGAGGGCAAACGGCCATTGAAAATCTCGGCCTCACTCACTACCATACTTTGTAGTCCGGATTTTACCTAGGCTTACTTACGTTGTTAGAATATCAACGCTCAATTCCGCCGGATGTTCATTTTGAGGCAAATATATTTCAACAACGTGTAGTTTACCTGCCACAAGGATAACTAATCATTGTTCCCTAATCAATTGCGAAATGTGCTATTAGTACTTACTTTATCACAAAGCGTGTGGCTGGTGTTGAATCAATTTTTCTGGAATGCAGTACAATAAGTGTTTAAGTGTGCATATCCATTTAGCTTCCAATATATGCTATGTTATCTTACCCGGAACAACTCCTCATTTGCGGCCAATTTGAGACATATTCTTAACATGTGTAAGGTTCAATGACATTTATGAATTTACGCTTTGTAAGTTTGAGGTTCTAAGGGTTTATCAAGTCCATACTTTGGTTAGTGTATATTAAATAAAAACAATGTCTATATTTGAAGCAGTACCGGTGGATATCGATCGATGGTAATGGGATTTACATCCTAACAGTTTGGCTCATCGTAAAGCTAACCAGTGCTAATGGACTACCCAGATTACGTAGAAAGCATTTATGTAGCAGGCGGACGTAATGCGGAATTTCATGAGAAATCACAAAACAATTAGGCGTCATATTGCGCTGCAATTAGCGTATACAAGTTGTGCCTTAATAGAGCTAAAAGTCTTTAGGTGCCAAGATTTCGACGCAGAGCAAATATTTCCGTTGAACGTCGTCTTGGGTTATATGAGCCACCAGTCTTTCCAATGTCGAAAAGGCACAGCCGAAAATTGTAAGCGGCAGCATGGGAAGTATTGAATTCAGTAAATATGCCACACAATACTTATACGCACGTAAAGTAAGCTGATATAAATAAGTAAATATACCGCATTTAAATTTGCAAAATCTAGGATAAATACATGAATCAGTGATACATGGAACTCAGCACGAAAACCAATGAATGCATTTTTCTTTGCAATTAACACTGTCTTGAACTCTTGGGTTCAATCCAAAAGGCCGCTACATTTCTGATCATTGGTCAAGCGAACTATTTTTTTATTTAGCGACCCCAACCATTAAAAGGGTTGATTTCAATATTAACCATGGAAAACTGAACTTACCGTAGTTATTTCGCACACCTTTGTTCAATAGCAGTGGAGTTGCTTCTGGTTAGGCTCCATTTGTGATTAATCATTGCACCATACCAAGAGCTATATTCTCGAGCGTTGCAAAATATATTTAACCACATGTGTTAATTAAGGCCAAGGCCCTTTGGCATCAGCGACAAAGTCTCTCTTGTAGCCATATGCACTGTTACTGTTTCCATGAGTGTAATAATTGCACATCTATACGTTTTCCATATATACCACATTTTTACATTTCTTGATGGTTGCAACTGAATGCTAAAGGTACGGGGCTAGCATTTTTTTACACTGCTTAATTGACGGTGTTGCGATACAATGCAAACACAATGACCTTAGATTCCTATGAGTAATAAATCTCACATGGTGCGCATCAAGCGATCAAAGATTACCGAGGTACTTATAAAGACAAAGCTAAACTACGGATCAAAGAAGTAGGAATAATGTATTTTACCCCAAAGTATTTTGGAAGACCCTTTGTTCCCCATATCAAGGCTTTGCAGATGCCATCAACCAGCACGATGCCACTTTTGAAGAGCACAATTTACTAACCTCACGCTTGATTAGACCATTGTAAAACAAATCAACAAAACTCGTGACAGCCGGATTAATTTCGATGATTAAGGCGCGCTTACTGTGTATGATTAGCATCTACAACACATTTAGTCATCAAAAATATCTAGTGACAAGAAGAGATATTGTGCATTTGATTTTTTGGAAAACGATGCGACATCAAATCTTGATTGGCTAAAAGAAACAGGCTCTTAGGATCAAATTCTGAAAATGCCTGCGCACGATTTGATTAATGTGTGAATCAGAGGCCCGACTTTTGGAGACTCGTTAATAATCACAATAACCGCAGGGAACACCTTTAGATAATTTGAGTGGATTTTTATATTCAAAAAGACGAATCAAAGATGGTTACAAGGCGAACATGTATCATTTGCCATTAACAATCAATAACATTGCATTATTAGAATTTTGACCGATAATTTGAATTTAAAGAAGTGTTTTATTCGATCCACATTTTATTTGTGGACAGCAAGACAATAGACCTCTATCACGCAACATTTAATGTTTGCAAATGTACAAATGTCAATTAAGGTTGGCCCTAATGAGCGTTAGTAAATTGTTGAACAAAGCCCGATTCTTTCATTATCCAGGATATTAACTTGATTATTTTCGAAGCGGCCTCAGGCATCTGAATCTGTCCAACTTGAGGCATTAATCATCGTTATATATGCGTTACTTTTGCTATTAGGTAACGATAATTGAGATTTGTTGGGTATTAGCTTGGACTATGCTAAACCAATCGCACATTTATTTACAAACACACTTTGAAAGTCTTATTTTGCATCAGCATAGAAGCTTAACGCTGTCTGTGTTAATGATATTGCGCAGCCCTGATTACCGGAATGAATCGAAAACCGCATTCTATAAGGTGATGTAGCTACATCAAGGATCGATTAGTACTCTTTTCTATGCTTATTGCCCTTTACATTTACTAAATTACAACAGTCTTTTTCACAATACGTAAAACTAACGGCCTTAATTTGATATCTATTAGCATCATTATTATGGAATTTATTCATTTTGCGTAGTATCAATGTTAATTCTTGAAAATCATGGGAAAACATTATCATATTTTAATAGGTTACTAACCATGCGTGGGGGAGAGTAGATACCTCGTTCATTCGATCTGTAAGCTCGGTGACATAGAGCTCAACTGGATTAGTTTGGCCCGTTGCAGCTTCGTTGTAATTGCACAAATACTGTGGACAAAATAATCATTAATACTAATATTGATTTATATAATCCACGACAAATAATTGGCTTATGCTAGTACATTGTTCGTGGCGAAAGTTGTTGCCAATTACCTTGTTACTCAACACCACTACTACCTTTCCCGGTATGCTGAGCTTAGTAACAATCCGATATCGATTTGAATCAATATACTTCATCGCCAGTGAAACTATCATGTTAATGGTTAGAATTAATTAGTGCTATTCAGTTTATAGTATAATATAATAGAATATATGCAGTAAATACACTTTTTAAGTGTTACGAAGCGCAAACATTGTTCTGCAAAGATTGTATCGTGATGTCATAATCCACAACCGCAAACTAAGCAAATATTATGATCAGGAGTGTAATACTCAGCCAGGGAGATAGCGCTAGCAAGTCAATTGTTGCTGAGTCATGCCGCAGTTGACGGGAAGGCCAAGAGTGGGAATGTGACAACTTAGTACATTACCCACTCTTGTCACTCATGTGGTTTGATAGGGATAAATGATTCGTTCAAGATTCAGTGGAACTGAATATTAATGGAGCTAATTTATTATGCAACGATCATGTTTAGCTCAAGAATATACTTATAACGAGCTTCGAGAGATAACAAACGCTGATTTGTGCAATAACCTTGCAGCTATGATAAGTCACCAATACATAGTAAAACATGTATATATATATATATATATATATATATAGATATATATATATATATATATATATATATATATATATATATATATATATAAACATATATATATTATATATATATATATATATATATATATATAAATATGCATATATACATAGTTATATATATATATATATATATATATACATATATATCAGACATATATATATATATATATATATATATATATATATATATATATATATATATATATATATATATATATATATATATATATATATATATATATATATATATATATATATATATCCATTATGTTTGACGATGGCTCGCAAAAGAGTTATCTGTATGCTTATGAAGTGTTTCCATTATGTAGGGTTGTCTAGGGGAAAGTGAGACCTCTATACCAAGGCACGTTTAGTCTTAAAAAGTTCGTGGAGTTATGAGACATATATATATATCGCATATATATATATATATATATATATATATATATATATATATATATATATATATATATATATATATATATATATATATATATATATATATATATATATATATATCTCCCACATTTATGTGCTAGTGGATATATAGGGTATTCATGTCACCTATCTACGATAGGGGCAAAAAGGGTTTATGAATACATATATATGAAATAATATATATATCGCACACCTCTTATATAGTTTATTTATATAGTTTTGTCGGCAGTTACCAGTGGCAACTGCTGCTATGAGAGCTTGATGTCAGTCTGTGACATTTTCTAGAGCGCCGGTTGAGAGGGAGCGTATGTGGGAGGGACGATTCCCCTTCATAATATATGACAATATATATATATATTGTGTTGGCGTTCGGCCAGTGACTTATAATTTGGTCTGGAACAACCTTGCTGCAAATGAGTTCACCAGCTGGCGGTCAGAGACTGCCGGAAAAGCAGGAACTATCCGATAAAACCCCGTCGTGAGGTTTCAGCCTCCCTAAGCCGGGATTACATCAATACTGTTCCATTATTCCTGATGGAACTGCTGAGAGCCTACCGATGGGGTGCTGACTTTGTAAGGTCTTGATGGCGACCTCTGAATGCGATGGATATTTTCGATCTATTTCACAACGAACCGTCCCATCAACTTTAGCATATTATATAAACGTTTTATCCGCTAAGGTCATTAGGACAACGCACATTTTGTTTGGAGCTTCCATCACACTTCGTGAATTTGGGTATAACAAGCTGGTTCGTTTGTTGATATTTAAACCACAAATATAAATTTATATCTCAATATGTGTTAGTGGTTGAATTATGCATAAATTGACTTTTCAGTAGGTTATTTATAATGGGAAGTTGTTGAACCACCAACACCCCTTTTTGTAAGTGTTTATCATTAATTTACAGCGATGCAACTTCAATAAAGCTAGTATCTACGTGCATGGACAAAACAGGGCATCTCCAAAAGTTATGTTTGACATTTGCTATCAAATCGGTTTAGTCAGAGGAATAGGAAAAAAAAGAGATAGTTCAAATTAGATGATTGGTACTGCATGCACTGCCACAGCGTTAATGGTTTACATTGGATTATTATGCAGCGGTACTTTTTGCCCATGACAGGTCGCACAATCGTCATTGTAAATATCTACAACGCAAGCAGACTACATCCGCCAAACCCCGAGGCAATATGAATCCATGGCTCAGTTACAACTCGCAGTTGTATCTTTGCAAAAATATTGTTGCATTTTGCATCTTGCTCTAACTGTATATTCGTTGCCAAGCACGTACCCCATACAATAATTACACTAACAATCATCATCAAGTCCATCTGCGGCCCATCAAGAAAATAATAGCACCACCAAAAGGTGTTGTGCTGTTATTAATTCAACTAATATGACACGTTTCCGTAATTTCATTCGAGGCAATAATGTTCAAATATGCTATTTGACAAGGGATAGGTTGTTTAGCGCACGTATTTTTATTGTAGATGGTGACGAAGACATAATACCAAGATTTATAGTTATGCTGCTACATGTATATGCAGACACTCTCATTCACTAAGTAACCCACGTAGCGACGATGGATACCTAGTAGTAAAATATTAAATTCCTCAACTCTGTTGCAATATTTTGTTGACAGTGATGAGCAAATAACTACACCAAAATATCGAAGGTAACGTTGCGTAGCAGTTGATCAAATACATGCAATGACGCTCCAGGATCCTTCCAATGTTACATGACCACACATGGCTTGTAGGCGTCTCCAATTTAGGAGAAAGTAACGATGTGAAATACGGCCAGTTAAGCGTGTGTTTCACGATATTCCAAACCAGTGCTGGTCGTGAATGCATAATTCAAACATATTGCTAGCAGTTTTCTTTGAATATGTTGTTGCAAATTCTCTAAGCAGCTGATTGTGTCATTTTATATTATAAGTATGGCAATTACATTGAATCTTTATAGAATACTCGTTCTATGGATCAACACATTTAAATTCCTTGGTTTGGAAAACATATTTATATGCCCTGCGATTCATATTTGGGTTTATGAAGACACGGCTGACGCGTACTTTAATAAATATTACGTGAAAAACCTTATGTACTATTAACAATCACCACTTCCACTATAATGAAACCATATCATTGTCAAAGATCGCTCACAGTGAGTTACATATCCGTAGCCGTTGCAAACATGATACGACTAAATACCCATAATAGATTGAGGGACTTCTGTGAGGCTTACTGTTATCAACTATTGCATGGATATAAAAGCACGGATACTTAACTTTGCTTCATTGTGGAAGTTAGATTTCTAGGTGATGTACATATATTATTTACCCTGTTGCACTGTTGTTTATGGCTATGCGTGAGGAATGTTTGGTTTTTCTTGTGGTCGAAATGCAAAATTCATTCATCAAACGATGTCGCACTGAGGTAAAGTTACAAATATTGCCTTACTTATTCTATGCAAACATGTTTAATGACTGCTTGTCACAGGCTTGCTGATATGGAAGATGCCAGCGTAATTGTTAGCTGATTTTATCATCAGCTGCTTATTGACAAGCTGTAAAACATGCTAACTGTCGTCTTGGTTTTAATAATCTTGTAGTCTGTGTAAATGAAGACCCATTTGTCCACCTTTCTGCCCACAATCATCACGTCTGGCTCTAATAGTCTCTGTTTGACTGTTTATTTTCGAGTTAGCTTGGTCGACTGTCGTAAAATTTACAATAGTTGTGTCAATGTGATTAGTAGAGGTCTGCCAGCGACATCCTGCATATCAACGACTTCTTTGTTTTGGGCCACTGGAACATTTCACAACATAAATGTAACTTCTGCAAGATGATAGACACTTGCCAAACTTGTTATTTTTTCCTAAATAACATTTCTTTCAAAAATAACGTATTCAGCGATAGTTGTATAATTATTATAATTTTTGGAGATTTGTATGAATTATTGATTTAAACAAATCATAAACCAGGAAAAAGATAACAATTGTGTTCACGCTGATGATGAAAGGTACATGTTATGCGACATAATACTCATAGCTTATGTCTGTTGGGCTCGCTTTTTATGCATCTGTCCCTGTATCTGAATTAGTAAATGCTTTGGATCGAATTATTTTGTTGTGAGTTTTAACACGAATAATTACTGTATGTGAACAATTCCGTTAGTGCTTTGAGTGATTGAATAACAAACTGTCGTGGTATTTCTGATACATTCAAAGCAATACAAATGCTAGTCACCTATCTTAGCGAAATAAATGACGCAGCAGATTCACTATCTGTATGTAGCAAGTAACACCGAGGTATACATTAAATCAAACATGTGAGCAGCAGAACGATTATGTGACGATCATGCAGGACTGTGGTAGTAGTGGGTCATTTGATTATTGTTGCACATACTTACTTATAAGATATAGTTGGTGGAAAACCAAATACCATTGACCATTGAAATAACCTATCCATGTACTTAATGGAAATTTACACGGCCTTGTTGTGTTCGCACTATCATGAAAATCGGATATCGGGTCACTCAACACAGTGATTATCATTTACAAAATTCGGGCACAGTACATACACATGTTTTTCACAAAGACATCATTATTTATCGGCATTTGAAGCAGTCCACAGTTTATCTATGTGTTATTCTGTTACCATTCAGTGACCTGCTTAAGCTTCTGATTTCAGATAAAATACTGGCAATCACTAATTGTGACTATATTCAATCCCAGTTTATCGTTATTGATTTATGTGATGTAAGTGACAGCGTGTGATTGCAGGGGATATTTATGGGTCCCTGGTAGGTTGTTGTTGAACACCCATTGGCTTGACATTGACCATCAAAGCAGAGTTTACATATGGTCATACAAAACGCAAGTGTTCATTGCTTTTTAAACATCAGTCGACCACACTACATCCCTTAGCCTATTAGTTCTTGCTATCATCGACGCGGACATTGGAATAATAACACATAATGATGCTATTACGCCCTTTATATACGACTTACGGATACATCTCATCATGTGTCGGTATAGATCAGACTCTGTGAGACATATCCTAAATGATTATGCTTGCTCTCATATCTTATATTATTTGAGAAATATCATAAATGATTATACTTTGTATTATAGATTACACTCTATGAGACTGAGTATACGATGTTTCATAGATTAGACTCTTTGAGGCAAATTATAAGTGCATATCTGTTTGGTAGATTAGACTCTATGAGACAAATTTTATGCAAAACTTTTATGTTGACCCACACCGCGGCAGTATGAGTCATTCTCTCTGCAAATATCTTTCGTGGTGAAGTCATTGCTGTTGGCTTGCCTCGTGTTACGTTGGTTGTTATGGAGTCAATAAGACACCATCTATCCCAGAAAATAATCATAGACACAATTTTTAACTTTGAATTAACATGCCATCTAATAAGTTCAAACACCGTTTTTATCCAGTCGTTAGCAAGCATACCGTTAACGGGTTAACGGATGCGTATGATGGGAACTGCTAAATCAATACAACATTTTTAACATGTGCGTTAGATTATCATAAACAAAGCCGGCATTTAAAAAAATCTGTTATCTCTTTAGATCTCTATTACAGAATCACAAAATAGTGTTTGAGTCAACGTAATCTGCACAGCACAGGCAGTTATCTCCATCTTGAAGGTGCAATCGGTTTCCATTGCCACTGCTCTCCCTCGTTGAACTGTTTGTGTGTGTGGCATCTAATTATTTGCTGATGTCATGGACTTTCGCCAATCGAATAGTGTAGTTAATGCCCGATTCATGGTGCATTTTGTTGCTGTCAGGTTCAACATATATTTGCTTCTTTTTAATTGCTAAATTGCTCGACATAAATCTTTTCTTCGTGTTGCGATATTTGACGACCGTTTACAAGTAGGTTTAAAAGAGAATTATCATAGGCGTGACAAATAGCAAACAGTAAACTCGATTGCTGTCGGATATGATTTAAGGATAATCGGTAGCAAAGGATTCTTTCAAATCAGAATGTCGACGACATATGATATCACCCGCTCAATTTTCCACCTAATCCCAGCAATCTGTGCAGCATATATATGGATATATATGATATATATATATATATATATATATATATAGAGTGCGTTAGATTATCATAAATATATATATATATCTGTATATCTAGATTTATATATATCTATACAGATCATATAGTGATTGAGTCAATATAATATATATGTATAGAGTATATATATATATATATATATATATATATATATATATATATATATATATATATATATATATATATATATATATATATATATATATATATATATATATACATATATATATATATATATATATATATATATATATACCTCGGTATATTTTAACGGTATTCATACCTCTCACTACGAAAAAAAAATGTTTCAAAGTTTTCAACAACAAAGCTTATCGTTGGATGACCATAAGAGCCATGTCGATCTAACAAAGACTCTCATCGGAAAGGTCAACACAACATTATTGAGTTAGTGCCTACTCATTCAGCTTATCCACTTTTCGAGTTCGAGGTCGAGTTACATTGATGTACATACGGAAATAGTACCGACAGAGGCGCCACTGTAAGCAGTCATTTGCTGGTTAAAAATAGCAGATTTACTTAGTTTTCCAGCCGTTTGGAATAACAAATTCATCAGCATTACGTTGCACGCACGTTGCTGTTTTTTTCCGGATATATTAGAGCACAGCGCGGCGATTTCTACCATCGATCCATTTATCAGGTCAGTAAACAAAAATGTTTTCAACGTACTATTTCTGAGCAATAACAGATTTAAGCCAAACGACGCGATAACGTACCACCATAAAATGACTTGCTACATCATAGCCTTGAGACACATATTGTCTGATTAGTTTCGCACAAACTGTTTGCTTCATGCAGTGCCATACACAACATAAGGCATATTGCCTGACTACTTTGACCAACAAATATAAATAGCAGCTGTTTCTAATCAAAAATGTATGATGTCGTTTTAACCAGCTATATGGCATGATCCCAACAATGGAAAATAGCTGTTAATGACCAGACGCATATCCCTTACATCTAGGGTGGGCTATTTTAAATGGCTGCTACCTATTTAAACGGGTGATGCTGTAAAGAGGGTGGCTTCCGTCAAGATATCGATAAATTAACGCAGGTATTTGTCAATGTATGTGTACACATTGATGGTCGCAGGTGTCTGATCCCAAATCTTTGCATCATGTTCCAAGCGTAGTTATTAATCTTCTCTTTATTATGCGCAAATCAAACTTTCCTCAAGACGTGAGGAAGTAGCCCTGAAAAACATCGATGGCATCATTAACAGACCGCGATGGTGTCTCCCCTTCAAAACGATTAACCCGACAATAATGCTTGCATGTATTTCTCGTCGTCTAATAGTAATATGTGAATGCATGTGTTATTAAATATATCTCTAGTACAAGCAACATATGTTTATGGCTCGAAAAATCACTGGTTCAGAAAGGATTAATCGATACCATTATTAGCTGGAAATTCAACTTAAGCAAATTTGAAGGAATCTATCGTCAAAGCTTCAACATCCTCCCCAAGTAGATTTATATTCTACGCAGTAAAAACAATTATACGGCACAATTAAATGCTTTGATCTCCTGGAGGGCATTTGGTAGTAACGAGAATATATGAGTGTACGAGATGTTGATGCGAAGCCTGGATATTTCGTTGACAACTTTAAAGAATACCTTCTGCCAGCCGGAAGTAACCATCTGTTAATTCGGATCACCGCTGGCGTGTTTCAAATTTGCGAAGAGTATCAATGGTGGCTCGACAGACTTAGCTCAAAGCCATGTAGGTATATAAAGCGATCCGTTTTGTCTCCTAGGTAACCCGCCAATCTGCATGTGGAACAAACGTTCGACGACCTTGAAGTCAACAAATTATCCGCACAGTCATCAACGTTAAAGAAGATTTATTAATGCGTACAATGATATGTTTATATGCATTACTAATCCACGCAGACAATACAATGCGCTCATCCATAGATTTCGTGTATGTAGACTATGTGTCTTATATGGAATGATAATGTCTGCGCAATATGTCAAAGTTTGAATGTTGGTTATGATGCGTATTTGATCTTTTGGTTTACGTTATTTGAATGGTCACTTTTGCAAATCCTGAAAAGGACTCTGCCAACCATCTCGTTAGATTTGTCTTACATTCAATCTAACGGTGTGCCTTATGGCTTGTTCGGCATTGTAGCGCAACCTAGTAAAGACCAAAAAGAGGCATATGGAGTAAACTAACAGAAACGTCTATTGAGTATTCCATAAGACAAGTGGCACTTACACAGTTGGATTGTATGAATATATCGGTCAATGAATTGACCAAAGACGAAACAGGATTTGCAGTTAATGGCTCTCTTGTGGTGTCCGTCATTGTGAGCCCCTTTATGTGGATATGAGGAGGGATTTGTTTGGTTGGGAAAAACATATAGTGCGTATTAATATTATTGCCTCATGTATGAAGATTGATATAAAATTTTAAGTTATATAAAACATGAGCGCGGATCATAGTACGTGGACGAGAACATATTGCCATAGTATACTTACTGTTAAAACCAAAACTCATCATAGGTGTTGGACTCGAGGGTGTATATTTAATAGTTACATGACTATAACTTAGTATACAGTGGGCGATAAGGAGGTCAAATGAAGTTCACCACCACGCTGTACTGCCCAACAGTTGATCGTAGAAAGCTCTCAAGTCAGTTGCCTTTACGATATTTAATACCGACCGCACCCTTACCAAGCAATATTCGTTTACGCCTACACAAATCTATTCACTTCTATTGATGAGAAATAATATTCATCATTTCACCAGAGCACTATTAGAACTATTAGATAGGCCAATAGAGTACATGCAATCCAGTGCCTTTCAGTGTAACCCCTATCATGCATTAACATTATCTCAGTAAGTAGACGTGCTCAAAATTACTGGAATTTGAAGCTATCCTCTAAAGCAATCAGGGTATTGAAAAATGGACAATGTCGGTTTTTTTCTCTATCTTCACGGTAAAACAATTCAACTTTGTGGCGTGCTTTTAACTAAAACTGAAGTATTTCACTCTTTTGTTTTTCATTCATGAAATTTTGCTGTTGTGAGACGGGGATGTTACAATCGGTCTCCTAATTTACCGCCTAATTTATAATACAGAAAATAAGCAGGCGTTATAAAGCGCCAGCATCGTTTTGTCGACGCTGTGCATTTGAAGATGTCAAAGTAATGACGAACATAAACTCAAAGGATGAGGAAGCACTCTGAAACCTTAATATAGGCTTTGTTAACTTGCCATTCTAATTAGAACTCTTTCAAGAGCACAGACAGGTACTACAGCAACCCATCTGCAGCAGTGTAATTTGCAGTCTTACGACAAAAGAGCATTACAAAACCTATTTCGCCATCTTTGTCGTGCTCATCCCCAAAAATTTCACAGCCGTGATTAATGTACCACAATGGAATTCAGTAGCGCATTTGTGACATCATAAATGTGTTAGAGGAACCCTCAAACAGCAGATGACAATTACAATGTAATCCTGGCCCCAAGAGCATAGCAACACATATTTGGTACAATATTGTCAGAAGTTACAGATACAATTTACCAACACCAAGCGAACTGATGGTTTTTGGTGAACTACTGATTATGACCTCTGTAGGCTCCCACCGTAGCCTACAAATGTCATAGTCAGTGGTTTTATATATAAATAGATATGTTTTTATGGATCGATACATATATACATATATATTTATATGTTTTTTATATATTATATTTATATATAGAGTGTATATATAAGTAAATAATAATATATAGATATATAGATATATATATAGATATAGAGATATATATATATATATAGATATATATGTATATATATATATCATATATAAATCTCTCTCTATCTCTATCCTATATATATAGATCTATATATATATATATATATATATATATATATATATATATATATCTATCTATATATATATATATATCTATATATATATATATATATGCATACATTCCATCCTACCTCTTATTTGCTCATTCCTAAGTGACTGCCTCTTTAAAGTTTCACGGTGTTTTCTTAGTCGCTTTCTTATCCAATAGAAAAAAATCATACTTCCAACGGCTGAGGGTAAGATTATCTTGCAAAAAAAATCAGGAAAATATCTGCGAGCCAAAAACATATACAATCATTGTCGAGACTCAATGGAAAGGTATGTACCCAAACACATCATTTTGGTTTTAACTAACTCATACCTGTCCCACTCTTTTATAATTGTCCGTCTAGGGTATGCGTAGTTTATGACTTCCTCTATTAAACTTTCACGGTCCTCAATCTCTTAACGCTTATTGTCTGCAGCGTTTCATAAAACAAGGGGTTCTGCTTCTCGTGAATGTCTAAAAAAATCATACTTCCAACGGCTGAGGGTAAGATTATCTTGCAGAAAAAATCAGGAAAATATCTGCGAGCCAAAAACATGACCCGTACAATCATTGTCGAGACTCAAGCGGTAGTGGAAAGGTATGTACCCAACACATCATTTTGGTTTTAACTAACTCATACCTGTCCCACTCTTTTTATAATTGTCCGTCTAGGGTATGCGTCGAACCAGTTTATTCAAACACACTTCATTCTATTGAAGTACTGCTGACTTGTCAGCGGGCAGGTCCTCCAATCTCTTAACATATCTGCTTCAATTGTCTGCCCCAAGCGTTTCATAAAACAAGGGGTGAATTTCGAATCCATTGTTGCTTCTCGTGAATAACATGTGTTAAAGCATAAATTTGATACGTAATGGTTGTGGAGGGTAGTTTCTTACGGGCAGGCGGATTTAGCGTCAACTGTGTGCCGCAAACTGTATATTGGTCTTTCATGGTGTTTAGATTACTAAACGGGGTAGAGGGAGGAACGGCAATGGGTGAGCGAGTCGAGATGATTCCTCATGAACCCTGTTACAGCGTCCGATTCGGTAGTGGCATGCCCACGACAAAATTGAGTTTAATATACATTTCAGCAGAACAAAAACACATCATATGTGCAACACTGATTGCCTAATACCGCACAGAGCTCATATATTGTTGATGTTACGTTGACATTATTCTTTTAATTACCCATACGTTTAAGGAAATCCTTTGATAACTAAAATGTATAACTGAGAACGTTTAAGTACGCGTGAGAGAATGAATATTGATTTTACATTCCCGAACATATTGCTATGTCGTCTTCTTATGTGTTGAATCTTGAAATTAACGATCAGCAGTTGATATATTAGACACTAGTCGCTTGCACTATGAATTATATGTGCACATGTGTAGTTTTGTTCTATTTTTAAGTTGTATTCGCGGAATCGAAATTTATTACGTCGAGAGTCGGAGAGCGCCTCTAAAATAATTTCCAGTCCGCACTTCCATTATGCAAGAATTTTCAATATGGGAGCTTTCGAGTCATTCCTTACAAAATTCGTTAGATTTATCACCTCATTATAAATAATTGGTTTGGTACCTGAGACGTCTATCATGCAGGCTACCGGCAAACACAATAGGCAATTGAAAACAGTCAGGAATATTTATTCCTACTGATGACTTGGATATCGACCCCGCGGCAGACACGATGCGCTTGCGAAGATTCCAACTCTTCGTTATATCTAGCCTTCTGCCATCCTTCAACAACCAATTTATAAGCTTTCAATTTAATAGATATATTTGAGATATAATAAGTAAGAATAGTAACTTTGTCAGCACTCATAACTTATTAGCTTGCAGTATGCTGGCAAGTGTTGCCTAAATATACTAATATGCTGGATGTATTTTAATTATGGCTTCATCTTGACGGTTATGCGCTTTTGCAAATAACGCTAAAACGCAGTGATAGGTACCTGGTTGGATCTCTTATTTTCATGGCTCTATCTGTCGCTCATATTTACACACCATCTGATTATTTTATTCCGCTGCAGAAAGGAAGTGAACATAAGCCAACATAGAATCATGTAGCTTGTTATGTCGGGTGATCTGTACGTAATCGGTTGGGTATTGATTTTGACATTACGCCAATATTGCCATACCAACAGTAAGCACAAATGCGAAAACAAATTAACAATATGGTTGGTGCATTATGACCAAAGGCGCTGCGGAAAATCAAATCATGTTGATTACACATTGTTCTATTTCAAATTGCTATGGCTGACATGACATCCATTCACATATCGTAATGGAGGTTTTCCTGCCAAATGGTCAATGTCGAACAGCATATGTTTATGTTCTCTCTTATAACTGTAACGTTTTATGATTCCGGAAATAATATTTATCTGGGTGTTGATATTTCGAGGAAATCTACCGATTAAAACAACCATTATGTCCCTTTAACGTAGAAGCAACTCGTTATTTTTTCCATAGAATCGAAACACCTTTTATGGCGCATAGAGTAATATTTTCCTATTTACCGTTCCAAAGTTTGATTTCCCAAATGAAGGTTTTATTTTCTGTTCAAGGAGTATCATTGGTCCGACAATACAAGCAATGAATAGATCAAAGTCAGGTTAATCGGCTACTGCCTTTATTTTGCGCCAGTCAACGTTTCCGTAAGAGCATTGCCGTTCACTACATATATTGCATTATGCAGCAATATCGAAGCCTAACGTTTTAAGATGCAATGACACACTGATGAAATATGGAAATGCTATCTATTATGAAAGGTTTTGGCCCATATTCAGTGGCCACAATTGCAGATGATATTAGTTATATTTTTCATTTTTGACCAACTAATGAAATGGCACCAATCAGAAAAAATCGCAAAATAAGTACCTAGCGACTCTGGCTATACACAAATATGTATCATGTTCTTCATGTAGAAATGATCTGCATGTGACTTAAAACATAGCGTATACATAGCACAGCATTAAGTCTAAAAAAACAGAAGCGCGCACGTAACAGTCCCACGGGTCATATATATAATTTATCATTTGACGAATCCGTCAGAATGGAATCTAAATGTCAGCCGCATGATAAACGCAAGTCGTAGATAGCATGTCTGTCTATAGTACGCTCGATAGATTACGACAAACGGGACAATCCTAAACACAATACACTTTCTGCAACCTGCCTAATGTGTTCGGTAATTGTATTGAGATAATAAGGAAAGGGAAACAGGATAGTTGATAACAATAATGATGGCACTATGTCGCTCTCGATGAACATGGTGACAATAAACAAGAAACGTACGCGCAGCTTTCCTGTCAAAGTTCTACATATTGATCATTGAAATTGACATAACGCAAATTATATCAGGTTGTTATACACCAGGCTGGCCAATGTTCTGCTTCAATAAACTAAGGGCATTATATACGCACATCATGTAGATGACACGGGTACCAATATATTGGACAACAAACTTACACGGTCATGTCATTGCTCATTGATATGTGAAGGGTAGTTTGCTTGACTACTATGCGCTGGAAGAAATAAGTTGCACTGATCACATAAAACAATGTGTCCGGCGCTGGGGCGTTATCTTTGCCGATCATACTTAGCAGGGTATATATGATGTTCCGTTATCAACGCATCCATTCTTTCAGTGTCATATTTCGATGACAATGTTCGATTTATCTCTCCTTAGAAAGTATTGGGACCGTGGTGCTTCCATTTATGTTATTATAAGCAGATATTACTGCATGCCAATCTTTGCTGCGTCAAAATATGGAGTCGCCTTTTGTACTTAACCCGTCAATGTGGGATGGTGATACATATCAGGTACTTTATAATACCTCTTTATATCTATGAACCATAATAAAATAATACGGATTCATAAGCTTTGGGCTGTATTCAGCATCTGTATTGTTGATACATTTATCCAACTTAATGGTGTTGGACTACAAAGAAGGGAGCATTACTTTGGACATCCCATTCTTTGGTTCTTTGTTGTTTTGTTTTGCTGTTGTTATTGTTGTTCTTCTTCTTCTTGCATATCTTTTCGTTTCTTTTTTTCGTTTGTTCTTCGTCTTCGTATTCAATATATTGCGTCACTTCCTTAATGATACATTAACTCTACACATCACAGCATGTTCACAACCAAGCGGGTTATTTATACACACAGTAATATTTAAAATTATTGCATTCATTGAGGTTTATAAAAGATGGCCTAATTTGACTCCGGGTTATATGTTCATAATTATTTATTTCATTCTGCCATCATTTGAGGATGACTGGTTGGGGAGGCCATATATATAAATATATTGATATCTTCAATCAGACAGACAATACCCTGCGGTCAAGGCCGAGTTTTAGGGTTGCTAATTAATGCTACGTGGTAATGTTTGGATACGTTGGCTGCTATAAATGTGTATGTGCCTGGTTGCCGTCTATAATTCGGCAATATTTGAATGTTTATGTTATGTGCCTTGGTCGGTATACATTGCTGATGCAGTTAACTTCAACCATGTAAGTTCCGTTTTATTATAACTTTCATCACGATATCTGCTTTTGACAAAATAAATATGTTCGTGACGAGTAATGAAAAACGGACAGACTCTAAGTGGTATTGATGGGAGGTTATAGATCTACAAAAACAAAAACGCTTGTCACGCTTCAGTAATGCATCGATGGACCATCGCATTGGATCCGTACTGCATAATCGTAATCAAATATAATAGTACTTCCTACGACATATCTCATTCTATATATATATATATATATATATATATATATATATATATATATATATATATATATATATATATATATATATATATATATATATATATATATATATATATATATATATATATATATATATATATATATATATATGGTCACTATTAAGGTGCGATGCTGTAAATTATGGCAGTTGAGCAGCCCACCTAGTTCGCTTGTACTAAATTGTAGGCTCCGGACGTCCGTTCGAGGGGCGAAATGCTCAAGGCGATCGGATAATCTGCAAGCATTATATCAATCATCTATCGCATAAATTGATATACACGATGCCTATTCCAATATGACCATGAGGGTGACATGACAACGCTTCAGACGGGCAGCCCATTGGGCGGTAAAAGACTTACATCTGGAAGCCTTAATAGGTTGTAAATAAATAAAATACGTCTTTTGCTTCAATAAGACGCTTTGTTTCTGTTTGCGAAGTGTCTATGCCCTTAAAATACAAGAGTCGTATCAGGCAAATTCTAAATGTTAAACTGCAGTTGTTGTTTATGCCATGGAACACAATTGTCCGTATATCATTCGAACTATCGCTGAGCTACATTGCCTACAGTTGGACATACATCTAGAAACTTACGAAGGATATTACCGAATATGCAGTCGGCATCACAGCTCCACAAGGCAACTCTAACAAAAGAATGAACATGTAATGCGGGTTGTTTTACCTCTATGCTTGGGACATTTATCTGCCCACTGTCACGTTTTTCGTCTGAAAGAGTGATGATTAAGTGCTCAAAAGTGGCAAAATAACAATGAGTTTTTACCAACCTTTGATTGATATATCGAATCGCATACTTCACAATACTTTATGTTGAATCATAGTGAGAGAAAATTGCATGATTTGACGGATATGAATAATCGCTTTAGCATATATGTTCTATTGCAATGCCAGGGCTGCAATGTTACCAATTCTAGCATTATTTTTCACGAACAGCGTTGCTTTGGACAAGCCAGGGCCCCATGTTGCATGCTGTGAAGGCATTTAAAAGTGATCGGGAGTTGTCACGTGTGTTGTGGACTCCGATCTTCAATTCGTTCATTTGCGAAAAGAGGTTGTTTACCACTGTGTTGCGCTTGCCACGATCAAAAGCAAACTCAAATCTTTATATCTTATACCAATCCATGCTGCATTCTTAAATTAAGATATATCTACACGATGTCAGTAGAAGTTTCTTGCCTCTTGACCTAGTGTAAAGTTAATTGTCTAACTCCCCATTCAGCAAAACATTTTCATAACCCTACACCGCCAGCGACTTATTGACTAACCCTGCAAGCTAAAATCTTCTAGATGTTCACTCTTACTAGTATTGTTACGTTTTACTGAGCTAAGCAAAGTGAATTCTAGACGCAGAAGTGTAGCTCGGCAATTAATCCGCTGGTGATCTGAGCACAACCTGACAGTCATTAAGGCGCTACGGAGAACGGCACAGACATATTTATGGCCGTGGAGGAATGTTTGTACTTCTGTCTGGCTTCTTTCGTGTGTAAACAACACACTATGAGGTAACTCGGGGTCTCGCCAAGTACATGTTCAGACTTAGAGGATTTATATAATAGCAATAATAATTATGTACCGGAACTGATTCTATATGACCGTTATTGAACAAATAAACACGAATAAAAAGCCATAGGCTGTATGTTCATACATAACCTCCCCGAAGGCGAGACAGTTCTTTTACAATAAAGTTTAATGATCATGACAGAAAAAAATCTTTAGCCGGCTCACGATTCTCTGTCGGTCGATAAACGTATGCCTGTCTGTCGCTCTCATAACTGACAGATTCGTCTCTTCATCCTGAGAGCTACTGATACTTTACCATCAGATGCCTACCATCTCCATATTGTCTACATTGAGCTATTTGGGTGCTATATCACGTTCAACTGCCTTACAGTATGTGAACCTGCCCGTGAGTCCTCTATTAAACAACTGCTCACGTACAATATGTCCTGTGCAAGCCTTTTCAATCTTATTCAAAGAAGATAAAGACGAAATTGTTTACTGCTGCTATGTGATTACTATACTTATTATTAGCCTATTTATATGATTGAATAAATATTTAATATGGTTATATACGAGGTAAGTGTAGATAATGCAGACCCATTGGTGCTTGCATATCGGTTAAGAGGCAAACAAACCACTTCTTGCAGGACGCAATTTGAATGGATACAGTCATTTATGTCAACCCATTGCACGACACTATATTTCAGATTTGACTTCTATGTAATTATTTTGACCCAATCGCCAGTGCTCCGAGTGACTGTTGGACGCTACTCTCACCAGACGACAAAATCACTCATCACTAATTTGTCAATGATTTCACAGAGCAAACAAACTGAAATTACGTTTGTGATCCCGATTGTGTTTTATAATCTTCCTTACACGCAAGTTATTCGGGCCCCATCAAAGAATATTGATGCGCAATATGCGCACGGTTTAAATGCTGTACACGCTGATGCATTTCCCAACCAGGACACGTTGAGCAAGACAAAAAAGCAGCCGCGAACAACGAATACCCCCAACGGCAGAAGAATATCATTAGCATGAGGAACTTTGTAGAATGAAATGAAGGATGGCTACAAGGGAAGAATTCCCCATGATTTTTTCCAGCTTATCAGTATTCACATAGGCCCTTGCTTTGGTACCAGTGCAACAAGACAAAACAATTCCAACAAAGTACCTTCAGTAAAGGGCGGATGATAAATTGTCGGGTTATGCTCAAGAATGATCGGCAAATAGGCCATATTAAGTGGGATGGAGCCTGGCAAATTGCTTCAATGCCCGTATTGAAGGAGCGATTGAACATTGGGGGCAAATAGTTAACTGATACGAGTTTAACTACCATTAGATAATGTATAGATTGCACTGCATCGAAACCATTAAAAAGTCTCGATTGATTTCGAGCCAAGTAAATAATATGCACTCTCGTTGAAAACCCTTTCGCAATACGTTGCTTCCTCTTTGCATAAGCATTTCTTAAATACAACGTTACTGCGCCAATCGATATAACATGAAACAACAACTGAGCCCAATCGATAGTTAATATGCAGAAATCCATCAACGGTAATTTATATCATGTAAGTGCTTGAATTGAGTTCAGTCGACGGGGTATATATAAACACGCGTCTTGATATCTTAACCCGCTGGCCGAAATATCAAGACGCCTTGAAATCATCAAAACCCGTATTGTAGGAGCGATTGTACATTAGGGGCAAATAGTTCAATCAGTGGTCATTTTGTCGGATAACTGGGATGGGTAAGATACAAATTTGCTAATAAGCCAATGAAAAACGCAATTGCATTGATAATTATTGCAATCTATAGTATTTTGGAAAGCAAATTGAATGAAATCGAAGTATACGTTATGTGTTTTGTCACATGTGGTTAGATAATGATGTGGCAGCACCTTTGATACTTCCTGATACTCAAGTAGGTCTTTGGATGAGTTTCGCTGTTGAAAGACAGGTTGCCTAAGAAACATGTGGTTGGTCATGTCAGACTATTTGTAAGAAAAGACCTCACAATGATGGAAGCCTATTTCCTCTAGGCAGCTTTTCCAGAAAACATTAACCACCCCGCCATGTAAGGCGGTGTTTATAATCCAATATTTCCGGTTTTGTGGTATCAATTTGTAGCCATACATATCAATATTTTGGTTATGTTTATGATTCAAACAAGACCAAAAGGTTATTATTTTCTGGCATGTCAGCATGTGGCGTTTTGCTGAGCCCGTCTGAGCCTAGCTGACCGAAAACTTATGGCCTATGAAATTCCGTTATAGATGATTTGGATCTGTCCTGATAAAAACATCGTGTGTAAATGATCTTTGCATATACGGCTTTTGTATGGGCCTTTGAAACGAATCATTGGCATTTCGATGAAGATTATCTTATGTTAGCCCATCTTTTATTCAAATGCATTTCACGAAGAAAAATAATACGAGAGGAATAAAAAAAAGAAATGATGTCTGTGGATAAATTCCACGTGATAACATCAACGTTTGTACAATATGCTTTAACAGTTGAGTGCTGCATTAGTGTAAACAGCACAATACAACTTAACGTTGTGAAAAATAATGGTTTGCGTCATGGCTAGAGATGATACATCAGACGCATTATCAAATAAAACTGCGATCTGGGCTTTGTAGTAGTAACTTGTATCCAACCTAATGATATAAAAAAAACAATTACTATTAATATTTCTTAGGCACTTAAATGAAAGTCGATTTTCACTAGCTGGCCAAATAAATGATAATTTAGGTCAAATACAATAAGTAGGCCAGATATAAGTAAATCAATTTAAAAAAATGCATTAGCACAATAGTTAAAAGAAGCACATATCATCTTTTAGTTTGTTGATGTAGCCTGGTTGAGGTCACCAGCAACGTAGCTCAATAGGTAATTAGCCTAGAGGTCTATGTGAATAGAGCAATTATCGACGTTGCTTTGACTAAGTTTGTGAAGGCAGGGTTCCAGTCTTACCATGAGTGATGATTCGCTTGTATTAAATCATTCATATAGCAGTCAAACAGTGGTGTGCCTAATTACGTACAATGAAGACTTTATTGTTTACGTTCGATTGCTTATCAATAAAACATCACCAACTTGCATGGGCATATCAGGGATAGAAATGAAATGACAAATCAATTCAAATTTGTTATGCGTAAAGTGCCGTTAACAGATTCGGAAGGAATTATCGCAAATTTGTTAGCAATTAAGTGAATTTTAAGAAATTCAGAACGTTTGGCAACTTTATAGTACATAAATTCATTATGCAAGCCAAAAAGAAACATACCCAAACCATGGACTAGCTTCGGATTTATGTGTGAAATATTTTAAGCCCAATGGTTATTTATACGATTGACGCCCTCTTAATTCATTGGCATGAAATTCGAGCCAGAAAACGCAATCGTCACATGCGAACATAAACTACGCGGCCTTGTGCGAGTATTAAGCTCCATGTGGAGTAAATGCAAATGATCTTATCAACGTATCACTAAGTTGTAACGGTTGGCGCTTGATTTTAGTCGTACAATCGTAAATGTGGAGGATTAACCTTATTTATACTACAGCCTGCGGAAGCATAAGCACACTAATGGCTCGTGGGGCTAAACTCAAATTATAGCATTGGTTTAGGTTACCTCACTGCAATCAGAAAAAAACGTAAATAATTATATTGACAATGCCCGGGCGAACTACCTCCACAAAGTATTTTCGCCAAATATATCGAACGATTCTTAATATATAGGTTTACCCATCAATTGAAAAGATGAATAATTGCGTCATCCTGTCACCACGATAAAAACTAGACCATTAGTGTTGCAAGTATTTAAGTCATTGTCTATGTAATTGCTACCATGTCCAAAATAATAACAAATAAAATTGTCCCATTCTTACAATAAAACATTGCATCGGCCCAAAAGCACCTAAATATGAGCGTAGCACAAAATATGTAACTTTACATTGTTCTGAAATATGGCCATGCATGCCTACTTGAATATTACTCTTTGATTCAACAAAGAAAGTCAATCAGTGCAAAAATGCGTACATTGTCCTCTCCTTCATAAATCTGACCCATGTGCTCTAGATGTTGGATAACCTGCAATTCGTCCACTTTATTAGTCCAGCGGGAGCAATGCTCGCTGCAATCGGGTCGACCTTATTATGCCTCATAGCAGGGACTTAGTGAATGCATATGGCGCTGGCCACTTAATGTCTTCTGGTAATCTGTTGATCGTAAATGCTACTGCTTTCCTGAATATAAATCAAGTAAATATGACAGTCATGGGACTCACAAATGCTGTCTGTCTCACCCATAATATGTAACGCTAGTCAGGAAGATAAAAGGGATTGTAGAAAACCCTGACTTGTCAACGAGTGACATGCTACCAACTAAAACGGACTTTATATGATATTTATCAGTACACTGTATCTGTTCTGCAACTGAAGAGCTTATGTCGGTTTATCTCTCCGTGACTTACAGTATGACGCTGCTTAAGCAGTATTGCGAAAATCATAACAACAAATGACCACGACAAATGCTCCAAAGTGTGTTGAAACCCGTAGGAACATATATATATATATATATATATATATATATATATATATATATATATATATATATATATATATAGATATATATATATATATATATATAGAGAGAGAGAGAGAGATATAGAGATATAGAGATATTATATATATATCTAGAGATAGAGAGATAGATATATATATAGGTATATATATATATATGAGAGATCTCTCTATATCTATATAGATATAGTATAGAGATAGATATATCTATATATATCTCTATAAGAGGAGAGAGATCTCTAGAGAAGGGAGATAGAGAGAGATCTATATCTATATCTCTATATCTCTCTCTCCTCTCTCTCTCTCTATATCTATCTCTCTCTCTCTCTCTCTCTCTCTCTATAGAGATATATATCTCTCTAGATCTATCTCTATATCTATATATATCTCTTTATATCTATATCTATATATATCTCTCTCTATATATATATATATCTATATATATATATATATATATATATCTATATATATATATATATATATGTGTGTGTATGTGTGTGTGTGTGTGTGTGTGTGTAGAGGGGTGGGAGTAATCAGCGCTATGCTACATACTGTTAGAGTTTTGCCTAATTACTTCCACTTGCTGAACAAACCTTGCGTCTCAGCTAAATGCGGTCTGGGAAACCTTTACTTTGTAACCCTGCTGATACAGCAATATAAAAATGGCTATTTCCTAATATCTGCCGATTCTTTGGCGTGCATGTTACTTACTCATACAGTTATAGTTCGGCAGAATGTTTGTCGGAGATTCGTGAAATACAAGCTTCCCAAGTAACTCAGGCTCTTTGTGTTATCAGCTTTATTCGAGTTATAACGACTTGTTATGTTATATTGTTGTGTGACTTATAGATAACAATGTGCATATGATTAAACTTAATATAACTCTAGAATGTACTGTAGAATCGCACTGTATTGCAGGCGACGGTATGTTCATAACTCAGCGTTATATTTTTGTCTGCTAAACCTCGTAAGGGAGTTCCACTTTTCTTAAATAAAACCCATATTCGAAAACACTAATAACGCTGATGAGGAGACCGACGCTACGGACTTCACACTTTACAGACCCGCCCGTCATCATTCACAATACAAGTCACAAGCTGCATACTGAATGGATTATTGAATAAATGTGCTGATCATTACTTGCAGTAATGGTTATCAAAATAACTCTCCGTTTAACTAATCCCGTGAAGAAGCTAACCTATCATATCACTTCTGCACTTCGTTTAATGCCCTGACAATATATCTTACCATAAACTTGTCTTCTACATCGTTTAGGCACGCTTAGACTAAGCAATTTCGGATGCAATAATTTAAGCTTTACTGCAAATTAATGTGCTAAAGTCCTTCCAATGTGCTGCGTTGCATAATATATGTCAGAGCATTAACTTATATCGAGTGTAATTACGAAGAGGTTTTTCGCAAGCAATCATGCAATAAGTACAATTTTATCTCCAGTAAAGGTTTTCCAAGTAATGGATGAGGGATCCGAAATGTTCCAAGTAGCTCACATTAGCGCCGCAGCGCGTTTTTGCACGCACGTTGCGCTACACCATGAGTACCAAACAATATAGCCATTTAATGCATAACTAAACTGTAATAAAATAATAGTAACATTTGCTGAGAAATTTCTACATGCTGTGTCTTCCTTGCATTTTGCACAGTATGCACTAGTACCAACGACTTGCGCCTAGGACATAGGAGTCAATCGCCTTTGATGAAACGCTTACGTAGCTCTTCAAAAGAAAGAAAAAGTTTATTGATATTGAGGCACGATATTATTACTCCCCCAATATCTACTCCACTTTGTCCAACGGAAAATGAGACCACGTTTTCACGAGCTTTAATGTCCTTATTAGGATAAGTAATAGCAATCTTACACAAGTTCCTTATGATGAGCGATAAGTTTTAACCATGGCTGTCTACGCCTTAAATGGTCGTCCTGCTTAAGTCATACAAGTGATCGTCCTTCTTACAGTACAAGCGAATATCAGTTGTTACAAGCTCCAAGCTAGTTACGGATAATACGTCGTTTGTTGCTTTATAAATAACTCATGATCTCACGAACGCTATCATGCATTATATGATTAAGATTTATCCTGCAGTAGTTTGATTTACAGATTTTGATAAGGTGCATTATTCGCCAGCTGCTTCTACAATGAAATAAACTATTATATATTGATGCTTGATAGCACGTGGCGTTTAATGTAGCACGTATATATTTCGATAAAAATAGTTAATGTATAGACCGCTTGGTGCGATCTGCAAGAACAGGGAGGTATGCGCCATAATTGATCTAATAACCTGAGAGTTCGCATTCAATAGACGAGAGTTGGTCTATTCTTGGTTCTCCGGCGGCTAGATGAAGACTGGAGATTCACCCCCATAACGTTGCATTAGAGTAATGGAATAAAGTAAACCAATTGCGTGACGTGGACAATTCTTCAAACAACCAAGGCAGCATGCTCCCCCTTTAAATGATGTCCACAATGCGCGAATATCAACCAACGGTCTAAACTGGTACCTATAAAAACATATGCACTGATAGCACACGTGAGACACGTACCTCCAAAAAGCGCACAGATTTGGCCCATTTAAGATCACCATATTGTGTCTGCAACAACGTGCCTCCATGGTAGTATATGTACATAACTCCCGTCAAACAAAACTAGCTTATCGATATTATCTTCCTTTCAAGACGCATAATTCGACACTGTGGACGAAAAAAACTCTTGCGCAATATACCATGAAGGTTAGCATGTAAATATTGAATAGGTCGCACTAATGATGGTTAAAAAATATCACTTGTCTGCCAAAACATTTGAAATATGACAGCTATGATCATAGAATTACTTCTATAAAATGCAAAGCCAACCCGTCTTGGAGCGACGGAGACGAACAGAACATTTGAGCCTGTATCTCAGCTTTGAATATGGACTGTCAATGCGCAGATACGTTCACCGTAACGCCACTTGAATAGTTTAGATGAACAACAACGTGGGTTTCAAATACGCAAAGGTTACTAAACTTAATTCATCTTTGTTTTATTATGAATATTGGGTTTGAAAAAAGAGCGTATAGCTTAGCTAAAAGGGTTCACTTCGAGTAGCTCTGTGGTGATCGATTCGCTAATTATAATACACTGCGATCGTTAGGTGGCGCTGCCGTGATATAAATAAAAGCACATGGGGTTACTGGACCGACGTCACTGTGATTGATGAGAGCGGAAAAAGTGTTGTTTGGCAGAGCCATTCTGCTGCCAAAACACCCCGAAACAAGGCCTAAAAATAATGAAAATAACAACTGCAACATGAAATAAATGTCAACTTGATTTATTGCCTGGGTAGACCTATCGAAAACTGTTCGCCTCTCACAGGGTCTACGCCGTTCATTATTCTCGGTCTATCTCGAATGTGAATTTAGATTGTCAACAACCTTCTGGAGCGAGATTGCTGGCTCGGGTGATCACAGGCGATACTATGATTCAACGCAAAGCCATGGACTGTTGATCAACGTCTCGGGGTTGGCGTCTGTTAAAGACATGAAGTCATCTGATTGGTCGAAGCGACCACGGCTCCGGATTAATTCGAGCATTCAATGTAATTTTAAGGGACGTTATAACAAAGCAACGCACGGTGCCTAACGGGTGGCATCTTCACATTTTTTCTCAGGCTGAGGTTTGAGTGAGCGCACACTCTTTAGTTAGAATAAAATCGCGTGCGATTTCAGGCTTGTCAGCTAAGAAACCTCTTAATGAAGCTGATTTAAGCCGTCGAATGTAAAAAGGCTAGTTGTGACTCAAGGTTTAAATTGATGATATTAGGGTAATTGTATATAAGACACATGAGTGATTGATAAACATTGCTATTTACACCCAATACACAATAATCGGGATGACAATAATCACTCCAACTGCGCACGGATCTGGTGCTAAAAATATATTCATTAATATATGACGTATTGCAAAACGCTGATAAAATAGAATTCCTTCAGCGATGAAAAGTCGGTGACCTGAGGACAATCCTCACTCCGGATGTCAGAGTAATTATCCTATGGAAAGTGTAGAAAATGTAGTTAAAGTGTATGCCTGATCACATTTTTCAAAACATAGCACAGGGCGCCCCATGCATTGGATACTCCTTATGGCAAATCGATATCAGGACATTCATGGTATAGACGTTGTGATAGTATGAGCTATTCGTGTATCCTTAATGTCAGTGTATATCCTTAATGTATACAGTCATGCGCAGAACAACTTCCTCTAGGGCTCGTCTCGACAGCCAAGCAAATGTAACATCACCCTCAGGAAGCAGTCAGTAATAAACGCCTTTATTTTGTTACTACTTGTTCCCGCATCATTACATGGTGGCATCGGGAAAGTTAACAACCCAGAGACACTATGGGACACGAAAACTACAGGTGACATTGTTTTTTGAGTGTGTGATGAGACATTTGATTCACCGACACGATCGTTCTCAAATTTACCGCCAGCCTACGGCGTGCATGCATTAGCGTGTCGTGTGCAACACTGACACATAATTTCTCTGAAGCAAAAGTTTTCTCCAAACTAGACGCCAAGGCAGGATATTGGTCTGTCAACTTGGATGTTGATTCACAGCTACTAACTACATTCCAGTCTCCATTTGGTCGCTATTGTTTTAAGCGATTGCCGTTTGATCTTTCGGTCTCCCAAGACATATTCCAGTTGAAAATGGACCAAATTCTGGAGCGAGTCGATGGTGCAGTTGGTATTACTGACGATGTCGCATTTTATGACAAGACGCCAGAGGAACATGACAAAATTATTCACAAGTTGTTCCAAGTTACCGCAGACAATTGTTTAGTGTTCAACTCGGAAAAGTGCAACGTCAAGACCAACAGTATCACATTCTTCGGCATTACCTACAATGATTTTGGAGTGCAACCTGACCCAGTCAAGATCAACGATCTTACATCGATGCCAGCTCCGAACTGCAAAAAAGAACTTGAGGAATTTCTGGGACTGATAATGTACCTCTCACTATTCATTCCCATCTTGGCCAACAAGGCAGCGACATTGAGGGGTTTGCTGAAACAGGACGTCCCGTATCTGTGGGAACAGCACCACGATGTCTGTTTTAACAAATTGAAAACTGAGGTCACAGAAGATTCCACATTATAGTATTTTGATACTAACATTACACCAGTCTTGCAGGCTGACGCAAGTCTCAAGGGACTTGGTGCAGCACTGCTGCAAAACGGCAAACCTATTGCATTTGCTTCGAAAACCCTCTCAGACACAGAGATGTGGTATGCCTGTATTGAACGTGCACTTTTAGCCATTGTATTTGGAGTTCAGCGTTTTCACGCTTACCCTTATGGCCGAAGGTTTCGTGTCATGACGGACCACAAACCTTTGACCATGATTCTCCAGAAACCTCTGACCAGTGCTCCACCCAGTCCGCAGAGGATGATGTTGAAGCTGCTATCAATTTGACATTGAATACATCCCTGGCAAGGAGATGATATTAGCCGACACTCTCAGCCGTCATAGTAAGTTTGGTGAAGTTCAGCACTGAACGCATTGCTAGCATTCTAGAAGATACGTCTCGTGATCGTGCTCTAAGTCAGCTATGTGACATCATAGTCACTGGCTGGCCGAACAGCATCAAAGACCTTCCAGCACCAATCCGACAGTATTGGGCATACAGGGGTGAACTTTCCGTTGAAAACGGTATTATTCTCAAAGGGACACGTGTTGTGATTCCTACAGAACAACAACAGAATATCCTTGAATGACTACATTACAGCCACCAGAGCATTGAGAAAACACTGTTGCTTGCGAAAGATTCAGTTTTCTGGAATGGAATTAAATAGGACATAGAAAACATTGTGAAATGTTGCCCAATATGCCAGGAGCATCAGAAATCACAGCCTGCAGAGACATTGCAGCAGCATGATATTCCAAGCCACCCATGGGAAGTGGTTGGTATTGATTTGTTCTACCTGGATGGTTCTGACTATTTGATAATAGCAGATTATTACAGCAAGTACCCGTTTATCCGTAAGATGCCGACACACTGCACAAGCAGTGCTGTCATCGAAGCGACGAAGCAAGGGTTTTCCCGAACAAGGCATTCGTACAAAAGTCGTAAGTAACAATGGTCCATAGTTTGCCTGCGAGGCGTATAGAGACTTTGCAAAGCAGTGGAGTTTCGACCATGTGACATCATCACCTAGATACCCGAGATCCAACGGTTTTGTCGAAAGACAAATACAAACTGTGAAAAATGTTCTGCGGAAAGCGAAACAATCTGGAGCTGACACAGATCTTGCCATGCTGTGCCTCCGAACGACACCTGTAAGTCAACAGATATCCAGTCCGGGTGAGTTACTTTCAAACCGTAGACTCAGATCTAACATACCAGTCAAGATTACTACTGATAGTAATTCTGATCACTTATAAGTGCAGGGAAATTATCAAAAAAGGTACTTTTGAAAACATAGATGAAGATCCGGCATCCTTTTTTACACAATCAATAATTAATATAACCACACAAAATGTACCAAAATCCTCGACAGATTCTAAACGGATAGATAAACCATGGTTTTCTGATGCATGCCGTGACGCTGTCAAAGAGCGCATACGGGCACTGTACAGGATCAAAATGCGGCCCACTGAAGCCAACATAAACCTGTACAAAGTAGCCCGAGCCAAGGCTCGACGCGTCATCAAATACAGCAAGCGTGAGTCTTGGCACAATTTTGTTTCCAATTAAATAGCAAGACTTCCACGAAAAAGGCAAGGGACATGGTTCGTAGGAAAGGAGAAAAACAACACTCTCTCACATCCAGATGGTTCCAAAGCCTCCAATTTGAAGGACATTATCAATACTTTAGGCGATGCCTTCCAAAAGAATTCCTCTGCCAATAATTAAAGTACCAAATTTCAAAAATTTAAACATCATCGGGAACGAAACATTCCTAATTTTAATTCAAATAACAATGAAAATTACAACTCTCTTTTTACATACAATGAGTCGGAAGATTCGATACATAAATCGAATGACACAGCTAGTGGACCCGATGATGTACACTATCAATTTTTAAAACACCTTTCAGAGGAATCACTTCAAGTACTTTTAGACATTTTTAATGGAATCTGGGAATCTGGAACATTCCCAGATGGTTGGAGAGAGGCTATAGTTGTCCCGATACCCAAGCCAGGCAAGGATAACACCATTCCTACGAACTATCGTCCCATTGCCTTAACAAGCTGCATCTGCAAACGAGAGAGAATAATAAACAGCCGCCTGGTATGGTTTCTTGAGAGAAACCAACTCATTTCCAGGTTCCAGAGCGGTTTCCGTCACGCACGTAGCACGACGGATCACCTGGTCCGTCTTGAAAGTTTTATACGTGACGGTTTTGTGAGGGGGGAACATGTGGCGTCGGTCTTCTTGATATGGAAATCCAAGTTACGTGGGTTTCAAATACGCAAAGGTTACTAAACTTAATTCATCTTTGTTTTATTATGAATATTGGGTTTGAAAAAAAAGAGCGTATAGCATAGCTAAAAGGGTTCACTTCGAGTAGCTCTGTGGTTATCGATTCGCTAATTATAATACACTGCGATCGTTAGGTGGCGCTGCCGTGATATAAATAAAAGCACATGGGGTTACTGGACCGACGTGCAGCTGCCAACACGGCTCTAATTTGAATAAACGAACGAACGAACGAACGGACCGACGTCACTGTGATTGATGAGAGAGGAAAAAGTGTTGTTTGGCAGAGCCATTCTGCTGCCAAAACACCCCGAAACAAGGCTTAAAAATAATGAAAATAACAACTGCAACATGAAATAAATGTCAACTTGATTTATTGCCTGGGTAGACCTATCGAAAACTGTTCGCCTCTCACAGGGTCTACGCCGTTCATTATTCTCGGTCTATCTCGAATGTGAATTTAGATTGTCAACAACCTTCTGGAGCGAGATTGCTGGCTCGGGTGATCACAGGCGATACTATGATGTCAACGCAAAGCCATGGAACTGTTGATCAACGTCTCGGGGTTGGCGTCTGTTAAAGACATGAAGTCATCTGATTGGTCGAAGCGACCACGGCTCCGGATTAATTCGAGCATTCAATGTAATTTTAAGGGACGTTATAACAAAGCAACGCACGGTGCCTAACGGGTGGCATCTTCACATTTTTTCTCAGGCTGAGGTTTGAGTGAGCGCACACTCTTTAGTTAGAATAAAATCGCGTGCGATTTCAGGCTTGTCAGCTAAGAAACCTCTTAATGAAGCTGATTTAAGCCGTCGAATGTAAAAAAGCTAGTTGTGACTCAAGGTTTAAATTGATGATATTAGGGTAATTGTATATAAGACACATGAGTGATTGATAAACATTGCTATTTACACCCAATACACAATAATCGGGATGACAATAATCACTCCAACTGCGCACGGATCTGGTGCTAAAAATATATTCATTAATATATGACGTATTGCAAAACGCTGATAAAATAGAATTCCTTCAGCGATGAAAAGTCGGTGACCTGAGGACAATCCTCACTCCGGATGTCAGAGTATTTATCCTATGGAAAGTGTAGAAAATGTAGTTAAAGTGTATGCCTGATCACATTTTTCAAAACATAGCACAGGGCGCCCCATGCATTGGATACTCCTTATGGCAAATCGATATCAGGACATTCATGGTATAGACGTTGTGATAGTATGAGCTATTCGTGTATCCTTAATGTCAGTGTATATCCTTAATGTATACAGTCATGCGCAGAACAACTTCCTCTAGGGCTCGTCTCGACAGCCAAGCAAATGTAACATCACCCTCAGGAAGCAGTCAGTAATAAACGCCTTTATTGTGTTACTACTTGTTCCCGCATCATTACATGGTGGCATCGGGAAAGTTAACAACCCAGAGACACTATGGGACACGAAAACTACAGGTGACATTGTTTTTTGAGTGTGTGATGAGACATTTGATTCACCGACACGATCGTTCTCAAATTTACCGCCAGCCTACGGCGTGCATGCATTAGCGTGTCGTGTGCAAAACTGACACATAATTTCTCTGAAGCAAAAGTTTTCTCCAAACTAGACGCCAAGGCAGGATATTGGTCTGTCAACTTGGATGTTGATTCACAGCTACTAACTACATTCCAGTCTCCATTTGGTCGCTATTGTTTTAAGCGATTGCCGTTTGATCTTTCGGTCTCCCAAGACATATTCCAGTTGAAAATGGACCAAATTCTTGAGCGAGTCGATGGTGCAGTTGGTATTACTGACGATGTCGCATTTTATGACAAGACGCCAGAGGAACATGACAAAATTATTCACAAGTTGTTCTAAGTTACCGCAGACAATTGTTTAGTGTTCAACTCGGAAAAGTGCAACGTCAAGACCAACAGTATCACATTCTTCGGCATTACCTACAATGATTTTGGAGTGCAACCTGACCCAGTCAAGATCAACGATCTTACATCGATGCCAGCTCCGAACTGCAAAAAAGAACTTGAGGAATTTCTGGGACTGATAATGTACCTCTCACCATTCATTCCCATCTTGGCCAACAAGGCAGCGACATTGAGGGGTTTGCTGAAACAGGACGTCCCGTATCTGTGGGAACAGCACCACGATGTCTGTTTTAACAAATTGAAAACTGAGGTCACAGAAGATTCCACATTATAGTATTTTGATACTAACATTACACCAGTCTTGCAGGCTGACGCAAGTCTCAAGGGACTTGGTGCAGCACTGCTGCAAAACGGCAAACCTATTGCATTTGCTTCGAAACCCCTCTCAGACACAGAGATGTGGTATGCCTGTATTGAACGTGCACTTTTAGCCATTGTATTTGGAGTTCAGCGTTTTCACGCTTACCTTTATGGCCGAAGGTTTCGTGTCATGACGGACCACAAACTTTTGACCATGATTCTCCAGAAACCTCTGACCAGTGTTCCACCCAGACCGCAGAGGATGATGTTGAAGCTGCTATCAATTTGACATTGAATACATCCCTGGCAAGGAGATGATATTAGCCGACACTCTCAGCCGTTTACCTAGTGCAAACAGTGACACTATCGAGCTTGACGTCATAGTAAGTTTGGTGAAGTTCAGCACTGAACGCATTGCTAGCATTCGAGAAGATACGTCTCGTGATCGTGCTCTAAGTCAGCTATGTGACATCATAGTCACTGGCTGGCCGAACAGCATCAAAGACCTTCCAGCACCAATCCGACAGTATTGGGCATACAGGGGTGAACTTTCCGTTGAAAACGGTATTATCCTCAAAGGGACACGTGTTTGTGATTCCTACAGAACAACAACAGAATATCCTTGAATGACTACATTACAGCCACCAGAGCATTGAGAAAACACTGTTGCTTGCGAAAGATTCAGTTTTCTGGAATGGAATTAAATAAGGACATAGAAAACATTTGTGAAATGTTGCCCAATATGCCAGGAGCATCAGAAATCACAGCCTGCAGAGACATTGCAGCAGCATGATATTCCAAGCCACCCATGGGAAGTGGTTGGGTACTGATTTGTTCTACCTGGATGGTTCTGACTATTTGATAATAGCAGATTATTACAGCAAGTACCCGTTTATCCGTAAGATGCCGACACACTGCACAAGCAGTGCTGTCATCGCAGCGACGAAGCAATAGTTTTCCAAACAAGGCATTCCTACAAAAGTTGTAAGTGACAATGGTCCATAGTTTGCCTGCGAGGCGTAGAGAGACTTCGCAAAGCAGTGGAGTTTCGACCATGTGACATCATCACTTAGATATCCGAGATCCAACGGTTTTGTCGAAAGACAAATACAAACTGTGAAAAATGTTCTTCGGAAAGCGAAACAATCTGGAGCTGACACAGATCTTGCCATGCTGTGCCTGCGTACGACACCATTAAGTCAACAGATATCCAGTCCGGGTGAGTTACTTTCAAACCGTAGACTCAGATCTAACATACCAGTCAAGATTACTACTGATAGTAATTCTGATCACTTATAAGTGCAGGGAAATTATCAAAAAAGGTACTTTGAAAATATAGATGAAGATCCGGCATCCTTTTTTACAAGCTCAATAATTAATATAACCACACAAAATGTACCAAAATCCTCGACAGATTCTAACGGATAGATAGATAAACCATGGTTTTCTGATGCATGCCGTGACGCTGTCAAAGAGCGCATACGGGCACTGTACAGGATCAAAATGCGGCCCACTGAAGCCAACATAAACCTGTACAAAGTAGCCCGAGCCAAGGCTCGACGCGTCATCAAATACAGCAAGCGTGAGTCTTGGCACAATTTTGTTTCCAAATTAAATAGCAAGACTTCCACGAAAAAGGCAAGGGACATGGTTCGTAGGAAAGGAAAGAGAAAAAACAACACTCTCTCACATCTCCACAAGATGGTTCCAAAGCCTCCAATTTGAAGGACATTGTCATACTTTAGGCGATGCCTTCCAAAAGAATTCCTCTGCCAATAATTAAAGTACCAAAAAAAATTTAAACATCATCGGGAACGAAACATTCCTAATTTTAATTCAAATAACAATGAAAATTACAACTCTCTTTTTACATACAATGAGTCGGAAGATTCGATACATAAATCGAATGACACAGCTAGTGGACCCGATGATGTACACTATCAATTTTTAAAACACCTTTCAGAGGAATCACTTCAAGTACTTTTAGACATTTTTAATGGAATCTGGGAATCTGGAACATTCCCAGATGGTTGGAGAGAGGCTATAGTTGTCCCGATACCCAAGCCAGGCAAGGATAACACCATTCCTACGAACTATCGTCCCATTGCCTTAACAAGCTGCATCTGCAAACGAGAGAGAATAATAAACAGCCGCCTGGTATGGTTTCTTGAGAGAAACCAACTCATTTCCAGGTTCCAGAGCGGTTTCCGTCACGCACGTAGCACGACGGATCACCTGGTCCGTCTTGAAAGTTTTATACGTGACGGTTTTGTGAGGGGGGAACATGTGGCGTCGGTCTTCTTCGATATGGAGAAGGCCTATGACACCACATAGAAACATGGAATCCTGTCGGATTTGAGAAGTATGGGCCTTAAAGGCCGCATGCCTGTTTTTTATCAAAAAATTTCTTGATAACAGAATTTTTAAAGTCCGTGCTGGCACCACCCTTTCTAATGCTTGTGATCAGGAGTTGGGGGTCCCACAGGGAAGTATTTTATCCATTACTCTCTTTAATATCAAAATTAATAGTATTGTTAATGTCATCAAGCCAGGTGTGGATTGTTCACTCTACGTGGATGATTTTTTTATTTATTTTAAGTCCAAAAATATGAGCACAATTGAGAGGCAGCTCCCACTTTGCCTCAATAACATCCAAAAATGGGCGGATAAAAATGGATTTAGATTCTCTAAATCAAAATCTGTCTGTATGCATTTTTGCAACATAAGAAATATCTATCCAGACCCAGTTCTCACCCTTGATGGCAATGTTATTCCTGTGGTGGTTTGAGAATAATTTTTGACAGGAATCTCAATTTTAAAGCTCACATTTCTTACCTCCGTAAGAAATGTTTTAGAGCAAGCAATCTTGAAAACCCCAACAGTAGATATATTGCTGACAGCCAACACGAAGGGTTCTCATGAGCCTGATTTTTTCCTTCACCAATTTAGAGAGATAAAGGATAAATATTCGGACCGTTCTGCCCTTTACACAGACGGTTCGAAAGAAGACAATAAAATTGGAGCTGCAACCATTATGGGGAAATATGTTTTTAACATGAGCCTACCACCTCCACTGTCAATTTTCCACGCTGAGCTAAAAGCTCTTTCCATTGCACTTGGCCTTATTGCCCAATCAAGTAAAAAGCGTTTAGTTGTATATTCCGACTCCCTGTCTGCCCTGGAGGCAATCACAGAGAGTAATTTACGTAATGGTTTTATTCTAAATGTTGTGCTTTTATATTCTCAATTGACAGATCGTGGCAAGGATATTTTGTTCGTATGGGTGCCGAGTCATGTTAGTATCCCTGGTAATGAGAGGGCAGACAGAGCTGCCAAAGAAGCACTCAACATGAATGTGACTGAGGTTAAAGTCCCCTTTACAGACTTTAAACCTCAGGTCGTCCATTTTTTTAAACAGAAATGACAGGACCAGTTGGATGAATCCATCGCAAACAAACTTCACGAAATTCAGCCCTTACTTGGGGAGTGGCCACAGAGCTGCATAGAGAGCAGCAGAGAGGAGGCTATTCTTGCTCACGCTCGTATAGGACACACCTATACAACTCATGCCTTTCTACTAAGGGATGAGCCCATCCCTGAATGCATTCCTTGTCAATGTACCTACAACGTCAAGCACATTCTCATCGAATGTGCTAATTTGATTTTAATCCGAAATCGCTTCTTCCGGGTTCAAACCCTTTCAGAATTGTTTGAAAGGGTGAATCAATCCAAGATACTTGGATTCATAAGAGAGATTAGACTTTTCTATAGATTATAGACCCTACAATTCTCAAATTATTATACATAATTCAATTCATATAATTCAATTAATATAATTCAATGAATACCCCTGGGTTTAATTATTAGTAAGTTTTAACCCTTGACTACTTCTTATCCTTTCTTAATCCTATTTACCCCTTCTTAGGCACCATATAACACACTAGTGTTGGTGTGCCGTTAAACCCTATACTTACCTTACCTTACCTAATCACATTCTACAGCAACTACAGCGGCGACAGGATTCACAGAAGTTCTATCACGACAGAAATGCTCATGATCTGCCAGTTCTAAACCCTGATCAGTCTGTTAGTGTGCAAGATCACGACTCTGGGCGATGGAAACCAGCAACAGCATTGCAGAAATGTGATGAATCCAGATCGTACATTGTCGAAATGCCTGATGGTAAAACGTTCAGAAGAAACAGTGGGCAGATTCGTAACATACCTACACCAGAAAAAAGTGTAAAATTCACCACACCACTTGTGTCTACACGCAGCAGTGAAGCACCCTGATTCCAGTAAGCAGAGATTCCCAAGTGCAACTCGAACAGCAACTCGAACAGCCGATAACAGATTCGATGACTAGTGATGTGTTTTCATAAACAGTGAGGCGATAATTATCATCATTGTCATCAGTGAACAGTGGAAATAGTATGTTATACTATTCAAGTATATTGCTGCAAAATATTCAGTTATATGATTTGGGAACAATAAACAGTTCCAGCAAAATGAGATAAGCTTAGTATCATTAATCAAAGGTAGTGATTTGACATTATTCCTAGCTATATCAATGAGTTTTGAGAAGAACTGTAAAGTGAAAACAACTCGTTAACATTTAACATAATTTTATTACACAGTTAGAATGGTTATCATAGTTTTTCGGACAAGACAGTGTTACACCAACGTACTCAGTTCATTCTTCTCTGGTAAGGGGGATGTGATAGTATGAGCTATTCGTGTATCCTTATGTCAGTGTATATCCTTAATGTATACAGTCATGTGCAAAACAACTTCCTCTGGGGCTCGACTCAACAGCCAAGCACATGTAACATCACTCGGAGGAAGCAGTCAGTAATAAACGCCTTTATTGTGTTACTACTTGTTCCCGCATCATTACAGACGTCGGCTGTGAAATACAGCTATTATGGCTCTTATGTTTATGAATATATCATGATCAAAGATGAAACACCACTGTAGCTTATATCACTTAATATCTAAAGAGTACCCACTTTAAAATGGATAATGGAATGTACTTCTGTTGATAGATGCAACGATCCTGAATCATGATCGAATGTAGCAGTGAAGGTGTGTGACCAAGTGTGACCAAAAAATTGTTCATGGAAGATGAGGTCTATGAAGACACCACGATATGGTGTCCGCCTAACTTTTCCATGCAGCGTTCCCGGATGATATTAACCTCCCGCTACTTGAAGCGGCATTCACAAAAAGATACAATCATCACGCGGTGTCCCTGTGAGACCACACATTCATTACTTTAACGACGACGTTCAACAAACCATGTGTTCCTGGTTTCGTAATTTACCAGAGAACTAGGGAAGTAATAACAAAAACGTTTCATCAATATTGTAAATATTGATAGCAAATTCGCTCCAATTGCTTTGTTCGATCTTGCATGTGTTTATTACTCCCTCTCATTATTATTTCTGTTATCATTACTATAGGTTGATACTAGTGTTGTATGTCTAAGAATTACTTGTCTCCCATGATAGTTCCCCACACAATTCCCTGGTCTAATATACTTAACTGACAGCACCTAGATCGGATTGCCTTGTGTCGTGATGATCATCCCGGAGTCTACTGCAGAGTTGACATGGTAATACGTTATGTTTGAATTACAAGACAGCGCTATGGCTTGCCGTTTGATATGACAGATGTGGCAAACCACTTGATGTCTATTTATTTGGAAATAGCTGGATTCTTGTAGCAATATATGACGATACTAACATAACCAATAATGAGCACAAGGATCAGCTGCAGTGATTCGGACATACTCGTTTAAGTTTTGCATATTTGCAGACATAACGCCTGGGGGCAAATACAAAACTTTAATCAAGATTTTAAAGAGACAGCCTTTTGATGTGTGATTTTGATTTAAGAGTATTGTTATAACATCTATTTTCAGCGATCAATATTGCCATTAGTGCTTTGCGATAACAAATTGTGCATTTTCAGGTATTGCACCTATATATAACTGAGTAAAGTATATGCACTTGAACCTAAGCTGCACCATTGATACATAAACAAACGGATAAGAGTACTGATAAGCATATAGAATATCCAATTTGTAAACTTCGGATATGCTAGTGTATCCAAGCATTGTGACCTCAAATTCCTATGTTTTTTTTATTTACCTTCTATAAGCCTAAAGACATCGACTTAAAACCTTCATCATCATCTGCATTAGAGCTTGGCGGATGTCATCAATCTAAAGGATACGGTTATTCTATAATGCAATGTATTTGTCAAACACGTGCATCGAACATTGTAAAAGCATTAACAAAACTACTGATTTCGACGATTTAAGCGCATAATACATCGCAGGTAGGCATCAAAGCATCACCTGTTACAAGAAGATTTCTGATGTGTTTACCAAGTCTTAAGAAATGCTTTACCAAATTTTGACCGCCGAAAAACAAATATAGTGCGCACGATTTGATTAGAACGCATATCTGAAACGTGCGCATTAGCAATTTCAGTTGCTGCAAGCGCCGACCGTTGGACACTCTTTAGCAACCTCAAGAACCGAGCTGAGCACAGATAGAAAATATGGGGGTTAATATGCGTATGCCGATAAATCGAGCCAATAGGGATAAAGATCTGCAAATACGTCTAGTTTCTAGAATCTGAAACGTGCGCATTAGCAATTTCAGTTGTGCAAGCGCCGACCGTTGGCACTCTTTGCAACCTCAAGAACCGCGCTGAGCACAGATAGAAAATATGGGGGTTAATATGCGTTTGCCGATAAATCGAGCCAACAGGGTAAATTAATCCGGTTCTGCAAATACGTCTAGTTTCTACTTCCATTAGATTTTAAGCGTTTAAGCATTTCCAACTAAAACCACTTGTGAAATATGCGTCACTGGTCAAACATTTTGGAACAATTACCATCAAACATTTAGAAATTGCTATCTCAATTCAGCGGGATGTTTAGGCTGAATAAATCATTGATGTGCAAATAAATAGTGTTTCTAGCTGTCAGTAGTGCGATTGCATATCGTTGTTGCCCCATTATGACGCCTCGATCGAATAAAAAGTAAAATATTCCGCTAGCTAGGCGCTAAATCACTTATCAATCGATATTGCAATTAAATGGGAGTTGTACTTTAACACACCGGGAGACAAAGTGTACATATTTGCCTCAGGTAGATTCTTATTCTACGCAGCATACGCCCAGCAAATTAAGCTTAAAGCCACTTTTTGTATACGTAGCTCCATGCTTCAATACTTTATTCTAACTGGAAACCATAATAGAAAAGTAAACGTTTTTGCATTGTGACAAATTGTGACTGCTGGTTAAGATGCATATTACATTGTTTACATTTTAACTAAGGTCAATCCAGAAAAAAAACATTACCAATCACTCGTACGCAACATTTTGCGATTACTCGAGCAGTGTGCTTTTTTCATGGTCGTTATTTTAGTGCAGCGTCGTGCAATGCTAAATGAAAAAGCATCTGGTGTTAGCTACATACATTGGACGTCAAATGACATTTGGTTGTCCCATTAAAAGTTCGGAAATCAGACAGTTGGATATTAGTTGGTAGAATTTGCCGATACAATTCAGCTGCACGAAGTAAAATGAGGGTTTGGAATGTACTACAGACTATGGTATATGCTAGCTACAAAACATAATGATAACCTGCGCTAAAACATTATTGAAAACTGTTTTGTTTTCCTAAATGTGTGCACGAGAGATATTTGTGTTGCACCCAAATGTATAAACGTAATCAATGATTTACAAATAGGTCAACAGTGAACGCCAATATCGCAACAACTACAAAAGAGAGGAATTTAAGAATTGAGCGACTGTTTACACCCAACATTACTATGTATTCTACCCGTATATGTCTATATAAGGCGAAAGCCTACAATTATTTGTTGACTTCGAGATCGTAGAGGAGCATTTATTGACGCATCATTTGATTTTTAACTTACTGCATTGGAATTAGAAATGGCTTATTAATAGAACATGCTTACATTCCGACGACATGAACGCATATCTTCGGTACGTTCGACAATAGGCCATGTAAATTTCACCTGTAGCAAGCCATATATACCGTGGGGACATTTGTGCTTTGTCGAATACTGCGTTCATGCGTGACATGTGCAATTTATCATTCTTATGAATTTCAGAAGCAGTATTATATATGACCAACATATCCGTATTTAGTGGCGAAAGTTTTGATTAATATTGATTGTCTACCATATCTAGATTATATTTTTTTGTATATGTAAACGCTATAATCCTTGAACACTTTATTGGCTTTTGTCAGGGGCTTCACTGTCTTCTGTGCTTACGTCACTGTACATTTTATTTCAAGCAACATAAATAAATAAAGCTAGGTTTATAACACCAAATATCCAGTCTTGGCGTTTTTATGCTTACTGCGATAAAAAGGAAATTATTCGTTCATTCAACCTCCACTACCTTGCGTTATTTTTTTTATGATTGTCATGCAACTGGTGTTTTGACGCTTTCCATATATTTTGCATTGCTTGTGCACTTCTTATCATGAGCATGACACGAGACTTGCACAGGTGTCACATAGTTATTGTTAGTTTTTTTAAGGAATAGCGGGTGACAGTTGCTTGGAACATCGTATGTCATTAGGCATGAATAAGATTATACAGAGGCTAGTCAAATTGCCTGTGCAGCTGTCGAACAAGCAATCTCTATTTCCCATGAATTATTCAACACTTATTGTATTACCGATTTGACGCAGCAACAACATCATTCTTAGCTCTGTTATCCAGTTTACCATTTCAATGTGATGCAGACGTTGACCTAAGCATGCGCAAACATATATATATACTCTGAGGCACTAACAGACGTGTTGTCATTTCAAATCCGAGTCATAGTCTCTATGCGGCTGTGTTGTTGAAAGCAGAATGCGAACGTCTACTGCAGAAAACCCACAGCATTGGGTGGAATGCTGTCAATAATGTAGATCAAGTGAGGCTATATTTGCAACGCAAAGAATATTACATTGAAAAAGCTACAACACAGTAACACGGTGGTTCCTTGCCGCATGAGCATGGTAGCGTGAGCCACCACGGCATGGTTCCGGATTGAGCAACGCCCGTCAAACATTTACTATTTTTAGACTTACCCTCGGTTGAAATATCGACTCTTTGTTGGCATATGCAACCCTTTCCGACGTCTGTGTATTCTAAGAAAGGTGCGGCAAATGGTTGACGGCAAAGCCGGTTATCAACTACTAATTGATACGGAATAACAAATAATTTGCGTCTGCAAAGTTTTTTGACAAATATCCCACCTAAACGTGCCTTCAGTGGTTGTCACAAATATAATCGACTAGATGGAAACTCTGGCGTCGTAGAATATCACATATATAAGCAAAATAACCGCTGGTGGGCTAAGAACCGATTTCCTGACAACCTTTTCATGAAAAGACCGCATGTATTTATATTGTTTACCATTTAAGTGTCAGTTTTGTATTGTGAGTTTTCAATAGTTGTGAGTTTCCCAGTTTAGGTTTCAAGTCTTGAAGGCTCAGCAAATTGACGAATTTGTGTACGCTTCTTCAGATTGCAGCAATAGAAAGATGAAGCGATTCGATATAAGGAACACTTTAACAATGAAATTAAGCTAATTAAGACCAAGGTTAACATTGATGGTGTGGGATATGGCCCCAAAGTTGTGATTACCTGCGACAACAAAACCGCTTCCGGTGATGTCACCAGTAAGTGCGAGGCAAACAGCTCAGAACAATCTATCTATTGTTCAAGGGCATATGCCAATATGCGTGACTTTATTGCTGCTTGTACGCGTGTTCGTTGTCGCTATAAGCCAGTAACTGCTACAGTCATGTTACATTGGTTGAATCAGTAACAGTATAACTGTGGTGTTATGTTATTTTGTAGCAGTGAATGTTATTGCAGTCCATCTTGCCGACAGATTGATTTCTTGATGTTGTGGCGGGATCAGGTAGTCAACCCCCAGATAAAGTCTCAAGCATGACTATCATATATTAACCCAAGACCGCACCATTTCATTTATCACTGCAGCCATCCGAGCGACGCCCACTACAGGGTGGTATTCTCTTTTAGTCTGAAAAGAAGATCAAAATCAAATATGACTGTCTAGTTGCTGCAGCCTCCTGCTGCAGATATCTTTATTACTGTCGATATCATATCGCACAATGCAATCTTCCGATAATCGACTTCCACAATATGAGTTTTTGAGGTTAGCCTGAATAAATCTTACACTTTTGTCCCCTGAGCTATGCAAGTTAAACAATCAATATCCAAATCAAATCACTCGTACTGATCGATCGACGATAAAAAAATTGCTTTCCAAGAAGCAAAGACAGAATTTTTTTGTACGCGTGACGTTCCGTTATGATCACGATTTTTAATACAATAATTTAAACGTTCATCATACATGAATTTTAAAACGTCACCTGTATACAGCTACCCAACTATAACACACTACACACGTTTCAAAGCAGCCATATGCCATATTGCTTAGGTTATAAGAAACCTTGACCCTATTTCCAAAATAACATCCTCAAATACGAAATATTTGCATGCAACACATTTGAGCGGCATGTTGTAATAATCAATACCAGGAGGTTGCCATATTGCATGAAGTCTCACGTGACTCTAGTATCAGAAACATTATGATGTAACACATGTTCTATCCTTGTAGCACGGTATGAATACTCTTGCCAACACATTTGAGCAAGTCTTTCTTTGATGTTAAATCAAAGAGTTTATAGCTAAGAGAGCTCACTCGAGGCTTCCGCCCGAGGAAATATGTGAAGATGACACCTGTTAGCCGAAGCGTCATTGTCATAGCGTCTAGTCATAGCGGCTCTTAAAACCACGTTAAATGCTCTGCTAACGTTGGAGCTGTTGTGGCCTCAACCAATCAGGTGACTCCATATCTTTAACAGCCACCAAGCCCCGAGACGTTGGATCAACAATCCCATGTGTTTTTGTTGTTTTCATGGCATGTAATTTCATAATCGTCACGCAGCTCAGCGTAGCTATAAACTCTTCGCTCGAGACTTTAACATCCCCCAGACATGCCACTAATGTTTATGTCGACACCAGGCCAGTTCCCTCGCTTCAGATATTTATGGACAATCTAAAACTACCATCCACAGTGCGGAGATTAAAGATCGAGGGTCGTTAACTGCACGGACGCTGTTAGAGGCGAACTGTTTTCCATAATTTATCAAGTTGACATTAATTCAGTTGAGTGCTTGCTATTTTCGCAATTCATAAGCCTATTGTGCGACGTGTTATGGCAAAGGCAAGGCTCTGTGACAAGACATTTTTTCCGCTCTCAACAATTGCAATGACGTCACCCCAGTATTGCGATGAGCTTTTGTTTGTGTCACGGTAGCGCCACCTTACGATTGCAATTTGTTATGATTAGAGAAGCGTTCACGGCAGAGCCTCTGGAAGTGTGCCCTCTTAGCGTAGCTATAAACTCTTTGGTTAAATTGCAAAGCTAGTGTGACAAAACCTCATAGATCTGTGTTCGCTTGAAAAGTGGCACTGAATACAATGTAAACATTATGATTTAGCTGGATGCATGATACAGTATTATGAGCGTTTTCTTGCATTATGTGCCACTCTTTGGAACACATAGACAAATCTGTAAAAAAAATGGCCACCAATACTACTTGAGTGCAAACAAATAGCAAAAATCTTTAAAACATTTACTTATTGAACGTTAGTAACAGCAAATTGTTTTGTCCAATTACTATGAGTCCAACTTACCACCGTTACAGTTTTACCATTGCGTTCCGCGTAATTAGAGAAGCCTCCCCGTGTTTACCAATGATAACATATTATCAGGCCAACATCAAAATGGGCAATATTTCAAAAATATGTGCAGAGGACAAATGATGGTGAAATGATAGATAGGGAATTGCGTATTCTTTCTGTATCTGCGTGGAAAGAGAAGAATGTAGTGCTGTCACAACTTATGAGTTGTGCTATGGTCTCTTGTGGCTTGGCGGTATCAACAATGGTATAGCCGTGAGCCAGATAGCACTACTGAAAAAAATTAATGTGCGCTTGTTCATGATGCAGGCATTTTCAATATGGGAGCTTACCAGTGTATTACGTAGAAATCTGTAATATTTAGCAAACCGTTATATAAAATGGGGTTGGGACGCAAGTCGTCTGTGATGCAGCCTACCTGTATTATAGTTGCAAGCAAGCAATTGAAAACAGTCAGGAATATTTCTCCATGCTGATGATTTGAAAGTGGCCTAGCGCCGTCTTAATGACCTTGCTTGCGGCACCCACGATACTTGTGGAAACTATTTCAAACCCTACTCACATCTAGCCCTTTGCAATCCTAGAAGTACCAATTACCATGCATGCAATGTAATATTGTTTCATAGATACAATTGAGATATAATGGTACAAGAATAACATATTAACTTTAATAATGCCGACATGTGGTGTGTAAATAAACGAATGCGCCGGAGATTTGTTAGTTTTTGCTTCATCCTGACAGTTATGCGCTGTCCCTATCAATGATATAGCACAGTTATGGTCAGCATTATTTAATAGGATACAGCATTATCAAGCGATAAAACCCGAATGATCATTGCTATCGTTTTACGTTGTATAATTTACATGATTATCGTTTCGCTCCGCCGCAGTCGGGTAGTGAATACAAGCCAACACAGTTTCACTTTCCACGTTTCTTACCTCCTTTGTTATGTCGGCTATCGGGGCCATGTAAGTACCCGCATTGAATTTTGGAAAGTTGGAAACCGAATTACGATTATGGCCAAACGTTCTACGGAAACTCGATTCATGTTGATTTTACAATGTTCCGTTTAAAAATACCATGGAGCTACTCATGCTTTATGGTTATTTTTTGACAGTACTTGTCAACGATTTTCTCTGATAAATGTGCCGCGCAGCGATACTGGAAATTGCGGTCTTTACATCTGTGTTGATATTTCGAGGAAGGCGCCGGAATAAAACACACAATATGTCCGTTAAACATATAAAACCAAATGTGTTGTTTGGTCCATAGAAGCATAGAAACAATGCATTTTGTTGCCAGCGGCTAGCAGGCAATTGATGGATTGATTGGTGCTGCCGTCCAGCATAATCGTCACAGTTCTACACATCAATGATCGTCGGATAGAAGGAACGGAACGCAACGCAACGTATATGATGTTGCTGTTCAAATCAAAAGGCAAGAAAATATCCAGCTTCAAAATTTCACACTGTTCGCAACTTACAACAAGAAACCAAGGTCCCTATCCATGTATATATCGTAGGTGACACGGGTACCAATTTAGCGGGCAACAAACTATATGGTCTTGTCAATGATCATTGATATATGATGGACAGTTTGCTTGACAACAATGCGCCGGAGGAAATATGCTGAACTGATCACATTCCCCAATGTGCCCTGTGTGCTATAGTATTACCATTGCCGACAGTAGACCACAGGGAAAACATTATTGTCCGCTCTAAGCATTTTCGTTTAAGTGTCTGTCTGCAATATGTTGATGATTATTTTCGTTTTATCTCTCATTATATTTAATTGGGACCGAGTTGCTTCGATTTTCTTGATTGTTAGCAGAACTTACTGCAGGCCAAGCTTGGCTGCGTTGAAATATTAATTCGACCATTATGGCTAACTCGTCGAAGTGGGATGTTTCTACACGCACCATATACATTAACATACATCTCTCTATTTCCGACAACAATAAAACAACGGATACCCAAGACTTGTGCTGTACTCAGTATTTGTATTCATGTTACATTTATCTAACATAATGGTGTATAACTACAAGCAAGTGAGCATTACTTTGGTCATCTTAATCATCTTGTAGTTGTTTGTTTTATTGTTGTTGTTATTGTTCTTCTTCTTCTTTTTTTTTTCTTCGGCATCTTCTTCTCTCCTTCTTCTTTTTCTTGTTTTTCTTCTTCTTCTTTGTCTTTTTTATCTCTTCCTTATATATATATATATATATATATATATATATATATATATATATATATATATATATATATATATATATATATATATATATATATATATATATAAAATTATTGATCTCGACGGCCGACGATATTGATTAAATCAACTCATTCTTTCTGATACAATCTAGTGGCGACAGTTTAAGTTTGACGGCTTGGAAAATATATGGCCTAAATATCACACTTGATAACTATCAATTTTTGTATGAAAGCATTAATATCAAATTTGTATTAATACCGTAAAGAAGGGTGACTTGATCCCATGTAGGATTAATTTAAATTATTACAGACAGCAAGTATTGCAGTAAGGTTGACGTCGGGACTGGAGCAACGAATATTAGGGGAGTTCACAAGTAGTTTGACTGAAGACCAATTTGAAAACAATTATGACACGAAACGAAAGTCAATCTAGTGTCCAGGCCGTTTGCACAAAATGTAAGCATCACCTGAGCACAGGTATTTCAAACAAAAATTGTTTATGCTTACGGGGTAATTTTGACGAACTGTGTGATGCAATCGATGTACTGCCAACAACTAACGCATGTGAAAGGATACTTATCCTTACAATGTGGATATCTGTAAAGGTTCTCCTGTGCTGCCTTTATTTTGATTTGATCTACAAGTATGAACTTAAACAGATGCTTAACCATAAGAGCAAAGTCGCCTTGGTGTGATTGTCAGCAGTTGATTGACAAGCACGATTCATTTCTTAATTTTGAATTTATCAATTGTAACTGCAAATCAAGTGTTTTTATCCTTGATGGATAAGTATTAACATATTGGTCTTTGGTGATTCAAACATAAAATTCTGATGCCAACAATATTCCGAATGGATTTGCTATTTTTCACGTTTATTTGTAACATCCATTGTTTCGGAGTGAGCTCTACTCGTACTTTGACAAGTATCATCGATATGTGTTGGTGTACTTGGTAAACTTATGACAGGTAATGTTAGTGTATGAATTGTAAATTGTATGATAGTGTGGCTTATAATCAACTCGTGCAAGATAAAGTCGACAGCGTGAGGCTCTTTCAATGTGCGCATTTGCATCTTTTATAAGTAGTTACGATCCACATCTACAAATTGCACATGCACAAAATAAAACGCCATCTAGTTGTGTTGAATTCTATATCAAATGATATTTCGAATAACTGATATATTGCGTAACGTTTCACAATCGAAGATCCCGAAAATACTTGACTACTGAATATTTCAGTTTGATCACTTGTTAAAATTAAGCAACGTGGTGAGAATTCGTCTTTTATAAACGAAGTTGAGAAGCAGTCACGGCAATATTCGGGGATTGATATTCAGACGATGGCTTCAAAAACGAAGTAGACGAATATTTTGTTTACAATGCAACCAGGCACTTAACACCGTAATGGCCAAATATATTTCGCACTAGTCAAATATACGAATATTCAAGCATGTCCGCTAGCGAGGATTCTGTAAAAGAATAATTGAAGGAACGTTGTAAAGCCCTAGTACTTTATTTGCTCACAATGTCAAACTATTTGACCTATTGGTCAATCATTTGTCAAGTATCAAATGTACGGTGTCTGTGCATACATTTGGACGCTTCAGATGGATGACAAGCAAAGTCAATGTATCTATTCTTATCTATTATCTTATCAATGGATACTGCATTACAAATATTTGCAAAACGTTCCCTATATGATGTATCTTTCGCTATCTTGCACCTATTATCCGATTGGTAAACCTGAAACACATACGATCTATATAAAAACGTATACTTACATTCCATACAATAAACGACATTCATGAAATATCCTTAAACCGCAATTATCTGCCGGCAAAGTAATAACCAGTACGATAATAAAGAACACAGCGTAATGACCTAAGCGAGGTAAATGGCTTCAAAGAGCCCTCGTGCGCCATCCGTATATCATCATTTAGCCTCAATATCCAAACGTCCACAAGCTCGCTATCTTTCATTAATTGCGCGACAGCAATGCGTTAACCTATAATTACATAGAGCTCTACGATTGGTGTGATTATGACGGAGGTCTACCTAGCTCCTCTTCCGCGCATTCTCTTCCGAGCTCGTTGTCGATACAGTCAGCGTCTATACTAAGATATGTCGCCAGGCTGGTTAGTCGTGTTCATTATGCGGTTAATTATTGCATTACGTCACATCATTTGTCTGCTGATCCGTAATGAACGAACCTTGATCAATCAAGCATTATTTTCATTTGGTAAATGCTATATTAACAGTATATGACATTTACACGAATCAATTACGATGTGATTGTACGTTTCGATTTCATTGCCTAAAAATATTTCAGGACAACGCTTTACGAATATTAGATATTCTGTCAGGCGAAATAATGGCGCAACTAAATCCGTTCATTAAAAACGTTAATTGCATCTGTATGAATGCGCAGCAACAAGAAAAGTTAGATGTCATACCAAATTATGTATGTGTATGTGGTTGAAACTGTTGATTCCGTCAGAACGCCTCTAGGTACCCAACTCAACCATTTGAATTAAGCGCTCAATGCTTAATAACTCTGCTGATTATTTGTGGCCGTACTACCGAACGAAAGTAATATAGGGGATACTGCAGCAATCGGATTGATACAGATAATCGGTTTGTTTCAGTATTGTCTGAAAATCGTAAAAATATCAGCGTACTCAATTCACACTCTTATGAAATCCCCGACTATCTTGGGAGAAAAATCAATTGTATTCAAGTGATTGCATTATTGTGTAGAATTTTAAGACGTTCTATGCATGCACATAGAGGTGTTGCACCAGCTAGCGGAAACCCGGCCTACGGCTACTTAAGGTAATAACAAAACCCAGCAAGATATTAATTTCTATACTTGGAATATTTGTCTTCCCATTGTTACGTTTGCGGACTGAGAGAGTGATCACTAAGTGCACGTTCTGTTTAGCAACTTTTAATTGAGTATCATATTTTTAGAATGAGGATTATTAATGAAGAACAGAGTTTGACGAGCCAATTTCCGATGTTGAATGCTGCTACGGTAATTTAAGTAAACGGGAGTTGTCATTTGTGTTGAGGACTGCACATTTGAAGTTTTATTTGCTAGTCATGGGAAGGGGAATGCGTCCCTCGTGGTTGCGCTTGTCTCGATCATAGGACAATCTTTATATCTAATGCCAATCTATACGACCTTCCTAAGTGGTCATATATCTATATGTTTTTATTAGAAGCACGTGTTTCTTGTCTCTTGACCTAGTAAAAAGATAATTATCGTACCCAATAAATGATCCACTATCAAGCAAAACATTTGCTTTACCCGGCACATTCGGTGGCTCATTGTACGAACCCTGAAATCAAACCACGCGCCCTTATTCCCTAAATCTTGCGTTGTTCACTCTGACTAGTATTGTTATGTTTGAGTGAAAACAATAATGTGACATCTACGCGCTGAAGTGTAGCTGCGTGCAGTGTTCATATAATGGATAACAAACAATGATTGGCTTTCAACCAGTCCTCCAATGGTCTGAGCAAAACTTGACACTGATCAAGGCGTTAAGGAGAGAAGCATAGGTGTATTTATTGCTGTGGGTGGATGTTTTGCTACAGATAGGCTGTTTCAGTCTTCGTACGCCCGGTACATGTTCAAATTCGAGAACTTCTACAACATTGCGATTTGCAAAAATAGCAGGGGGCCACTCGGTCGCCCTCTCAAAAGCACATATATTTGCCCGAAGATTTCTCAAGGGTCAATGCTCCCCGAACGCCGAATTTTTGTCATGTGATACAGTGTTTTGATTCGCAAGTTGCGTTTGATTTACCGAAGCTTCGACGATGCATGGGGATTATACATTTTCCTTCATGATTCACAGGGCGTTTGGCGTAATCATGTTTACTATTGTGGCTGCATATAAAATTGAACAGATTTCTTAATTTAAAGTGAGTTAGAGATGTCGTGTTAGCTGCGGTTCATAACATAGACAAAAGGCATGAGCTGTCTGTTTTTACTTAATAATTACAAAGGTGAGGCAATTATATTACGATTAAGTTCATTGATTATGACAGTCAAACTCTCTCTCTCTCGCTCGCATTTTCTCTCTATATCTATACATGCACACTAATATATGATATATATATATATGTACATATATTATTTATATATAGATATATATATGTACATATAAATATATTTATATACATATATATTTATATATATATATTTATATATATACACACACATATATATAAATATATATATATATATATTTTATATATATATGCATGTATATATATACATATATGTATGAATGTATATATACATATATATATATATATATATATATATATATATATATATATATATATATATATATATATATATATCTATATATATATATATATATATATATATATATATATATATATATATATATATATATATATATATATATATCTATATATATATATATCTATATAAAAACATCCCGACCGTGTTTGTATTGCTGAATTAATCTATCATCGCATATTAGCAATGGTAGATGGGCTATCGATTAGACAACAGCAGCAAGTCCAACTTTATCATAAGTTGATGTCGGGTAGGGGATATTCAATCACTTGATCATCTCAGCCTATCTGAACCAAGCTGACGTGGTGCCAGTGTTGTGATCTCAATATCCCATGTTCGATCCGTCGTCCAGCTAAAACACGTCACAGACCAAGTGGACCGAACTGGCACTCCCGTTAACATAGGACTAAACGTTGCAGAATATAGGTTTTAAATTATCTCGTGAACTACTTGCAAATCCACCCACAATTAGTTTCATCCTTTAGTTTAAGTATTTTGACGATAGGCCTGGAATATAAAGAATGGCCCTATGGAAAGCAGGGCGACCAAGTACACTTATTATAACCTATATAGCTTAATAATAAATAAACTGAGTTGATAATGGCATTGATCGCAAGCGCATTTAAAGTTAACGCGTAGTTTGCTTTGATGACATCATATTTTCGGGCGGATACATTTAGATAACAATACAAACTGTCAACGGAATCATCGCCCTCATAACCTACATTGTAGAACAAATAGGATGACGAACATAAAACTTAATTCTACTGCGCTTTGATTGTCATGGCAAGGTTGGTAAACTCGCATAATCGGAGAATTCCTCCTCAAGCAGCAACCCAAACAAAAGCCCTATCATCATTCATCAACTATAGCCCATTACTTTGGGGCGGTAGTCCACTGCGGTACCGTTGCACCACAGTTTCGTGTGCCGTTAGTTGTGCATCCGTTCCTGTGTTTCCAGCCTGTATGCTGATATTTCAGTTATGCTTCATTTGTTCGGATGTCATACGGCAACGATAAACGACGGTGCAGAATTGACGCCCATAGGTATAAGTGTTAAATTGAAACTATCAGAAATGATCTCGATTGAAGATTTTATTCGATAGATGTAACCAGAATAATCGAAAGCTGTGGTGTTTTGACGGGCGATGACTGCTTAACGTCGCAAATAGTTTCAGTCGATGCAAGGTATCATTTGTGCAAAATAATTCGATGGATAATTTTGGATGTTATTTTGAATATTCAAGCTCATTCTGTACCACGTTTCCGAACCAATACAAAATTAACCTCCCATCTCAAAAGAAAACGTACTCTGTCTCAGCATATCAAAGCGATACATTCAGCTACTGCATGCAAAGCTTATGATGTTGAGATCATGATGCGTTCATGGGAATGTCGAGACGAGTTTATCATTTCTGAGCGTACTATAATTGTCCACACATATTTGATGCGGTAGCCCTGATTAAAAAATGATGTCCAGTACAAATATTTGATAGTACTAGCAGCAAATCGTACAAGTAATCATTATTTACAGCACCAATCTGGTTGGTATGCCCTGCTGAAGGTTAGCGGCGAATGTGTCAACCATTTATTGAGTTTATAAACCGTAATATTGCGCGCCATTATTCGCGATCTCTATGAAGGTATATCATCGAGTTCGAATAGAGCCTTTTTAAAGCGGGTCATTATCCTACTACAAACCTACCTGGACAAGTACACACAGGCTTCCTTAAAGCACATATTGGAGCGCGCCATTCATCACAATATCATCCTAAATGGACCATTTATTCATTAACACCATGCAATATTTTACAATTGAATGGCATTCAGTCGAATCGACGATCAATACCATAATAACAATGCAGAGCAGATGTTGCATGCTATAAATAGGTGAAAATCATTCTTCAACCCAGCATTTAAGGTTGTTATAAAAGGCAAAATGGCCAAAGCAACAAATCTATGCAACGTTTGCATAACTTAGAGCATGTATTTTCTTCCTCGTGATTTTTTGTGGTCACTCGGTTTCGTTTCGGATTTACGTAACGTGGATTTACGTAAACCATAGGCGGCTTATGCAACACCATACCTATTGTTCCATACGTCATCTGCGATTTACGCTATCGTACAGCATTTGAACGGATATGGGATTTATGTTTACCTGGATCAAATCCGATGTATTTAGTTACTGAATTGCAAATAGTGTCAGCCAGAAGATTTATTAGTAATCAATTAGTGCATTTCCTTACGTGATGGTGGTTCGTGTAATACAGCTCCTTCTGCAACCCTCATCTAGATTGCAAAGACATCTGTATCGATTTATTGGGAGAGTATCCTGGTATGTATCCATAAAAATGTCCAGCACCTTGTGTGGTTCTATCTCAGCATTTTTATTTTACGAATATGTGTGTAGCATGATTTATGCCATTTCGACGTATTCAATATGGAAACGTAATGCATATATACTGCGAAAACCACACGTTTTAATGAGCCACTGTGTTACATGAGTTATACGATCGTTCGTGCATCAATACGCAGTTAAATTTTCATATACACCACACAGGTTAGGATAGACCCGATTATAATGTTGTTGTTATTTGACTCGTGAAAAACCAAATGCTTACTATATACATTTATATATATATATATATATATATGTGGGTGTGTGTGTGTGTGTGTGTGCGTGTGTGTGTGTTTGTCTGTATATATGCTACACCTTTTTTATTCAAGTGCTTTCCACAATGAAAAAAGGAAATTGAGGAACACTAAATGCAATATCTGAGGATGTGATCTACATCGTACATGTCAAGAAGCTTTATTTTAACCCATGAGATCACACCTACGCTCGGAAATACATAGCATATAAAAGTTGAATATAGTATTATGTGTACTTAGCGCCATGCAAATGAACTTTATTGAAAATTCCAAGGCATTACGTGCCTGTGGGTCAAAGGGGAGAAATATCTGATGAGATATACAGCAATGACAGGTATATTCCTGTGGAAAATGTAGCGACTTTAGACACTAGATTGAAACTCGATCACTGCCTATATGAGTGATTATCTAGGTGTTAAAAGGCATTGGCATATAACGTTGAAAAATCACTGCTATTTGGTGATACCTAGTTTAAGTCACCCGCTACGTCATTAACAAGGCCATTACCTGAAATATCCGCGTAAACAGAGCAATTATTGACATTGCTTATTTACTGAAGTGGTGAAGGAGGAACCCTAGACCTACAAGGGTGATTGATCGCTTTATCGCGTTAACATAGCAGTCATACACTCAAAACATCACCTAATGATCTGGGAGAGAAATACAATTGGTTGTGTGTAAAGTGCCATTAACAGATTAGGATTGTTTCCAGGAATGAATTGTCGATAATGTGTTTACAATGAAAGTGAATCATAAAATATTTCGCTGCAATAAATAAAAGCCGCATGCATTCATCCAACAGTACCGGGGCTTATTTCTGCAACACAATTTATCCGTCAAATATATCGTGCGACTTGTATTGTAAACGGTTTCCTATCAATTGCAAAGAACTATTGAAAACTCGAGAATTTATGTTGTAGTCGATTTGTTGATGGTGTATGAGATTGCTACTCTTTTGATTAAACATTGCATCAGTTGCAAGAAGCTTTATAAGCTGGATTTACATTGTTCTGAAACATGGTTAATGCATGCCATCATGCTAAATTGTAATCATGCTTGAATATTTCAATTTGATTTTACCTTAAGTAGGGTAAATAGTGGGAAACAATGCACTACAATAGCACATGTCGTTCTCTCCTTTTATGATCTCACCCATGAGGTCTTCATGCTGGGATAACTGCAACTCGCTTACATTATTAGCCATACGGGAGAATTGCTCGTGGTAATCGGGTCAATCTTATTCTGCCGTACTGAAAAGATATAGTGTATGCCTGTTACGCTAGTCACTTAATGTCCTCTTATAATCATAAAACTAATTGAAGACGTATTCATTTCCTGTTTATCGCTAACACTTCGGCTCGCCTGAATATGAATGACTGTAAATTTGCCAGTCAAAGAACAAGCACGTGCAGTTCAGACTGTCTCACTTGCCAGCCGATTATAGCTATTTAGACAGCTCTAGTTAAGATAAAATCATGGCTTGTCTATGAATGACACGTATATGTACAGCAAAACGGATATTGATTAAAGGTTATCCTTATACTGCATCTGCTCTAAAATTGGTGCGGGTTTTTGTCCTTCTGTCCGTGATTTACTGTATGACTCTGTTTTAGCAGTATCGCGTTAATAGTAGCAACAAAAATCAGACTGCAGTAATGGAGTACATTGTACAGACAAATAGAACAGGTCGCCATGATCGAATGAATTTTATAATATTGTAGGGAATATATGCTTCTTGGTCGACTATGTTATGCTGCAGGTTTCACAGTGACTCCTCCATACATAAAACGTAGATGGATAAAGCAATCGACCGAATGAACATGCTCTTAGAGGGAATGATTGCACCATCACATTCGAGCCTCTCGTCTGGTCCTCGCTGAATTGAATCAAACTTTGTTAATCAATATATGACGAATGTCCCACGTTGTACAGTGCCTAATTAACTACTTTTTACGTAGTGGAGCAAGAGAATGTTGCATCCGATTTTCACAAAAGATAAAGGTGCTGTCGTCACGACGAGCATTCCGCAAAACCGAACCAAAGGTAGCTTCCTGAATTAATACCTTCCATGTCATAACCGGATACTCCATGCATGTCCTCGTCAACAATTTCCCGAAGTAAAATGAATCTTGCCTTCTCTATATGTTGTCCCCGTCAGATGTCTATCCTGCGGTCTATTGTATTTCAATTTATCTGACTGATCACTAGCAGAGTAGCACTTGTACTCATTTAATTGAACCAGTCAGATTTTTACACTTTCGTTTCGAATCCACAACCTGTGGGTAGAAAAGTGACGTAGTATACCACGGAGCCGCGGGAACCTGCTTAGACGAGATAAAAGCAGTTACTAACTACCTGGTTTTTTATGCCAAACGACCTCGACAAAGAAAAGCGTTAATGTTTACATTTATATGCAGCGCTGGGACTTCAGCCAGTCAACCGTTGCAGACAAGATGTGTCAGTTTTGCATGCCGCGTTCTTTTTGTTAGGCGCCATTCCGATTAACTAAGCTATAATATTCATTAGGAAATGGTTTCCGCAGGGCTCTTATCAGGGCAGGTCTGCAACACTCTTGCCAAGCGTAAAAAGGCTGATTGTCTGGCTTTTACCTGAGGTGCGGGAGATGGAATTGCTGCGATTGCTCAAATTGCACTCAATTGCTTCAGTTTCAATTATAAATTAATAACTATAAATCTCGCTAATGTGCACACCTGTTGCTCTTCTCGCGTGTTAAAACAATTCAACCAGACCTTTTGAGATGTGTGGGCCATATGGTATATAAATCTTCTTATGCATTCGAAAATATGGCATTCACGTTCGAGAACTCGTCTGTGGTTAGTTATATACGATGCAGATAAATGACGCTGCCTAGCCCTCCGTACAATACTACACATTTTAGAATCAATGTCATTTTCGGAATTGAAGCTTAAGGATCTGAAGTCGACGGTAACGAAGAGAGCAGTAAAACTGACGGGACGAGAGAATGTGTACTCTCTGGCAGTTGAATGTTTTGATATGATGGTATCAAATTGTGTATATGAGGTTGTCTTGAATTATAAACCTGAGGTTGAAAAAGGAATAGCCGCTTATGGCTTTTGTTAGGCGAATACCGTAACTGATGTTGCGGTCGAAACGGCTTGGCAAATTATTGTTACAATAAGTGTTTTTAGAAATTTTCGAGGTTTATATGACCCATGGTGCGACTGCATCATCTTCGTAACATTGGAGACTGGATGTTACTACCAAAATCAAGGTATTTGATTTGAAAAAGAAAGAGTTGAGATAACGTGACTTTACATATGATACACTAGATGTGTGTCTGAAAGCATTTGCCTTACAAAGAACAATTGAGTGTTATTTTCACCTATTGAGACGATTAGTAGCTTTGTTGACAAGATAAGATAAGATAAAACCAATGGTGTCATAGAACGTTGTACGCATGTATAGCGTACCTAGAATGACTTTGAGTGTTCGCTGGTTGCTAATGGTCGCATTGTGCAGGGTTCAAACGTGCTAGAAAAGGCATCGATTACTAACCTTAGATTTTGAGCTGCAAAATATCAGGAGATTGTATCTTAAATCTGAAAGCAAGCATATAGAATCAGCTGTACAGATTTATATGGTTTCATCATATCATAGAATTGATGAAACAAGATTGTGTTATAAGTATGTTGATAATTTGGTGGTTAGCACCCTGTACGTGTCAATATTTTATTGGGGGGATCATCTACTTGCGCTTATATTTTGTAACCTTAATACGAAAGTAAACACGTGTAGTCTATTGTTATCATAACGGCCTCGTATCATAAAAGCTAGTATTAATGAAGTATTATGTGAGGCAACACAGCCATATCACAAAGAAGGAAGTTGCTTTCGTCTCTTGAGAAGGTACATGGCATACTGCATAGAATATTCCACTTAATATAAACAAAATAACCAATTACTGAAAACACCAGATAAACTCCTAATGATAAACAATAATTAGCATCAACAACATCATATAAGGTTCGATATCGGCTTGCAATAATATAATACAGTGAGATTGCTCTTGTCTGGCATAGAACATGCGGGCATTTTTATAGAGGCTATGGTAACCATCTGATTTAAACGTAGATTGCATTTGATTTATTAAAGATTATGATTCCTTCGAAGAAGAGCTAATAGTTATACTGTTACAAATACTATAAACGTGAAAGTGACAAGCATTATGCATCTCTTTGAACACACCGTTTGTTGTGTTTTATATGTCCTTGTTTGTCGTGACGTAGTAAATAAAAAATAGGTGGGTGGCCTGTAGGATGGGTTTGCGGCTTGGCAGGCACAGCAATAAACCATGTTGCTGGTTAGACATTCAGGAACATTGGATGGGGCTGTTCCAACTATATGGCCTCGCATCATCGTTCATTATGCTAAGCCAGTTAAATTCTTGAGATTCTGAACTAGATGTAATTCGCCGCCTTGCTATAGCTAGAAACTTCTAGCAAGCCCGAAGAATGATCAGCTCAACGTTTCTACAAATGCCATTGCATTACATGGTTCTGTTGACCAGATATGAAGATAGCGACACTTAACAATGAATGTTCTTAAACATAGTTAATAGCTAAACGAACATTCTACAAAGATAGCAACCATTACGACAATTGCATACAACATGTTATAGTTCGAAATCGATGCGTAGCAGTGTCTCGTCGCGGTACAACATGCAGTCACTGACGGAAAGATTATTGAACCATCCCTGTAGTGTATCGGATATGATAGTATTTTACTGACGCATAATCCGTGTTTGTTTATAAAGTAACCCTGAAAAGGAATATGCCAGATGGCTGTCGTTGCGCATAGTCCTCATTGTCGAAATCGGGTGGCTTATTGAGCTGTTTTGAAAATTCATGGTTGATACGACAGAGAAGTACGCAGATAATATACTCATCCTGTATACAATGTAATACACACTAACGCCTAAAATAAGAAAATTGTTAACATCTTCCCTTAGATTTGAAAGATAAAGCGACAGCGTGAGTGTTCCCGCATATACATATGATACTCTCAGATGAAAACTCGATTAACACATTAAAACCGATTTGGAAAATAAGTGTGGTGCTCGGATCGGATAACTCTGGTCAAAGATTATTCAGCAACGAAACGAAAGCATTTAAACTATATGAATTAATTGAGAAATATTTCTCAATATTTTAGCTAAGTACATGTTCCACCTCGTCGATAGACAAGGAACAAGGCAAAATACCGTTAACGCATGAATATCGTGCCTAGAATCAGATTAGCGCTAGTTTCGTTTAACGATACAGTTTCAATAATGCAGCAACCAAACGTGCTAGAAAAGGCAAGGATTACTTATGATATACTATTTTGAGCCCGAAGTAGTAGATTGTATCAAACTAAATCTTTTGGTGCATCGATCAGCTGTACAGATGTTATTATTTCTGAGCACTTAAATGGCAGTCGATCAGGTATTTGAGTGAGTGTTCCTGTCAAATCCATACTTATAACGCAAATTGCAAAACATAAAGTGTGTAAATTGGTATAAAGCGTTTAAATAAAACACGGCCAGTTATTCATTGTTGTGTACAGAGTCTGAAGTCTTTGCCGCCTACGAGGCTATTAGCTGAAAGGACAATATAAACATTAATTAGCGACACAGTTTTTGCTAAAATGGTCAACATGGGTCCCTCGTTTGGAATGGTATACTGCCAAGGGAATGCCTCAATTACATTATAGCATTTGCATAATCGACTAAGAGTGCTATGTCTAATTGGTCGCGACACCGGCGTTAATGTCGATATTCTGTTGCGCAGCAAGAAAACATCATAACATAGTTTTCTGGCAAACTCGGATCATCATATATAGTCGGTCGTATGGCCATATATATATATATATATATTTCCAATTATATCGATATATAATATATATATATATATCGGATCATCAATCCAGTCGGTCGTTCGCCTAAAGTGATATCAAGACCACAGGTATTGCTTCCTTGATTAGTCTAGAATGTCTATGCGGTGTTCGTGTCAGACATAATACAATTGTTATTTCTCAGTATTAGTGAAGCTTTGCCGACCCATCATTACTTTTTACCCTAGTAAGCCGAGGAGTACCATAAGTACCAGATACTAGGGCCTCATTGAACATAGCTAAAATGATGTTAGACAATCATCAAACAGACTTCGTAAGCGATTTGTTTATATGCCGTGTCTCCATTCGGTTTTCACGGTCTGCGCTATAGCAATTAAATATGCATGGTGTTCAGTACCCGAGAGTCTCTCACGATTTAATCGACTTGGATAATTTGCTGATGGGTAATCAAAATACACAATGGTTTGTTAATTTCGCGGCAACACATTTATACTCCATTGATATCGACTGCTCGTGTTCCAACGGGAATATCACAGAAGTTGACTGTCGCTGGTTTGTTTATATATAAGTGGGCAATATACGAACATGTGGTTTTTTGACAGTCATCTAAAAATTTACCCCTCAACATCGCAATAAAAATTGCTACTTCTACACTTACACGGATGAGCGTTTCGCGGGTAGTTAACCTATAAAACAGTAACCGAAAGCAATCGAATCGTACTTGTCAACACACATGAATGTCGTTTGGTTCAAATATGGCGAGTGCGCTCGTCATGTTAATATTGTCCAAGCAAAATCAAACGCCTGTTGACAGATGCAGGATACATAACGGGTAGTAGTTTACATGACAGTTTTCAACAAGGCTGGTTGCTAACTTATTTATTCTACAATGAAATAAACGTGTAAAATTGAAGATAACATGTAGCCTACACTTATTAAATGAATAATAAATTAAATTCATTGTTGATCTTACTACGTGATAGTGAATGGTTTATGGAAAGACGGTCGGGTTCAAAGTGATGTACTATATGAGTCGTCATGCAGTACATGACTAATCCAGATGTTGTCAAATGAGTTAGCACGCGCACTAACCTTTAGCAAAGCAGGGCGTGCAGAGGCTTATTTATTTATTTGATTTATCGAACGACATTAAACGCCATTGTGTTGAATGCCAAACAAGCTCGTTTAACTTCTTTGGAAGCCACCGTTATACATCATGTGTGCTGTCTTGGTCAGTTGCTTGTGGCAGCGAAGGGTACTTAAATGTGTTTCGTGCAATTATGAACTACATATACACATGTGTATTAGACATGATACCTATATTTTTACAACCGCTTTTTTATGGCGTTCTCTGGACAAGAAGTTCAACAAAGACCTAGCAAAGCGAGAATATCGCTTACCAATATCAACTAAAGGATTAACCATTACGGTAAAATGCTAAATTTACGATCAGAAGCACGCTGCACGTCGTCTGCTACCTTGATGCTTACCAATAATTGACTAATGCAGAAACAACTAACGCCTACATTGCGTTGCCCAAAAAATTGGCAATTATCGGTCATAACTATACTATAGGAGCGCTTTTGCAGCACGAAGAAGTAGCAATGTAGATTGGTCGGTTTTAAGTTGTCCAGGGTGGCACGACATAAGCAACAGCATGTTGTGATGGTCAGTGAGGGTAGTTTAACCGATCAAATTCGATTGGCACAAACTATTCACGAATGTTGCTGACAGCACATGTGGCTTTTAAAAAAAAAAGACGTCGCCCCAGTACGGTATACTCAATGGTTATTTTCCTGTAATATTCATCTGCCGCTTGTCTTGGTGATTATGTACGAGTGTACAATAGTCTCAGCTATCGTTTTATCACAAACATGGACAACCAAACCTTCTTTATTTATGTGTACAATAGATGATAAAAGTCGTAAGGATATATATATATATATATATAAATATATATATATATATATATATATATATATATATATATATATATATATATATATATATATATATATATATATATATATATATATATATATATATATATATATATATATATATATATATATATATATATATATATATATATATATATATATATAGTTTCTTTTAACAAAGCAATATCAGTCCCACGTTTATCAAATAATGACAGTCTGATTGACACAAAGACTTGCATGTCACGATGATTCCTCCCTAAATACATATTAGCTCTACCAGATCAAGGTTCCACCGATGGGTAAATGATATGAGCATTTCAGCCAATATGCACTGGATTAAATCATCTGATCTAGCCTGGTTCGAAGCCTTACAACCCTTGTCTCTCCGTTATTGCAGACATAGCAGGCGACGATAGATCTACATTCTCCAACGAATTGGCTTCCATTAAGTCACCTAAGCAAGTTAATCGAGAGGACGTTATTGACGAGTAAAATGTTTCCGCGAAATGTATTGGCAATTTAATTACACAGAACTCCCTGAAGATTAGTAAGATGGCATGGTTGATGGACAACAAATGTACTAATTAATAGCATCCCCGTGCTGATCCGATTTTTTTTTGGTCATCCAGAGAGAGTAATCTGAGCTGTCTTCTGTGGCTTTCCAGAAAGCGTGCCGGATAATGAACTCCATTGAGGTAGGTCTAAGCGATGACGTTTGTGTAACTCAAAAATACGCTTTACGTACTTTTGTAACTAAAGATTTAGGAGGGTGTTTCTTGACTAATATTATAGCAGCTACTGTTTAATAAATGGCCGGCGTGGTTTATTGAGCCGACATCCTAAGTTAAAATTGTGAATGACCGACTAATATTTTGCGTGGGTTAAGCAGGTTAAACATGGGGCTGGCATTGGAGCTGCTATAGGAATGATCGGTTTGGAAGCCATGCATAATCAGCCTCATTCATTGATTCTAACCGATTGCTGTGTCAATTACAGGTTTACAAAATAGATCCAGCATACCGTCGGATTAATGCAATCGACTTGATGTTCTATATCAAACATCAACTCGGAACCAGTTTTTTCTTATGTTTATGGATTGAAATAAAACATTGCTTGCGTATTGTTTTGTATATCCGAAGGCATATCACTAGTACAGCACTATGATACGGATAGCAATATACTTAATTATGACAAACATCAACATTTCATGTATTTCGCAGTGTTTTTTTCGATTTAAGCGATATTGATGCGACAACAACGATAACTGGTGTTGTCTATTAGCGATGAAACAGCAATATTGAGTTATTGACCCAGGGGTTTCATCATAACGGAGGCTCGTGAAGCATATATGACATGGCTAGTAACAAACATGCTTCCCAAGATAGCAATGCTAATAATTCCTTAATATGATGGATACAGACAGTTGTGACGATTTACAACGCGTTTTCAATCAATAGGTCGTCTTTTGTTGGTGGCGAAGATTTGGAGATCAAAAATATATGACGAAAATGCTGATTCCATCCTCGACCTCGCGTTATAGAGTTGGTAATACCCCTGTCTATAGGTGACAGAGCAAAACGGCCACTGATAGGCAGATGCATATGTAAGATTTGTGTAATTATGACGTGTTACACAAACCCAATAGTTAATCTTATTTTCATGCACTCACATGAAGGGGTCACAATTCCTTACCTTCATGATTATCGTGACGAACGTGAGACATGATTTATCTGCATGAATTATGTGTACACGAATAAGCGCAAAAATTAAGCAGACTGCGGTGACCCACGGATACATATCTATTTATTTCTAGAAATGAGTGCCGGAAACCTGTGCCGGATAAATTCAAAAACATGCGTAGCCATTTAATTGTGTGGATGTTTATCAGTATCTGAAAATTAGATCTCGATGACGTCACTTGTTGTCGCACATTATCACTAGAACGTTAATATTATTACATATTCAGAGCACGGTTTGTGCCAAAACAAAATTGACCTAATTGCTCCTGTGTAACACCATTCCCTTGTTACTGAAGGATGTTTGGAGAATTAGTATTAACATAATGCATATGCTAATCAGCTCAGATCGGCATAAAGAACAAACATGCCAGCCAATTAACGACTCTGTATTTCCTATAAACCAATTGTCTAAGTGTGAGAAGTTCCTGTGAAGTGTAGAGGTCCGTCATGATGAAAGCTATTCTCTGCAGCGTTAAAACATCGCCTTGTAACACAATTTGATTTCTATGGTCACAATCAGCCCAGTCTGTCCAACAAAACAGCAAATCACTCAGAATGAATCGTCCAATTAGGTACAATTCATTTTACCGTGAGCAACAGCGTCTGCAAACATATGCCAAAGAGTCATTTGCTGTGAATCTACAATTATAATGAAGACTGGGAACATTATGGGTATCATTTAACCACAGATGGTGGAGATGGTTTAAGCCATGTATTGATCCCATATCAACACCATCAATACACCATACGCGGCTATATTCAGCTCTGCGACCTAACATTATTTTATAATCTCTTTTTCTGTTGATATGTTGCATATTTACAAATGTATGTATGTCTGTCCAAGAAAGCTCTGTTGTGGTAGCTTTCCATGCCTCCTGCTAAATATCAAGGGATGTTAAATAAACCTCGTATGTCATCTTTCGAATTTGCAACTACCTCGACTGCTAAAATATGTACGCTATCAGGTCTTATAAAGAATAATTAGATGAACTCCGCGAAATGTTTTGTGATTTTCATATTCGAATTTTCTTTGCATGTTGATGCTTTATGGTGTTATGGTGTCATTTAAGTTGGATTGATGCGAATATAGCATTTATATTATCATTGTTCGACAATTTTGCAGACACTATCAGGTGAAGAAGTGACTATGATATTTTGTGCATGAAATTGGACAATGTGGCCAGTCAAACAAGTAGTAAAAAGTAATCACAAAATTCATGTTCATTGCGATTCTGAACATCAGTTGAGGTAATTCGTTGTATAGGGTGTTTGCCAGCTAGGAGTCATGACAAAAATGTACATGAACTCTCATATTGACAATATTTTGTCTTCATCTCCATCTATTATATCGATGAGCTCAGTGCTATTCAATGCTGATTCCTTGTCATCGGATTAATTTGCTGTCGTTTCAATGGTTCATATATGCATTATTCATCCAACTAACTATTTCATAATCCCGTTTGACAACTGAAGCCTAACTTCATACCGCGAGTGAAGATGAAGCTTTTTAGCTGGATGATTCGCAAAAATTGTGGTTGGCATTCGCAATGAAACGAGGCATAATAAAATATGGCTGTCGGTCAAACTATGTTATAATCAACTGTTTGGTTAATAATCGTTCTGAACTGCTTATTTGTGGTACCAATCGGGGCTTATTGCAAGAAAATTGCGATGATTGCTCCCTGCGATTTATGGTGGTGGCCATATGGATGGCTATCGGTGTCCACATGCCTTGCAATCGACAATTGTTAATAATGACAACAGATGGTAGACGGCGGCAAACGATTTCATGTGAACAATGGAATTATTGTCAATAAGGGGACGATTTGATACTGGTGATAGGAGACAATTAAACAAATGGTGTGCTTGTCAAAAATTAAGCACTTTTGATCCTTTTCAAATATATCGTTGTCCAGGTGTAATTGCTTGGACACTAGAGGTTTTAGTCGCAATTTATCGATAGCATTTAAGAGAGTCGAGATTACGTCCTGCTGTGTTTTTTACACCAATATTTAGTTTACCTAGAACCTTACAATTACTGCCATTAGCAACAGTAATTGTCCTTGTCTTGCAGGGCGAACGACAGGGTATTGGTTGTTAAGCAGCATCTTTACGTAATCGTTTTTATTCACGATATGATTGCGCCTGTGTCTGTAAGTGCAGTGCATAGTTTGTTATGTCTAGTTTGATGCGCATTATTTGATCGCAGAAAGGAGGGATGCTAACAGAATCCGCGCGTAAGCCAATAATTACACTTTGGGCCGAAGTAAAAGGTGGCCTTTATTTGGATGAAGCAGTAGAACCAAGGGTTGATATATCGACGATTGATGGTATAAGCTCACTCTTATACGGATCCGGCTATGCCATGGTATCGCAAGGTAGAATATTATGTATAGGGGTGATTGCACCAGTGAACCATTCTACAAGAGTCACTTGAATTAATCTTGAAACGGATAATCACATCTTGACACATAATCTAAACAAAAGTAATGCAACGAAAACGTATGACCCACCTAAAGAGTTGAATGTTGCTGATATTATCAACTTCTGGAGGTATCATATAATCGAATGTGCAATGTGGTATTATATTACTCATTATTGAACTTGAGTTATGATATTCCTGAGTTGAACTTTCAGCAACTTGGGGAGTATAAGTCTGGCCTTCTTGGTGAGATGTTAATTAGCCAAAAGCATTGATGGATCTCAACAGAAAAATATGGATCTCTCCGAATATGCCAAAAAGGCCGATGTTGATTCACCCGTACTAAATCAGCCGATTGCCACACTGAGGCCCTCATATTTATTTGGGCAGAAGAAAAAGGGACATTGGTTAATGGAATGCACGAGCGGTCATTTGGTGATAGTGCCATGGATATCCTATGCCAGCGCCAGTTTTGCGTATAGGGCTATCAACTAGAGTGACTGCCGTATCTGCTCTTCTAGGTGTAACTATTGTTGTCAACCGTGTTCCAAAAAACAGTTATTCGATAACCAAGCCAAAGAACAACAACCAGCCGTTCTTACAGCACCACCTATCTCCTGAGCTACCCAATGAGTCTGTAACTTAGTTACCTAGTGATGCCGAGCCAGGGACATATCCAGCTTAGTTATTTAGTCTGAAAAGACCGCTCGAGAATGAGAGAAAAAAACGAGTCACTCTGTACAAAAAAAATATCCTACACTGGACGTCATGGTGCCTATCGTACATGGGCTCGAGATAAGAGCTTTGGCCTGCTAAGGCTTTTCAGAGGCCGGAAAGTTGATCAAAGCCATGAAGCACTCCTGGCCGACAGCAAGCTGGACACGATTGTAACTCATATATCTACCACGAAAATTGACAGGGTATCTCTGAAGAAGAATTCATGCTCATTCTCGACGAGCTATCTAGGCTCCGTCGGATCCTGGCTGGATCCAGGCTGGAGCCCACAAGGCCCACACCAATGTAATCACTGATGATGAGACTGATACAGCGCGGAGGAAACAAAGTCTGTGCAGCTTACATGCAAAAATTAGCTGTAAAATAATCGGTGGCCTTCGCGGGCTACAAGCTTCTGTCTAAATGCTGGTTCCATGCTGCAGTGAGGCCCGTTGAGAATCGGGCCTGGCCCACCTTTCAGAGGTTCCCATAAAAGGTTGTAGCCCTGACCAAAAGTAGGCTCTCTTCAAAAAGACGAAGAAAAACCTTCCAGGCATATATTATGTGCAGACAGGACAATATATGCAGAAAGCGAAACCATCGTAATGATTAAAAAAGCAATGCATTAAATCACGGGGGCGTAATAATAATTAGTTCACGGTATTCGAGGGTAACAAGGTGCTGGTTAATATTTATGCCCATCTGTCCTGGTTGAATTGATGCTACGTATATAAAAGTTAAGATTTTCTTTGCTTGCAAGGTGGTGATTGCTCCGGTATAAATGACACAGGAGAAAAACACATCACAATTAGGAAGGTGCGGATCAACTATTACGTGAATGTTGGAACTCTATGGAACCAGCGGAGCATTCTCTCAAGTGTCGTCATATTCTCGCGTAAAAGCTAACATGAACGACCACTTTATAATTCTAGATCACAGTAAAACCTCTAAGAAGAATGATGGCTAGCTAGTAATATGGGGTGAATCTGATGAGTGAATATGGTTTCTTCGCAAGTGCTTTAAGTTCATCGGCCTGCCGATAAAATACTTAACTGGGATCGATTTGATATACCGACTATAAAATATACAGTATAAAATGTGTTGAACTCACCATTGGCACCACTCAATGTAGTAAGAAACATAATCAGCACATGGATGATTTGGAAATGCAAATACTTACTGCTTTCAGCCGTACCAGAATATGACAGTCAATGCCTTTGCCATACAAAAAACACCCCAAATCCTTAACGTAACTAGCCAAACAGATGCGTCTGTATTTGACAGAACGAGGGATTACTTTCGCATTACGTCATTGTACACCACAGCCTAAAAATCGACCAGACATCGGCATGAACTAAGAATAATTGGTACAAAAACAACAACAATAACATATTTTTTGCGGCGAAGAAATCCCACTAAGTATTGTTCAAGTAGATGAACGTAGCACGGCAAATTTTATATTACTGCTTTTTGATAGCCCAGTTTGCTGATGTGCTTGAGACATGTGTGAATGTTAACCTAATCATATTCTTTTATCAATGATTAAATATGGTCCTGTTCATTGTTCAACTGTTATTCCTAACCATCAGTCAGACATGTGCCTAGTAGCCGTAATACCAAGGTATTCAACTAATACCAAATGATAATGGTGCAAGTACACCAATTAACACTAAGTAAATGCAATCAAGAGCATTAACATAGTTAATTTTACTATTGATATAAATCATGACGTAACCGATCAACTCGACTCCTGTTAAATCCAGCCATCCGTCATGATTTGAAAGATAATTATGCTCCCTCAAAGGCACTATTCTCTTTTAATAGCAATATAGCTGCAAGTTAGAGTTGGAACAAACAAGCTGTGTACGACCGATGCATAATTGCAGACTTAGTTTGCAAATATTATGGCCGATTACCCTCGCCAATGCTAAGATTTATATTGGACGCAAAAGCATTACATTATTGCTAAACCTCCTCCGCCGAAGCCATTACATATCCACAATGATGTTTGCGTTGATGGTATGTAACTAGCTTGGAGACTCAAGACACATTTCTGAAATAACCCACTAACTATTTCACTGCGATAACATCTGTAAAGACTACAGCGTTAATGTGTTTCTTCACATTAACTGGAATATATTCTAGCCTTCAGCACAATGTGGTACAAATTATGACGCTTAAGTGTGAAAGGGATTATCCGTGCCTTGCATTGCTCATCGCATCTACCTATCGATCAGCATTACTTGTAAACCAAAATGACACAAACTTTTAGTGAAATATGACAAATATGTATGCATCTACATACTTTTCGTTCTCTTAAAAGCTTCAAGGAACATAAATAATGTAGTTCAGCAGTTTTACCCAACATCCAGGCTGTGATGATAAGCCAAAAATGGAAATTTGGTAATCACAATAATAATGCGAATTAAGACACCTTCCACATACGCAATTAAATATATATTTGTATTTGATTGTAATAGAGAGGGTTGTTGATTGCAAAAACAATGACACATTCTTCTGTAAGGGCGTCTTTATGTTCGATTATAGTCCGTCCTAAATTGACAGGACGATTCCTCTACAAAATAAGTACGCCATTAGCTGCTAAAGAGAAACAATACTTCCGTACCCCGAAGCGAATGGCAATAGTTATAAGCAACAGCAATAGCATCGGAAAAAAATGTTAGTTGCAGTTGTAAACCAAGTTTTGAAGGTAGCTGCTAGTTCAAGTTTGCCAATGTGCAGAAGAGTAAAATTTAAGCAACCTGACAGTGTCAAGGAATCGAACTCCCCAGAAATTATGAAGCAATAGCATTGTATGCGCGGGAACAAACAGCGCCACGATTAAAGGCTCAGTGCTGGTGATATAGATGTATTGCAGTGACTAGGCGATCTCCAACTTCGTTTGCGTGTCTTCATATATATAACATAGAATAGCCACCTGATGAACTCATTTGTTTCATGGTTGCACCAGCTTACAACATGGTTGATTGATAGACCGCCTACGCCTTGACCCTTTGGGTCCAGCCAATATAATTAATCAAGGGCTAAGCTCAACCCCCAGCTCTCACTCCCGCTCTGAACAGTTGTCAGAGTCGGGCACATAGCTGACTATGCAAGCCTAAAACTTTAATAGAAATATAACACAGAATACGGGGAGCGGAATAATGGGGAGGGGGTGGTGTCTGACCCGGGTGATGGCAGATGATCTGACTCGACTAAGCATTTAAGTCGTCACCCTCACAGAGAACATTCTTGAGGTGTCCAGTGGCTCTTATGCGACAAAATGCGCGCCACTTAGTTCCAGATATGAAAATACTATCGGCCTATTAGATGTTTGAACCGATCTTAGCACATAAAGTTAGTACATATATGATCAGAGAATACCATTATTTCTGCTAAGGTATAAATATAAAAGAGCTGACCTATTCTACGTATTGACCTTTAATTAGATTGTGTCACTTGGGATGATGCATATAAAGAGTTTTTAATAGTACTCACCCCTGGCTAGCAGTGCAATTATATGCTACGGTTGATGCAAAATTAATTCAACATACCGGCATTTGAAAATGAACAACGAAGCGAGAGCTGGCCAAATTATCCAGAAATACGACTATAATCTGCGTCAACGAGACAATTTGAGCAATGAATTAGGCACATATTCACCAAAAACCATGATACTTACAGACAACTAAAAGAAGAACACGGACAATATCGACGTTACTGAAGGCAATCACTTATATAATAGTAGGAATGTTACTGGAATGTTGTACTTCACAAATCACCCTAATAGCCACCCAAGACAATGGCAAATTCAGTCTAAGCTGTGTCAGTTAATATAATAAAAACAGCTGAGCATTCGGAGCATGAGTCAAAATAAGTGATAATTTTAGTGCCTTTAACTAATATACATCGTTGGAGCAAATACATTGACTAGACCGACTTTCTTATTGGGGTCTATTGACTAAAGGATTTAGTCGGATACAATTGGCAGGTACGGGCTAAAATTGAAAGGCTGCTAAGCTCACTTGCGAAACACCGTAATATACAATGGTGATCAATGCAATGCAAACGTGTTTTTTGGCAAGGAAAAGATTCTCAGTAATTGTTTTACCCAGCGTTGTTTTTGCTCTATCATGTGGTTAGTGTATTAAGTAGTTTAAGTAAACAAAAAGCACGGCACATATACACCATACGGAAGCTTTCCCTTTGAGAGTGATAAAGTGAGAAAAAGATTCTTAGTAATTGTTTTACCAAGCGGCTGTTTTACTAAATTATGTTGTTTGTTTATCAAGTACTTCAAGTAAACAATGAGCAGGGCACATATACATCATACTGTGAGAGTGATTCAGTGACATATTAGAACTTGGGGACGACCGCATCTTATGTCGTTAAGCACGTAGAGTCCACTGATTAAAGAAATATATCGGAAGGATCAAAACAAAGTACTTCAGATGACCCGTTGACGAATGCCATCTCTCAAGGCGATACTGCCACTCATGAATGCAGTTAACCAATATTAATAGCATCCCACATGCTCAGACAACAAACCTTCAACAATATGCGCAAGCCGCTGCAATCATAAAGTTGTTCTCAGCAAGACTTGACAGCCAAATTGATTTTGAGGATTTATACGCATAATGATTTGCCCTCATGGTTTAGGATTATTAGAACCAACACATGGAACACAGGCAGACATAAAACATCACAAATAGCACGTAGTGTTATTGTGTATTTGCCATGACTGAGACAATGCGCATGCAAACTTTAGCTTCAAACAGCAAACAGCTACAAATACGCATCTGTGCAGAATTTAAATAAGCTTCCTAATTAATATCAATATGTACTATAAGGTACGTACATAACAACCATGCATACTTAGTTATACCTGGAAAAGTTCAAGGGAAACATTATATACATGGAGAGGAGCTCTGCATTAAATCGAAAAGCGGTCAGATATACAAGCTATTGCGAATTCAATTGATAGAGCAATATTGGGCTATTGAATATGCACTACTTTCTTGTTCCATTCACAAATCGAATCCTGGCAGACAGAAAATGCCCCCAAAATAGTCAGGCGTATATTGTTCATTGTCACTTCTCAGCTAATTCTGCAATCCATTAAATAGTTTGCATTGGAAAGAGAAGCAATGCAACCAACAACCATTGTGAACGTAGAATATTCAATGAAGATTAGCTCCAGTGAACATCAGTATTTTTGTGCCGTAAGAACCCAAGAAAGCCGATTCTTTCATATACCCGTAAATTATTTTTACATTCACGACGCTGGCAAAGCGGCCCATCTCAGCAAAAGGCTTCTAATTGTGTCCCACTAAAGGCACTATTCAATGTTATTTCTACAGATATAGCAGACTTTTCTTTTAGTCGGCTTACAAACAATATGGGCTAGGATCAGTATAAAAATTACCAAATAGCATAGAGCTTAGGTTTTGAAACAGCAGATGCTCCATTCAAACCTCTGCTTGCAGTTTACGATAGTGAACATAAAATATATGTAAAAATGTCACGAACCGCATACATTATAGTACAACTTTTGTTTAATGGGGACCAAAAAAAATCATTACTGCTTTGCTAAAAATGCATATGCGCTTCATCACCATAGTTGTAGAAAATAAAATAAGTCAAAAAGAAAGATATCTGTTCGTGTATGACTCGTGTGATGCCGAAGGTCGGAGTATAATGCAATATTGCATTTTATACTCCTGCTAGAAGCGCACGAGAGACGGGTGTGTTTTCACATGAGTTTAGCTACTGAAAAGCATTGGGGCCTGTTATGTTTATTTTGCTCCTGGCGACCAATAAAGCAGCATAGAAAAGATGTCTGGCTAAATTTTCTATGCAGCCTTTCCAGGATGATAATAACCTCCCGTCAGCAACCACCATTTTGCCGGGTGCCCGTGAGATCAGCCATTAACTAACTTAAAGAGGACGTCAAACAAATCATCTTCCTGGAAACGTAGTCTTCTAAAGGACCAGCAAATTATTCTATCTATATTAGCAGTAACAGCAATGTGGTTATCAATATTGTCAATGCTGATAGAGTATTTGGTCAAAGTGTTAGGTTTGATTTTGCGTATTGTAATTACTCGAATACAAAGCACTGTTTCCTCCATCTAATTTGTTTTCTGGTTATCAGTATTAGTTTTGCTAAAATTGTATTAGTAGAATTTAATGTCACTCGGAAAACAAATTACTTGTGTCCGATGATTGTTCACCACACTATTGCCTGGCCTGATATAAATAACGGAGAGAATATCAATCCTATTACCTTGCGTCTTAACGATTCATCGGTGGGATTTCTCCTGCCGCACATGTTAATCTTGATTTACATCCATAACTTGTCAGAATCATCAAGGGGTCTACTGATGGGTAGAGATGATAATAATTTATGTTTGAATCACAAGCCAGCGCAATTGCCCATTATTTCAATATGACCAATGACCAAATACGCATGGCAAAGTCTTATTTGTCGAGTTTTTGGAAGCGCTGGTTTCCTTCAGAAAACTGTGATGGTAAATATTTGACCGATAGGCATCAAAACAAAGGTACGGAATTACGAACAAGATTATTAATGTCACTGTGTATAGTTCCTCGCCATATGTTGCAAGTGATCGCACTATGTAACCTGTCGGACATGGCACTGCCACAAGGCTATAGGGACATTCATTGAGATCCAATATCCGAGGACAATGTAACCCTGTCCGATTGAAGCGTAGATCAGACTATCATACAGAATACTGCAGATCACATGTTAGGGTCTCTTGGTCTCTTTAGCCAAAGGCACAATAAGCAAGAACGATTGTCGTATTTTTGTCTTTCAAACCTGCATGTGTTTGTAACTTTTATATTCCCTCTACGTTTGTTTCTCGTTTCTTTACTGCTTATTATGCAGGTCTTACTGCAACCCTTTTATTGTACCATGATGGTTGCAATTACTTATTTATTCACTTGCTAATAGGTGGTCACAATTGATATGGTTTACAAGCTATATATAAAGTAACTTTCTAAGAGCAGATTAGCCGCCGAAATAAGTACTTGCATTTTAAGTAATCTAGTTAACTAGAGTAATTGACGCAAAAGAAGTTCGGACAAAAAAACAAACTAGGGTTTTATAGAGGCTGTTTTGTCACGTTCACATTTATTGCCTACTCGGCTTTACTTGATTGCGTATAGTTTATAGTGTAACTGTTATCGCGGTCTTTGAATAGTCGACATAAATCATTGCCATATCCTTCCAAACAACATCGCAATAACTCTTTGTCAACCAGTGTGTACTTACTAGGGTAGATGTAGACTATAACATCACATGGCTGTAAGTGTAGTATAATCCTTTTTTATACGTATTTGAAATTGCATCTAAGGGGGCAAATGGCCATTGAAAATCTCGGCCCCACGCACTAATACACTTTGTAGTCGGATTTTACCTAGGTTTACTTACGTTGTTTGAATATCAACTGACTTGGAGCATTAAGACATTGATTTAATGCATTCATAATTCCAAGAAATATGCCGAGGCCATATTTTGGCGGATTTAATCCCTAACCTCAACATGGCCATTTGCGGATACAATACAAATAATACTAATGCTGTATTATAAGATGATATAAACGAGCATTGAGGTTGAAAATCTGATATAATTTGTTACAGAAGAGGTCAAACATTACATCTGCGATACTCCACTTCGATACATACTACTACAAACAAAAGGTCTGGATAGGTTTGTGCGATACCTGAACTGTTGCAAAAAATCATATCGTCGACATATACATGTTACGCAATCACAATCTTGAGCAAAACAGACGTTATGTATACAAATGGTATTTCCAATTCGGATCGTACATCACCAAGAACGCATACATAAACAACTTTGGAATCGATTGCTTTAAATATTGCTGTGCACTCTTACTTTGTTTACGAACCATATTCACTAGATAAACAATAGTACTAAAATATAAAAGGATATAAAATTGACCGGTCCATAATTAATTCGGTTCTACTTATTGGTAAGCAAATAAGACGCTCGAAGAATCTATTTCATAAATCTTGACCTTATCATCATTTAGATAACCTCGGGTATCAAATAGGAATAGCAGTCGTTTATGATTCTAATGAAGGAAGAAGCTATTCCATATTCTATGACGTGATTCCAACACTACAAAACAGAAGGCGGTGGCAAGACGCCTATTTCACATCCGGGGCATTATTTTAAATGGCTGTTGCCAAATATATAAAGCCATGCTTGGAGTATTTTATTCGAAGACAGTGCGATGCGATGTATTATAACTATATTTTATGCAAACTCAATTTGCTGCAGCATGAAACAAATAACCAATCTTCCGCAAATAATTCTGTCACATTATTATATAGTGATGCATCGTGAGCGGTATGATTACGAGCCACCGTTTTTAAAAACTAGTTATATGATCACCTCAAGTAATATTGGGCTTGTTTGTTTGCAATGCGAATCGGGGAAATCATTATGTTCAATTATACATGAGTTTATTTCGTCAACCAGTTACTATATTTTTGGATAACAGTGTTAGGGCTCAGAACGACGCTCATTCCGCCGGATGTTCATTTTGAGGCAAATGTATTTTATCACCATGTAGTTTATCTACCACGAGGATAATGTCCCTAATCCATTGAGCAATGTGTTATTAGTACTTTAAAACAAAGCGCGTGGCTGTGTTGAGTCATCTTTGCTGGAAAACAGTACAATACACGGGACTAATGACCGAAGTTTTAAGTGCGCATATCCATTTAGCTTCCACTTAATAAGCTCGGTCTGCACCCATCTTTGTTCCATTGAATTTTACCCTACATACTTGCTTATGTATTTACGAAGCTAAACAATGATTATTCTTCGGAATTATTCTCAATACTCATCCCGTTATAAAATGGCAATAGATGCTACGTTATCTTCCCCGGAACAACGTGGATAACACTTCATTTACGGCCAATTTGAGGCATATTCTAAACATGTGTAATGTTGAAAGAAGGGTTTATCAATCAAGTCCATACCTTGGTTAGGATATATAAAATAAAAACAATGTCTATATTTGACGCAGTACCGGTGGATATCGATCGATAGTAGAATATTTATATCCTAATAGTTTGGCTCGTATTCTGTTGCTTTACTGAATCATCGTAAAACTACCAGTGCTAATGGACTACCCTGATTACATAGAAAACATTTATGTGGCAGGCGGACGTAATGCGGATTCACATGAGAAATCACAATACAATTAGGGGTCATATTGCGCTTCAATTAGCTTATAAATATATATATATATATATATATAATATATATATATATATATATATATATATATATATATATATATATATATATATATATATATATATATATATATATATGTATATATATATATATATACTATATATATATATATATATATATATTATATATATATATATATATATATATATATATATATATATATATATTAATGTCACGCACTCGCAGATGTGATATAAAGCACACCATTATCATGAAGATATGCACATGATTTCGTCTCTTATATTAGCCGTCTTAGGCAATTTCTGTCGTTATAACTTGAGACGTAACGACGCAGAACCTTCAGGCTTACGTGCAGGCAGGCGTTATTATTCGATCCACAAGAATTTTTCTTTGTTCAACGATGTTGTTGGTTTGCACTCCTTTACACCAGCTGTTATTTAATAGCATGACCGTGTGTTTCCAGCCATTAATGACGATCGACAATAGCAATCATGCGTAGTGCTATGGAATGTATGACGCCCCTCAATGAGTTATGAACCTCACATGGTGCGCATCATGCGATCACAGATAACAGTAATTATAAAGACTAAGCTAAACTTCCGATCAAAGAAGTAGGGATAATGTATTTTATCCGCCAGTATTTCGGACGACTCTGTGTGCCCTATATCAAAGCTTGGCGGATGTCATCAACCAACACGATGCTACTTTTGAAGAGCGCAATTTATTAGCCTCAAGCTTGATTAGACCATTGTAAAACAAATTAACAAAACTCATGATAGCCGGAGTAATTTCGATGATTTAGTCGCATAATAGGTTGCGCTTACTGTGGCAATACCAGCCTCTACAACGCAATTACTCATCACAAATATCGAGTTACATGAAGAGTCATTGTGTACTAGATTTGTTTGAAGAGATGCGGCCTCAAATCTTTAATTGCCCAAAAAAATCAGCCTATTAGGATCAAATTCCTCCGAAAATGCCTGCGCACGATATGATTAATGTGTGAATCAGGAGCCCGCGCATAAGCTATTGCTATGGCTGCAAGCCCCGACTTTTGGCTACTCTTTAATAATCACAATAACCACGGTGAGCCCCGTTTAGATAATTTGTGTGTGTTTTTTATGTTCAAAAAGACTAATCCATGATGTCATCTGTGGTTATAAGGCAACGATGTATCATTTGCATATGTCGCAAATACGATTTTAAACTGGTCAGGTGGTGATAGAAATCATCCCGGTGCCAATCTTACCGGAAGTCAATCTGTCTCGCGATAATCATTACCTAGTATTGCGCACCTAAATTACATCATTGTATATCCAGTCACATTAGATCAGATAAACCCACAGGATACAACCCAATAGTAAGAGCCTATCATCAAATTATGAAGCCTTTAATAATCAATAATATTGCATTATTGACGATAATTTGAATTTAAACAAGTGTTTTATTTCATTCACATTTCAGTTGCTGACAGCCAGACAATGCCTCAAAAAGAGTTTTATTCTTATGACTCATAAGCATACATCTAAAGCTTTTTCATAAGTTATGAAGCTATCCATTATGTAGGGTTGTCTTGGGAAGTGAAACCTCTATCATGCAGCGTTAATTGTTTGCAAATGTAAAAATGTCAATGAAGCTTTGCCCTAGCGAGCGTTAGTAAGTTGTTGAACAATCCCGATTTTTTCACCATCCAGTAGATTAACTCGAATATTCTCGAAGCAAGCGATGTTGCCTATTCCAACCTCAGGGTTATGAATCTGTCCCACTTGAGGCATTAATGTTCGTGATTTATACGTTACTTTGGCTATTAGACAACGATGATTGAGATATGTTGGGTATTGGCTTGGATTATGCTGAACCAATCGCACATTAAATCAACAAACACACATGTTTGTGCAGCCCTGATTACCGAAATGAATCGAAAACCGCATTCCATAAGGTGATATAGCTACATCAAGGATCGATTGAGACCCTTGTCGTTACTTATTGTCCTTTACATTTACTTTAATACAACGGTCTTTTTCACAATAAGAAGAATAACGGCCTTAATTTAATATCTATTGGCATCATTAATATATTATTTAATCATTTTGTGCAAGTAGTATCAATGTTAATTCTTGAATATCATGGGAAAACATAATCATATGTTAATAGGTTACTAAGCATGCGTGGGGGAGAGTAGATACCTCGTTCATTTGATTTCTCAGCTCGGTGACATAGAACTCAACTGGATTGATTTGGCCAGTTGCAGCCTCGTTGTAATAGCACAAATACTATGGCCAAAATAATTATTAATACTAATATTGATTTGTTTAATCCACGACAAATAAGTGCATCTTATGTTTGTACATTGTTCTTGGCGAAAGTTGTTTCCATTTTTCTTGTTCCTCAACAGCACTGCTAACTTTTCCGGTATATTGAGCGGCATATCAATCCGATCTCGATTTGAATCAATATGCATCATCGCCAGGGAAACCATATTGTTAATGGTTAATTCTTAGAATAGATTAGCGCTATTTTATTTACGCTATACGCATTCTTCTAATAAATTCTATGCAGCATATATATATAATATATATATATATATATATATATATATATATATATATATATATATATATATATATATATATATATATATATATATATATATATATATATATATATATATATATATATATATATATATATTTGCAATGTTTTGTCGGCAGTTACCAGCGGCAACTACCTGTATATATATATATATATATATATATATATATATATATATATATATATATATATATATATATATATATATATATATATATATATATATATATATATATAATGTTTTGTCGGCAGTTACCATCTACCTGTATATATATATATATATATATATATATATATATATATATATATATATATATATATATATATATATATATATACAGGTAGCAGCTGCTCTCGAGAGCTTCATGTCAGTCGGTAACACCTTTTTTTAAAGCGCCTGTTGAGAGGGAGCTGGAGGGAGGGATGATTCCCCTTCAAAATCCTATTGACAACACCGAGGGGAAGCTGTGCGTTGGCGCTCGGTCAGTGACCTATAATGTGGTCTGAAACAGCCTTGAAGCAAGTGAAGTCAGAGTCTGTCGGAAAAGCAGGCACTATCCAATAAAACCCCGTCGTGAGGTTTCAGCCTACAGGGATTACTTTAATATTGTCTCACTTTTCCTGATGGATCTGCTGGGTGTCTGCCGCTTGGGTGCTGACTTTGTCTGGTCTTGATAGCGACCTCCGAATGCGATGGATTGTTTCGATTCATTTCACGACGAACCGTACCATCAACTGAAGCATATAATATTAAACTGTATCTGCTACGGTCATTACGACAACACACATGTTGTACGGAGCTTTTATCACACTTCGTGAATTTGGTGATAACAGGCTGGCTCGTTTATTGATATTCAAACCACAAATATACATTTATATCTCAACATGTGTTAATGGTTGAATTGTGCATACATTGAATTTGCAGTTGGTTATTTATAATGGAAAGTTGTCGAACCATCAACATCTTTTTGCAAGTGTTTTTCATTAATTTACAGCGATGCAACTTCAATAAAGCTAGCATCTACGTGGATGGACAAAACAGGATAGCTCCCAGAGTTATGTTTGACATTTGCTTTCAAATCGTCACGATCAGATGAATAGGAAAAAAGAGCTAGTTCAAATTAGATGATTGGTACTGCATACACTGCCACACTGTTAATGGTTTACATTGGATCATTGTGCAGCGGTACTTTCTGCCTATTAAAGGTCGCAGAATCGTAATTGTAAATATTTATAACGCAAGCAGACTACTTCTGCCAAACCCCGAGGCGATATGAATTCATGGCTCAGTTAGAACTCACTGTTGTATCTTTGCAAACATATTGTTGCATTTTGCATCTTGCTCTAACTGCGTATTCGTTGCAAAGCACGTACCCCATACCACAATTGCACTAACAATCATAATCAAGTCCATCTGCGGCCCATCAAGAGAATAATAGCACCACCAAACAGTGTTGTGCTGTTATTAGTTTAACTAATACGACACGTTTCCGTAATTTCATTCGAGGCAATAATGCTCAAATATGCTATTTGACAAGGGATAGGTTGTTTAGCGCACGTATTTTTATTGTAGATGGTGACGAAGACATAATGCCAAGATTTAAAGTTATGCTGCTTCATGTTTATACAGACACTCTCAATCACTAAGTAACCCACGGAGCGACGATGGATACCTTGTAGTAAAATAATAAATTCGTCTACTCTGGTGCAATATTTTGATGATAGTGATGAGCAAATAACTACACCAATAATGATCAACATCCGACATATTCTAACCGGTCACTCAACTAATTTTGTAATTTGCAAAATGACTATTTCGCACCATACTTTTTGAAACGGGTTTTATGACTTCCCACACAGTTCGACCGGAAAAATTAATTTGAAATTTGACTTTTGTTTATGCAAAGCATATTGCGTGAAAAACCGTATGGACCTGCAAGTATTGCATTCACTATAAACAGTTACCACTTCCACTATAATGAAACCATAAAATTGTCAAAGATCGCTCACAGTGAGTTACATATCCGTAATAAATTAAGGGACTACAGTGAGGCTTACTGTTATCAACTATTGCATGGATATAAAAGCACGGATACTAACCTTTGCTTCATTGTGGAAATTAGATTTCTAGGTGATGTAAATTAATTATTTGCCCTTTTGATCTGTTGTTTATGGCTATGCGTGAGGAATCTTAGGTTTTTCTTGTGGTCGAAATGCAAAAGTCAGTCATCAAACGATGTCGCACTGAGGTAAAGTTACAACAATTGCCTTACTTATTCTATGCAATCATGTTTAATGACAGCTTGTCACAGGATTGCTGATATGGAAGATGCCAGCGTAATTTTAAGTTGATTTGATCATCAGCTGCTCATTGACAAGCTGTAAAACATGCTACACTGTCGTCCAGGTTTTAATGATCTTGTAGTCTGTGTAAATGAAGACCCATTTGTCCACCTTTCTGCCCGCAATCATCACGTCTGGCTCTAACAGTTGCTGTTCGACTGTTTATTTTCGGGTAAGCTTCGTCGGCTTTCGTAAAATTTACAATAGGTGTGTCAGTGTGAATAGTAGATGTCTGCCAACGACATCCTGAATATCAGCGACTTCTTTGTATTTGGCCACTGGAACATTTCACAACATCAATGTAACTTCTGCAAGATGATAGACACTTGCCAAACTTGTTATTTTTTCCTAAATAAAATTTCTTGCAAAAATAATGTTTTCAGCGATAGTTGTATCATGATTGCAATTTTTGGAGATTTGTATAATTTATTTATTTAAAAAAAATTAAAAAACAGGAAAAAGTTAACAATTGTGTTCACGCTGATCATGAAAGGTACAGCATATGCGTCTTAATACATATTGGTACTAATGCCTTTTGGGCTCGCTTTTTATGCATCTGTCCATGCATAAGTGCATGCTTTGGATCGAATTATTTTGTTGTGAGTGAACTACAAAATAATTACTGTATGTAAACATTCCGTTAGTGCTTTGAGTGATTTAATAACGAACTGTCGTGGCATTTCTGATACATTCAAAGCAATACACATGCTAACCACCTATCATAGCATAAATATATATTGCTTAAAAAGATATATATATATATGTATATATATATATATACACACATATATATATATATATATATATATATATATTTATTTATTATATATATATATATATATATATATATATATATATATATATATATATATATCTATATATATATATATATATATATATATATATATATATATATATATATATATATATATATATGCATATTTATATGTGTACATCGGTATATTTTTATATACTTATTCAGCGGAAGTGAACCATCTGTAAATTCGGAACACCGCTGGCGTGTTTCAATTTGCTTTTCAGATCAATTGTGGCTCGACAGGCTTAGCTCAAAGCCAACGTAGGTATAAAAAGCGATCCTTTTTGTCTTCTAGGTAACCGTCCAATCTGCGTGTGGAACAAACGTTCGACGACCTTGAAGTCAACAAATTATCCGCACAGTCATCAACGTTAAAGAAGATTTATTAATGTGGACAATGATATGTTTATAAGCATTACTAATCCACGCAGACAATACAATGCGCTCATCCATAGATTTCGAGTATTTAGCCTATGTGTCTTATATGGATTGATAATGTCTGCGCAATATGTCAAAGTTTGAAATGCTGGTTATGATGCGTATTTGATCTTTTGGTTTACGTTATTTAAATGGTCACTTTGGTTAATCCTGAGCAGGTCTCTGCCAACCATCTCGTTAGCTTTGTCTTACATTCAATCTAACGGTGTGTATCCACATAAAGGGGCTCACAATGACGTACACCACAAAAGAGCCATTAACTGCAAATCCTGCTTCATCTTTGGTCAATTCATGGACCGATATATTCATACAATCCAACACAGCACAGACAGGTACTGCAGCAACTCATCTGCAGCAGTGTATTGTGCAGTCTTACGCCAAAAGAGTCATAGTCTGTGGTTATATATATTTCAGATAGAATTTTTATGGATCGATACATATATATACTGATTGCATATGTTTTTATATACAGATGTTCCTATATCAGTTGATATATAAGTAGAAATATATATTATATAATATATATATATATAAATAAATGCATATAAATATATATATATATCACTATATATATATATATAAATGTATATATATATATATATGATAAATATATATGCATACATTCCATCCTACCTCTTATTTACTTATTCCTAAGTGTCTGCCTCCTTAGAAGTTTCACTGTGTTTTCTTAATCGTTTTCAGATCCGATAGATAAATTCATACTTCCAACGGCTGAGGGTAAAATTATCGTGCAGAGAAAATCATATGTACACACGTGCAGTTTTGCTCTAATTTTAAGTTGTATTCGCGGAATCGAGATTTATTACGTCGAGAGCCGGAGAGGGCCTCTAAAATAATTTGCAGTCCGCACTTCCATTATGCAAGAATTTTCAATATGGGAGCTTTCGAGTCATTCCGTAAAAAATCGTTAGATTTAGCACATCATTATAAAAAATTGGTTCGGTACCTGAGACGTCTATTTATTCCTACTGATGACTTGGATGTCGACCCTCTAACTGACATTACGCCAATATTGTCATACCAACAGTAAGCACAAATGTGAAATTAACAGTATGGTTGGTGCATTATGACCAAAGGCGCTGCGGAAAAGTAAATCATGTTGGTTACACATTGTTCCATTTCAAATTTCCATGGCTGACATGACATCCATCCACATATCGCAATGGAGGTTTTCCTGCCAAATGATCATTGTCGAGCAGCATGTGTTAATGATTTTCTCTTATAACTGTAACGGTTTATGATTCCGGATATAATAATATTTATCTGGGTGTTGACATTTCGAGGAAATCTACGGATAAAACAACCATTATGTCCCTCAAACGTAGAAGCAATTCGTTGTTTTTTCCAGAGAATCACGAACATCTTTTAAGGCGCATAGAGTAATGTTTTCCTATTTAGCGTTTCAAATTTTTGATTTCCCAAATGATGGTTTTATTTTCTGTTCAAGGAGTATCATTGGTCTGACAAAACAAGCAATGAATAGATCAAAGTCAGGTTAATCGGCTACTGCCTTTATTTTGCGCCATCCAACGTTTCCGTAAGAGCATTTCCGTATCACTACATATATTGCATTATGCAGCAATATCAAAGCCTAACGTTTTAAGATGCAATGACACACTGATGAAATATCGAAATGCTATCTATTATGAAAGGATTTGGCCCATATTCAGTGGCCAAATAAGCAGATGATATTAGTTATATTTTTATGACCAACTGATGAAATGCCACCAATCAGAAAAAGACTCAAAATTAGTACCTTGCGACTCTGGCTATACACAAATACGTATAATGTCCTTCATGTAGAAATGAAATGCATGTGACTAATAACATAATGTATACATAGCACAGCTTTAAGTTTAAAACACAGAAGCGCGCATATAATAGTCCCATGGGATATATATATAATTCATCATTTGACGAATCTGTCTGAATGGAATCTAAATATCAGCTGCATGATAAACGCAAGTCGTAGATAACATGCGCATCTATAGTACGCTCGATAGATTACCTCAAACGGGACAATCCTTAACACAATAAATTTTCTGCAACCTGCCCATTGTTTTCGGTAATTGTATGGAGATAGGGAAACAGTATAGTTGACAACAATAATGATGACACTATGTCGCTCTCCATGTACATGATGACAATAAACAACAAACGTACGCGCAGCTTTCCTTTCAAAATGCTACATATTGATCATTGAAAATGACATAACGCAAATGATATCATGTTGTTATACATCAGGCCGGCCTATATTCTGCTTCAATAAACAAAAGGCTTTATATACGCACATCATGTAGATGACACGGGTAACAATATATGGGACAACAAACTACATGGTTAAGTTATTGCTCATTGATATGTGAAGGGTAGTTTGCTTGACAACTATGCGCTGGAATAAATAAGTTACACTGATCACATGAAACAATGTGTCCGTTATCATTGCCGAACATACTTAGCAGGGGATATGTTATGTTCCGTTATCAACACATCCATTCGTTCAGTGTCTGACCGCAATATTTTGATGACAATGTTCGATTAAACTCTCCTTATAAATTATTGGGACCGAGATGCTTCGATTTATGTTATAGTAAGCAGATATTACTGCATGTCATGTTTGCTGCGTCAAAATATGGATTCGCTCATTGTACTTAACACGTCAAGGTGGGATGGTGATACATATCAGGTACTTTATAATACCTCTTTCTATTTCCGAAAAATGATACAACTACGGATTCATACGCTTTGTGCGGCCTTCAGCATCTGTATTGTTGATACATTCATCCAACTTAATGGTGTTGAACTACAAACAAGGGAGGAATACTTTGGTCATCCCATTCTTTTGTTTTTTGTTGTTTTGTTTTGCTGTTGCTGTTCTTCTTCTTCTTCTTGCATTTCTTTTTGTTTCTTTTTTCGCTTGTTCTTCGTCTTCGTATTCAATAAATTGCGTCACTTCCTAGAAGATACATTAATTATACACATCATAGCATGTTCACAACCAAGCGGGTATTTATACATACAGTAATATTTCAAGTTATTGCATTTATTGAGGTTTATCTAAGATGGCCTAATTTGATTCCGGGTTATATGATCATCATTATTGATTTCATTCTACCATAATTTGAGGATGAATGGTTGTGATGGCCTGCGGTCAATGCCGAGTTTTAGGATTGCTAATTAATGCGACGTGGTATTGCTTGACAAACGTGGGCTGCTAGAAATGTGTGAATGCCTGGTTGCCTTCGATGATTGTTTGCTTATCCACTGTATTTACGACGAAATTGCGCATGATCCAGAGCATAACTTTACATGCAGTAAACACAATTGTCGTGCGCATATATATATATATATATAACCAGCAAGTCATTCATATACCCGAAACTTATCATACACGGCATGCTTCCCCTGGGGTAATCCAATAGGAATCAATATTGTTATCTACCGTGAAAGGTTCGATTGTTCTTGTATATCACCATTTCGTGAGAGGATCTCATATCACGTTTACCGAACGATCCAATTGTGTCAAAAATGGCAATGATCGCGCGATTGCTATAACGTCACGATTTATCAACGAGACTAGATACACTGTTCGCTATATGAATTATAGATATCAAGTGTACAGCAAATATATGATGGCATCAAAAAAACCGACAGACACGCTGCTGCAGTTTTAGATGTCCGATAAAAATCATTATGTTGAATACCACGAAAATGATCTTCAAGCGATCCTCGGTTAGAGGCAGAAAACACAAACCAAGAATGAAACTGCGTCGACTTCGATATAATGGCTTGCTATTGTTTGAATCTCGCTGCTGCTGTTGTTTCTGAAGAAATATGTCTAGTTAGCTCTTGACTGAATCCATCTACTATCCGGCGACATAATAGAACTACATACACACGCGGTAACAACACGCAAGAGTAGTTCGCAGAATAAAACTGGTCTCTTGATGGCCATAACTCATATAATTTGTCGCTATATCAACACATTTACGATTTGAGATTATAAGATACAGACGTGAGGCATATACACCGTCAAAATATATTCAATCTACGTGTGTGTTATGAGCTGCATTTACATTGCATCGTACCGCGTGTTGTTAGAATTCGCTCATAACGATGATGACTTATTGGAAGCAATGGATGACGTTTAATTAGTAACGGTCGTCATGTACTTTAGACAGGTAAGTATATCGTTAGACTTAGTTGTAACATAGCACGTTGCGTTGCACATTAAATCTTGATGACGTAAAAGTAATTAACGCCAGTCAATAATTGATTGCCATAGAAAAACCAATTCCACCGAACACTTTCCACAATATTGTAATACATATTATTGTTTTTAATCTTTGAATGATCAAGGAATTTAGATTATGAAAAACTATCTAACGATAGCTTATTAAATGAGCACATGCGTACGCCGAAATACTGTGATCTTTCGCATCACATTTGTATGGAGCGTTCTGAAACACTTGCTTCTCCAAATATGTAGCGACCGAACGACCTACTTCAGTTGAGGTCTCACTCAAATAAGTTTAGTATTTTTATCGCACTGTCCCACGCAGGACCCGTTTTCTAACTAGCACACATCACCAACCCGGTTTATTGAATCGCGAACATTAGAATGACCTGAGAAGGCATAGGCATCTCAAAGTGCACGCCTAACATGCTTTAATGGCATAATTTGGTTGTTCTCTTAGGAATATGAGAACGACAAAGATTTGCAAAGAAAACGCCACCATCATATTATAATTTGTGCTGCAAATAGGATGATAAGTATACACGCGATATTACAAAGCCTTGATAGTCTTTACAAATTTAGAAAATACCCGTGCAAAACGTCAGAGAATATATCATCTTACCATTATCCCGAGCAACAATCCGACCAACTTTTTTCAACTAGAGCCAATATCTCTGGGGCTGTTTAATACAATTCCGATAAGCAAATATATTCAATCATGAACTTCACTCAAGCAGAACTGACCTAACTGAATGTTTATGTTTGATTTACCTCGGTCGCTGTAGACGGATACGATAAGAACTTATAACGCATTTTCAAAGGGCAATGGGTATTGAGAAATAATCATTGCTAGCAAACATTTGTTGGATTTTATCATTCAGCCCAACTAGTCGGAGAAAATTTGGCAAAGATATTTTAAAACATGTAAGATCATGCGCGAAATGAATTTGTTGCTTGGATTCATTGACAATGCCCTCAGTAACGATAAAGTTAAGCAATATATGACCATGCAAATGTTGAATAGCACGAATATCATGACATGTACATGCAGATAAATAGTCGAAACGCTTGTCAAAGGCATTATTTGCCGGTAACACGTCAATCCGAAAACCACATCACAATAAGCTTATTCTCAGCTAATAAAGACCAGCTATTGGCACTCGTCAATTATTCCATTGGTTCCTAATGTGCCATGTGTGTAAGTGGCAATATCACTGATCCTGATGACTTTGGATGTTGATAAAATTAAATTTTTTTTTCCTGGTGTAATCTTGTTGTAACTTTCTCGCTTTGACGGCTCTGTAAATATAATACAGTATCATATTATATGAATGTATATTGTGTATGAAATTATAAATATGCTAGTGCAGAAAAACAATGGGACAATTATGCACATAAGACAACAAAAAGAAGAGTCAAGCTAGTGCTCTGGCCGTTTTCACAAAACGTATTATTCCCTTTAGCACGGATATTTCTAGATTTTCAAGTGCTTGTGCAAATGCTTACGCAGTCGATCTGATGAACAGATTCCATGTCATGCAATCTACCCACTGCCAAGCATATCCACGGACACTTGTTCCTACAGAGTGGAGCCCCGTACTTTTACTCCTGTCCTGCTTATAGTTTGGTTTGGACTGAAACATATGAACTTCAATATTTGCCAACCATAAGAGAACGGTCCCCTTGCCTCTCTGGTAGCCTGCAGGTATGATTGTCTGTATATCTCAGGTCAGCGCAAATCATCCATTCCTTTCGAATTGATTCATTGTGTTCGCTATTTCAGTATTTGTTATCCGTGTTGGACCAGAATTTATATTCATGTGATGCATATTGGTCTTTTGTGACACAGACATAACACTCTGATGGCAACAACATAGTGGATGACTTTGCGATTGATCACGGTTCGTGTGTTTCGAGTTAGCTCTACTAGTACTCATTAATATGTTACGGTGTAATTTTGACATGTAATCTAAATGTCACCTTAGTATATTATAAGATTAAATTGAACAATTGTGATGTTTTTCATGATGCGCTTTAAATTTTCAATTGTGTGCATATTTAAGTTTTTGTATGGATGTTAATTCAATACTAATACAGTTAAATGTGCACAAAACAAAACGCCACGTAGTGTTTGAATGAAGGTTTGGAAGCCTATGACACAATTAATATCGGGTTGGCATGCACTTCGTGATATATTATCCAAATTGCATTGCAAGTGAACGATACCCTATGATATTTTACATTAGGACACATCTTCATTCAACAAAGTTGTCGCTATTTACATATTTGGAGGATCAAAAATTACAGTTTTTGGCAGAAATATGACGTCGTCCAATTGCACAGTTCCTGAATAATGTAGTGCAGAAAATATAAGGCTCTGTAACTGCTCTGTTTCGTTAAGATCAAATATAACTATTCATCTCCCATGATATTACTGTTAGCTCAAAAGTAGGCGCTTACGTTTTTGTACAGATCTGCATATCCATTACATTAGATTTTGCTAAGCGCTAATGCAAATTGGATAATGACTTGAAAGTCTTATGGCATCGAATGTAGCAGGCATTCTTTTAATGCAACGGCGAAATTTCTATTTGAATGTAAATCGCTCCACGCAAGAACATTTGGTTATATCAGTAACCTAACCGTGTAATATAGTGTACTGACATATTCCTATATATATATATATTTATATATATATGAAAACGCTCGATGGCAATAATCGAGAGGATCAGGCGAGTGAATCGTTTATGAATTATGTACATATATATGTATATATAAAACAATAAATAATTATATATATATATATATATATATATATATATATGAATATATATATATATACATATATGAATTATGTACATATATATGTTTATATAAAACAATAAACATATATACACATACACATGAATATATATATACATTATTTATAGATATATATATATAGAGAGACAGAAATATATATATATATATATATTTATGTACATCTATATCTATATCAAAACATACATACATATACACACACACACACATATATATATATATATATATATATATATATATATATATATATATATATATATATAAACACATATAAATATAGTTATTTATTTATATGAGTGTATAAATATATATATATACATATATATATGTGTATATATATATATATATATATATATATATATATATATATTTATATATATATATATCTATATATACATATATATATACATATATATAGATACCCTACCAACAGATGCCTGCAAGCTGATTGCTGTCCCCTTCCCTAGGTGCTTTATCACGTTTAGCGGCTTTACTGTATGTGAACCTGTTCGTAAGTGATCTGGTAAATAACTGCTTACGTATAATAGGTCCAATAAAAGCCTGTTCAATGCTATGCAAAGAAGGTAAAAAATGTGTGTTGTCACTGTTCACGCCAGATAAGAAAATTACTCACTAAACAAACTGAAATTACGTTTGTAATCACGGTTGTGTTTGTTACATTCCTTATGCACACGTTATTCGGATCCCATCAGAGGAAATTAGTATGGCATATGTACACGGTGTGAATGCTGTGCACGCTGATTCATTTCCCAACCAGGACACGTTTAGCTCGACAAAAAAGCAGCCGCGAACAAAGAATACCCCCAAGGGCAGAAGAATGAAATGAAGGGAAGCCTCAAAAGAAGAATATCCCATGATTTTTCCCAAGCTTATCAGTATTCACATAGGCCCTTGGTTCTGTACCAGTGCAGAGAGACCAAACCATTCCCAAAGATGATCCGTCAGTATAGGGCGGATGATCTATTGTCGGGTTATGCTCGAGAATGATCGGGAAATAGGCCATATTAAGTGGGATGGAGCCTGGCAAATTGCTTCAATACCCGTATTGAATGAGCGATTGAACATTAGGGGCAAATAGTTCAACCAAGGGCCCTTTTGTCGGATAACTGGGACGAGTTTAGGTACCCTTAGATAATGTATAGGTTGCCCTGCATCGAAACCATTGAAAAGTCTAGGTTGATTTTGAGCCAAATAAATAATATGCACTCTCGTTGATGACCCTTTCGCAATACGTTGCTTCCTCTTTGCAAAACCATATCTTAAATAAAACGTCACTGCGCCAATCGATCCAATGTCTCATAAACATGACACTACCACTGAGCACAATCGATAATTGTTATGCAGAAATCCATTTACGGTAATCTATATCAGGTTAGCGCTTATATTGGGTTCAGTCGACGAGGGTTTATATAAACACAAGTCTTGATATCTTAACACGCTTGCCGAAAGATCAAAACGCCTTGAAATCTTCTCACCAAGTTTTGACGTTCACATGGGACTCCAGTATGCTGCTGCTACTAATACATTTCATGATGGATTAGCTTACATGGGAGTTAATGAGGGGTTCAGCCCCATGGATGGGCAACCAAAAGTTTCATGCTGTCCGACTGTCTCTGAAAATGGATCCCGACTTCAGCCTAAACCAGTTTCGTTGCTGTCGTAAATTACGCCTGCATTCTCGTCGGTCGGATTCGTGTGAAATGAGTTCATAGATATAACGTCTAAAACACGATACAAACGAATCACACCCTCTCCAAGGAAGTCAATTTGCGGAAGTAAATATATCAATAGCGAGGCAAATGAAGATTGCGCTCAATGTTTTAAGCCCTATAACTCGCGCGTTTCTTTGTTTTAGGTAAATACCGTTATCGATGGACAATCAACTTAATTAAAAAGTTTTCTACTATGCATCATGTGCATTTCCAATTGAACCTTTATCACGAAATTGTTTTCACAATCAGCGTCATTTTTTGTTTTTGCATCACACGAAATAACTTATTTACAAAATGATCCCTTATTGCCTCACACGGGGTTGAGCCCCCTCTTTAAAAGCCCATACAAGTCAGCTGATGGGGTGGGCTCAATTAATTCATTCGCTTACTTATAATTCTGTAAGCATTTCGTTATAATGAATAAGCCCGAACACATGCCATCGGTTTTATCTTGATGGGATTCTTAAGACACATTTCGTTTGGCACAGGAATTGCACCCAGGGTTGAAAAAAATCTCATAATTTCGTAGATCACAAAATGCTAAACATGTCTTCTTAACAATGGGCGCATCAACGCTGGATGGCAATAATCGAGAGGATCAGGCGAGTGAATCGTTTACAAATACCGCAATGCAAAATGCAGATAAGTCATGAAGCTTATGGCAACGCGAAGTCGGAGGGCGCAATCCCCGTTAAAAAAATGTAAAATTGAAATATTGGACGTGTAAAATTGGATTGTCTTAGTTGCGATGTTCATGATTTCTGACATTGTATAATATTAAACATTATTGTGGCTCCCGGGTCTGTGTCAATATGCAATCCTAGGAGCACGTTCATTTAGTAGGCGATAGGCCAAAATTGGTGCTGCCCAAGGATCATAACTGACCCTTTCCACCACGGTACCCATGTCACGTCAATGTTGGAAGCGTCGTTGAAAACTCGTCTTTTGTTTTACAATAATGTTTTTTTTGGATTGCAGAGAAAATCAATGAATCTACAGTAAAATGGTGTCTAGTCTCGATTAAGCACGCACGTTATTTTGATACGTTATACCAGTTAATAGTCTTAAAACACATAGTCGTCGACAATTAATGCATTTTAACAATATTTCGTGGTTGGTTGAGAGAAAGCTATCCTGCTGCGATTTGCAGTTGCTATTGTTACCCTCCGAAAGGTTAATACAGTAATTGCTATCCAGCGAGCTTATTCAGTAATTCAATCGAATAAGGACACATAAGCTTTTCAGGTTCTTTTCGTGGCTCAGTCTTCACGGGATCTCTTTTGCTAAATGACAATTTCCTGTGCTCATTTCTTGCGTGATGACTTAATCTAGATGGCGTTATCGGCACTAAATACATGGACCAGCCAAATTGGATTTCGTCTCCGTTGTGTTCAGCAGCCGATTTGTGACATTTATCATTCATCTCTTCTGAATGTAACTTGGACTCTCCGAAGAATGTTGTTTTGATATAATGTCAAATATGTAGTACTTGTAAGATACAAACATGCTAATAAGCCAATGAACAACGCAAATGCATTGATAATTAATGCAATCCATACTATTTTGGAAAGCAAAATAAATGAAATCGAAGAATATGTTATGTGTTTTGGCTCATGTAGTTAGATAATGATGCGGTAGCACCTTTGATACTTCCTGATACACAAGGATGTCTTTGGATAAGTTGAGCTGTTGATAGACACGCTGCCTAGAAACTTGTTATTGGTCATGTCAGTCCATTTTTAAGAAGAGACCTCACAATGATGGAAGCCTATTTACTCTAAGCAGCTTTTCCGGAAATCATTAACCACCCGCCGTGTAAGGCGGTATTTATAATCCAATATATCCGGTTTTGTGGTATCTATTTGAAGCCATACATATCAATATTTTGGTTATGTTTATGATTCAAACAAGACCAAAACGTTCATTATTTTCTGACATGTCAGCATGTGGGGTTTGGCTGAGCCCGCCTTAGCCCAGCTGACCGCACACTTATGACCTATGATTTCGTTATAGATTATTTGGATCTGTCCTGATAGAGGCATCGTGTGTAAAAGATCATTGCATATACGGTTTTCGTATTGGCCTTTGAAAAAAAATCATTGGCAGGTGTAAATTGCCGGTGGTTCTAATGTAACTATCTACGGAGTCGGCATGCAGCATATTTTCCCGACTGAGCTTCTTTCCGACGCGAGTACAATTTATGACATAGTTGGACTGTTTTCTAATATATAGTCCATCTACCATTGCTAACATTCGATGATGCACTTAATGTTAAGATAATAGTTGTATATAATACTAGCGAATTGTCATAGGCCTGTGCTACTCTACATCAAAAACTAAACCTAAGGCCATTAGACTTCTCATTAACAATGCGCATTACAATAATTGATTCATATCTGGGTAGCATGCAGACGATGACGGCAGCAATTGTTCGGTCTTGCCGGCACAAAGGGCTATCAGGGAGAGGCAATCTGCTTTGATTGAGCTGTCATTGTTGAATGATGGCTTATCTATGGGCGATCACAACAGACTACATTGCCAACATGTAGCCTGATCCATGTACTTTCATTCTCAGTTTATCACTGTCATAAATAAAACAGTATTTGTTAAAAACTTTTCCTTATTGGGTAAAACATTAATTGGTGTCTGCTAAATTTATCACAGACGTTACTCGCCGTCATTTGTTTGATGCTTGGTAATCAGCTCATCAATCTTAAGCGTCGACTAGAGTGTCCCGAAAGACTCTTAAGTAAGGTAATGACGGAGAGACGGCCTCAGCCAATATCATACAGAGGTAATTAAATTTGACAACTCGGTCAAATTGCCCGCCCATTAATCTTTTTTCGCTTAGCATCCACTATCTATGATAACAGGTCCGTTTGATTGTCCTGATACAGCCATTTAATGCTTAACTGATGTCTCGCCGCATTCACTTTATTGGGTCCAGATCAATCATTTCAAAGGTCCAGTGCGTTAGTGTTATCATCACAATGCCAAGTTAATCATAGCCATCGATATCGTTCAGCGTTAAGGTTGAAAGCTGACCAAACCAATTTTATTCTATTGCAATCACTGGTTTTGCAAAACTAATACATGGACAACTATTTCCGAAATACATTGCGTAATTTATGGGTTCATTGAGTCTAATTAAAGGTCTATCATAGCAGAACAACCAAACTAATGCAGTACGCGAGATGATGCACATACGTCTATTACCAAAAATGTGTACGTCTCATTGGTAAATGGGGTATGATTAAACGATATGAAATAATAACTTTTTTATCCTGACATAAATCAACGCATGTGAAATCATTTTCTGGGTAGTAACACAATTTACTCAACTACTCTTATTCGTTTTATACTGACATATATCACGCTAGGAATTACAGAGTGTTATTTTGTCATTTTTACGCTCAGTTAAACCCTGCGATGTTTATACCAGTTTGCTTAATACCATTTACATACGAAATATTGCCCGGTTAGTCTTCATTGAACCGCCATCTGAAGCCTGTGCATTGTGGTTACACCGGGACATGGATAGTTCCTTTGTTTGTTGACTATTGTGAGTAACATATAGATAAACCATTCGTAGAAAATTAAAACCAATAACGTAAGCGTCACAGGTTGAAGCAGGGTTAAGTAGTTGCACCTGACGACCCGTGAATTGCGACCGTTGCACTTGCGGACAATATCAAGGAAAAAGGGCGACGAGTGCCTGCAATATCCGGATTATGATGATAAAACACCAGAGCAGCCCAATATAAAATATGGACCAGACACAGTAGATGTACCGTCATTCAAAGCGGTGATAGTATGCATATTTTTAGTATTGACGTGTTTTGCGTTGATAACATTTTCCTGCAGTGTGTGATGCATATCTGCTTACTGCTGAATGCGCATGAACAGGTACGTGGCCAATCATTTAACAATAGGCTCAAGCATGCTGTTAGTAATTGACATGTTCTCTAGATTATCTCTGCACTGGCATTTAGATGAATATTGTCAAATGTCAGCCAATCTTGTATTCAAGTGTATTTCACGTAGGAAAATAATAAGAGAGGAAAACATAATGTACTGATGACTGAGGATAAATGGCATGCGACAACATCCACGTTCGTACAATATGCTTTCAAAGCTGAGTGCTGCATTATGTGTACACAGCCACATACAACTTGATTTTCTGAAAAAGAACGGTTTGCCAATTGACAAGAGATGAGAAATGTGCAAAAATCGACGTGTGAAAGTTGTATCCAACCAAATATTATGATAAACTAATTTAATCTAGCAATATTATTATTTCTTAGACACTAAAATGAAAGTCGATTTTCATTAATTGGTAAAATAAGTAATAATTTAGGTTTTATCCATAAATGCACTAAACATTCAAACAAGTAGGAGATGTATGAGAAAATCAATGTCTCCAAAATGCATTAGCACAAAAGTTGAAAGAAGCCGAGTTCATCGTCTGGTTTGATGGTGTAACCTGGTTGAGGTCACCAGCCACTTCGCTCAAGCCAAGAGGTCTGTGTGAACAGAGCAATTATCGACGTTGCTTTTGACTTAAGTGGTGAAGGCAGGGATCCAGTCTTACCAAGGATGATGGTTCGCTTGTATTAAATCATTCACATAACAGTCAAATAGTGGTGTGCCTTATAACGTACAATGAAGACTTTATTGTCTGTGTGCGCTTGCGTAGCAAGAAACATCACCAACTTGCGTGGGCATATCAGAGAGAAATGAAATTACATATCATTTCAAATTTGTTGTGCGTGAAGTGCCGTTAACAAATTCCGATTACTTTTGCAACGTTACAGCACAGCAATTCATTATACAAGCCAAAATAAAACATACCCACACAAGGGACTAGCTCCGTATTTATGTGTGAAATATTTTAAGCCCAACTGTTATTTATACGATTGAAGCCCGTCTAAATTCATTTGCATGCATTTTGTTCCGACCAAAATACGTAAGTTTCAAGTGGAGTAAATGCAAATGATCTTATCGACGTACCACTAAGCTATAATGGTTGCCACTTGATAATTCACATTTTAGTCGTATAATCGTTTTATAAGTGGATGATTAATCTTATTCAAGCTACAGCCTGCGGCAGCATAAGCCAACTGAAGGCTCGTGGGGATATATATATAGCATTGTATTCGGTTACCTCGCCGCAATAAAAAAAAGCCGTAAATATTCATCTTGACAATAACTGGGCCAACTACCTCCATAAAATATTTTCGCCAAATATATCGAAAGATTTGTAATATATAGGTTTACCGATCAATTGAAAAGATATATAATTGCATCATCCTGTCACCACGATAAAAACTAGAGCATTTGTGTTGCAAGTATTTAAGTCATTGTCTATGTGATTGCTAACATTCCCAAAACATTTGCATTTAAAATTGTCCCATTCTTACAATTAAACATGGCATCGGCCAAAAAGCAACTAAATATGAGCGTAGCACAAAATATGTAACTTTACATTGTTCTGAAATATGGCCATGCATGCCTACTTGAATGTTACTGTTTTTCACAAAGAATGTCAATCAGTGGGAAATAACAGAACAAAAAAGCACACGTTGTCCTGTCCTTCATAAATTTGACCCATGTGCTCTATATGTTGGATAACCTGCAATTCGTCTACATTATCAGTCCACCGGGAGCAATCGGGTCGACCTTATTATGCCTCATAGCAAGGATTTAGTGAATGCATAGGGCGCTGGCCACTTAATATCCTCTGATAACCTGTTTATCGTAAATGCTACTGCTTCCCGGAATGTAAAACAAGTTAATATGACAGTCATGGGACAAATGCTGTTTGTCTCACCTATAATATATAACGCTAGTCAGGAAGATAATAGGAATTGTAGAAAACATTGACTTGTCTATGATTGACACGCTACCAACTACAGCGGACTTTATATGATAGTTATCAATTCACTGTATCTGCTCTGCAACTGAAGAGGTTATGTCGGTTCCTCTTTCCGTGATTTACAGTTTGACGCCGCTATAGCAGTATCGCGAAAATCATAGCAACTAATGACAACGACAAATGTTGCCAAGGGTATGGCACTCTTGATGTCATAACAATTAGCAATTCATACTGTACTACCCTCCCATGGTTAAATATTACGACAAATCGAGCTATTAAACAATCAAACGGAGACGTTGCAAATAAACAAGACCTGCTGCAGCGGAGTGACCATTGCGCCCCATGAATATACACGAAGAATAGCCTGGTAACGTCGGCCCAAGAACACATGTTTCAAGTGTACGAAAGCGAGCTCAATGTTAGACGCAAAGCTTTAGCGACTTCAAGGTCTATATCGTTCCTAATCGATTCGAACTTATTGACTATACGCAGACAACTGAAAGGAGTGAAGCAGCTGGATATTGATTTGTTAAAAATAGTGTTAAGTTCTTCATCAATGGATTTGACTTTTGCTTTAAGGCCTATTGTGTACTGTACATCAGGCTCTCTCCGGCCTTTATAACCTATGTGGCAATGTCCGATTGTCGACTAAGTAAAATATCCTCTGTCGTTTTAAAGATATGACTCAATAGATGGTTGTTAGTCTTCTTGAATCAAAAGAATAACAAGTTAGGCCGAAGTCACATGAGAGTTGCAGGTGCTTATGGGACCCAAACGGCATTAACAGCTGCCCGCGTCTGTGGCCCGTTGGAAGCCTGTGAGAAATCTTCCCCGTACGAACTTGTCGTCACATGGCTACAGGGCCGTACGGGGCTGTGACCCGTAGGAAACCCGTACGAGATTATTCATGGTACGAAGTTGTGGTCGCATGCTTTACGGGTGGTCTGCGGGCGTTCTACGCGTTCTTTATGAAGATCCGGCAACGGGGTCTAAATAACCAATACGTGAACTAAACGGGCCCATAGCGAACCCATAAGAAAATTGTGCGGGCCCCTAATCAGCCACTGAAATGTGTTGACAAATCTATAAAACTTCCATGTGAACCATGCAGACCATCAATGGTGCTGTAACATAAGTCTCTTCAATCACAACTTACTAAACAGTGGCACAACATGCAAAGCAGCGCAGTACCATACACATCATGGTAATGTCTGACCATATAGCAACATATCAATCTTCATGGCTGAAGGAAATGCATTATTTGCTAAGTTAACGTTTCATTATCAGAATCTCTATTCATTAACATATTACTGAAGAGTCATAAGTATAATAGCCAAACAAGTGTGTCAACTAAAGGTTTTTTCTACTCAAAAGAACTATCCAACAGAATTAACCATCACTTTAAAAAAAACATGAACATAAATAATATATTGCGATTTCTGAGTGGATGTACATGTAGGTCCTTATCATCTTTATGCTCACGAATATTATTTATATATATATATAGATATAAGGAGATATCATATATATATATATATATAGAGAATATATATATATATATATATATATATATATATTATATATATATATATATATATATAGAAATATATATATATATATATATAGATATATATAATCTATATATATATATATACATATATATATACATACATATATATATAGATATATATATAGAGATATATATATATATATATATATATATCTCTATATGTATATATATATATATATATATGGCCGGCATATGGCCATATATATATATATATATATATATATATATATATATATATATATATCTATATATATATATATATATATATATATCTATATATATATATATATATATATATATATATATATATATATATATATATATATATATATATATATATATATGTATATGTATATGTACATATATATATATATATATATATGCTGGCCAAGGTCGACTTTAAAACTTGCTGGATCGCCAGGGACATGTGGAGATATCGAGCACAGAGTTAAGGGCTTCGTTGAGATGTGTGGGGATTATGAAATCACATAAGATACCCGTCATCAGGCGATACAATAAAATCAACGAAAGCGCATGGGATTTTTGTTCCGATGTCTCGAGGTTGGCGTCTGTTAAAGACATGAAGTCATCTGATTGGTCGAGGCGACCACGGCTCCGAATTAATTCGAGCATTCCATGTAATTGTAAGGGACGGTATGACAAAGCAACGAACGGCGCCTAACGGGTGGCGTCTTTGCATTATTTTCTCGGGCAGAGGTTTGAGTGAGCGCTCTTAGCGAAGCTACACACTCTTTGTTTGGAATAAAATCGCGTGCGATTTCAGGCTTGTCAGCTAATAAACTTCTTAACGAAGCTGATACAAGCCGTGGGATGTTAAAAAGCTAGTTGTTACTCAATGTATATATTGATGATAATAGGGTAATTATAAAACAGACAAACGAGTGACTGATAAAGACTGCTTGTTACACCCAATACCTAATACTCTGGTTGACAATAATCACTCCAACTGCGCACGGATCTGGTTCATTTATATATGACGTATTGCAAAACGCAGATGAAATAAAATTCCTTCGGCGATGCAAAGTCGGTGAACTGAGAGCACAATCCTCGCTCTGAATGTCTGAGAAATTATCCTATGAAAAAGAATAGAAAATGTAGTAAAATAGAATACCTGATCACATTTTCCAACTCACAGCACAAGTCACCCCATACACTGGATACTCAATATGTCATGCCATACAACAAAGAAACTTCATTCTACTGCCTCTGATATCTACGACTAAAACCAATTTTACTAACGAATTCTAAACGTGACCCGTTGTAGTGGCACAATAGCTTGGAATAAAGACTGACTCATAGTTGAGGCCCACGAATCGATCTCAGGATATAGATGGTAGAGACGTCGGCAGTGAAACACATCTATTATGAATCTTAATGTTTATGAATATTTCATGATCGAAGATGAAACACACTTGTAGCTTCTATCACTTGGCCACGAAAGAATTGCCACTTTAAAATTGATAATGCAATGTACTTCTGTAGATAGATGCAACAACCCTGTAGCATAATTGAATGTAGCAGTGAAGGTTTGTGACCCAGTGTGGTCATGACATATTGCTCATGGAAGATTATGTCTATTGAGAGACTACGAAATGGAGCGTTCCCGGATGATATTAACCTCCTGCCACGTGAAGCGGCATTCACAAACAGATACAATCATCATGCGGTGTCCCTGTGAGACCAGACATTCATTACATTAACGACGATGTTCAACAAACCATGTATTCCTGGTTTCGTAATTTACCAGAGGACCTGGGTAACAAAAACGTTTTTATCAATATTGTAAATGTTGACCATGAATTCGCTCCAATTGCTTTGTTCGATCTTGCATGTGGTTTTTACCCGAACCCGTATAAAAACGCTGTTTACTCCCTGTTATTATTATTTTTATTATCATTGCTATAGGTTGATAGTTGTGTTGTATGTTAGTTGAAAAAAAGAATTACTCGTTCCGATGCTAGTTCCCCACAATATACTTAACTGACAGCACCTCGGATTGCCTTGTGTCGTGATAATTAATCGGTTAGATTTCCCCTGCTGCACATTATAATCTTGTCTAATATCAGTAACTCTTCAAAATCATCCAGGAGTCTATTGCAGGGTTGGCAATACATTCTGATTCAATTACAAGACAGCGCTATTGCTTGCCATTTAACATGATCGATGTGCCAATACTCATGGCAAACCACTTAAGCCTAATATGTATTTATTTAGGAATAGCTAGTTTCCTGTAGCAACGTATGACGATACTAACACAGCCAATAATGAGCACAAGGGTAAACTGCAGTGCTTTGGACAAACTTTCAGATATAACGCATGGAGGCAAATACAAAACCTTAATCAGGATTATAAAGAGAGGGGCTTTTGATCTAAGATATTGATTTAAGAGTATTATTGCATAAATATATTTTCAACGATCAATATTGCTAATGCTGCTTTGCGATAACGAAGTTGAAGACATATTTGCCTGGCGGAATTGTGCATGTGCAAATATTGCACCTATATATAACTAAGTAAAGTATGTGCACTTAAACCGTGCACATAAGTAGTATTTACATACCTTTGACTGGTAAGCAGGGATCATCCGGGGAATTGTAGATAATCATTTGGACGCATTTGTACATGGCGATGACGACCCGTGCCTCACTTAATATCGACATTCGCACGTTCGCCTTGTAAATAGACATCGCAAAATATCAAGCACCAGGCAGTCGAAGCAAAATATACGAAACGGTTGAGATATTAGTCATACAGACAACGGCGAGAAATTCCAAACATGATAATTATTTGTCATCCCATATTATTCCTCGCCATCTGTTGCAAGGAATCGTATTTTGTTACTTCTCTGGCTTGGCACTGGCACCAGGTTATTGGTAGATTTCGGTAGAGCCCACATCCGTAGACAATGGAACCCTTTCTGGTCGGAGAGTATATCGTACAATGATACAGGATAATGCAGATCAAATATTCGTTAGGGCCCTTTAGACAATGGTACAATAATCAAGTGCCACTGTCATATTGTAATGTCATTCAACCCTGCATGTGTTTTTAACTTATATATGCTATTACATTTGCTCCTCTTTTCTATACTTCGCCAAATTAAAATTGTTGGTCGTGTTTGGATGATGCATGCAGTTTATACGGCTTTGTGTCATTATGGTGGATAATTCTGAGTAACCAACCAAGCTGATCAAAATTGGTATTGTCTACAAGCTATATATAAGCTAGCTTTCTACGAGCTGCTTGACCGCCGAAATGATTGTTTTTACTTTAACTAATCTGGTTCATTAGAATAATGTACCCAACAGCTGCTCGGACCAGCAAACACATGACGGAAACCTAGAGGCGGTTTTCCACGGTTGCACTTATTGTGTATGTTTCAACTTTAAACATTAATTTATTTATTTGTTTTAGGAGGGGGGGGAGAGTAATTGTGTTGCTTCCCTCTCTTTACCGGATGTCATTCCGATCTGTGATGCGAGTTTTTATATATAAGCAAATAAAATAGTCCCCAAAAATATTCATAACTGATCAAATCAAAAACTGTCCCAAAAATGTCTTTGAGTCATATGCTTGCAATGCTACTAGATAGAGATCCTGGAACGATTTTGTTAAAGTTCCTGAACAACATTGAGAGCTGACTAACCGTATTACGTACACATAAAAGAGGAGATACATAGGCGAAATGCTCACGGTTTTTTGGTAAGGTTAAAGGCAGGTGAATTTATGTAAATGCTAATTTAAATGACAATTACGGGATTAAAAGTCCTAATTGGTTGTTGTATAGACAAGTCATATCGCAGAATACGAGTAACTGCTGCAATCTCAGAGCAATGATATTTGAGAGAGATATACAACGTCAATTATTATACATTGACACTTTGATATTCGTCCCCCTGGAATCTGCTGATTGTAACTATATTCATTCCAAGTTTAACGTTACAATTAATGCTCGTCTGAATATCAAATACTTACATATGGTGTGAATAGGTACTCATTAAAGATATCCAGTCCCGCAAATAATTTATGTGATGTCAAACTACTTTTAAAAGGTTTGCAAAATTTCTATAATTAAATGTTAAAGGTCACGCACGCGCAATTGTATTATATTGCACACCATTTTCATTATTATTTGCGCATGATTTTGTCGTATGGGTTGGACTTCATCGGATATTTTAAATGATTATGAACAAGCAATTTCCGTCGTCGCAATATAGGACATTTTTACGCAAAAACCTTAAGGCTTGCGCGCAGGGAGGCATTATTGCGCAATGTTTCCACAATAATACGTCTTGGTTAAACCATGTTGTTGATTTGTTCTCGTTGGTGCCAGATGTTATAGCAAAACACGCGATATAACCAGGACAACTGCCTACATGGGTTTATTTATACGTTTAAGTTGAGGACATCAATTGGATCAGCAAATGCGTTTATTAATATGTGCGTTCGAGCTCCAAGAAATATATAATAGATCAATATTCCCAAGAGAGTCCTCGAGACTCTAATAGGAAAGGTATTTTTGATAATTACTCTAACCCCACGGGAAACTACCCAGTTGAATTTTAATTGCATTAAGATCGCAGCTTGTAGCTTAAATGATGTTCTGTTTTGCGTAGTCAGCCATGAACAACATAACTGATACTCGACGTAGCATACAGCGGGCCGCGTGATGAAACATGTGTTCTTCTGGTAATAATTAATCGACGAACGACCAATCTCGCATTTTACTGCATCGTAGAATTAAGTTTGCAGCCATCGCAATTAACAAGATTTGCTTTGTAAAATCGACGTTGCCTATTCTGTGCTAGAAGACACATAACGTACTTTCAAAACACAAATTACCAGCTGGTCGCGTTATTTTCGTAATCCTACAAATGCAAATCAGCTGGATGCACGATTTGCCGCAAAACGCGTCCATAAGCTATTTTCATGGCTACATGCACTGATCTTTGGACACTCTTTAGCAGCCTCAAGAACCGCGCTGAGCAACAAAAGAAAATTTGGGGGTTGCTGTGCACAAGTCGATAAATCCATCGAACAATCATCGTCATTATGATTAAATGGCAGTCGTGACTTCATACATGATACAGGAAACAAATAACTACATTTTCGGTCATAAAATAAGATTTCATTTCGGCTTAATTTAGGCAAACATTTAAGATGGACGCAGCAGATGCATATTAAACACTTACGTTTATATGAGTGAGAGGGTTCATGGTAATTACATAGAGTATACAAACACTGTCTTACAGTGGATTTAACGATTATCAGAATATTTTTATACACAATGATTCAGGATGTCACGATGAGGCTGGCAAATATCCATCGCGTTGCTATACTCAGTAGGTGATTAGCGTTTCTCAAGTCGGTAATTTTTCCTGTGATATATATTACCTACCAGCAGTATCATCAGCATTTTATTGAATGGCAGTGTTCTTATGATGTCTTGCAAACAAAAGACATTTGCGCACTGATTTCTACTAGGTCTTCATCATTAACGACAGGGGGACTGGAGTAGCGGCGCTATCCTGTTCTTCTTGTAAATATTGGTTCCCGTAATCACTTAGTATCTAATATGCAAATGCAGGGGCGTGGACGGTGATATTTCACGTATTAAGGATTGGCTCGTACTCTGTGGACGCAATGGATATCCGCCGTGCTCAGTGGAGGGTAGGTGTCGAGCTATTTAATGCTCCGTGACGACGTAACCCAAACCTTCGTCATTATTACAAACTCATAGAATCGACGGCTGATAATAAACGTCCATTTATAATATGCTTTACATCCGCTAAGGAACTACTCGGCATAATTTATGCAGTTATAATAATAATAAAAGTCAAATGTAATACCTGTCATCCCTAGTAACAGCAGGACGTTGATCAAGCTGCTTCATTTTAATATAATACACATAACGTTGAAATGACTGATTAAATATAACCAATGATCTACCAATAATCTGGGTTAATTGAGGCGTTATTGGTGTTACTTTGTAAATGTGATTCTCCCATGAGGGGCGAATTCTAAAAGATATCGGAGGTTTTCTAAATGAAATTATCATTATCATTATCAAAGTTAATTGTACTGCAATCGCTCTGCAAGTCAAGGACTTTCTGTACTCTGCCATACATAGATAACATTATGTATATGTTGTTGAGCTCACAACATTACAATAATGCTATCATTAATTTCTCTTCGTCTGATAGATATATTTTAACGATTATCTAGTTAAATGACTCTCTCAGAATGGGCTCATAAATGGTCGATAATGTCTTGCTAAATAAACAAGCAGGAAATAATGACCTTATTGCGAGCAATTGATTATATCACTATAAGATTGTTGCGAATGCTGCAAAGCCATCATTCTGACGGTACTCCATTCATAACGGGGACCAAGCCTTTGCAATTCTAGTAATAGCACTGTCTACGATGGCTTAGCTCACGCGGTCCATAAGGTTCGTAAGGCGACAACCTCTAGCGATGAAGATGTTATGATTCATGTAAATGCACACTGAAAAACATTTTATGTAACTCGTATTAGGTGGTTGATGAAGCTATTAAGATACAAAAAAATTGTGCATCAAGAACAATGTATTGGTTATTTACAAATACCTGACTAAATGTAATTTAGCGAGTGGCTAGGCGACAAACCATTACTTAATATATGTTGATCGCTTTGTATTCAAACGGCTGCTCGGGAAGGGAACTGGTCGTTACAAGCCCTTGTTGTGCTGTAGTTAGGCTTCTAAGTTTAACCAACACGTCATTATACACAGTTTGCTAATTTATTTGCAGGTGCTTCCCCAGAAGCAAATCTTATTGTGTGGAAGAGGTAGCACTTGAGCAGAACGTGACAAAAATACAACGACTTAACGAACAGGCCAAATATGTTACGAACGGAGCCACAAAGCCGAATACTTGAGGTCAGATTAAAAGAAGAGGAGAATCAATGTCATAATTTCTTGCGCTACAACCACGGTATGTGCGTTGGTATCTCTTTCCTCCACTTTTTGCGCTCTATACAATCCTATTACAATGTACCAATTAAGCTCATGCTGCGAAAAACACCGAGACAAATTCTTAGGAATGTGCAAATGCTTGTTAAAAACTAATGAAACAATTATCTACAAACAAAAATATCAATTCAGCGGGATCTTTAAGCGGAAAAATGGCCATTCTGCGTTTTCGCTAATATAAATGTCGATCTTTCTAGACCACGTCATTATAACGGCCATCACAGGAACTCATTTACTGATGTGCACTCCATAGGGATTATTGTCTTCGCGGCGGCAGTTAGGCACGCAATCATCGATTTTTAGACGCATTGGGAATAATTCTTTCGTCAGATTGACACCGTTCTCCGATATTATTACAAACGCTGAAATAACTGTGCTCAATAGAGACATGTCTCATATAATATTGGTGCGGGTAACTAGCTCGGCTCGAAAGTTATTACTGTCTGACATGCACGTTTTTTTTGTCCTCGAATGCACAAAATGGCAATATTTCAAGCATCCTGTATCCCGACGCTACCCTGCTCCAAATGTACGCTACTAGAGAAATGAATATATGTGCCTTCACTCCAGCATTTGATGATGGTAATTCACAGGATGCATCTCATCATTAATGAAAACTAGCGCTAAAACATTGTTTTTCTTAACGTGTGCACTAGAGATATTTGTGTTGCACACAAATGTATAAACGTAATCAAGGATTAACAAATAGGTCAACAGTAAAAGCCGATATCACAAAAGCTACAAAAGAGCGCAGTGTAAAAGTTAAGCAACTATTTTCACCTGAAATAATTATGTATTATACCCATATATGTCTATATAAGGCGAAAGCCATGCAATTATTTGTAGACTTCGAGCTCGTATAGGAGCATTTATCGAGGCATCATTTGATTTTTTACTAACTGCATTGGAATTGGAAATGGCTTATCAGTAGAACATGCGGACATTCGGACGACGCTGACGCATATCATCCGTACATTAGGTAATATGCCATGTAAAATTCTCCTTATGAAAGCCGTGCATACCGTGAGAAAACTGCGTTCATGCGTGACATGTACAAGTTATCCCTCTAATAAATTGAGTAAACAGTATTGTATCTGACGTATTTAGTGGCGCAGTTAGCGAGTAACTTGTATGTCAGTTTTGGTTAATATTGATTGTCTACCATATCTAGGATAATATTTCTATATATCAATTTAAATACGAGTAGACGCATTGTGGCGAGAGCATGGTTCCAGATGAACCAACGCCCATCAAACATTTACTGTTTTTAGACCTACCCTCATCTGAAATATCGACTCGTACGATTCTTTGTTTGCATAAGCAACACTTTTCGACGCCTGTGCATGCAAAGTTGGGTGCGGCAAATGGTTTACGACAAAGCCGGTTATCAACCACTAATTGATACGGAATAACAAATCATTTGTGTCTGCAATGTTTTTTGACAAATATACCACCTAAACGTGCCTTCAGTGGTTGACACCAATATAATCGACTGTATTGAAACTTATACGTCGTAGGATATCACATATATAAGCAAAATAACCGTTGGTGGGCTAAGAACCGATTTCCTTGCAACCGCTGCATGTAAAGATCGCTTGGATTTATCCTTAGGTTTATCCTGCGTACCATTGGCTGTAAGGGCTGCGTCTCAGCTAATATAATCGATTACGAAAATTAATGAACTGCTAGTTTAAATTCATCCCCAGTATGTCTGGTCTTGTGAAGATCACACCCTCAATATCTGTGGAAGAGACTTGCCGTGGAATGGGAAGCTGACTTAGCAATAAATACAAAAGGGAGAGTGGTTGTTTCAAGGCAAGTGTGATAGATTCCAAATATTTCCGACATCTACTGCTTTCCTGGTTTATATTGTACATTCTCATGGCTATTTGCAAGGCCCTGTGCAAGCCTTTTAGTAAACACTCGGCTGAATCAGTCGTTCATAATATGTATGCTATTTTCTCTTATGGGGCTACGACACCAAGCGACGTTCGGCCTTAAAAAACACGATCACCAAACGCACATAAATCCCATGGCTACGGGTTGGGTTTCAAGTCCAGAAAGCGCCGCAAATTGACGAATATGTGTACACTTCCGAACTGCATCAATGAAACGATGGAGTGATAATGAACACAACTACAAGGAAAATGAGCTAACTGAGACCAGCCTAAATACGTTCCTAAAACAGTATACGAGCGCTTAAAAACCGCTCAGTTGCATGGCCTCTCTTTGAGGTTCGGATATTTGGGTAGACACACGCTGGACAACATATAATACGATATGGTCCCATGGAATGGATGAATATGTTTGCATTTGCTATAACCAAGCCGTAATTTAGAATAGGTATACATGCTATCAAACATTGTTCACTTCGAGCCAAATTTACCAATTGGCGGCGCTAGAACTAGAGGGATGATAATGATGGTAAATGAATGCTGCTGCAGGTAAGATCTGATTATTACGATTAAATACTGTCATTAAACCTGGAAGTATCCCGCCCATTTAAAGGCTATATTGCTGAACAATAGTTCTCAATATTTGGTCGGCAACATTGACGAAAATGTAACACCAAACAATCCAATGCAAAATTCGTTAGCGAAAGCTCTTCTTACGCACCTCAATAATCTGCTATCTTTCAGGTGCTATGCAATATGTCGACCGTATATTAAATGTTAAGCTCCATGTGTCTCCTGGCAATGAAGGCAAATGCTTGTAATTGAAGCTATACTATTTAATAATCATAATTCAGCAACGGCTTTATTTTACAAGGCTTGGGCTTCATCTGCGCTATCAATATCGTGCTGTTAAGGATGTCTGAAGAACGAATTCGATTGCATTTGCTATGTATTACGTGATCATGCTATAACACTGCCTGGCTTAATTATTTGAGAGAATATTGGCTGCATCGTACAAATACGTGCTAAAACGCACCATATACATTATGTTACATGGCTCTTGTGCATGCATTGAATATGCGTTGTGTCACTATTTGACCTTAAAAAAAGGAATCGATGTATATGTTTTTCTCTGGTTAATTCGCACCTAAATAGGGTCTTAAAACACCGATAAGGCCTGATATGGCCCCAAATTTCTGATTCCCTGCGACAAGAAACCACTTCCGGTGATGTCACCAGTAAGTGCTAGGCAAACAGCTCAGAACAATCTATCCCTCGCTTAAGTGCATATGCCAATATGCTTGACCTTATTGACGATTGTACGCGTGTTCGTTGTCGCTGTTAGCCAATAACTGCTACATTCAAGTTACATTGGTTGAATCAGTAACAGTATAACAGCGGTGTTATAATAATGTCATCCATCGATGTATTTCGAAACAAACGACATCGTGCAAGAGCTTTAGCTATCGACAGTTCAAGATGTTATGTGCACGCGCGTCGATTGTCCGCCATTTTGAATGTTTTTCTACGTTTTCCTGGTCAAAGTCCGCAATTTATAGAGCAATGAGGTGACTGTGTGCTCGGGAGCAAAGTATGGCAAGCTTTAGTAATCTTAATATTTATTTAAAATTGTCGGTCGTCTGACCTATGGTATTGGTTATCGTCACTAATACTCTTACGCAAGAATACTTCCGAAATGACCATGACCATTCTTCAAGGTCACTGAATAAAAGCACCTAATATCGGCAGATGTCAAATGCTTGACTCAAAATCTCATTCAACGCTTTCAAATGGTTAGGGGTTCAACGTCGCAGCGTTGACGCGTGAATTACTTAATAGGGCGCAGCGTGTAAAATCAATCGTGCAATTGTGACATGCACCGTGAACTAGTGCTGCGCAGTATTATAGAAAGTTGCGGGTCTGGTCCACTGCTACTTATCTCTACTACACATTCCGTTATGGCTTCAAACAGGACTTCGATTTGTGCACCTGCTCCCTCTGGTTTGTTTAGGGTGCGCTTCACTCGAGAGAATGGGGTCAGGTCCGACCCCCAACTGGCCCGGACTCCGCCACGTTAGTTTGCTGACAACTTAACGTTAAGTAAGGTGTCATCTCTTTTCCCGGTTATCCACCGCTTCGAATCAAATGGGGACAGTGATACCGTGATGACATGCTGGCGATATAGCCTGTGGCCTTGACAGCGCAATATGTTCAGCCCATGGCAGAACTGCTTCTTGGTGAACAGAAACTCCATGTATTGCGCGTGGCGTGGGTGCTTCTTCATCACAACCTTCTTCACACTCCCTTTACTAAGACTCAGGCAAACTTACTCCTCGATAGGCACACCGGTACATTCATCTTTCATTTTTACCAAGACCTTCTTATTGGTGCTGGTGTTGGGTGTGTGATCAGGTGATCGCCATAAGCAGCGTGTCAGTGTCAGTGTTGTGCAGGCCCAGGCTGCTACCATATTTGGACTGAATTGTGTTGTAATAGAAGGCATACATCAGGTGCTTAGAGAGGTCCAGTATGCACATGCCTACATACACCGGGCGGTTTAGCACTAGTCGAGTCAAAGGCAAGGCACTCTACGAGAGCTTGTAGTGCAGCCTAGGAGCGTAGTCAGGGTTGTGTAATACAATGCGCTGCAAGGACATTTCTTTAGGCTTTATGTTCTCGCGTATTGTAAGACATTTTCATGCAGATCCATTCGTCTAAAAGGTACTGTTTTGCAATTGAACAATAACATCAGGGAACAGATTGTAGTAGACTTTCAAGTTAAGTGGACTGGTCTACCGGTAAAAACACCTGCCATTTAATTCATGGCGAGTCAGGGTGGTTGTACAGATCATTTAGAGTTTTGAGCCAGCTAACATTATTGGGTTATGCAGTAGTATGGTTGATCGGGATGGCTTTGTGGGGGTTCTTTGTCTGGTAGTATGCAAGTATATTGCAATATCTACTGATATATTTTGATGAGCATTGCTTGCCGCTATGTGTGCATCAGAACAGAACTCTTAAGACCACATTAGCTAATTGGTCCAATACCGCAGTTCATTTGCTAAAGGTTTAGACCTATATTCAATGGCCACAACAGCATATAATAGTACCTATATTTTTCATTTTGACCCACAAATGATGTGGAATTTTTCAGGGGAAAAAATCTCAAATTACGAATCTTGCGATTCTTGCTATATACGATTAAGTAAAGTGTCCTTCATGTACTAATTAACAGCGCATGATAAAGAGCATTACGTATTAATGGCCCTCTTTTAAGGTTAAACAACAGAAGCGAGCACGTATTAAATCCCACAGGTCATAGATAGTTCATTATTTGACGAATCCGTAAGAGACTGAATGAAACCTCAATGCTCTCATGTCATCTGACGAACAGCCTATGACGTCAATTCTAAGCACAGCATGAGCACCCTTGATTCATTACGCAAAACGGAATGAACACTGGGATAATAGATGACAATAATGACGGCAGCATAAAACCATTGCAGTATGTGGAGAGCTCTCCAGGAACATGATGGCAATAGCATTCAAAGGTACATCCAGCTTAATCGTCACAATGCTACACATCAATGATCGCCGGATAGACGGAACGCAACGCAACGTATATGATGTAACTGTACAAATCATTAGGCAAGAAAATATTCGGCTCCAAATTTGCACACTGTATTTTGTTCGCGTTAGAAGCAGCTTGCGACAAGAAACACAGGGCTCTATATACGTATATATCTTAGAGGACAAGGGTACCAATATAGCGGGAAACAAACCTTATGGTCTTGCCATTGATCATTTATATATGATGGACAGTTTGCTTGACAACAATGCGCTGGAGGAAATATGCTGTACTGATCACATTCACCAATGTGCCCTGTGCGCTATAGCGTTATCTTTGCCGACAGTAGACTGCCGGGAATACATTATTGCCCGTTATAAATATATTCGTTCAGTGTCTGTTTGCCAAATGTTGATGATTAATTTGATTAATCTCTCCTCAAAATATATTTTCGGGATTGTTAGCAGAAATTATTGCAGGCCAATCTTTGGTGCGTTGAAATATGGATTCACCCATGCTTAACACGTACAAGTGAGTTGTTGCTAAACATCATGTGCATTAACATACCTCTTTCGATTTCCAAACAACAATAAAAAAGGGATACTTAAGATTCGTGTTGTACTCATCATTTGTACAAATTACTAAAACCTGTCGCGCATCAGTAAAGCATCGATGGACTTAAGATTCGTGTTGTACTCATCATTTGTACAAATTACTAAAACCTGTCGCGCATCAGTAAAGCATCGATGGACACTCGATCTGTAATGCATGACCGTAATATAATATAATATTACCTCACACCACGTATTTCATTTGCAAACGTGTCCATTCAACACATCAGTTTTCGCTGATGTTACAAACTCTGAGATACCTGAATGCTAATCTCGCAACCTAAACTTGAATATAATCGTAAGTCCTTCAATGTCAATGTCACTTTGAACTTTCACACTCTCATTCAAATACAATTACAGACGCTAAGTCGTACAGAAACGCAGCATTTATTATAATAGGTGGCAAAACAGAAGCAGTGCATGACGATGGAGGATTGACTGGGCAAGTTACGTATGCACTCACAATAAGTATTGTGATCGCATTGACTCACGATGGACCCGTACTCTGGCTAGCACACGTCACCAAGCGGCTTTACTGTTTAGCACTTCCCGGAACATTTACCCATACTTTAAAGCAAAAAGGTTCACCATTACCCCGTCACATATGCACATAGCAACCAACATATTATTTCTATCCCCGTCATTTTATAGTATGATGAGAGCTCTCGACCAAACCGTACATGTTTATTCCGCAGACTGGCAGAGTAAGAATTAAGAGCGAACCAACACATTCATTACAAGCTATTGGGTGTAATAAAAGTGATGGAAAGAGATAAAAGTGGCATCGACAACCATTACCAAAGAACAAGCATAGATAGCTTTGATGGCATCATTCGGTTGCTTTGCTGGGGATATGAAAACGACAACAAGTGACCCTTATATTACCCCTATAATAGATGGTACTGCAAATAGAATTATTAGAATGAAAGCAATAGCACAAAGTCTTTATTGTCACGGGAACTTTTTTTTCAAATACCCGCTGCAAACGTCTGGTTATCTTTCTTTTTACCACAATCCCGTGCAGCACCCCGGTCAGCTTTGTCTTAAAATATCCCAGCTGTAGTTTGAAACAGCTCAGTTACGCCAGAATTGGCGCAGATACATTTAACCAAGGAACTGACACAAGCAGAACTAGATAGACTAAATGCCAATAATTAATAGACCTCATTCGCAGCAGATTGATACGGTTTTTTAATTGATCCAAATTTGTTGGATAAAATATACTCGTGTCACAAGAATTTTCAACGCGTGAGCTCATGTGCAAAATGAATCAGCTCATTGTCGTCACTTGAAGTAATGATGAAGTGTACAAATATCATGACATGTACGCGCAGTTAAAAAGTCGAAAAGCCTATGTAAGACATTATTTGCCACTAATACGACAAATCCGGAAAAAAATGGCCGAAAGAGTCGACCATTTCATCATTTTTTGAATGGTGGCTTGTTGAGTGTTTGCCAAGATCAAATTCATTTTAGATGTGAGATGTGAATAATGCCTGGCGGACTTCATTCCATTCTACTCGGTCAAATTATACAACCCGATTCTGAGACACGCCCCTCACCCATAATTGTTAGAATAAGGTCTTAGCCTTGTGCATATTGTCCTTTTCCCGTTTATGGCCTCGCTAGAAGTCCGACATGCCGCGCCGAGTGCCTGGGGCTCGCTCATTAGCATTGATTTAGAACATGGGTGATTGCCCATAAGGCACTATATGTTATTCTGAAGCACAACATTACGCGCTAATCCTTTTATTTTGTTTGAGCAGGGGATCTGATAGGCAGTTTGTAACATATACTTACAATGGCGCAGTTTTGCCTGTGTTTGGCATTGTGGTAAACAGTTGATAGTGATTATGCTGTGTGTCGAGAAATCTGCTAGAACGTAATGAATACCTATTTATTTGTACATATTCTTTGGCTCACAAAAACCCACAAAAGCGAAGGGGCATAACAAGCCATTGTTGGAGAGGTGGTGCGATTTACTTTCCCTGTCACTTGCATTAGATCCAAATTCAAAACTATATTTGAACTACACGTATCCTGTTACTCGAAAACACTGTGGGATCGTGCTCATTATTGGTAAAGTCCTGAGCACAGTACGAATCAACTAACGAGAGAAGTCGCCGGGGCTGTGTTATAGTAACGGCGAATATATTAGGTATGACTTTGTCCAGTGCAGCACATATCCCTATACCCTCACAATTAATGATGACCGCATATAAGTGTCAATCTTTATCCCATCTATCATGCCTTTTACTTCATCAACGGTCAAATAAACACATGGAATTCCAGTAACCTGCGTATGCTCCAGAAGAACGTTGGAAAGCTTATCCATAGAAATGAATGTCGCAAGCCTCTTTGACTAGCCCTCTTTACTGAATATTTAAAAGTGTACCTAATCAAGAAGACGGTCAAAATATGCAATTTTAAGCTTACAATGAATACCATGGTGTTGGCGATGGCGTTTAAAGTTAATAAAACATATATAACTATCTAATCTCTGTTGCCCGGGTGTGCTTCGAAATGATAATAATTAGTCAGATGGTCATTGCTATATCCACTCCTGTATGGATAATAAATGTTGCGCTTAAAAAACAACATATGCAAATTTGAGACAAAGTTAGCTGAGAGATTTTTGGATGCAGCCTTTACCTCATGTAGATTTAATCTTTACATGAGGACGATGTAAATAAAAGCCGATATTTGCAAACATGGGATCGACTGTACAATTGGTCATACAAAACCAATCATTGAGCGCGAATTCTACTCAATCAAGACATGTACAACTTTTGATATGGCATTGGTAATCACAAATGATTTAGCAACATTATAAGGTCAATCAAACAATAACTTGAAATGACTTATTTATGCTTTTGGGGAATCCGTTTAAGCAAGATCAACTTGACATCATTATCACATGCATACCTGTGTAAAGCTGTTTATTGCTGCCATCAATTGCAGCAATGGTGATATATGGCGGTTTGCAAATTTAGCGTTCTCGGATTGCTAGCCGCCAGAAATGTAGTTAACTGGATGGAATGCTCCACATATTTGTCTATATTGTGTTAACACTATTACCGAAGCCAAATTGGTGCTAAACGCCGAATCAATACTTTTGAGTTAAAGAATTTACATGATTGGCCAATACATTGTCCAATTATCGCCAATTGTTTTATTATGACGTTGCCTCTTCGACAGCCTCTGATATTGACGAAATCAAATGGTTCTTCCTGATACAGGTTGGTTGCGACAGTTCAGTTTTGACTATATCGGAAAATATTATGCCAGAATATCATATTTGATAACTGTTAATTTTGGAATGAAAGTATTAATATCTAATGTGTATTGATAACGTAAAGAAGGCTGACCTATGTATGACTAATTTAAATTGTTACAGACAGCAAATAATGCAGTAAGGTCGGCGTCGACACTGGAGTCACGAATATTGGCGAAGCTCACGGGTACTGTGATTGAAGAACAATTTGAAAACAATTATGACACGAAACGATATTCAATCTAGTATCCAGGCCGTTTGCCCAAAATACAAGCATCTCCTGAACACAGGTATTTCAAGATTTTTTTTATGCTTAAGGGGGTATTTTGACGTGTGATGCAATCGATGTACTGCCAAGAATTACACGCGTATCAAAGGATACTTATCCCTATAGTGTGGATCCCTGTAACGGTGCTCCTGTGCTGCCTATAATTTAATTGGATGAATTGTCAGTAGTTGATTGACAGGCACAAATCATTACTCAATTTCGAATTGATCAATTGTAACGGCCAATCAATTGTTTCTATAATTGTTGGGATATTTACATATTGGTCTTTGGTGATTCAAATATAAAATTTTGATGCCCAGAATATTCTGAATGAAGTCGCTATTTTTCACGGTTCACCCCGGTTATTTCTAACATTGGAGTGAGCTCTGATAGTACATTGACAAGTATCATCGATATGTTTAGGTGTACTTCGAAAACGTATGACAGGTAATGTAAGTGTATCAAGTGTGTAAGTAAATTGAATAATAGTGCGGCTTGTAATCTACTCGTGCAATAAGCGTGCAATACACAATAACTCATGCATGATATAAAACGCCATCTATTTGTATTACAATTAATGTGTTGATGTTTCTGACAAATGAGATGTCGATATATTGCGAAGGTAACGTCTCACAACCGAAATGTCCGGAACATACTTCATTACAGAATACTTCAGTTTGATCACTCGTTATAATTGAGTAACGCAGTGAGAATTCGACGTTTATCCATGAAGTTAAATTACTCATCAGCAGTCGTTTCGCTCATGACATTCTGAAACACTGCGCAATGATTGCTGCAAGCGATTGCTTAACGGATAATGTATTACAAATATATTTGCAAAACGTTCCCTATATGAAGTATCTTTTGCTGTCTTGTACCTATTATCCGATTTGTAAACCAGAAACACACACATTCTATATAAAAACGTACACGTACATAGCACAGCAAAAAAGACATTAATGAAATATCCTTCAACCGCACTAATCTGCCGTCAACCATTAAGATTATGATTAACCAAGCGTAGTGACCTTAGCGAGTGAAACGGCTTCAAAAGGCCCACGTGCGCCAGCCGTATGTTATCATTGGTCTTCTTAGCTCCTCCGCGCGTTCGCTTCTGAGCTCGTTGTCGATATGACGCCAGGCATCCTGATCCTTAATCAATCAAGCATTATTGCATTTGGTAAATCTCTCGTGTGCTATATTAACCGTATATGTCATTTACAGGGATCAATTACGATGTGATTATGCGTTTCGATTTCATTTTGTCGAACAATAGTAGAGGGCAACGCTTGAACGAATATTAGATATTCTGTCAGGCGCAAAATTATGGCGCAACTAAATCCGTTTACTTAAAACTTTAATTGAAACTGTATAATTGAGTAGCAACAATAAAAGTTAGCTGTCACACTAATTTATGTACGTGTATGTGTTTTTTTTTAGAATTGTCTGAAAATCTTAAAAAATATCAGCGTACTCAATTCACACTCTTGTGAAATCCCAGAACAACTTGGGAGAAAAATCAATTGTATTAAAGTGATTGCATTATTGTGCGGAATTGTACGACTTGTAAAAGAATGCTTTGTTCTATGCATGCGTATGGAGGTGTTGCACCAGCTAGCCGGAAACCCGGCCCATGGTCGATATGGCTCGCTTACTTTATTATCAATTCTAGGATTATTAATAGAGAACAGAGTTTGACGAGCAGATTTCCGATGTTGAATACTGCTACGGTAATTTAAGTAAACGGGACTTGTCATCGGAGTTGAGGACTGCACATTTGCAGTTTTGTTTGCCAGTCACGGGAAGGGAAATGCGTCCCTCGTGGTTGCGCTTGTTTTAAAATTGATCGGAATGGCAGGTTTCCTGTAGTTAACATTCGATTTAATGCACAGCTCATTTATAATACGACAGTAATAAATCATCCTTTAAGAAACAGGGTCCTATGGCGGTGATTATGGCATGATTATATAAACACATATTGGGGTAATTGCTATATTCAATCAGGATAATGTAGTTACTGTATCTTATCAACCAAGCGGAACCTGGAAACCGTTTAGGGGCGCCATAATTGCTTTCGGCGGGCTATGTGATGGTCATTACTTAGTTGTATTCAGTAACAATGACCTTCAGCAATCATTATTGCTGTCTGTTTTGCCAAAACACATTCGTTGCATATTGCACTCTTGCTAGAGCTGCTGCATGCACTTATTGCATAAATTTCAGAGGGCAGGGGATGAGATTTTACATTGAATTGAGGTAGAAGAATCGGATGGCTTATCGGGGTGCGGGGATGTCCTGCAGGTGTTTCGCCCGCGTGGTGACCGCAGATGCTTTGTTCCCTGAAATATCATTTGACCCGTGATTTTTGACAGGGGCCTTCGACAATTTCTCCCTGAGGGTCCCATACCCTTGCGACATTTGGGCTAACGAGAGCGCTGACATATTATGGTCTCTCATAAATATATTTATATTGCTCAGCTTCTTAAGACATTCACTTCGTCAAGCTTCCACTTCAAGGTTGAACGTATTAGTCAAGAGACACATCGGTTCATCACGGTTGGCATTTGCTCCAAAAAGCTGTTTCCGGCTATATAGCATAGATTGATGGACATCCCGTCTAGTGCTAAATAGGCCGCCTTTTTCATATGTATCGGGATATTCGGCTAATCGAACGTTTGACTGGGGCGATCATAATGATAGTGTAAATCGTACTACCAAATGTATAAAATACATAAATTATATTGCGGGATCAAAGCGCACAGAAAATACATCATTTCCACTATAGGCAGTCTCTCGGACAGTAGATCGGTTTGTTTAAACACAAAAAGGATTACTGCTGCGCATATGAACTTAAGTAATTTTGTTTGAAAACCATTTTCCAGGTCTTGTTTATTACTTACCATCAACTTTGTTTCGTAGATGTGGAACGTGATTAATTGCGGGACACATGCATATAGTCTTCTAATATTTTGCCGACAGTTTAATAGCACGTCAAAACAAATAACAGCACTTGCGTCATTCAACAAATATGAAAGTTAAAATGTCACAGCAAGTACGAAGTAATAAGAGATACAACCTTTGAACACAGGACCAAAATTTATCATCGATAAATCGCATTGAATATTAAATGCATTTTATCATGTCAGCGACTAAAGATTAGTCTAAATGGATGCCTCAATCGGCTTATGTCGGACTAAGGTATCAAGTGATTCCCAAAGAATGGAATGTCTTAGCCTTACAACATTCACACGGGTTAAATCAAAATCATTGGAACCTAAAGCAGCATCCCGCTTTGCGGGGTTTGCTTTGAGCATAGAATCTATATTGCTGGGGAGATAAGATTAAGCTCTCCAAACCAAATTGGCAAAACATCCGTATAAGATCAAGCCTCCGGAAAATAAATCTGATCACAAGCTGAGCCTGGATGAGCGCAAGTTATGAATTATTTTTATTAAGAAATGTTTAATGGCATGAGTAATGCTGTTTGTATATATGTTTTGGCAATGTTAATTGCCTGGGAAGGAACATCTCAGCCTATGTTGTACTAGGTATTTGTTGTTTTACATTAACCGATAAGGGATATTTTATTCTAAGCTAACATGAGAACCTCACCCAAAAACATCCACAATCGGCAGAGTAATTAGATTGTTAAGCTTGCATCTTCACCACTGTATTCGGGCACTTGAAGCATCAGTTGAGATCGAAATGCATCGTGGGTAAATGTCGAGGAGTCGTATACCTGAATGTGTTCATGGAAGTTACAACGAACCTTCGCTGACCGAAAATAATATATAAATAATGTTCACCCGTGATATCCCATTAGTTAAGTTGTCATGGACGGTAAGGATGTAGTGACTAAAACCTGTCACCATAGATGCATACGATGGTGCTTCAGTGACTTGTATGAACAGTCCGAGCGGCCTGGTGAAATGGGACATTTAGCCTCCCATGAATACAAACATTATCAGGCAAATTAAACAAGATTAGTGAGTTCGTAGATAAAAAAATAGATCACAGATTTCTGCTGCAGCACATGTGGCATTTGACCATTTGACTTATCGATAGCAATACGGATTATACTTACTTGTTTCTACCTTCTTCTGAGCATTCTATTTGACGAAGCCAAGAGCATCCCCATCACCGTCCGCATAGTTTCCAAAGTTTTAAAGCGCATGCACCGCACCCGCTACAAGCAGCATCAGAAAGTCATCTTTGAGGTATTGGATTCCGACATAAAAGAAAGAGACGACAGTCCTCGATGTGCTTTGCGTCTGTTCCAGCCTGAATACTTCGGTTGTTCGTACAGAGCAGCTGCAGCAGTTGAATAGATATTCATGAATGACTGTTTATAATGTTAAGCTAATTGGCTATTTGGTCAGGACTTTATGTATATAGATAAGTAGTAGATATAGTATATAAGTATATTAGGTATATATGCTGTGCAAAAAAATGCTTTCGGAAATAAAGCATGGCGATCAGTGATGCCAATAAAACCTGTGAATGCCAAAAGACGCGCAAAAAGACTACAGTGGCTTTTTGTAAAATGTTTTTTTTTTCCACGCAAAATGTGCAATCGATCATCAGGGTTGTCACAGATGAAGTAGTAGTCACCCATGATCCAAAAGCTCTACTGCTATACAGATTAAGGGGCCGAATTAGCGCCGGGCCGAACGGGTGACGGGCCGAAATGGGGGCGGGCCGAAATGGCAATGGGCCGAACTGACGGCGGGCCGAAACGTCCTGATACCGCTATGACAATTATTCTTTTTAACCAGATAACACACTTCAGAGTGCATTTTGAATTACTGATTCTGTTGTTGGCGCTGCAAAAAACCTACCCGTTGTCTGGTAGAACATTGAAAACAAACAACGCTTATCAATAACGGTGATAAATAGTTTCATCTGACGACCCACTATCAGTGATAAAGGTGACGAGTACCCGCTATATCTGTATAAAAAGGAGTATGGCGATAAAACACGAGAGCTGCCTCACATGAAATATACCCTCTGTATTGCACAACTAACAATTAATATTTGTTATTCACATCTTCCACACGTGTTATTAATATATAGCATTCATGAATATGACATTTATTTTTCTATCAGATAGCATAAAACATTTCAGAGTGCATTTTGAATCACTGATACGGTTGTTGGAGCTACCAATGACTCTCCAATTGCCTGGCAGAAAATTGAAGACAAACCACTCTGATGTATTAAGTATTTGTATCGCACTATATTACGATTTAAAAGCTAATCCAGCAGGTAACATTAAAACATTGATGGATCGGTATGAACCCCGCTGACGTGACGTTAGTGTTATGATCTAATTGTCCCATGTTTGATCCGTCATCCAGCTAAAACACATCACCGACTAAGTGTACCGAACCGGCACCCCCAGTGACTTTGGACTTAACGTTGCTGTATATAGCTTTGCAATTATCTAGTGAACTATTCGCAAATCAACCCACCATTAGTCTAATCCTTTAGATTAACTTATTAGATCCTATATCACATAATAATAAATAAACTGAGTTGATAATGGCATTGTTCGCAAGCACATTTAAAATGAACGCGTAGTTTGCTTGGATGGCATCATTTTGTTAGACGGATGCGTTAAGAAAACAGCACAAACTGCCAACGGAATCATTGTCCTCATAACCTAGATTGTAGAACAAATATAATGACGAGAATAAAAGTACTGTGATTTTATTGTCATTGCAAGGTTGGCAAACACGCATAATCGGAGAATTCCTCCTCAAGCAGCAACCCAGACAAAAGCCCTATCATCATTCATCAACTACAGCCCATTACCTTCGGGCGTTGGTACAATGCGGTAGCGTGACACCAGTTTCGTGTTGCGTTATATATCGAATATTGTGGCATGATTCTTTCATTTCGACGTATACAATATAGAAACGAGGATATATTGCAAAACCACACGTTAAGTGGCCACTGTGTTACTCATGTAACACAGTGGCCACTTAACTACGTCCGTGCATCAATACGTAGTCGCTTTTTCATATACACCACACTGGACATGCTGAATTGTAAACATGCTTGAATATTTCAATTTGATTTCATAAATAACATCTTAAGTAGGGTAATCAGTGGGAAACAATGCACTACAGAAGTCGTTCTCTCCTGTTATGATCTCACCCATGAGCTCTTCATGCTGGATAAACTGCAATTCGCCTACATTATAAGTCATACGGGAGAATCGTGGCAATCGGGTCAATCTTATTCTGCCGTACTGAAAGGATCTAGTGTATGCCTGTTACGCTATTCACTTAATATCCTCTGATAATCATAAAACTAATTGAAGACGTATTAATTTCCTGTTTATCGCTAATACGTCTGCTCACCTGAATATAAATGACGAAAATATGAAAGTCAAGGGACGCGCAAATCCAGCTCGTACTGTCTCACTTGTCATGTAACACGCTATTTAGACAGCTCTAAGGGATCGTAGAAAATCTTGGCTTGTCTGTGAATGACACGCTGCGAACTAAAACGGATATTAAAGGAAAGGTTATCCTAACACTGCATCTGTTCTACAATTGAAGAAACCATTTGTGTCCTTCTCTCCGTGATTTACTGTATTAGCAACTAAAATCAGGCTGCAGTAATGGAATACAGTGTAAAGACAAATAGAACAGGACGCCATGATCAATCTTTTTAATGAAGCCTTAACGGCAAATATAAAAGGAAGATGTTACCCCTACACTTATCAAATACCGCAAAACAATTGTCAACAGAAACATTGCAATAACGCTGACCACATATAGGCCTTGCGCCATCGCAACTTCATACACTGGTCGACGGTAGATGTTAAATGATCCTATTAACCCATGTTGCAAGAATCGCATGGGATGCTTATACATTATTGACCACCTAAAGGATGTCCCACAATAGGCCTGCAATTACGAGATGAATCATGCCATTTCTGATATCCTGGACTGCTTAATGTCGATTTTGAAGGCCACTTTAGATCTCGAATTGAGGTAATTGTGAGTGTAGTCATATATATGTATATATGTATTTATATATTCATGTTTATATATTTATATTTATGTATATATATATATATATATATTTATATGTATATATAAATATATATATATACATGTAATTGCAATGGTTTTGAATCGATTTATGCAGACGATTTCGTCATTAAAATTTATATGGACTTCGGAACCAGCGTGCCTTTTTTTGGGATATGCGTAAATGGACTGAATCTAGGTTATCTTAGGATTGCAAATGAGCTTTCCTCCCACGATAACATCATGATGACCAAGCTTGGAGGGAAGCACCCGGGAGCAATTACGATGGCACAGTGGGCTAGAAACAAAGCAACTAACTGATTGCATTTTTGTCACCTTAAGAGACAAGTCAAGCCGGGAATAATTACTGCTCTGCTTGAAATAATTACCTGCTCATTGTCCAGTTGTTAATAACTTGCTTGAAGAATCAGTTTAAATCAACAATTCATTTGATATTATATTTCGTCTCTTGGTATATAAATGATTAGCTAGGTTAAAACATTGATTGACAAGGCAATCTATCTTAACACGATGTAAATGTTCATAGCAATCAGTAAGTATCCTAATTTCAGTTTGTTTGCATTCTAAAACATTGTCGGTGGCTCAGTGCATTGGTGTTCTGGGGCCTACACCTTATCCTGCCACCTAGCTATCACATGTTTGTCATTAATTAATTATTTTCATCACAGGCATCGATGGCTAGTAATCGTATAATATACTCTATGACAGTTGATTACACGCATTCACTACATGGAGGTGATCCATATAGTTATGTTGATGGCTGTCAAGCCGCGAAAGCTTGATGGAATATAGCATGTAAAGCCTTTGTCCGAGCAGTGGAGGTTTGCCAAATGGTGTTATCAACGGGTTTCGGACCAGCGTGTGGTGGCTCGTAAAAGGTTTTATCTTGAACGCACGCATGTTATTTACACACATTATATACCTTGTGTGTTATTGATTTGTGTGCATACAACCCTGGCTGGTAAGCTCATTTTGGTTAGTTTCTAATGTTGTTTTGTACTCATGTTATGAAATTTCTGAACCTATTCCAGAAAATAGTCAATAATAACAAAAATATAAGAGCGTTGGTAAAAATTACCAATGGCGCATAACAATCAAGATTGATTCCGCTAGTTACCAAGCAAGTAAGAAGTTAAAAGAGTTCAAATCCTGGATATTCACCACAGACTGTATATAGACGCGCCGATAATCACCCACAATCCCGGCCACAACCTGCTAACTGAATAGGCTATTGGCTTTAACCTGGAATAAAGGAACTGGTCATTACGTTGGGTAGTGGTAATAAAAAAATAATCTTCAACTAATCCCGTGAAGAAGCCGAACAGCTCTTTTAGTTCTGCATTTGCGAATTTGTTAAATGCCCTGGCAATAAATCAAACAATAACTAGGCAATAACTTCTACACAGTTTTGGTAAGTCTGGACCTTCGAATTTCGTCTGAAGTAAATTACGCGTCCAAGTCCAAGTAGCTGTTTATTAATATTGATTACGGAATACAATTAACTGCAACAGCGCTCGCTTTCAATGTGCTGCGTCGCACAATATATGTCAGAGCATCGACTTATATCGAGTGAACGAATGAGGTTCGATGCAAAGACGATGAGGCACGGTGCAAAATGCAAGATCTGAGAGGTACGCGTTATTATAGATGTAGTAACGTGAAAGTGTTTGTTTTATGGATAATCTGTCGTGTTCAATGATAATCAGGAATGTGACGCAAGATACAAGTTGTTACGTAATTCCTTGTGAGGCATCAAGGAAAATTAAATGTGCGGTATTCGTCGGTCGCTCGAGTCAACGGAGGGAACAATATATACACATTATGTTATTCTAAATTACATTCTAAACAACTAGGTTGCAAATTATGTACGATTTCGTCGTTGGAAGTTTAAGCTAATCTATGACATCATCGTCCGAAAGTTGGCTTTAAGTACGTTATCGCTAAAACCCGTATGTAATGTTGACGGCTGACGTTGCCACTTAATGTTGGCTTTCTATTATTGGCGTAATGATCGCTCATGGACAAGCATCATGCGCCTGTGATGTACAGCGATAGAGTATGAGGCTATTGTCTCACCAAGTTGAGACTTAATGACCAACATTTGAGCATAAGCATTCTTCCATATTGATGCGCTATTGAAGTGTTGTTAGCAGATTATTGTGGCATAGGATCGGTTATAATTAACTTATCTATATTGTTCAAACATTGTAGAGAAACACGTGATCTACAATATATGCTCCTTGGTCGACTATCTTATGCTGCAGGTTTCAGTATGACTCCTCCATACATCAGACGTGGCATAGGGGCTACAGATGGATACAGCAATCGATCGAATGAACAAGCTCTAAGAATGAATGATAGCACCATCACATTCAAGCCCCTCGTCTAGTCCTCGCTGAATTGTACCAAAGTTTGTTAATCAATATATGTTGAATGTCCCACAATGTACAATACACGATTAACTACTTTTTACGTAATGGAGCCGGAATTTTATATTTGTGAGGATCAACGGGAAGCTGTGGTAATGAAAGAGAATGCCATATGCGGGAGATGGAATTGATGCGATTGCTCAAATTGCACTGAATTGCTCCAATTTCATTTATAGATTGATATCTATAAATTTCGCTAATATGCACACTTGTTGCTCTTCTCGCGTGTCAAAACAATTTTGCCAGACCTTTCGAGATGTCTAGGCCACGTAGTATATCAATCTATTTATGCATCTCAAAATATGGCATTCAAGTACGAGAACTCGTCTGTGGTTAGTTACATACGAAGCAGCTAAATGACACTGCCTGGCCCTCTGTACAATGAAGATACTACACATTTTATAATCAGTGTCACGTTTTGTCATTGAAGCTTATGGAGTGTCAGTGAGACTGTAACGAAGACAGCAGCTAAAACTGGTAGTACGAGATAATGTGTATCTATGACAGTGTAGCAGGTTTTGATAAACTCTACATATATTTGTATGTATGAGGTAACCTGCGGTTGTAAATGATTATCCGCTCATTTGTTCTATAAGTCTGCAGTCTACTGCAACTGATGTTGCGGTCTAATGGTTTGGGCAAATTATTAAACTTAGTGCTGTTACAATAATTGTTTCAGGGGAATAGGCTCATTCTTGTCATTGTGGTATAAATTTACCTGAGTAGTTTATGATTCTAGGTGCGATTGTATCGTCTTGGAGACATGATTTTTCGGCCAGAATCAAGATATCCCAGGAAGAAATGATAACGTGACTTTCCCTACCACTGGTGTGTATGTATTGTGCCTTACAAAGAAAAAGTACAGACTTTGTAGCTACGTTAAGAGCGCTCACTCGAGCCTTCCACCAGAGGATAAATGTGAAGACGCCAGCTGTTAGCCGAAGCGTTATTGTCCAACGTCTTGTCGTAGCATCACTTAAAACTACGTATAATTATCTGTTTGATTTGGAGATGTTGTCGCCTCGATCAATCAGGTGACTCCATATCTTTGCCAGCCGCCGAGACCCGAGACGTTGGATCAACTGTTACATGTGCTTTTGTGGATTTCATGGTATCGTTGCCAGATGTCGGGGGTTCCGAAAGTATGCTATTTAATAAATGACATCGTGTTTTGTGAGCTGCAAGGCTCAGCGAAACTACACGTTTTCCGCTCTCATCAATCGCAGTTACGTCAGCCCAGTATTGGCATGTGCTTTTGTATGTGTCACGGAATCGCCACCTTACGGTTGCAATGCACTATAATTAGGTAAGCGATCTTCGCAGAGCCACTCGAAGTGAGCCCTCTTAGCGAAGCTATAAACTCTTTGGAGTACGTATTATTTTCCTCCAACAGTGACGATGATCAAATTGTTGACAAGAAGGGAGCCTTGACTAACATTAAGATTCCCAGCTGCAAAATATCAAGAATATGGAAGCACCGTGAAATGTTCATATGGTTTCAGCATATCATAGAAATGATGGATCAGGATTGTACTATAAATACGCTGATATTATGGGATAATCCTCGTTTTTTTATAATTTTGTCTAAGACACCTCATTATATTATGTATGTGGTCAGAGTAAATATTGCAGGTCAAATGCTATGCAGATTCAGTCCGAGTGTTGTCTAAATAGGATGTCGGGAGCACTTATATGGTATTGCGGAGAGTGCAAAGACTGAAGTTGATTGTGAATGTGTAAGGCGCAGAAATGGTCACAGGTTGGTCACTGAGGATAGATCAGATAAATTTAGTCGTGCAGGAAAGGAATTTTTGACTGACACAGTAAAGGGAGTCACCAAGGACGAGTTTCTATACTGTAGCCAATGACAGCTCTTCAAACGCTGGACAAATCATAAGGCGCAGTTGCTCGTGCAATAACTGATATTCAATTATGTGTTTGCTGCATTTGGACATTTCAGCAGGCACTGCTCAAAAATGATAGCATTGAAGTTGTCCGAGGTTCCACCAACTGTCCTGCAACTATATGATGCAGACCGGGTTAAGAGTGCAGACCAGGTTCCTTGATGTACTTGGACAATATCATTATCATTGACGCATCATGATATATATTATGCTGACTGTATATGCTAACCCTAGAATGCTTGTGTTACCATGAGAAGTAAATTATATATAACTTAAAATCTACGATGGTTCTTGTTTTAAACGCTAACGACACTCATTGAGAGTAGTAAGAGTAAATACTCAGTTCGATCGGGTACATTCTTTATGCATGTTTTTAACAGTCTAGCCTATACTTTATTGCTTAAATTAGGCCGCCTTAGATGAAATCGAGTGATGTCGCTTCTTTTTGGTGTAGACAATAACCCTGTAGGTTCCGTATGAATAAATCAGTGGAGCAAGACGGAGGGAAAGGGAGCCGCCGATGGCTTTCAATGTAAACATAAATAAAGGGTGAAATGGAGAATGACCCACTGGGCCTTCTACATGTTCAGTTATAAAGTGCGGCCGGGAGAATGGACATATACACTACTTGATATATTTACATAACCAAACGGTATGAGGCAAGGAGTTGTACTGAGGGATCTATGTGTATATATCAAAGCAGGATGCAGGGAGGCTTACCCGGTGGGCTCCTTATTTTTATGTGAATATATTCATCGATTTAATCTCCGGAGAACCTAAATAATCGTTAATGTCCTAGCAACAGGTTCAATACATTGGGCAAGCATCTGATCTGTCTTTGGCAGGGTTACGGCACGCTGACTTTAGAAGAGCATATTACTCACACGATGAACATCAAACAATTCCAATGTTACTGCGGTTGATAATTTGCATGTTAATAGATCAATTGGACAAAGAGTTATTTATCCTACTGCTAAAATCAGTAAGTGCAGTTGATCAAAGACTATGAAGTAAATGGCTGATTTGGGTTTCGGAAGATTGACTGTGTATAGCAATGTTTTTGACCGGATTATGGGCCACTTAATATGTAATGGAATTAATTCTTGGTTCACCATTGTCAGGGCGCCCATATATTTTATCACTGCCCCAGTTCTATTCCTATATGCAATTATGCCGGCACTCATTATCGATGTCAACGATGTTATCACTATTGTTTTTTACCATTCCCCACCTTGACAAAGCCATATGCCTGTGCATGGCACACTGCATAGAATATTCCAGTTGATGTAAACAAATAACCACATACTGAAAACGCAACATAAACTCCGAATGAAAAACAATAATTAGCATCAACAACATCGATTACGCTTGCAGTAATATAATACAGTGAGATGGCTCTTGTCTGGTATGGAACATGCGGGCATTTCTATAGAGGCTATGGTAAGGTGATATTGATGGCCATCTACCCATCTGATTCCAAAGTAGATTGCATTAGATTTATTAAAGATTATGAGTCCTTCGACAAAGGGTCAATAGTTATACTGCTACAAATGCTATGAACGTGAAAGTGACAAGCTTTATGCATCTCTTTGAACACACCGGTGTGTTGTGTTTTATATGTCCTTGTTTGTCGTGACGCAGTAAATAAATAATAGGTGGGTGGCCTGTAGGATGGGTGTGCGGCTGGGCCGGCACAGCAATAAACCATGATGCTGGTTAGACATTCAAGAACATTGGATGGGGCTGCTCTAACTAAATGGCCTCTGTATCATCGTTCAGTATGCTAATCCAGTTAAATTCTTGAGATTCTAAACTAGATGTAATTTGTCGCCGTGCTGTATCTAGAAACTTCTAGCAAGCCCGAAGAATGATCAGCTCAATGTTTCTACAAATGCCACTGCTAGCAAGCCTGAAGAATGATCATTGCATTACTCGGCTTTGTCGTGTAATTTGAAGATAGTGACACTAAACAATGAATGTTCTTAGATCTACCCGCGTCAGAGATATGCTTGGCGCGCTGTCAATCTGATATGGTTTGAACACGGGTCCGTAGAGCTTGTCACGAAATATAGTTAATGGCTAGGCGCAAATTCTACATAGATAGCAACCATTACGACAATTGCATACAACCTGCTATAATTCGTAATCGGTGCGTAGCATTGTCTCTTCTCTGTACAACATGCAGTCATTAACAGAAATATTATTGAACTATCCGTGTATCGGATATGGTAGTATTTTACTGATGCATATTCCGTGTTTGTTTATAAAGTAACCCTGAAAAGGAAAATGCCAGATGGCTGTCGTTGCGCATTGTCCTCATTGTCGAAATCGGGTGGCTTATTGAGCTGTTTTGAAAATTCATGGTTGATATGAAAAAGAAGTACTCATCCTGTATATAATGTAATACACACTAACGCCTTCAAATTAGAAAATTGTTAACATCTTTCCTTCGATTTGAAAGACACAGCGACAGCGTAAGTGTCCCCGTTTATACATATGATACCCTCAAATGAAAACTCGATTAACCCATTGAAACCGATTTGAAAAAAAAGTGTGGTGCTCGGATTGGATACCTCTGGTCAAAGACTGTACTGTAATTAGATTATTCAGCAACGAAACGAAAGCATTTAAACTATATGAGTTAGTTGAGAAACGTTTCTGAATATTTTAGCTCAGTACGTGTTGGACCTCGTCGATAGGCAAAGAACTAGGCAAAGTACCGTTAACGCATTTATAACGTGCCTAGAATCAGTTTAGCGTTAGTTTCGTTTAACGATACAGTTTCAATATTGCAGCAACCAAACGTGCTAGAAAAGGCAAGGATTACTTATGATATACTAACATCGAAGTGAATCAATATATCAGATACAATATGAATGCAAATGACTCTCAGGCCACATGCATCTGCTATTTTGAGCCCGAAGTTTTAGATTGTATCAAACTAAATCTTATTATGCATCGATCAGCTGTACATATGTTATTATTTCTGAGCACTTAAATGGCAGACGATCATGTATTTGAGTGAGTGTTCCTGTCGAATCCATACATATCAAGCAAATTGCATTACATTAAGTGTGAAAATTGGTATAAAGCGTTAAAACAAAACACGGCCAGTTATTCTTTGTTTTGTACAGAGGCTGTCTTCACTTGTCTTCTTTGCCGCCTACGAGGCTAATAGCTGAAAGGTCCATATAAACAGTAATTATCGACACAGCATTTGCTGAAATGGTCAACATGGGTCCCTTGTTTGGACTGATATACTGCCAAGGGGATGGCTCAATTACATTATAGCATTTGCATAACCTTCTAGGAGTGCTTTGCCTAATTGGTCGCGATACCGGCGTTAATGTCGATATTCTGCTGCGCAGCAAGAAAGCATCATAACATAGTGAGCCCACACTCATATATATATATAGATGATATATATAGAGATATAGAGATATATATATATATATATATACATATATATATATATAGATATATATATATATATATATATATATATATAGAGATTATATATATATATATATATAGATAGATAGATCAAGAGAAAGGTAGAGAGATATAGATAGATAGAGAGAGAATATAGATATATATATATACTAGATATATATATATATATAAGACATATTTATAGAGATATAAAGAATATATATATATATAGATAGATATATATGAGAGATATATATATTATATATAAGATATATATAGATTGTATATATATATATATATATATATATATATATATATATATATATCTATATATATATATACCTGTCGACATAGACATAAAAAATATTACTGAATGCGGATGGTCTATCTAACTACCCACATGCTCATTCATTCGTTACTATCCTCTCTCTGATTACTTTCTCTGATATGAAAGTATTAACACTTTCCGTACGTTTAGCTATTTCGAATCTCCTTGGCACAAACATGGTTCTGATTGGCCAGAACTCAACCTCTCCGATCTATCTCGTACCACTGACTTATGTCTACTGTGATATTCAAATCATGTCAACGCTCTCTCTCTCAAGTCAGCGGTAGATGTCTCAAATATATTATTCAAAATAAGAACTCTTCTCTCTCTCTCTCTCTCCTCTCTCTATTCAACCGACCTCTCTCTTCCTCTAAATAAAATCTCATTCCTATTCTCTCTCTCATGGTCTGCTCTCTCTCTGCTTTTTGTCTCTCTCTCTCTCTCTCTCTCGCCATACCATTGTAGTTCGAATAATGGCTAAAACTAGCGATTACAAATATGCTAAAGTATTACATCTCATTTGGAAATCTACACATTACGTAGACCCCATTTGCAACTCTGAATCAATTCATATAATGTTTCTATTTAATAATAAATAAACTATACAATACTGTTCTAGATTAGTGAGGCAATAATATACACGAGCAAAAGCTTATCGGATAATTATCAAAATAAACTCGATTAATCCTGCTCTCTGTCTCTCTCGAAATATCCATGGTTCTATACTAATGCATGTCGTCATTTAATCGAAACTTGATTCAGATTTCATCAATCTAAACACTCGTTTAGCATCAACGTATTAATCTGTCTATCCATACGAACGTCAACTGTCTGTTTCTATAATAAGTGGGCACATATACGCCCTCTTTCGGCAATTGCTACATTCTTCCAGTTTATTCAATCTAATCAACCAGTTTAATGGAGAAAAAACTTGCCTGCCGCACTGAAAACGATATCAAAACCACAGGTATTGCTTCCTTGATTAGTCTAGAATGTCTATGCGGTGTTCGTGTCAGATATAATACAACTGTTATTTCTCAGTATTAGTGAAGCTTGGCCGACCCATCTTTACCTTTTATCCTAGAAAGCTGAGTAGTACCATAAGTACCAGATACTAGGGCCTCATTGAACATAGCTAAAATTACGTTAGACAATCACCAAAAAGACTTGGTAAGCGATACTTTATATGACGGGTCTCCATTGAGTTTTCATGGTCTGCGCTTTAGCAATTAAAAAATGCTTATTGTTTCAGAGAGTACTAGAGAGTATCATTAGGATATTCGACTTCCCGAATTTGCAATTTTACGGTTTGTTAATTTTGGGGCAAATTGTGTATTAGTCCTTCATCGACTCGCCATTCCAACGGAAAGTTCGGAGAATTGACTACCGCTATATGTTTATATATAATGGGATTACACATCATTATCATTTGGAGGTCACCCTTTACGTAGACCTCCACCTTGCAACAAAACTGCTAATCTACATTAAACGGATTAACCAATACGTATAAAAAACTTTGGCGGTAAGAAATTTACGATCAGAAGCACGCTGCCGCATAATGCTACCTTGATGCTTACAAACAAGATTATAATGCTATCCATACGTGACGCATAGCTTACTCGATCAGAATGACAATTATCGGTTAACGGCACTTGACCATTTTTTAATCTAGCATCAACAAGGACAAAAAATATGCCGGTATGGAAAACAAAACCACAGGTCGATTGGCACGAACTATTCTTGATTAGTCTAAATATGCCACAAATATAAATGTTATTTCTCTCGGAAATAGTATGTACCTCAGACAATCACGAAAAGACTTATTTTGTGTTGATATCAATTACTAGTGTGATAATTTGCTGAGCGTTATATTTCGGGGCAAAACATTTATTATCCATTCATATCGATTCGTACTCTGGTATGTATATATTTGGGCAATATTGATCTCGCCATAAATCGTTAGACATTCTGCAGACAACACGAACTACCAACGCATTAATGTGTAGAGAGAAATTTAATACTCAATGGTTCGATTGGCTGTATAATTTACTGGCTGCACGACACTAATTCTAGAAGAACGTGAGATACCTTTTCAATATAGTGCTTTAATATTGCAACATCTTTTTTAACGAACATCACATACCTCTAACATAAGCAATATGAAAGTTTCAGCTAATATTTGAATAAATGTATCATTTGGAACAAACTACTAATGCTTCCTGGGATGTTGGGATGTTATATTGGTATAATTTTCCAAACAACAAGATTGTCTCCCTCATTTCGTAGTGTATGTTGTATAAATCCGCTTAGCGGTTTGTTGTTGACAATTTTTGATTGTGGTAGTCAAAAAGCTAATGAAGTAGTCTCATGATCTCATGGCGGCTGTGTTGCAAATTATTAACGAGCCTGTCCTATGCTCACGTCAAACTCGCGCAATTACCACGCTGAAATCCTCGTGTATAATCACTTGCCAAACAACATGGAAACAGCGCAGCTCAAAATGACAGCATATGCTAGCTTAAGCTGTCTTCAATTGTTGTCCCTGGATGGCTTTGTGCGACTGTGAGCGAATTAGATAAATATGGGCACCACCATGAACCTCCTAGCGCCTGCAAATGAGCTGCCTTTTAGCGGTGACTACTTATTTAAAGCATACGTGATCAAACATCCAACATGGTGTGATTTGGAAAATGAACGCCAAGCACCGTAGAAATACAAAGTTGAAATATGAATGTACCTGTAATATTCAGTTTTACTGCGCAAGAATGTAGCTTGGCTGCACATTCTACCGTTGTTTTATTGTCCGTGGAGAACATTCATCTATGCAAGCGTATCGGAATTTCAAGTGTTAGAAGGGCTCTGGCTACGCTATTGTAAGTTAAAATCTAGTCAAATCTTTAGATTAAAGGGATCAACTATGTACAGCCATATGCCTTTATCAGTGCTGCAGGCAATAACAGTTAGTGTCAGAACAATGACAAAACTAACGATAAGGATCAAGGATCACACGATTGTAGTGATCAGAAGAGAATGAAAATACCTGACGATTCTGCCAAGACCTATAACTACGCTTTGTTGTTATGCTATAGGTGTTTGATGTTTCGTTAAATATGCAAAGCTGAAACATTCCTGCTTGCAACGGATCATCGTTCACGGAATCATCCATGCTTTGTTGGGTTTATAATCAGTGCATGTATCGAGCATCACACGTAGGAAAATGTATGGGCACAGCAATGGCGTTAACATAGCATATAATCTTGCTGACTTCAATAAAGTTGATTACACGAGCCAGTGGTATGATTACGAGTGCTACCGCCCCCGTTATGCATACTGGAATTGGACCTGTTGAATGTTAATGCTATTCATGTTGCTTAGCTCTTACAAACAGTCAAACATATCATACATACATAATGTTTAGAATAAGCTCAATGGAAAACATATTCCTTACGTTATGAACAAAGCCAACTATGCATTAACCAAGGTGCTAACAGTTGTGAAAGAAAGTGAAAACAATTACAACAAAAATCATGCAAGGTATTTTACTATATTCTAGTAATGAAAGACCCCTTGTCTACGCCGCTTGCTGCAGAGCATAGTACATAAAAGAGTCAAGGCACCATTAATTATAATTGATGCTAGCAGACTGTACAACAACCAGGTGGATATAGGGAAGCAGATGTTAATCATCTATGGCTGATAATTGTCTGATCGAATGGCTCATTGTCTAGAGTACGCAGCTAATAATTGATATTGTTCATTGTCCGTAAATGGTGCTGGCTGTACACAATCAAATATCCCATTGAAACACTTGTGTAGAAAAAATCCGATATCATTAGATTATGTGCTGCTCAAAGTCGACCCATGAATCACAAATTGAGACGGTAGAAAGAGCTCGTTTTGTGAGCATCAGAGAAAAAGCAATTATTTATTTGCATTGCTGTGCTCAGCATTGCCAAGTTTTGCAATGAGATTCAAAAGACTCTAAGTAGACCACAAAGAGATCAAAACAGCACCATCTGTCATTAGGTCGTTTCAAGTCTCCGATCCTATTCTTCAAATGAACTGACGCCTAGATTGCTCTTGTTTTCGTTGATGCACATGCATAACAAAAAATGAGCTGAATACTTAAGTTCGTTACTAAACGTCTGAATGCCAATATTTGTAGGAACAGCATATCTTTGAAGAAACTATTTGTAACATATTGCAAAGGGTTGATGAATTCATACCTTTATAATTATACATGGAAAGAGAGTTAATTAGCGTTTGACATTTATTTGATAAAATAGGGGTCTGTTCTTGACGCATGCTTTGTTATCAACTTACTGAACCATCATGAAGCAAGTCGCTAAATCGGGTAGCTCAAAGGCTTCAAGCTTATCCACACTGCTCAACAAACTGACTACGACTTTCAATTAAATATTTGGTGAGAACCTCCACTTGGTTCCTCCTGCCAGTTAAGGCTGACTTTCACACAACATTTGGTAGAGGTAGTAAATGGTTATCTGTTTTAAACCTTATATCTTTTAAAGTATTTAATGGCTTTTGTATTTCGCATGTCGATGGAGTATTGCACTCATTAGCAGCGCTCCAAGTATGTCATACACATGATAAATATGACATGTAAACACTATAAAACTATGACAAACTGCGTCAACAATCAGTTTCAGACAATGAAAAGGCATTTGATAACGAATGTGTTGGCCCGTTTGATATGTTTATATGAAAATTTCAATAATGGCGTCATTTGCTTAAGTAGCATTGGGTCACTTATTGGCCCTGATAAAGCATCTTTAATTGCCCAGTAATTTTTCATTAAGATTTGATGCACCCCGTATTTGTGCAATTTTGAAAATTGATACAGTGTTTGATGCGTTAGTGCTATTATAATTTAGATTGCAAATGGCACTATTTTGAAAGGCTAGAATAATTGCATATAAGTTGAGGCGATTGAAAAACCCTGATGGAGGCGTTTTGTCTTCAAGAGGTCGTTATTATCATCAGAAATTGTACTGATTGTAATCCAGTATATCTCTTAGTGTTTCAGTGGTTTATTTTGTGTTCAACTGAACAAGTAAGACTAAATTGAAAGCTGCAGTAAAACACCACGGATGCGGTCTTGACAATAATCCCAATGAGATAATGACCGCCTGGTTAACACATGCCCTCCTGGTTGAACAATCACGTTGATACCGATAATAAGATTGGTTGTCATTCACTCAAGTTGCTAACTTTAGAACATTTCCTACACCATATAAAATCAAATGCCCCATTGATATAGGCTTTGTTCTACACCAACACTCAAATCTTTTCTAGCCGCGTCTCGAGACATCTTTAGCATGAAACGCAATTCAACATCCACATAAACACCTCTGCGTGCATAAATACTCTGCAATAAAACAAAAAAATTCTATCATTGAAAAGAACATTAACTCAGCTTCGAATGATCACGCTTGATGACGCTTGAATGCATTTAATGATTACCATATGCTCTCATCGTAAGTTATTATTCTTGTTAATCATGTTTCCAGGATCGGAAGCTTGCATCAAATGCATCACAACAACTATTGATTTTTCATTCGCACTGTTGTCTTACATTTGTCCATGAAGCCCAATAAAAATTAATCTCAAATGATTCTTACTCAAACTAATAAATTTTACGCACATCATAGTGTACTTTTGAATGTATAAAAACAGCTTGTATAAATAAATTCTTAATTAGTCGACTTTTGTCATCATAAATTTGATAGATTTGCCATTCAGTCTTGCATTTGTTGCTTTACGAGGATACGTTGAGTGAATTAACCACTTGCAGCCGGTGTGAGACAATACACGTAAAATTCTATCGGGAAAAAGCTTTTAAACAGAAAATATTGATATATTACATAGCCATCGATTTATATATTCGGCAGAATGGTATAGCATATATGACGGAGTTTTTCACCGAATGCTCTAGCAACCTAGACTGGTTGATGTTCATTGCTTCAACTTATCGGATTTGTTATGTGAACATGTAATTGCTGGCTATCTTCTACGAGAAAAATATCAGATAGTTAGGTGTTTGGAAGGGACTATATAAGCTATTCTAGCGCTTGATCGAAACATCCCCGACTTCTGACAATTGGATTTGGAGGAAATATATTAAATGCAGCATTGACACAGCACATGTCTAAATTGCACCTTGAATGCACCAGGCTCGCTTGAAACATTATGAATCTAAGCATGTGTGTACACACGTAGAACTTCTAAATCAGACGTTCCATTATATTTTAGCAGATATTTGCCTGCAGGGCTTATCGCATCTAATTAATATGGCTTGGCCACAAGGAGGAACATTGTGGAGCAAACGTGACCGCTTGGCGTGCATTGTGGGCTCGTTAACCGCAATTAGAGTTAGAAACATCAAATGCAAATACTGCAAATTACATAATACGTTAATTACGGTTGCTTAGACCAAGTTTTTGGGGCTGGACGTGCACAAGCAAACATTTGAAAATGGAGTATGCCTTGTCTGTGATCAACAGGGTATGCATATATCTCCTTCTTTAAGGCCGATACCCTGCAACGAGGACATACACGCATTTATGATAACACCCAATTATAAGCGTAATTCGCACAGTAGCCGAAAAAACCTTCATTTAAGCATTTCAAACTACCACATGTCACAGTTAATAATCCAGTTAGTCTAGTGTGTAACACTAGCATCGCTGCGTAGTTACTACATTTATTAAATCCAACGAATGATACTTTCCCAAATACGATGCTCCGTTGGAGGGGATTAATGCTGTGACATCTAAATAAATACTACAGCTGTCATTAGTCTAAAAAGCGATGAGTTTCTAGTATTTATCAAGCACCGCCAGGTTTGATCAGCAGTCAAACCGCACCAAATAATGGAATCCAGACGTGTATCTCGATTTCATATGTTATACTCGAAGCAATACATTTGCGAACATGCAAAATAGCATCACAACGTGTGACAATTTTAGATATGTCCATTGAAGTGACAAAGAAGCAACTTGCAAGGTAACGAAATTTGTCAACAGCTTACAGTTTACTTGTGAACTCACCACCACGATCGATACTATTGTATTTGCTCATATAAGCATGTGTTCGTTACGGCTGGATATCTTACTGGTGGAGTTTGCGTTTTACAAGGCAATTATTATTAAAAATCAAAGTCATCTAATGCAATGACATCATTGATAAGTGGAGAACATAGTGCTTGATATATGGCATAAGTGTTATGTAGAAAATGAACGAGTAAATAAGGTAACCGTGTGAATAGAATAATGCGTGGTTTGATATTAAATTGATATTCGTACAAATGATTGAAATGATTGTATCATCAACAAAATAACTACCGAGCTACACGTAATCAATGGCTGCTAATGAAGAGGATAAAGAGCAATGGATTAATGAGTTTATGTTCGCGTAGTGCTCATTATAATTTAGCAACACGGAGATTTATTGTGTAACTTTGCCGGATATTCTGGATAAACAATCGGGACTAGGGTTTTACGTCTATATGTCTTATTACCTGCGTAGTAACGATTTTCCTTGGCTTACGACAAAGATTGCGATTAGGAGCAATCAGATGATAGATTGTCGATGAAGTTATTTGGTCTCTGGAATTGAGCTCTCGCACTGTTTGGGTATATTTTTGACATTTATAAAAAAGTAGTCTGCCTGGCATTTATGAAGTGTTCAGATAAATGCCGTAATACTTAATTGTAGTAGCGATTTCGAAAGGCTGGTTATGCACCAATTAAGTTGCTTAGTTTTGTAGAGATGTATACTAGTTTCTGACACATTTCTAAGACTTAGGGCACATACTTTACATTTAGCGGAGTGCTAGTGCATATCCCGTGATATCCATTGATAAGATGTAAAAAGTGTTACCCTTATCCCGGTATCTAATTAGGCTGTTGTGCAATGATACTTCGTCAACGCCTTTTGGTGAACACGTGTATCTCGAATAGTATGTGGAAAACTATCACATGCAGGCCTCGCATTGAAGAATTGTTGCTGATGTATTGGCGGTTCCCCGTAAACTTGTGCGGGTGGGGTCCTTTGGGTACTTTTGATTGACACGTGAGTTTGTCGGCACCAACAGAGGCCGAATACGATAACATGCGAGACTGTCATAAAATGCGAAATATAGGTTTTACGGCTTTGATGCGGTCTCCGTTAAATTGACCGATATCGTTGTAAACTCTCGACTGGCCTTCGTGATGGTATTCACTTGATCCATCGTGAAGGAGGCAGTATCAGTAAAATAAATCGCCAAAAAGTTGGATTCCTTTCCTGGAATTTTCTGCCCTTTGCATTAGTAGACATAAGAGAAGGGTATTTGCTGCATCATCGTTTAGGCCACAGGCTCTCGGTTGCCATGTTTGCGAGTTCCGATATTTCGATGGAATATTTTCATTATCGACTACGATATGGATGACATATGCATGGTAATAATTTCCATTATTGTAAGTATTTGCCTCTGACTTCTTCGAACCAGACCATCCGATATCCATTGAATAATGAGATCATCCGAACGTGTGCGAACAGTGCAAAACGTGGACAATTCATAGCTTCGTAGAATACAACGCGCATTACTTAATAAGCGAACAATATAGCTAGGCAGTAACCTCTGGACACATCATGAACTTTACTTGAGCCACCGCTTAGCAGCTACTTACATACATACATACATACATACACAGACACACACAGAGACACACACATATATTTAAACATATACATCGTGGAGCTCACGATACGCGCTACGTATGTACAGTTCATCCGAAACATTAAGGTGGATCGATGTTGCATACACGAAAGATGCTTACACAATAGCCACCTGGACACAAGAGATTATATAAACACAAATGATAACTTAAGATGGAACGAAGCAGGTATATAATCTCTTGATAATAAAGGACATCCTTATGTATGTAAGAATATTAGCCGATACACAACCTCGTGAATGTAAAACATGTAACAGCATAATATAAACATTACCGTGTTTACACTGGGCGTCGTCACAATCCTGTCATTATTGCAGTGCCTACATGGTGTCATTTAACCCTCTCCAAAGGCACCGAACACGCTTTTATGGAAGTATTTTACCTAATGATTTTGTATTCTGTTTGAAATTAAAACAAAGCAAGGCTTGCATTTTTTTGCGACACGACTTGTTACAGTGAAAATGATATCTTTTGGCAAGTTGGGACATATTTGCGGAAACAAAATATTGTAATGCAGCGTCATCACTTTCACTAAGTTACAAAGGTGAACAATTATCTGACATTCAAAGACGGGACGAAAGAGATCCACTGCCATCCATCCGATGCATTTAATGCCTTGCGTAATGGAACTGATATTTCAGAGACCTGGTTATTAATGCATTTTGTTTCATTTGCCGAATCTTATCATGGTGGAAATTGGGATAGATCTGAATGCTGCATCGAGTCCGTTCCGGTGTCTGTACTCTCCAGTTCTCCAAGCTCCATTAATACACACATACACTTGATTTATTGCGGCGAAGTTGATCGTAGATCTGGCTCAAGATGGTCTGGCCATTATGGATATGGATTAATAAATGGGAAGGCACTCGGCTTGACAATAATTGTTTAGTCCCTCTTATGTTTTGACCAAAACGGGAGAAATTTATTAGTGTACAGAAAGCAACTTGATGAACCAGCAACCACCTTCTTGTAGTTCACGTTCCCATTTTTTTTCCATTGTGCAGCGATTGTCAATGTTGCGGGCCCTCAGACTTTTCAGTGGAAACGTTTTCATCTGATCCATTGGTTGGGTTCGAAAGAGAGATGTCTATCACGAAACATTCTCGCACGCGATATTGTAAACTAAAAAGGTGATGGAACCTATTGGGCAATATTTCCCCCGATGACCATTAGAATATTAGTCTTACATCAGCTGCGAAAATACGACACCTACCACTACTCCTAAATAGCCATGCAACAAGCTCGATGCGTACTATAGGATGTCTGACGTTTCATTTTGTAACCCTTAGTAATGGCTAGCACGCTTTCAAAATGGTTCCTTGATCAAAATTATTGCACTATCGTGGTGCGCGAATAGCCACCTATTGACCACTTACTGGCATAGATTATATAGACAAGTTTCGCACGATTAATGTCTGGGATTTTATATTCATTGCTTCAATGTGGCAATTATGATCTGTCACAGTCCATGACATACCTGGATGATACGGCAGCTTATCTATCGACAGAACCTGACTAAACGTGTGAAACATACATGGCTGTTTGCTTCAACCTATTGTCTATTGTTGTTAAATTGTCACCTTGGCTCAGGTAAATATGAGCCCTAAATGTTTCAAATATAAAACAACCCAACTCAACTATATCTGCAGGCCGCTGACAGAGATATAAGCCGAGAGAATTTCTCACCAATTTTGAAATTTTCTAGTCGCACTCTTAGGTGTGTATGGTATTCCACTCGTGGATAGTCGTGGACACAGATGCTACGCACAAATGTTCAAACGAATACCAAATAGGACTTGAGCAGTGCGGCCAAACTTTCAAAAGAAACTTATCCCATAATACCACATTCAGCAAATCCATGGCATTAATGATTGCATATAAATATTCATTAATTGGCTACTCAAATGATTGATGGCGATTTACAAATGTTGTCTTGAACTAAGCAAAATAAACGTGCATCATCTTGAAATCCGTATAAGCGGAAACAGGTTAGATGATATAAATCAATTCGTGCTTTATATGGAACACAGTTTCGCTTGATCATCGGGGTTGACCGGTAAATCCGCTTTTGCATAACAACAAACGAACATCTAGACAGTAATGAATAGATACCTCCAATTGGAAGAGCTCGATTGGCAGTATCAACTGCATCAGTATGTTGATCGTGGTCAGATGTATGAATATTTGCTCTCTTGTTGTTCTTGTTACATCTGGAGCTAAATTATGTTAAGAGAAATTTACGATACGACAACATTTCTTATTGGCGGTTCTTTTGGCATTACAATCCTTAAATTGTACTTGCCTGGCACATTCTTTTGTTTTCAATGATTGAAATGTACTTTTCTTTGCCAACTTACTAAACGTGCTAATATTCATCCTCATGTGACGGTTTGTGATTCTGAGAATACCAGTTTTTCTGTATAAATGTTGACAATACACGATAGCGTCGGAAGAATTGCCGTCTAACATTGAAACAAATCGTTGATTTGGTCCATAAAGGCACAAATTGTTGTTTGTTTCTTGGAAACTTGAACACGCCTATTCCAGGCAACACAATCAATGATATTATCACATTCTAGCAGGCAGAATAACTATTGTTTTCGCGGTACAAACATTGAATTAATAAATTGGAGAGTGATTACTGCCGTTGAAAATATTGATGCCCCCGATAAAAATTTATTCTCCAACGATCATATTTGATATGACTGCGTATCCCTATTAAGGCATGCCATTGCTGAGATCTTGGTTTGTTCTTATAACATCAGTGGTCTGACAATATGGGCAATAATGGTCAGACAATGTGGCGACCAACCATCGAATGTGCCAGAAATCGTGTATTATTCACATTTGTGATATTCCGCTTATATCTGCGTATATTGCGACATATTTGAAACACTGTGAAAGCAATCAGATCGTAATGAGCTGAGGACAGCCTTCTTCGCCGCGTTGATATGCGTATATTATCACAGGAGTATTAATAGACCACCGCAATGAAATTCAAATAGCTTAAGACCTGCATTGTGTTCCCACAATAGTGAATAGTATTCCCGTAACGTATCTAAATGTTGTCCCGTCAAGGAAATTGTACCAATACCAAATTTACACATACATATACGTCAACCCGGAACTTGCGCTTCCGGTGTTTATCCGATTATAGATAAGTACCCACAATTTACACACGTGTCCATGACCAAATCTTTTCAATCTATCACGTCAGCTGCGACACCATTTTTCGTCGTCTGTACAATGACATAAAACGCTTCGTTGCCGACAAAATGAAATTCATCTAAAATTTGAGTTCTTTGGTGCACGCATACGGAAAAATAAATCACCGAAACAAAACTGGCTTTTCGGAGAACATATTGCACGTCAAAATTCGATGACGTCACATTAAATACAAGCTTATTTGCTACCGTTAACAAATAGATCAACAGACAAATCATTGCCTGTGTTATGCACCGATTATTTTTGTATCGCACCATGATTAGCTCATGCAGCACCCCCCCCCCCACCACCCCCCACCCTCATGTGTGTATAATGTGCTACTGTTACTGGGTTGAATTAACAAATATTCCTCCTAGAATGCTCTCACGATTGAGTTCGACTTGTCCAAAAGCTACATGGCTCAAGTAGTTCCCATTTCGTTTTCGCCAAGAAGACAAGCAATTTGCGTTGGTAAATTATGATCACGTGAGTGGTGCGTAAAAACAATCATGAGGACGCAATGCGCCAACATTTACTTTCCTATTCAATCCTAGGGGCAATGGAGATAAAGAATCACCGCGATTGCACCTACGCGCCATTATCTAGGACAGCAATCGCCCCTTAGTAATTCTTGTCGTGTACGTTGTTTTCAGTGACTGCCACATTGTTTAGAGCAATGAAACTTTAATTCAAGGTACTGGTGTAACAATATAGTTCTATCTTTGCTATTTCACCGCTTGTACCTAGCTTAACGTCCAAACTTATATCGAACATTTTACATTTTTCTCAAATAGGCTTCGATAGAGCATTTTCGTAATACGGTAACATAACATCGGTCATCAGCACATTTTCATAGAGTTTAAATGAAAAAATGTAGGTTAATTTTGCATGAACTGATAGCAGCGAGGCTCTTTTCCAACAGACAGTAGTGATGTTTCAACTGTGGCAATCCTGTATAAGTTGATAACTTCCACAGATTATGGTACAACAGATTGATATCTGATAAGAACATTGCATCATATATGCATTGGATTAAGTCATCTTATCTAGCCCGGCACAAGCCCTAGCAACTATTGTCTCTCCTTTATTGCAGACATAGCGTCCGATGGTAGTTCTACATTCTTAGAAACTTTATAGCTCCAACAGATTTGTCTTAACTACGTCTCCTACTCAAGTTCATCGTTATTGACGTGTAGATGTTTTGCTAACAGAATTACAAGGATGGCTGATGAAAACCTATGCGATCACTTATAGCATCCCCATGCTGATTCAATTTCTATTTGGTCTTTGTGAAAGAGTAAAATAAGCTGTCTACTGTGGCTTGCCCGCAGGCGTGTTGTATAATCAACTCCATTGACGTAGGTCTCAAACATGACGTGTTTGTAACTCAAGATCACGCTTAATGTACTTCTATTCAAACATTGTTGATATTACCAGAACAACACAATTACGCGGAAGGTTCGAGGCTAATTTTATTAGCAGCTGCTATATGATGAATGTCCGACATAGTCAATTGAGCAGACATGCTATTTTGAAATGGTGAATGACCGACCATGATATGGCTTGGTTTAAATAAGTTGTACATGAGGCTTGCATTGGAGCTGCTATAGAAACGAACAGCTTTGATGCCTTTCATATTCGACCACATCGATTGATTCAAGCCAACTGCTCTGTCAGTCACGACCTTACTGAATAGATGATGTAACGCGTTTCAGCATACCGTATTCTTCGTATATCTGGAGGCATGTTACTACTTAAGCATCATGATACGCATAGCGATATTAAAATAAACAATAACAAATACCAATCACATAACAAACATTTCATGTTAAATCACTTATTAGAAAGGCGTTGCCCATACATATGGGTTTTCGTTTAGAATACTATATGCTCATATGAAATTAACCCGGCTGTTTAATCCCATTCTTTGCAGGAAACCTTATTTTTCCACGAATTCTTATCTTTTTTTATTAATTGCAAAAGTGAAATGTCGAAAATTGTCATCAGTAAATTAGCTAAAACAGCAGCGCGAGTCTGCCAGTAGTAAAATGTGTTCTCGCGAAACGAATCTGATTCTATAAGAGGATCTGTGCGTTTGTGCTGGTCGTTGAGTTTTATCAGAACGTTGTAGAAAGCATAATTGTAAATCCCGTGCAAGACACGGGTGGTTTAAACTGTTTTTGCCTAACACTTATTTGCTTGTAACACATTGGCACACTTAAATGGTTTCGAAATTAATATGGGTATTGCAAATTGCATGGGCAATGCAATGACATAGTAGCATACAAATTGGCGAGGTGTCCTGATTTTATGGATCTCCAATACATTGGAGCGTTTACATTACTGAGAGACAAAGTTGCTATATTCCATAAAAACTTATGTCGAGCTTTGTTGACGCCATAATGCTGAAGCTAATTTTATATAAGTGTCGTCCTAAACAAAAAAACTGCCTGGGAAGAGACGGGGTTTTTTTCAGTACCTTACATGTAGACAGCAATGAAACTAAGGCTCATTGACAATATAGGGTCGCCCTGGGCACTCTGTAGGTGGATTCAAGCCAAAACAACTGCGAAAAAATGTTTTAGCATCATCAGATATCCGATTATATTTTGTGAGCGGATAGAGGATGAAGGTATATCTACAATAATGCTAGGAGAATCATCAGCTTGGTAAACATGCTATATTCCATAAAAACTTATGTCGAGCTTTTGTTGACGCCATAATGCTGACGCTTGCTCGTCCTCTGCAGCTGGAGAATTAATATAGAAGACAATTATTTAAATGATGAATTTAAAAATGATAATTGTGATAGAGGATTATCATGTTAATGCTAGAATAATGATGATTGTTTGTGATGCCGACTGATGATGATAATGATAAGCATGACTGTTAATGTAAAAATGATGCTGGTGTCGACGAGGATAGCATGACTGTTAAAAATGAGAGTGATGATGATGACAATGACTTCGAAGCAATAACTAGGAATATTGTCGTAAAGATGCAGCATATTATGTAGGTAGAAAACAATGCAAATATATTAACGAAGATGTCTTAAGACGGATGAAATCTTCGTGATACGGAACGCAAATCATCATTATAAAGCCGACATTCGACGAACTAATACTAATTTAACCGGGTGTTTTAACAAGATTGCACCACATCATTGTTGATGCTCTACAAAATATCACGCGTATGCCTTAAATGCAAAGTGCAAATTTTCGCAACATTTATAGCGGTTGTACAGTCTTATTCAGGAACGTTCTCATTGACTCAAGAAAACGCTTAATTATTAATGCTGAAAAATTGTCGGATAGTGCATGTGTAGATAAACGTTGTTGCTGCTTTAAAGCAATTATGTGTCAACTAAAAAATGAAGGCTGTATTCATAGATAATATAATCAATTAATATTTGTGCTCAACACACAGAAGCACATTCGTATTCTGCACGACCTAAGAGCGTTAAAAAAAAAAAAGAATAATTTGCAGTGCCACTGTGAATTCTAACGATATTTGAAACCTTGATGGGTCATCTTCGCCATCTTCTGTTTTTCTCTTGCACAATTATGACTACATGTGTGTCGGTCTTAATTGCTAACCTTTATCTATTGCTTCAACAATCTTCAAGAAAGTTCAGCTGTGTTAGCTCTCCATGCTTCATGCTAAATTTCAGGGGTATGTTTAATTAAACCTTCTAAGTCATCGTACGTCGCAAGATAAAAAAAGTGTGGCCGAACTAGGCTGCGGACTCTGACAATTAATCCACGTTCAAATCGTATCGAATTGCGCGAATTGTGATTAGCACAATATAGTAAACAGTTAATACATGTACGTTATGATTTCTATCCATTTTATAGTAATCATGACTGCTCTAAAACAGTAAGGTCGACGGATGATTTATTGTTGGTAAGTAGATCGACAAACACATTGTTTATATGTATATATATATATATATATATATATATATATATATATATATATATATATATATATATATATATATATATATATATATATATATATCTATATATATATATATATATATATATATATATATATATATATATATATATATATATATATATATATATATATATATATATATATATATATATATATATATATATATATATATGTGTGTGTGTGTGTGTGTGTGTGTGTGTGTGTGTGTGTGTGTGTGTGTGTGTGTGTGTGTGTGTGTTTGTGTGTGTGTATATAGTACATAGCACGAATAATCAATGGAGAATGCTTGAAATTAAGAATTTTTTAAAGATTTAACTAAGCCAAATTACGCAGTGGGATATAGATTTAGTCACTGATTCGCTGATTTCCAATAAAATGGCTTATTGGATTGTGGTCAGAGGGTTCATTTACGGCTGATTTTCTATTGCTCAGATTTCCCAATAAACGGGAACGAGTATCATCTACGGAGAATCTACTAATGCAAACACGGGTTATTTTACTGGTTAGCAACAGCTGGAAGTGGAATCACCAATTGCAAGAAACGATTTAACCGATATAGAAAATCACGCAGTTAAAAATATAACACTCCATTACCGGATAGTATAATTGACTGCTTATATAATATCAACGCGAGCCATTCCATCATGTGATGGTTATATTAACAGGCATAAACAGATAGCAAATTCAGATGACGGATTGGATGAGATGCCAAGATTTGTTGTTTTTATCATATGTAAGTAACAATCTGTATATGTAGTATACGGCTAAATAGAAAGCTAAAGTCTCAAATGGCGCCTGACTATCTGAATTGCTTGTTCTGTCTACCTAGCCAGGTTCCAAATGCAGACAACGCGACTGTGAAACATCTGCTTGCATAGATGCAGTTGTTCCCATCAGAATTCCTCGATTTTCTTTTTTTCACACCTAAAAATGAAAGCATATTATATAGATCTGCCAGCTAGCCTTGCAATTTCATTTAAAACAGACAGCATATCGAACGTCATATCAGTACGTTCTAGTTCATATCTGTGCATATTTTTAAGACCACCATATTTGGCACATTTAAGCAAATACCGTTACATGTTTTGACATATATGACCCCGGGGAATATGGAAGCCTGGGCTCGAAACAATGAGCACCAATGCAGCGCTGACACAATCGAGCATTATCTGCCACATCTGATAAGTGAAATGTTTTGCAATTTTCTAGACTGTGCTGCTGGAATATATACGCTTTTGTGAAGACAAATCAATTGATCGCAGAGACCAGCAAAGTTTGGCAACATTAATGTATGAATTGTCTGCGCATATTGTTGTTAATGTTATGGCGTCATTTGGGCCTGATTGAGGCGGATATGGCAGATATCATCATCGCTATTGTCTACGCTTTTGCAGACACTACATGGTGGAAAGGTGCGAACGGCCTTGGTGCGGGAAATTAGACACAATGGCCCGTCCAACACCTGATTAATTTGTTAATTAGCGACGGTGTAATCACAATAACGTCATGTTCATTGATATTCAGAACAGCAGTTGAGTAAATGCGTTGTATATGGCATGGGCCTGCTAAGAGTAATGACAAAAAATTTACAATATTTTGCCCTTTTTGTCATCTATTATATGCAATGATATTTGCCACTCTTGAAAGATTGAATGGTTCATCTTGTCATAATTTGAGCAAAGTGCATAGTCATGATAAGGGTTTGGAACAATAAGGAAAGATTATCACCGCTCACCGATACGAGTGTGTTATCTGGGACAACGAAAATGTGAAAATATTATAACTGTTACCGTGATATCATTTATTAAATTGTTTTAAAGAAAATATCACAAACAAAATCGGTTCTTTTATAATCTGAGATATAATCATATTTCTCGCATAAAATCATGATTCTCCGGTGGATTAACCCCTCCGAATAGTTTGGAACGATTGATAACATGAAAATAGAATACGACCAGCTGGTTCATATTCCTAAACATCTTCCTCCATTCCCTCTGGTTATCGCCGTTCCTTTCAGCCATTATTAATGCTATTTTTAGTAAATCGACAACAGATGACTTAACCCCTGGTGGGGAGCACGACGTATCAGTAGAATGTCGGCATTTACAGCAAAGGTGGCGCGTGATAACCTGATATCGGGATTTATAATAGTAATTGAATGAATGAGAATTGCGCCATAAGAGCCTTGCATAGAAGGAG